>CM068873.1:9482500-10087500 GCA_035149815.1 Branchiostoma lanceolatum
TTTTAGCAGGTGTTGGCAGATTGGATGCCATAGGCAATACAGCATTGTTTGAAACCTGTTCTGGCCTGTCTACAACAACCTCCTCAGCAGGCCCGACTCGCTCCAAGCCGGTATTCTGGCTTCTTACGACGTCAGCACCAAAACAGCTTTCAGCCAATCAAAGGATGTGCACAAGCTCATCTTGAGCAAACTCGCAAAGGTCGCTGTGAAGCTATCAGCCAATCAGGTTACGTCTTACATGGCTACTTTCGGTTCAGGACAAAATAACGGCTGTTTGTACCAAATAAGGCTAGCTCATTAATCATTCATGAGCAACTGTCAGTAACGTCACCAGAAGCCAGAAAACCGGCTTGGCCAGCAGGGTCGATGTGGGAGGTAACGTACCGAGCGAGTCGGGCCTGCAGCTGTTGAGGAGGGTGGTCTACAAAGTACATAGACAAAGATGACAAATAGCTGTAACATGTAGTCTGTCAGTTGTATGTTGTTTTTGTACTCCAGGAAGATTAGCTACTTACTTATTACATGTATGATAGCTAATGGAGGAAACAAAGTATCCAACGTAGTACATAAACGTGCCCATCGAGAAGTATTCTACTTAGGGTACAGCTATTCAATGTTATGGATGACATCAGCGCGCTCGTTGATTTTTGCCTAATGTTGAAAGGGTCACCATGACAAGAAAGTGCCAAAATGGAAAATATGTCGTGTTGTAGCTTTGATTGTACTTGAAGAAGTGAGACAAGTAGAAGTGAGGTAGCCATGACTGTAGTCGTAGCAGTGAAACTAGTTCAAGAGTTTTAGAAGTGGCGGCGGTGTAGAAGCCATGGGTGTAGTTGCAACTTGGTACGTTAGATCCCAGTCTACCACACTAGTGCCACCTTGTGCACTTCTTCAATACAGGAATAAAACACTTTTTGCTGTGGTACCATGCAATGTCGTTTCAATTTTTATTACGTTTATCGTGTCTATTTTGAAAAATTATAAATCTTGTTTTTTTAACCATTCTGGTTTTTTTACCCCTCGCATCGTATTTGAAGCCTGCAGGGGATGTTAGCCATAGAATTTATCTGCTGTGGCCGTAGGATCTATCATCACCCCTCACACCTACCCGAGCACATGTAAAACGGAAACTGCCAAACGTTCATAAAATATAAAAAATAGCTACGTGACCTACAAAGATGTGTATCACATGACATTCTGATTTTCCTTCATTATATAACGTGGTACTATTCTCGCTAGACACACAGGTAACCTTTTGAGCCTAGCTTGTTGATAATTGGTCTTCTTGATTATAATTGGCCTTCGCCGATACCCCCTCTTCCTCCACTTCTACCGTGTTGAAAAGCGGCCATGTGGCCGGAACAGCATTTCGAAGGAAAATAAAGGCATTGACTTGACTTGACAGTCATCTTTTGATAATTACTATCGAAAGAAAGAAAGAAAGGACTTATTTATTTTCCACAGTGCCTTTGATATTGATACGGAGCACTGGGAGGACCTTGCAAGGAACCGTTCCAGGTGGAGATGCACACTGTCCAGACAGCTCAAATCAGGAGAAGCCAGACTGATGCACAGCGTAGAAGACAAGCGGATCCGCAGAAAAGAGCTTTGCAACAGAACTGAGTCAGCTTGCATCTGTGATTTTTGTGGCAGAGACTCTCATTCTCGTATAGGGCTGTTTAGCCATAGTCGATGCTGTAGGACTGATGTGAAGTAAGATTTTACCATGGTCAATACTGACCGACGGAGGCCATATATATCTATATATAGTGCCAGATTACTCCTAGCTTGTAGATTTAGCTCTAATTGCCCTCTAGTGATCGACTGGAACTGAAGAAGGCCAATTACCGAATAACCTTTCCCTGGAATACCGGCCCTTAATTGCGGTGTACCTTTGTGATAAACCTCGACAAACGTGTTGTTCTGTCACGCGGCTTTTCCGAGCAGACACAACAAAAAAGAAATTGGATATCATATTCTGGCATGGGACAGAGGGTTGGTAAATTCTCATGTGATTCTCAGAGTAGTAGAAGGTCTGTGCGAGGAGGTTAAATACAGACCTTGGTCTGTGGTATATATTCTGATGTGATAGCCATTCTGTCATGGTAGCTTTACACCTTCCATAACTCTTCCAAACTATCACCCTTTAAATGAGCCAGATGTTGTAAAATAAATAGTTTTCTAGAAGCTGTACTAGTACGGGATTCACACCAATATTTGGAATTAGAAATAGTGGTGAAGCTCTAAATTTTCACAGCAATCAATATCATTGAATAAAGGAGTTGCTATAGTTTCATCTCGAACAAAACAGAACTCGAAAAACGTTTTAGCAACTTGTGAAAAACTCCCTACGTGTCTTATCGTGCGCACGCATATGTAAGATGTTGCCTAAGACGTGACAATAGTCAGGAAGGTTGACTGGAGCCGTCCCGCCTAAGTGACATCCCTCCCGCCCAACACGACTTGGAAATCGCCTGGGAAATATAACTCTCCAATTCTTAAAAGTGTTAGTTCACATTTTATTGTGTGCAGACAAGCGAGTCGGAGTCAGGCACCTAACGTTAGTAATAAATCATTGGCCCCAACAACCACACCGCAAGTCGGGCAAATCTGCACAGTCATGGAAGGCCATGCTGTCCGGATTGTATGGATGACATCTGCTCAATGACATGTATCAAGTTTGGACAGTTTTAAAGTCAAAGAAAGGAAAATTATGCCCCCACGGAACAGGCAAAGATTTCAAACGATGCCATAGATCATAGGAAAACAATCGCAAGAATATGTTGAATATTCGCTTCTAAAACAAGACAACCTCCTGAAAGAACAAGAATAAAGAATCTATGGTTATACCATATTTATGACAACTTCCATCTTAAAAGGCAGCCATCTTTTTTTGCCCATTTCAATGTTCAGTTTTGGAGTACATGATACATACAATATAATATATGCAATTCGCCCAAGTTCTGATAATTGCAGACATTTCTACATTTGGCCTCATTCATCTACTTAGATTTTTTTCCGGATTTAGAGTGTCGTTCCGGATTTAGAGTGTCGCCTGTTAACATCATATACGTGTAACAGTACGGTTCTGGAACTCTGGATCTACATGAGGAAGGCGTGACCAACAGGGCGTCCATAACGCGAGACAGTATACATGCCTGAACTTCAGCAAACCGTTGGCTGGTATTTAACAAGGATAGACCCCTCTCCAAACTCCGGCGCCATTTTGAATCTGGTGCGAGCGCGCGTTATTTGAGCTCGGGAAAGGTAAACGAGCGGTAAGGACGTTAGCGGGAAAGGCTAAACAATTGCGCCCCCAATAGAAAGTAGCGTTTAGCTATCTGAGTCGGCGGCGAGATGCTCTCCTCGGTGAAATCTGTCTATATATATGCATGGCACAAGTAGATAATATTGTTGTGGACACTTGGACTCGATAATGTCCTTGATATCAGCCAGTAAAAATTGTGAATTTCTGATGATTTTCCACAGTTCCTGACGAGTGACGGGCTGTTGAACGCGCGCCACGCATCGTATTTGCTTACACCGCCTGCTCATAGTTTCCCCAACAAAGTTAGAACAAAATCCCACAAATTTGTACACGTGTCTGGCTGGGATCCGTGTATCTATTCTACAGGTATGAATATAACTGTTGAGCCTTTTGGCAATCGTCACCTTGGACAAATCCTTGGGTTAGGGGAAGGGTCGTGTTTTCTGTACAACTTCACTTGACTTCACTCAGCAATATTTTATATTTCCGCAAAATGAAACCCCAAACGTATAAATGTATGCTCGAGCTCAAGGTCCTTTTGCTTAGCAATTTAGCAAAATTTCGGCGGCTTTTTTAATGATTTTTTAGATGCCAAGAATTTAACCTTGAGGACTCCAAATACGTGATTGAAGGACCGGGAGTGAGGGCGTGTTTTCCAGTATGTATCATTTTACGCGGCAATATTTCAGATATCTGTTGGCCGGATGTAACCCTACAAAAACATTAAAGAATATTGTCTTGAAAACTGAAGAACCTCAGGCCGGCGATGCAGGTCCGAGGCAAAAGATGATATTCACGATCGAAAAAGCTTAAAAACTTCATCCGATGATAGTCCGACTACTTGTTCTTACTGTCCTATTATTTTCATTATGTTTTTTTCCCGATCTTTAT
The DNA here is from genome assembly GCA_035149815.1 of Branchiostoma lanceolatum. Taxonomy (NCBI): domain Eukaryota; kingdom Metazoa; phylum Chordata; class Leptocardii; order Amphioxiformes; family Branchiostomatidae; genus Branchiostoma; species Branchiostoma lanceolatum. The sequence goes on from CM068873.1 coordinate 9,486,660, forward strand.
GTCTCCATTTCATGTATGATGGGTGTTTGGTTAAGGTTGTAGCTTGAGACTTGGCACTCCAAATGAAAGTAAACACACAGAAGTGAACTTTACATTCCTATTCGAGAGCACAGAAAATGCAGCAGGCTCATCATTGTTGGGAAATAATCTTCAGACTGAGTGACCTTCACTTTATGAGGGTTGCAACAACGCAATACAACGCGGGGCACCAGAGAGCGAATGCTGGTGATTATGAGCTATGAACATGTAATTCTATCACGCAGCCGACCATGAATGTGATCCGTACCATTGGCGGAACGGTTGGCTGTCTGCCATCCCAGCCGCTACATTCAACCCTCAATCTTCTGCGTGAAATGGGCGTGGTCGCACAGCGGTCCATAACCGAGCACTTGACAGGATCCGTCGCCATTCTTAGAAGGATTTACCAGTCAAAGAAAAAAAATCAGAAACTTCAACAAAAGTACAGCGAATTTCGTCAGGTCTAGGTCTACTACCATACATACATATCGCGTCATCGGTCTCTGTCTTCGTTTATTCCAAATTTGAAATTGCGTAAAAACGGCTGAATTGCACAATAGGCGACAAATTCAAATTCTCAAATACACATGAGACACACTTTTTGCTTCATTGTTCCTTATATGAAGATGAGCGCCAATCGCGGTTTAAGACAATAGAATTAGACAAGAAATGTACAAAAATGACAAAGTAGGACACTTTCATATACCTGATCATGTACGAATGAGCATATAATGGACAAAGTATGTAGTTATGTTTCCAAGTGCTTTAAAAAGAGAGAAGAAATTATAAGGTTTATTCAAATTAAATAAAAGTTGATCAACATTAGATTAACAACAGTGAATAGTTTAACTTGTTTTTACTTTGTAATGTTAGAATGTATCATTTTAGTTTTTTTTAATGTTTTACATTTTGTATCCTCTAGACCACGTGTGGTCATCTGTGCATTTAGCCCATCTCGGCAGGAATATGCAATAAAGACTATCATCATATCATTAAAAAGCGGCATAGACGATTATTGTTAAAAGGTTCTTCATCAATTATCCAAAGGTCAATCATCCCTCTCTACGTTCATCTAAAGTCTCATTCTACACTTTTACTCCAGGCGACAGCCTTGAATCTTCATTATATTCCGAAGAAGAGTAATTGATTTGGATACTCCCTGTGGCGGAGATACCATTTCCCGTACATAAATTGACGTGAAAACCCCTCTGGCTTTGCATATGGATTGAGAAAATGTGGTTCGAAAAGCTGATAAACCAATATGGCTTTGCTACCGCAAGCTAGTCCACAAAAGTATTAGTTAGAGATAATAGCGGCGAAAACAGACCGGGGTTTAGTGAGTGCAGTATCCTGAAATGTAGGGAAGTCTTCATACTTTGTGGTTCAAGTAAATCCTCGTTCCTGTTGCTGGATGTGCTGGACTGAAATGCTCCCTTCTGCCATGGGCTTATCATATCAACTAAGACATTATTTGCGCGCGCGTGTGTGTGTGTGTGAATATGTATCCTCCAATCATATATCTCTAAGACAAACTTCACCCTATCTGCTACACAGATTGATGTTTTCCATGTATTGTTATCATGTCTATTCAGAATCCCACACCTGACCTGCGCGCTAAAGCCAGGTGCAATCTAAGCGCCTTTTGAGCCCAGGTGATAGTGAAGATTATGCTAATATTCCTGAGAGGCGTGGGTATAAGAATAAGGCCCGGAATAGAGAAATACGGATTTCTTACTGGGGCGGAGTCAGGAGTGCAGTGACAAAGGGATCTGGGGGCGGTGATGGGGATAGGTTGCGAATTAAGAGAGAGAAAGAATTCGCATTGGTTGTTTGTTCTGTTGTTGTTTTATTTTTTGTCCCCTCCCTGTTTCTCATATGACGTTCTATTTCCTTTCATGTCCAGGCATAGGATGGGGTTTATCTATTTTCCGCATACCTTATCCCTCTCTCCATCCTGGTCTTGGGCGCGTAGGATGGGTGGGGCACTCGGAATATTTTACTAACTCATACAAAGGTCAATTTCGTTGTACTTCAATCCGAAAGCGAGACCAAATAATCCATACATGACTATATTGTAACATATATATCTAATCTACATCTTCATTTAGATACCTACATTTAGGTGCGGTCCCGGGCTATGGCGGGCAGGCCCCCAGCCTGGCACGGAACGACTCAACGGTGGGAGATGTGACAACCGTGCCAGGCAGGGTATTCCACTGGGGAATAATACGGGGGATGTAGGAGTGTTTGTATCAGTGTCGGTTCTGGCGTAGATGGTTTGAAACTTGAGGTGGTGGCTGCCCCTGCGCTGCCCCTGAGCTGGTTTCAGTAAATTGTCAGTGTCTATATTAATATGGTTGTTAACTAGTTTGTAGAAGAAGGTGTGGCGGGCGTTCCTCCTCCTTTCAAAGAGAAGGGGCCACTGCAGGTCGTTGGGCATTTGTGTCACGGTGCTAGTCCGCCGGAAGTCATTAGGGTCACACGGGCGGTCCTGCGCTGATGGCTTCTCCACAGAGGGGGTACTGGGTTAGGGTACTTATAATATGTACTGTTGTTGATGATATTTTGTAGTTCTAATAGTAGAATAGATTAGCCTTGTAATGCTGTTGTTTCAGAGCTGTTGTCATACATTGTACCATGTACGATTGTCCTTCATTTAATGTACGCATGTGCATCCCATGACGTCTTAGTACCCAAGCAACAACTTCCCGTGGATTTAATTCAAACTCCGAGCTGCAAATATCGCATATTTTTCGCCTACACATGTCGCAGTAGCGTCATAGCAACGGTGTTATGACTACATTCCAACAGGATATTGCTTTGTATGAAAGCTCACAGTGATCAAGTCACACCGCTGCATGCCTCGTAAAGGCCATGATATGTGTCTTGTTTGCTTTCGTGATCACGACGTTTGTACAAGCGGCAGAGTGGATGAGCCCTTGGCCTTGGGTGGGTCAATGAACTCCTTGTATTGCATACATCGTCAGTAAGTATGTAGAGAAGTTAGTCTGGTGGAGGAGATCGGACATGGACAGTTTGGAATGAAATATCGCGTCCGTCAGAATTATAGTATAAACTCACAATTGCAAATATCGGACATAATTTTAGAGTGACCAAAAAAAAAAAAACATGACAAAGTAGACAGCCCGACAAAAACCAGCCGGAACCACTCCTCTGCTTGAAGTGTAGACTTTTGTTTGCTTCTGTGATATGACGCCGCGCAACCCTTGGGTAGGTCAATGAACCTCTTGTATTCCATACATCGTGACTATGTATGTAACGTGCGTTAGAGAAGTTACTATGGTGAAGGAACTTGAAGGGAGGAGATTCGAGATGGACAGTTTGGAATCATGGTTTGGAACTATCGCGTCCGTCAGAATTATAGCAAATAGCGGACATACTTTTCATTTTTCGTCTGCATATGTCCTAGTTGCGTCACAAGTAGCAGCGTTGTGACGACATTCTAACAGCCTGAGAATATAGCCTCCTATGCGAACTCACAGTTATCAAGGCACATGGCTGTACACATAGTGAGCTCGAGGCCATGTGTTTTGTTTGCTTCTGTGATATGATGACGGTGCAAGCTTTGGGTAGGTCAGTGAACCCCTTGTATTCCATACATCGTCAGTATGTATGTAACGTTAGACAAGTTAGTCTGGTGGAGGAACTTTAAGGGAGGAGCTCGGGGCTTGACGGTTTGGAATAAACTACCGTGTCCATCAAAATTAGAGTAACTTCCAGTTGCAAATATCGGACATGGTTTTCATTTTTCGGCTAAAAGGCTGTCCATGGCCATCGCGCGCGCGCATTTGGTTTTGAAAGATAAAGTGAGGATGGGCTATGAGTTTATGAATAAAGCTAGTACCAAGCTTTAGTTTATCTCTGACTTTTTGTATGGTCTACTAATCGAATGCAACGCACATATAACTGTTATAATAGCACTGGAACGCGTGTGACTGTGGGTTGAATGATGAGCCTATTACCTGTTCTACTGAACAGCCTTCACATGAGGGCCTCTACTGCCATTTCAAATGAACTATGAACAAGGGTGACGCTTTCCCCTGCAATCATTGACTACAGAGAGGAAAATAGTAGAAGTTGTAGAAGGGAAAAGGCACATACACTCTTGATTTAACAAATCTTTGCATAACTCAAGCCGTCCCTAGTTTTCACACGCGTATGTTGATATTATTACCTGGCATTGATATAAGTGACACAACTCGCGACAATGCGTCACATTAAGGACAGCGTTAACTGGGCCAGCCCACCCTTACCTAAACTTTACATTTGTTCATTTGTATTTGATCACCTAGCCGCGACGATCCAATGGTCGACCTTCTTCCGGGTCACGTGACTGCCCGATATTGTTTCAGTGCAGGTCAACAGGTGAACTTTGGGTTGGGGCATTACTGTGGCTTTACCTGGCGAACACCTACGGGGGCGTGTCAACTTGAAGACTTCTAGCGGTGAACTTTTTTCAACTTTACCAGAATGGAGGATCTTGAGTTTTGTATCTCATGTCAACTTCAGTCAAGTCGTCTGTTCAACCTTCCATTTGTTTATGGTTGTTATGTAATTCTTTTGACACTTGGAACGTAAAGTAATTTTTCTGTAATGCTGTGATTCCATCCTTCTAGTTTTGGACAGAAGCATGTCAATATCTATGGCTGCACTGAAGCAGCTCGTACCTCGGACCAACACACTCTGGAAACCAGGTAAGCCACAATGTTGGAGCAATCTAAACCAATTCCTTAGGACGATTCCATTTCAGTCTTTCAGGAGGGGGTAGGGAAAATGATGTAAAGAGATAAGTGGGTGTCAAAACAATTTGAAACAGGGAAATGATGGTGGATAAACTGTCAGGTAAAAAATAACTTGTGACGAAAGATTGAACTGGGCTTGTGGTAAGGGTTGCTGACTCAGAACCTGGAGGTACTGAGTTCGAATCCCTACAGGTTCTGATGTTGTGCCATTGGGAAAGGCACTTTACACCGGTTTCCTCACTCTACACAGGGGTAAATTAGTACCTTGCATCGGCTCGGGATGTCCCTTGGATAAGAACTGAAAGTCCCCAGTACACCGACATGGCTATCTTCTGAATTGGACAATTTGGACAAAAGTGGCATAGGTATTTCATGGCACTTATGCACAGTGTAAAAGCTAGAACAAGAAACAGAACAATCATTGTGTCTTGTGCTTCTCAACAGTTTACCATTGCCCATTAGTTCAAACAAACTGTGTTTACATTGTACATACAAATTAACTAGGAGAGTCACAGATTTTAGGCTCAGCAAATAGCAATACCATACATGCAATTTCAACTATATATACACTGGTATCATGAGAGCAATTATGGTCATGCGCTGTGGTAACAGCTGGAAGATTCAAGGAATATCGTATTGAAAATTAGAGATTACTTGTCTAACAAATCTGATATTGATATTTGGTAATATGAAAATTGCTTAAAGATTTTCCTATACGAAGTACATCTGAAAGTTAGAATAACAACGCTGTCTAAGTCCTAAAAAATCTTCAGTTGACAACCCCCTAATGCATAAAAAAGCCTGTCCTATGAGCCTTGGTTGGATAGTTTCATCACTGGGTAACGTTAAAAGGTTTCTGCCATAAAATCAAGTGTTGATATCTTATATAGCCAACGTTTTGGTAGACTTAAGAGAAGTGGCAGATAGTCGACCGAAATTTTGGCCAGGCATTAACCCTTGGTTGTATTGAGGATGCTTTACCTTTTTTTGTTGTGTTGAAGAAACCTTAAATTACCCAGTCAGTGGTAGCATCTCTGAATGCATGTTTGAGTGCAGGGTAAGAAATAGTTTAACCCAGTATCTTTTTTCCTTGACCACAGTGGTCAGGTGTGTCTCCCAATCTTCACATCAGAAGCTGCTCCCAGAGAACTATGACTACGAAGGACCGCATCTTGTTACACAGGTTCCAGGGCCTCGCTCCAAGGTGACCCCACCCCCCCCATCTTTGCAAGTTAGATTTAAGTAAAAATCCATCCAATTACTAGTATTCAGTTAGTTCCCTTAAAATACCGCAATTTGATATGGGTGGAATGATATTGTGGGGGAGGGGAATAGGGTTATTATTTTTAAATCACTCATAATACATGTATATTGGCATGCCGCTAACTAAATGAGTCTTGTTTTTGGTAGATGTTGCTGGAATCCTTGGACACCATTCAGGTAACAGAAATGTGAAATCTTGATAAAGTCTTTCTTTCCAATTTGTGAACCACAAATGTCTGAGATTTCTGACTTTTCAATTCGTAGACGTTAAACTTCTGACATTTTATTTCTGTCAATTTCAATTTTTAATGATTCAGTATTGTTCTTGGTTAATATACAATGTAATGACTTGTTTCCAGAACACTGAGGCAGTTCAGTTCTTCTGTGACTTTAAGGAAAGCAGAGGAAACTGGCTAGTGGATGCTGATGGCAACCGCCTTCTGGATGTGTACAGCCAGATAGCCTCACTTCCTCTGGGTACCTTTGTGACTACATGCACATGTAGCTTAATGGAGTCTAAATCCCTGTACAGATATTAGATCCAAGGTCTTGCATAACAAACAAGATATTCAACAGGGGTGCTACACGTACATAGAATAGAAAATTAGTCCTGTAATTTTACATGTAAATATAACAAATACAGTCTTCTAGCACAATTAATGAGAGTTATGTATTTCAGTATCCACATTGAGATAAATTTACGACAATATTTCTGCACATTATGGTTAGGAATAATTGGGATAAAAAACTTTTGACATTCTAGGCTACAACCATCCTGCCATTGTTTCTGCTCTTGCTGACAAAAACAACTTGGTGAGTTCACTCTTCATCATTTGTATCACAAATCTGTACGTGTCGTGTCAAAATCTGTATGCAATTCTCATGCCAGGATCTGTTCAGCTTTCACATCTTTACATGGTCATGCTGACACCACCAACAACTGGAAAACACTTTGGCAACGTTGTGACATCACATGCATGATAATTCATCATTTAAGAAATACAAAATATCCGGATGTATGTCTTCTATATTCACCCAGAGTACATTTGCGAACCGTCCAGCATTGGGAGTGCTGCCTCCCGTTGACTTCCCTGACACTTTGCAGAAACTTTTGTTGGTAAGCAGTTTCAAAAAGTTCTAATGTAAGAGCTGATAGTAATAAGGATCTATAATATGAAACTTAGAATGTGTTCTTTGGTGGTTGTAGGAATCCAGTAACATTACCAATCAGTATAGATACCATACAGTCAAACCTGCGTAAAATGTGAACTTAAAAAAAATGGTCACAGTATACAGGTGGACACTTATACTTTTTTATACACAGGATTCTTAATGCCTGGGTCATGGGTAAAATAACATATTGAACAACCAAAAAGTGGCTGCAATGGGCATGTGGGGTTTACATGTACATGTAACTGTATTTTGTTATTTCAGCTCAATTCAGTCTGTGAAGAGTGTCCATGGTAATTTTACCACACACTCATGCCCCCATACACGTATTTGGCATGTATGTTGATCGCTATTTCCAGCGCATTTTCACTCTTTAGTGGGACCCAGCTTTTGGTGTACTCACTAACATATACTCATGATGACTTGTCCTTAGTTCACATGTACATGACCTTGCTAATTATAACCTTCAGGTGGCTCCACCTGGGTTCAGTCAGGTGCAGACAATGGCGTGTGGCACCTGTGCTAATGAGAATGCTTACAAGGCTGTCTTCTTCTGGTACAGGGTAAGGATATCTAAATTGGCTTATAATCTCTGTTCAATTGATTCCTCTTCAGAATTCCCTACTGGGGGCCTCCTAAAGTTAAGGGTCAATAAGCAATTGCCATAGCCTAATGTTCCTACCATAAATATTCATAACTGTCGCGATCATTTCTCATCTCTGTCAGCACTCACCCAATTTCATGTTGAGTGACCCTGCTAATTAATCAACCTTGCATGGCTCTCCAGCCATGTTAGGTGATCATAGTATATACACAGTACAGGTATTCAATCAAGCCATACTGATTTGACTATATGGATGACATCCTCTAGGAACCTAAAAATTAATGTGTGAAAAAAAAAGTTGCCTTCTTTATGAAATCTACTAAGTAGTCAGGAAGGTTTCACAAATGACTGAACTTACAGAACATGGTTACATACAATGTTGCAAACAATAAATTCTTTTGTTTTGTTCTTTCACATTTTCTTGGAGGACTTTGGAAAACTTCGCTCAGGGCTACATTTTGTGCAAGGAGTAAGCTTACCACAAAATTTGTACATCTTATGATAGGAAAAGAGGCATTGTGTGATACATTGTTATTTCACCATTGATTCTTGTTTCTAAAGGCCAGACAAAGAGGCAGTCTCATCCCCACAGAAGAGGAACTGGAGTCATGTATGAGACACGAAGTGAGTAACTTCTACTATCAAACTTCAAGGATTCACACCGAAAACTTTGATTTGGGATCAATGTAAAGGAAACTAACACTAGCAGCAGGGACAGATGGCGAGGTAAGATTATCCTTCTCAAAGTGGATAAACTTTTAGCACTCTAGGATAAATTTCCGACTTGTTATTTTCCGGAACATAATGGCAAATGGCACTAGCATCATGCTGTTGCTAATTGTTTTTGGCAGAATGACTCTAATGCACCTTAATACATGCAGCTGTGAACTATGTAACTGTAGACACAGTTTACATGACTTGTATAATATTCACTTCTCTATGACCCATTTTCAGGCACCAGGCAGCCCAAATTTGACAATATTAGGCTTCAAAGGCGGCTTCCATGGCAGAACCATAGGTACATTTGTACATAAAAATTCTCTATGTAAGGACCTCTACCTAGACTATCATCACCGGAGGACACAAATACAGTGATTAGCTGTATCCACATGTCAAAGACAAAAGAAACTTACAGGAAAGAGCAACAAATTAGTTTTGTGACCACATGCAGGGTCTTATAATGCAATTCCTTAGCCTCCAACTTTACATACTATCCCCTGTAATAAGAAATAAGACTTAAAGCTATTTGATTTGTTTCTTTAAATATCAGATTAATGATTATCACAATCAGATCAAGGAGGTTCTATCATGGATATCATAGATAGGACCTCTTTGATTGCATGTAATTAGATGGTTAACCCTTAGATCTCCTAAATGCTGATAGAATAATGATAGAACAGTTTGCCAATCAAACAAGAGTTCCGCGACCTCATGTCTCCATGAACAATTCTATTTATGACATACACATCTACATAATATATGCTTAATCATAAACACCTTTATCTTACTTACACATGTTGCAATATTGACAGTCCTACAATTTTCCAATTTGATGAATTCCTGTGTTTCTGCATTAATTATGCAAATGAGGAATTTATTTGCATAATTGGTACCTGTTGATGCTCAACTTTCCATAAACTACATATGTTACAGGTATTTGAGTCTTATAATGGAAAACACTGCAAATATAGATTTTCCTCATTAGCTATGCAAATTAAGTCCCAATTAGCATAATTTGCACTTCATTATGTAAATCTCTGTCTAAGCTACCTGCATACTAAATATCACGGATATCCGTCATTCCTTTGTTCAGTTATTCTCCTTAGAAGGTTTTCACGATGACGCCCCTGCAGTTCCAGAGCAAGCTGCTAGGGGGCCCAAACCTACACTACTTTTTCATTACGTCACAAGCTATCTGCCACCCAAAAATCAAGACCACAGCACGTCCAGGTCAAAAGATACAAAAATTGAAGTTCTGCTGCAGTACCAAGGTCACATACCAGGGGGCCCAAAATTGACCCTGACCTTCGGCTTCACAACACCCGCCCACATACCAAATATCATTGTAATCCATCGAGAGGTTCTTGAGTTATGCTGACTACAAGAGTCCGGAAACACAACACAAACACACACACACACAGACACGCCAAAAACAATATCTCCATTTTTCATGGAGATAAAAAAGACAAAAACAACATGGAAAAACACTTGTCTGTACCCATTTTTCATGGAGGTAATAATATTAGTATGACATTTGTAGCACTGTCAGCGTACAGTGAAACTTTCACTTGCCTTATCAATTCTGAGAAGTCATGCTAATTGAAACCCCAGACTAGGAACGGTGTTCCTACAGACTTGTCTGATGAATCCAACTGCAATGTTTATGTGCACGTAGGCTGTGCCAGTAGCTCACACGCAGCACCCCTCCACAAGGTGGACTTGCCGATACTGGACTGGCCCATCGCACCATTTCCCGTCACCAAGTACCCTCTAGATGTGTACGCACAGGAGAACAGACAGGAGGAGGAGAGGTGTCTGGACAAGGTAAACTTGTTGTAGATAATTGTGTGGGAGAACCACACCTCAAACATGCTAAAGACCACCATGCTTATAAAAAAAAGTAGGGATAGTATGCACGACTGTGAATGGATGGAAACCATATGGGGAAGTAACTGTAGATGTCAATTTCATACAGATTGCCTTGTCCAGAATATTTGCAGTTTTGTCGCCCTGATAATGATTTGGGTGTCTTTAAGGGTAAGGACTCGCTCAAGGTGTTCACGGTGACATAAAGCCACAGGCCTAACCACCATGATTGCTCCATACAGCCTGGCTATATGATAATTCACAATAAACCTATCATCATCATTTATCAATGTTCAGTAAAGCCACATTGGAGTCAGTGAGAAAAATGAAAGAGAAAAAATACATGTTTATATAGTGACTGCGTCACACTGTGTTTTTTCAGGTGTTTCAGTTGATGCAAGAGTACAAGAACAAGGGTCGACCGGTGGCTGGAGTTGTGGTGGAGCCCATCCAGTCTGAAGGGGGAGACCGCCATGCTTCCAACAGCTTCTTTAGACAGCTGCGAAAAATAGCCAAGGAGGCAAGGAACTTTGCCTTTCAACATATCAATGGCCATTGTTTTTATTGATATTCTTCTGCTAGGGGGCCTAAACCTACCTAGCCATCAAATGCTTTCTGCTACCAAGAAATCAAGACCATAGCATGTCCAGGACAAAAGATACAAAAACTTGAAGTTCTGCTGCAGTACCAAGGATGGCCACCAGAAGGCCCAAACTTCTCATACCAAGACCTACCCACATACCAAATATCATAACAATCCATCCAGAGCTTCTTAAGTTATAAAGACCACAAATATCTAGAAACACCCAGACAGACAGACACACACACAGACATGCCAAAAACAATACCTCCATTTTACATGGAGGTGATAAGAACCACATTTTGTAGCAATGCCAGCATACTTAATGTTAGCCAGCATACTTAATGTTAGCCAGCATACTTTCATTTGCCAACGAACCTGTAAATACTGTACATAGCATCTGTCTTCTTTGTCACGACAAGTGGAAGATTGGCTCTTCAGTGAACTGGATGGAGATAACTCTCCGATTTTTCCCCAGAATGAGTCGGCATTTATAGTTGATGAGGTTCAGACTGGAGCGGGTCTGACGGGGAAGATGTGGGCACACGAGTACTGGGGACTGGAGGAGTCTCCGGACATTGTCACCTTCTCCAAGAAGATGGTGATCGGAGGATTGTACTTCAAGGAGGACTTCAGGCCAAAAGGGGTAACCCTAAACTTACTAGTAGATAGAACATCATAGGTAGCAGGTGCAAGGCTGAAGATCAAAATTTTTCCTAATGCCAGCACCTACAGTTTGTATATCAATACTAAAGAAATGTCCATGCCTAGTGCATGTGACTGCATGACCAACTAAACATTGTATGTGTGTGATATCAAGCATTTTCTCGAAATATAATCCAACTTGGCTGACTTCTGTACATCATGCCTTTGAAAACACCTTTGGTTGAAAGCATCTGAAAATTCCTTAGTGTATCATATCCAAAACATTTTTGAAGATAATAATCTTGCTCCTCTCAAGAGCCTCAATTGTGTAAGAATTTGATGACAAACTTCTGAAAATTACCAAGACTTAGTGTACAACTACTGAACACAATATACAATTTTTTGTAGTATTGCTGGTTTTACTAACAGTACATACTAACAGCAGTTTTTCTTTCCCCTTGCACGTACCAGCCCTTCCGGATCATGAACACATGGCTGGGAGATCCCGCCAAGCTGGTGATTCTAGAAGCAGTGTTGAGCGTCATTCACCAAGATCGGCTGATAGACAACATGACAGAGACGGGACAGGTGATCTTACAAGGACTGGAGAAGCTACAGGTGAGAAACTTCCGGGAGGACCATTAATAATTAGAATTCTGTTTGGCCATCATTGATTATAGGATTATGTGTTATATTCATGTTACATTGCCTATATTTGATAAACCATGATCTGTAGGTCCCACAAATGTTGAGTTATTGCTCTCATGTATTTTAGTAAAAAGGATATTGAAAGACCCATAATGGCATATACTCACTAACTGACACAGTGTCACATACATGTATTTGTTACAATATAGGGACAAAGAACTTTGGTAGGAAAAAGTTGATGGATTATAGTAGTAGTAGTAGTATCCAGTATTTTGATTATACTGCTGCCGGGGTCCCTGACACAGGGGTGGGCAGCAGCCGGCTAGTCGTCACACCCCTCCACAGTACATTTTATAGGTACATGTATACAGTAGAGTGATATACTACAGGCTAGTAGTGGTACAGTGATAGTCTCTTACCAACATGTAAACAAAATGAGCTGCTATCATGAAAATCAATAAGAATAAAATGCATGCATCCTCAGGACAAACATGCAGAAGTTCTCTCTAATGCTCGCGGAAGAGGAGCCTTCTGCGCAGTCGACTTCCCAAACACTTTGACCCGAGACAAAGCTGTAGCAGCACTTAGGAACAAAGGTAAGCCTTGGATATTAGCCCACGCTATAGTAAGACTTTAATGGTACCAATTGCCAACTTAGATCAACAGTTACTGCCTACGATGACTTCCAGCCGTATATTCTTCTTGAGGGTAAAACTCATTATGATGGTTATTGCAAAAACGTTACGGCTGGCTGACGATCCTTTCTGCACCCCAGCTGATGTCGATATGATTGCCTAGTAGTTGCTGCAAGAGATGGTGCTCATACAGACTGTAACATGCCACACTTATGAGCTACTGCTTTCATAATACTTTTTTCTGACACCTTCAATGTAGCTGATGTCAATTTCTTTGTCAGTTCCAATTATACTGTAGTGCCCAAAGCAAAAGTAATCATAAAATATTTATGGAAGGCCGCAGCAGTCTATTTCGTTTTTTCTTAGACAAGACAACTAGATTAAAATGATAAGTAGGAGGCTAAGATGAAAAAAGAGGCCTAGGAGGAAAAGTAGAATCTATATTCACTCCCTTTTGATGTTTGTACCAAAGCATAAGCATGGCCCTCAGGCTCTGTTTTGAATTAAAGTCATTCTTCCAGTTAAGCATTTTTTTAAACCTGAGAACTACCAAACAATTTATGCTGTCTACATACAAACACACATACATACAAGTTTTGCTGCAGTACTGTAGGAAGCCACTAGGAGACCCATTGTCGAACCTGACCTTTGTGTTATTGACAACTACCCTCCTACCAAATATCGTGAACATTCGTCCACAGCTTCTCATGTTATGCTGTTAACACCAAACACACATACATTCACAGCCACCCAACCAAAGCAAAGCCGAAAACATATTAACCTTCTGGCAAAGGTAATAAAGCTGATGTGGCCTAAGTTTAAGTCATCTTCTACAATGGCTGAGGGATGTCCTATGGCTTACAGGTGTGCAGTGTGCAGGCTGTGGGGTGAAGTCTCTTCGAATCCGACCAGCTCTCATCTTCCAGCCGCATCACGCCAGAATGTTCCTGGACATCCTGGAGGAGACCACACTGGAGATGAAGGCACCAGACGCTTGATTCTCTTAACTTCATCATTGAAACCGATTTTTCAGCCTTTTGGTAACTGCTGTTTAGACCTTTATGTGCAAGCTTGGATAAGCCAAAGCCCTTGGACCTTGATCTAGTCATTCATATCTAAACAACAAATTGCATCAACACCCCAAATGGTTAAGTGAATGTGTGTTCTTCCATTACTAGCAAACTTGTACAATTACATCATCACACTGCATCAAATTCTAGTGTCTGTTTTATTCCAATAAAGACTATGTCTTACATTGCATATTAAGAGATACATATGCAGGCAGTCTGTTTTAACTGTCAGCATTGTAAAATATCCACAGCTGATTAGGTAAATGTGTTAAGATATTATTGAAACAACCGAATGTTAACCCTTAAGCTGCCAGGTTTTTTAGCCAAGTAAAAATCAAAAATGTTTGACCCCTGACCTCCCTCACGAAACCCGCGAAACATCCGGCGGCGCTAACTCCCCTAACTTCCCGGCTTCGCGCGCTACACGCACGCAAAGCTGTTTTGTTCTGGGGAATACCCTATCCCAGTTATAACCGGGTCCAGCACACAAGGCATATTTCTGTATCCCTAATTAAGTCGGGACTGGCAGCTTAAGGGTTAATACTCATGTTGTCAGCTGAATAATTGATATACATCCATGTTCAAGCAAAATGCAGTTACCCTAAATTTCTGATGATTCTCAACATCATATTGGTATTGGGGTATTTTTCAAGCACTTAGATCATATCCTTAACAACACAACAGGGTCATATATATGTATAACGCCACATTATATATTTTTCACCTACACAAGGGTTTTATCTACATGTAGCTTTAATTTTTTTCCATCATCCCAATGCCCATTGACAGAAAGATCCTACAAAGAGTCTTCTTTTTTTCTGTCACCTTGTACCGAACAAACTTCTATCAATTTATTCAAAGTCGGTCATTTTTACATCTATACTCATGGACTTTTGTCCGTCAAGGTTGACAGAATGGTCCATCATAATGCAACAAAATTCCGTCAAATGATGGAATGACGGGTGCTGGCTAGAACCCTCAGACCTACACTATACTGTCCTGAGATGACTCCTCCTGACTGCTGTCAATCTCTATGTACTCCACATCGCTCTGTGAGTCCGTCTCGGGGAGCGGCGTGTGGTGGACGTTAGCTGCTGACTGCTGCGTCAGGATTGCTGCCTTCAGCCTCTGTTTGGTCTCCTCGGAGATGGACCCTGACCTGGGTCTGTGCTTTGTCAACCCGCTGGTCCCCGGCTTGGAGTAAAAGCTGGTGCTCGGATAGCTCGGCTTTGTGATGGCGAAACTTCGGGCCACATCAGTGGAAGCGCCACTTCTGTATAGGGAAGAGGATGATCCGGATGGGGTAATGGTGATGGTTGGCACACCCAGGGGTGAGGCTGTTGTTTTATGTGGAGTGGAGTCTTCAGGGGTGTGTGTGGTGGTGATGGAGGCTTTGTTCTCCCTCCTCTCCTCTGCAGTGGTGACTGTAGGTTTCCATGGTAAGTTGTTAGATGATGATGATGTAGTCGTCACTGTACTTGTGACAGGAGGGTCAGGTCTGGCACGGCTGCTGGAAGGTGGCAGAGGCTGAGAGGTGTTACCAGCTGGTTTGGGAGAAGGCTGCACCTGTGTTGGTGCAGACTGGGAATGGCTTGATGCAGGCTGACTGCGCTGTAGCTGTGGAGAGGCCTCGGTGTCCGTCTTAGGTGCTCCCATGTGAGAAGGGGCAGGAGGGGAGGAGAAGGTCAGTGCCATCTGCACGCCGCTGCTGGGGGTGGTGGGAGTGGAACTGCTCTCGCGTTTCTCATGCGTTGGCGTCTGCGGCAGCCGCTGCTTCTGTTGATAGTTCTGACAATAGCTGATGGCCTGTTCCAGCACGCTTGGCTCCGGTTCCATGTCGTCGATTCTGTAGAGTGCGTACGCATCGGCAAGGATGTTACTCTCCACCTCCATGTTGCTACCCGTCCTCTGTCCGTGCTGGAAGACTCTCCAACAGTCCAGGACGAGTTTTAACAACTGAGAGTTCTCCATCTCTTCTGTTGCATTACAGTAGTCTAAGACTATGTCCTGCAGAGTCTCTAAGGAGTACTTATAGGCCTGCTTGGCGAGCATGGTGCGATCCACGTCACGCAGGTACTTCTTACCCTGATCCGGAGTACGGTGGAGCTGTGTGGCAAGCTGGAAAAGAAGAATGCCATTTGGAATCAAGTACAGTAAAAACTGCCCAAGAAGACTACCCAGGGGATGAACAAAATCTGGTCTATGTGGACAAAATTTGGTCCATGCATGGGGTTGAGAGTGATCAGCATCCATATTTCAACACTGAGCCTGCATCACATACCTGAAACAGCGTGTTGCTGTCGTTGAGCTGCCGCAGCACCTCCAGCAGGAGCGACACGCAGCGCCCCATGTGGGAGGCGAAGCTGCCGGGCCGGTCGATCTCGTCCACAGGGATGCGCCAGATCCCGTTGAACAGGTTGGTCTTGTTCCGCTCGTGGAAGAGGCTGTGAGCCGGCATGTGGGCCAGCTCCTTCCAGTGGCCCTGCTTGGGACCCAGGATGAGGTCGCGACCCCACGGAAGGTTCCTGCATGGGTAAAGAAAGTTAGACTTTTGTACACATTACATGTACCTTGATACTAGTGTTGTATCGTGTTGGCATAACGGTTAGGGTGTTCTGCCCAGAGTCCAGAGATCCTGGGTTTGAATCCCCTGACATGCCAACAATGTTGTGCCCTTGGGAAAGGCCCCACGACTTTTCTCACTGAGGAAATCAAACTTGGCATTAGAGAAGTAGATTAATTCAGAATCTTATTACAGAATACCAACATACATGTAGTTTAATCTTCATTGCTGTTTTACTTGTATGTTTCACTATCAACTTTATGCTTGTACACTATTGATAATTGTTGTTCACTCGTAATTAGCAATAAACTTGTTGGTTAAGGTAAACCGATGCACAGAATATTTTCAAAAACCAAAATTTTCATGAAGGCATATGCTTACTTGTGGAATGGTGAGTGGGAGTACAGGTGGCAGAGTCTGTAGATAGATTTGTAGTGCTGAGGAAACCTGTTGAGGCACAGGTGAAGTCCCCGGACACACAGGTCAATCAGGTTCTTCCTGCGGGTCTCCTTGTCAACAGGCACAGCTGGAGAACATGTTTTATAAGGACATCATTATAAACATACAGTATCTATTTAGGGCAAGCAGTGGGAGATGAATAATATTTTATCTGTCAATGTCCACAATACTGTTCTGAAAGAAGTAAAATATTCATAAGTCTCCAAAATACAGTATCCCCATGCTTTTCACATCTTACCGATCAACAAAAAATGCTGTATTTTCTTGTTTTAGTTAAATCTTTTGATACATTTGTGAACCAAAACATTAGGATTTCATCTCCCACTGCATACAGAAAAGAAGGTAGACCCTCCAAAAATTGTGAGTAGAAATATTTTTAGAATAGTAAGGTACTTCCTAACCTTTAATTTATTTATCTATTTTGCTTTTCTTCTCTGTAAAAGTATCCATTGAAATTGTAATTAGGGCAAAAATAATAAACCCATGTGGACATCATTTCATCTAAAAGTGTTAAGTATACACAGGGGCAACAAGAAAAGAAAATAAGAAGCTTACATAAACCCATGGGGACAAACTTTGACCTAAATATGTCATGTATGTCAAAGTTTATGTAAGCTTGTTACATACAGGCCAGGGGCAATTAGAAAAGAAAATTACATGCTTACATAAACACATTTGTGGACGAAATTTGACATAAATATGTCATGTATGTCAAAGTTTATGTAAGCTTGTTATGGATAGGGGCCATTAGAAAAGAAAATAAGAAGTCCATGTGGGCATCATCACAATCCAAGTCATACTGTATACATGTACATGTATGTGTCAGTCAGCGCCAGACAGGATTTCTACAAAACAACTGCAGAAAAAAGTCTAATATGTGAACTATAGAAATACCTGGTTTTATGTCTTCCTTCTTACCCTCTTCCTTATTCTCTGCTTTCTCTTTCTCCTCATTCTTGTCTTGTGAAGCACCAGACGACGTCTCTGGTGTCTCCTGTGCTTTCTTCCCTGCTGCCTCCACTTCCATCGGTTCCTCCTGGCTCTCTGTCTTCTCCTTCTCCTCATCTTTCTTTGTATCTACTTCAGTGTCAGGGGCTGATTCTTCCACAGCTTTCGTACTGGTGTTAAGGACAGATGTTTCTTCTGCTTGGTTATCTGTGTTTTCCCTAGCTTCAGCCATTAGCTTCTCACCCTCCTTGTCTATCTCTGTTTTGTTGCCATCTGGTATCTTCTCTTGTGCATCTGTGTCAGTTGTGACTGCTACTTTGACTTCATCTTTCTTGACCTCCTCTACATCCTTATTGACAACTTTCTCCATCTCCTCTTTGGGTTCAGATTCAGGTTCAAGTTCTTCTTTGTTGTCAAGTGTTGGCGTTCCTTTCTCTTCCTCACTGACAATAACATCACCAACACCAGAAACTGGTGTGGGAGGCTGGGTCAACACCTCTTCCCCTGTTTCACTGTCCTTCTCTTTCTTACCGGTACCACTAAGCTCCTCTGATGACTGCTCCTTTTCCTCCTCCTCCTCCTGTTTCTCAGATTTCTCAGCTTCACTTGTGGTGGACACTGGCGGAGTTTGCACTATTGAATCAGTGATGGTTTTTCCTTCAGTTGGTGTAGTCTGCATTGCTGGATTTGTGGTGGCATATACTCCAGTCTGTCCATCTTCTGTTAGCTGTTCCAGGTTGACAGGAGCGTCTGTTAACACCTCAGGTTCTTGAGGGTTTGCAGGAGTTATTGGCTGCTTGTCTTTTACGTGTTCGTCAACTATGTCTGTAACAGGCACATCACCTATTTAGGTAATAAAGATAGAGTGTCACCAAATGCTCATAATTTCAAAAGTCCCACACTACAAGTACAAGGCCCTCCCAGCAGTGAGGTGCAGTACTACTGCAGTGGTACAACTGAAGTATGGAATTTAAATGTGAGGAACAATGGAACTCAATGCCTGCAGAAGAGGTCTGTGCAAGAGTGCTACAAACAGGCACCACTAGCTACATGTAGCAAACCGTGAGTCTGAAGCCATGCACAGCAAATGGCTGTAGAAAAAGCTGCAGAAATTCTCTACAGATCACATTCAAGACAACTGCTCCTACATACACTTCAAGAAGTATTTTCACAATGAGTATGAGAGGTACAGCCAGGACATGCTAGTCGGAAGAGTTGTGACAGTGAAAGCTTTCTACTGGAGGCTTTCTACTGAAAATCCCGACCACCTTCTTGGCCTGGCTGTAAAGATGCACCGAACTCTTCAGAAGGACCAGCGCTTTGCTGCACGGATAGGAGACTATCGCCTGTGGCTGTAATCTGTAGGGAAGCCACAGGGCCGGCTGTCAGGGTGGACCGGGCGGCCTCCGGACTGGACCCTGCTGTATGCTTTTCAGCCATACTTCTGAGCAGAGCTTTGATACATGGGAGACACCTCAAGTAAGTCACATGGTAAAGGAAAGGGTTTCCTATGACATCATAATTCTGTTACACTATACTACAACATTGTAGCATAATAAGTTTGCTCTCCAATACAACTATTGAGCAGAGCTTTGATAAATGGGAGACACCTCAAGTAAGTCACAATGTCATCCTAAAGAAAAGGGTTTCCTACAACATCATAATTCTGTTGCACTATACTTTAGCATTGGAGCATGTGTAAAGTTTGCTCTCCAATACAACTGGCTGGACATACTCTCTATCAAGCCCTTTCTATAGACATGTTTTCCTTATGGGCAACCCACAATTTACATGTACTCTTCTGTTGGCATCAGGAGTTTTCTCTACAGCATTCGAGCATACATTAAGTTTGTCCGGTATTATCTATCAGGTCCTTTCTATAGACATGTTTCAGTTTCAATCAGTTTCCTTAATATTTGGCATGGGCAACCTAAAATGTAATCTTCCGTTGGTACCAGGGGTTTTCTATACTTGTCTACAGCATTGGAGCATATATAAAGTTTGTCCTCCAATATAACTTGTTAGACATACTGTCTATCAGATCATTTCCATACAGACATGTTTCAGTTTCAATCATCATCAGCTTCCTTAAGTAAGGTATGGGCAACCTACAATGTACTCTTCTGCTGGCATCAGGAGTCAAAAGCAGAGTTTTCCTAGGTCCGCTGGTTCATTGTAGTACACAACACAGACTTGATAGAGTATGAACTATCAACTAGAATCTGATCATTGAATTTCTATACAATTCAGTAGTAATGTTTACACGTTATCCATTGAGATTGATTTATTTGTAAAACACAGCAACCTATGGGCTGTATTGCGTTTATTAATATCTGCTGTAATAAAAGGAGTTATGCACAAATAACGTCTGTTACAATACAATTGTGAAATCACTGAGATCAAAATAACTTTACTTTAAAACGGAATACATCATAAACATCATGGTCCAAGGAATAAAATATGTTAAACAGTGTCTTACAGCTTTTAACCATGATAGAAATATGTGAGGATTTGCATGTCACCTGTGGCTGAAGACACAATGCCTGTGGTAGAAGACAGGGTGAAGACGGTGGAGGTGGTAACAACGCTGGCAGCTACAGAGGCTCCCGGCACCTGGAACGGGCTTGTGGAGTCCTGGGACACCTTGGCTTCACCGATCTTTGCGAAGCGGCGGATGTCCCTGTGCTTCAGGTAGTCGTGGTCGACTGGAGTGGCGGTGTATGTGGGGGAGGTCGGGGTGCTGCCTGGGCCTGTGCTACATGTGGCCATCGTCACTGTTGGGTAATGTAAAGTACAGTAATGTACTTATCATTGTGCCTGATATCACAACTTTTACTCTCCAAGCAGATGTAAGGATCTGGCTCATTCTCAGTGTTTTACAAATGTATTTGCAACATTTAGTACTCCAATATTCAATATTTTAACAGTTTGTCTTGTCCGACTAACTTGCCTAACTGAGAAGGTGAAGCATTAAAAAAACACAGCACTAGTAAGAATAATACAGAAAATAGAGAATGTTGCAAAAACAGGTGTAGAATACTGACAGTGATCTAGATCCTCAGATCTGCTTGGAAATTGATCATTATAACTTTTCGCCACCTTTTTCTTCCAACACATT
Source organism: Branchiostoma lanceolatum (assembly GCA_035149815.1). Classification (NCBI taxonomy): domain Eukaryota; kingdom Metazoa; phylum Chordata; class Leptocardii; order Amphioxiformes; family Branchiostomatidae; genus Branchiostoma; species Branchiostoma lanceolatum. Next base: position 9,507,730 of record CM068873.1, read on the forward strand.
GGCATGAAAGCAAGTTGCTTTGACTAAAGCGTTCTTCCATAAGCAGCAACTTGAAATTTACCAATCCCTAAGCACTTTGAAATGAAAGCACTGCTTTGAAGTACCTTTGTATGAAACTTAATCTCAAAGCAGATCCTTGGGGGCAAAATCGTGACTGTTTCCGATTGGGCCCAAGATCTGACTGCAGGGCCTCCAAGGCAAACTCTTCTTCCTTGGTCGGAACAGCACTGCCCTCGGGGAGACCACGCGCTAGTCAGCCTGGGACTCAGATTTCAAGCCCAATTACCAAAAGTGACCTGGAGGACGTTTTTCCACCCTTACATCCGCTTGGAAATTAATCATTAAAATTTTCACCATGTTTTTGTACCAATGCACTGGCCTGAAAGCACTGCTTTGATATACATTTGTATGAAACTTAATCTCAAAGTCGATCCATAAATTGTTCTTCCATTGGCAATGGCCTAGTTTGAAAGCCTTAAATTCTACCAATCCTTAAGCACTTTGAAATGAAGCACTGCTTTGATGCGCATTTGTATGAAACTTTATCTCAAAGCAGATCCTTGGGGGCAGAATCGTGACTGTTTCTGATTGGGTCCAAGATCCAAGGCCGTAAGATCTCCAAGGCAAACTCTTTCTTCCATTACACGTTTACAACAACCTAGTTTGAATAACCCCTGAATTTCAAGCGTGTTCGAAAGGAACCGCCCACGAGGAGACCATGCGCTGGTCAGCCTGGGACCCAGATTTCAAGCCTGACGCCAACTTACCAAAAGTGACCTGGAGGACATTTTTCCACCCTAAGATCTGCTTGGAAATTGTAATCATTACGACTCTTCGCCAATTTTTTCTACCAATGCATTCGCCTGAAAGCACTGCTTTGATATATAGATATCATTTAAGTGCCATTCCAATTAGCAACAACCTCGTCTGAATGACTCAAATTCTACCAACTTCCTTTAGCACTTTGAAATGAAAGCATGTGCAGTGCTTTGATGTACATTTGTATGAAACTTAATCTCAAAGCAGATCCTTGGGGGCAGAACCGCAACCTTTTCTAATTGGGCCTAAGATCTGACTGCAAGGCCCCCAAGGCAAACTCTTCTTCCGTCACACATACATTTACAAAAACCTTGTTAGTTTGAATGAGCTGAAGTTTCACCAATACTCAAAAGCATGTGTGCTGCCCATTTGATATAAAGACATTGACTGCTTTAATCTTCTTTTATTACTGTAAAGATGGACTTTAATAACCCTTGAATACTTTTGATTTTGACAGGAAAGCATTACTTTAATATATCCTGCTGCCTAACTCTGTAACCAATAGAGAATGAGGTGCCAAACAGCTACTTTAGTGACTGCTAAAGGATATGTAAACCACAATTTTAATCACAGTTGCAACATGAGCCTAGACTGAAGCTGTACCTTTAGATAAGGATGAGGAGTCCTGTCCATCTTGGCTGGAGGACTCGGCTGCACTGCCCACACTGTCCCTGTCCCTCTGACGCTCCCTCTTCTCCTTACCCAGTGCAAATGGGCTCTCTGCTGCTTCCTGGGGACACACACAGTTTCTTCAAACCACTAGGCTTGTTCAAAAATGTTCAAATGGGTAGTAACTGCTTTAATGCTCAATTTCTACATGAACATCAGAATACCTTGATAATATAGTAAGTTTTACAGATACACTGAACTCTACAACTGGACATATTACTCCAATGCAATTTGAGTGGCATCCACCACAATGACTGCACTTCTGCATCCAACTACATGTAACAACAATGTTACTCCAGGGAGAATAGTGTAAAAATTGTACACTAATGGAGATCTGAACAAAACAAACAAACATACAAACAAACAAACAAACAAACAGGACTGATTGCATGTTAAATCCTGTCTGCAGAACCACATGTATTCAGAACAAAGGCCACTGGGACCTAATACACATGTGCGGGTTACTGAAGGCGGGAAATCTAATATATAAAGCTGCTAGATAAACATTGCATACTGTTATACAAAATTCAAATGAAACAAGTCAAACACTGATAAGCAAAAGTGAAACTACAATGTACCCTGATGTATTTTTCTAGCAGCTGGTAGTCAGGATTGCTGGGCTCCTTCAGGATGTACTTGATGATGGAGGCGTGGATGCGGAAGAAGACCTCCAGAGCCTCCATGGCCAGGTCGGGCGGGTTGTGGTAGTGGATCTTCCTGGGGTAGCGCGCCTCGTCCTCGTGCAGGTAGACAGAGGCAAGTCTGTAGTGTTCCAGGTACACCTGCGGAGAAAATTGTACTCAAAACGTAATGCACGTATGATATGGTGTATACCCTGCTTTAACAGATTGGGCTTCAACAGATACAAGGCATGCAAAGGAAGACACTATGTCAATTTACTTAGCATGCTGAAGGGAGATCTGAAGCACAGAGGGTGAGGCCCTCCCACAACAGAAAAGAAACTCCAAGAGCTAAGGGAGCTTGCAAGATGCAAGGCACGGTGGAGAAAGATGAAGAAAGAATGAATACAGCTGCTGAAAACGGTGGATGATGATGATGATGATGATGATACAATGTGTAGCTTGCTATCCAAACCTATTATAGCTGCTGAGTCTCTTCCGTCAACTTTGGTCAATGTTGCATCAGGGTAACGGCCGTTGCATAAGATATATCTTTGGACATAACTATATCAGCCTACAATATACATAAACAACATATACATGCTCACCTGTGGAGGGTTGCCTCGTTTCTCGGCCACCTTCCCCAACATGTAGTGATGCAGCCACTCCTCCTCCTCACCATCTCCTTCTATCTGGTTAGCCTGAAAAACATCAATCAGCTCTTAACTTTGTCCCTGCTAACTTGGTACCAAATTTTGTATTGGTAATCTGGCCTTCTGGCCTGACTTGGCAACAGTTTTGGAAACAATGAAGTTGGTTACAAGTAGCAATAATGTTCAAGTTGCAATTGCACATAACTGCTTGCATGAATCTCGCAGAAAAAATGGTTACCGTAATAAAGTTAAGGATATAAGAAAACTTTTGAAGGTTTACCTTGTCATTCAGTTCATGCCACAGAAACATTCTATACATGTACATGTACCTCTAAAATCCCTGCATTTGGTCTGCCTTGCCTCTAATTGTACTACCTGACTGAGGAAACTGATCACATCACAGATTAGATTACAAGTGAATGGTCCTCACCTGAGTGAAGCAGTACTCGCTCATAGACAGCATCTCTGCCTTCTTGCTGACCATCTGCTGGACGATCTCGGGGGCCAGCGTGATCTCCTTCCGCTGTTTGAGCTGTCGCGAGGCGTGAGAGTGGAGCCAGTAGGCCAGGGACCCGTACTCGATCCACAGGGACACATTGGTGTTGTCTAACTCAAGGGCTCTCTTAAAACACCTTAGACAGGACAGAAGTAAGGATTTCAATGTGTGCTCATTGCACTGACTCGTAGTACATGTAGGTTATCTCCAAGCAGATGTAAGGGGGAAAATCCAGCAGGCTGTCAGAAAAATGGCTGGTCATAAAACTTGATAATTTTACACCCAAACTCTGCTTGAAAATTACATGCTGGTTTCATCCACCACTCTTAATGTTTTTGTTTTTTATGTTTTGTTTAATTAGTTATTCATGAGAAGCTGATATTGGCCTGCAGGCCATTTTTCATTGATTTGTTGCTCCTGCTTAAATCTTATAATTAAGTACCCTATAGGGAAAACGGGACGTCAAAAATAGGTACTCAAGCAACTGGATAAAATTGTCAAAATTTTATCCAGTTGCTTGAGTAACTATTTTGGACATAGCTTATTACCTGGATGTCTATCCTTCATCAATGTAACAGAGATCATGGTTTAAATCAAAAGTCAGTGCCATTGACACACTCAGTACCTCAATGCTGCGATGGAGTGTTTGTGAATGGGTCCTTCGTTCTTCAGCTCCTGTGAGTTGAGTTTCTGTTCGATGCGGCTGCTCCGTGCCAGAGCCATGCCTGCCCAGGAGTCCAGTCTGTCCGGACACACACAGATGTCCTGCAGGTAGAACTTGATGGCTTTGCTGTAATCAGGGAGTGGACAGGTAAGATACAGAAAAATTTTCATAGGAGTAACAGTAAAAGAAATGATGTCCTGCAGGTAAAAACTTGATGGCCTTGCTGTAATCTGTGAAAATGTGACCTATCTCCTGATTTACCTAGCTGTGTAAAGCATTCATATTGTCCATTACCTAAATTTACACAGCTATATTTTTCATGCATTTTACAGTCAGACATGTTTTGATCGCATTTTTCAGTCAGACATGTTTTCATCTGTTAGAAACAAAACTTTTAACAAACAGCAAACCTGGACTCCTTGTTTTTGAAGTAGTAGTCAGCGAGCAGATAGAACAGTTCCTTCACGACAGGGAGGGTGATGGGTCTGTCGCTGGGGATGGCCGGGGGCTCGTCCGTCTGACTCTCGATGTACGCGACCACTGATTCCGTTGTGTTGGCCGGATTAGGATCAGTTGGAACCAGTGCGACGATGCGCCTCAGCAGGTGTTCCAGCTCGGCAGAGACCGTGCTGGTCTTGTAGCTGTCGAACTCCGGGATGACCTTTGGTTTGAAGAACTCGAACATGGGCTCCACGTCGTCCCAGGTCAAGGGCACCTGGAGGAGGAAGGGAAGGACAACTCGCTTATTTAGAAGGAGGGATGAATAAAGCAAGCAAGTAAAAAAAAGACAGGTAATTGTTGAAGTACAAGTTGTTGAAGAGAGAAATTTGGGAAGACACACTGAAATTGTTTTTGTTTGTTTGTAATTCAGGAAAGGAGAGAAACTTGCTGAATTAGAAGGGAAGGATGAATGAGATAAGCAAGACTAGTAAAACAAGACAAAGGAAATTGCTGAAGTACAAGTTGTTGAAGAGAGAAAGTTGGGAAGACACTTGTTTATTTGTATTGCATACCCGGTAAACCTCCTCAAGGCTTACATGTAACACACCAGGTTTGTACATGTATTAAAGAGTATAAGCTGCATATCCTGACAGATATATTTGATCCACTCAATCACACAAGGGTGGAACCCTGATCTTATCGATAAGCGTGCTGGGTTCTTAAGCGTGCTTGAGGTGTGGCTTTCTTCAAACTTCCTTTGCTAAAAGGAAAGATGGTGGGACAGGAGAAAAAGAAATAGGAAGATAGGGTGCATAAAGGGACAAATAGTGGTAAATATGCAGACAATCAAGAAGTCTTTACAATGTATGGTACCTGTGTAGAGTCATGCTCCATAAGATGCCGTGCTTTAGCCTTCTTGTTGGGGTGTCCATACAGGCAGTAGTAACACTGTTCCAGGGACATCTCAAGGTGGTCCTTCAGGGACTTGGCATTGCTCTTCTCGGCCAGGCCCTTCAGCTCTTCATTCAGTACTGCCACATAGAACTTAAGGAGGAGACCATTGCTGTTGCAACACCAGGACCTCCTGTAAATAGATGTAAAGAAAAAGACATCTCTTCAATACACTAACATATCTACGAAATCATGTCTATCGTGAAATCACTCTGGTTAGTCATGGGTAGCAGGTCCTTTACTAAGACGTGTACTGATAAATGCAATAAAACTACATTCAGTTATATATTGTATCTAACAGATCTAACTGTGAGAGTCTACAGTTCCCATGACGCTGAAGTCTGCTTCTGGTTCAAATAGAACTCATCTGTCTGTCTCCAAATCACTTGTGATTTCAACGTACAATGTCCGTACCCTTCACCAAGAAGGTAAGACCCACCAGCTGTTCTTGGGATGCCTGGATGCAGGCATTGATATTGCTGGGATCCAGGAGCACCGCCTCCTTACAACCAACCCGACTGATGAATTGTGGTCTGAAGACAAAAGCTATGTCCTGCTGTACAGTTCGGCCTCGGAAAGAAGGGTCGGCGGTATTGGCTTACTGTTGTCCAAACATGTGTATAAGTGCCTCCAGAATGTCGAGTCCATCTCACCCAGAATTCTAGCTGCAACCTTCTACAGTAACCCTCAACTAACTGTCACGGTTATTCATGCTCCAACAGAGAGTGCAGCAGATGAGGAGAAGGATAGATTTTACCTGTCACTCTCCAGCCACTTAGAGCGAATAAGAAGACATAACGTCCAACTAGTGCTTGGCGATTTTAATGCCCGGATTGGACACGACAGCCATATGACAAGCCCTACAGTTGTGGATAAGCACTGCTTCTACTCCGAGACCAATGACAACGGGGAAAGACTAGTCGCCATATGCGAAGAACTGCAACTACGCCCCGCACAGATGCGATTCCCACAGCCACGAGGGCGCCTGTGGACCTGGACTCACCCTGCAGGTTCAGTTCACCAAATTGATCACATCTTGATCAACAGGAAATGGGTCAATTCCCTCCGGAACTGCCGGGCATATAACACCGTTGAACTCGATTCGGACCACAGGATTGTAAGTATCACCCTGTTGATAAGTTTAAGAACATCCAGAGGAAAACCGTGCAAACGTAACAGATTCAACTGGAATGCACTACGGAATACCAGCACCAGGGAGCAATTCGAGATTGAACTATCAAATCGTTTTAGTGCCATTCAACCTCCAGACAGCGGTGAATCCATTACGGACAAATATAACGCCTTTGAAACGGCCGTCAAGGATGCAGCAGAAAAAGTAGTCGGGAAACAAAAGCCTTGTGGTATGCCAAGTTGGGTGTCAGCAGAAACCATTAAGCTGAAAGCAGACAGGGACCAAGCCAAAAGGAGATTCCTGGTGTCAGGTACAAGGAAGTCCAAAGAAACCTGGAGGAGTCTAAACAGTGCCCTTAATGAGGCGTACAAGAGCGACAGACTCAGAGCCCTTAACAGCCAGATTGACGATCTGGTTACAGCCGACCAAAAACGAGAGTACTCTACCACCTGGAAAATTATCCATGACCTGTCTGGAAAGAACCAGAGGGTAAGAGCTAAGGTCAAGAAAAGGAATGGTCTGCCTCCTTCCAGCGACACAGAGCTGCTCTCGGAATGGAAGGATTACTTCTGCTCTCTACTGAACAACACCATCAGGTCTACAAAAGACATGCCTCTACCTGCAGAACAAGACCTTCCCATTGCTACTGACCCACCTTCTCTGGAGGAAACTGCAAAAGCTGTAAAAGAACTGAAACGCAAGAAGGCCGCCGGCATGGATGCTGGTATTACTGCGGAAGCTCTCCAAGGCGGTGGCACCACGATAATTAAAGTCCTGCACGAGTTCTGCGTCGAAGTGTACACCACCCTCTTCCCACCTGAGCAGTGGATCACTAACATCATCATACCATTGCCAAAGAAAGGTGACTTAACACAAATGACAAACTATAGAGGTATCTCCCTTATGTCTATTGCGGCAAAGGTATACAACAAGATCCTTCTCAATAGGATACGTAGCCAGGTAGACTCCATCCTGAGGAAAAATCAGGCTGGTTTCCGGGAAGGCCGCAGTTGCGCACAACAAATCCATGTTCTTAGAAGGATAATTGAAGGCTTTAAAGAACAACAACTACCACTGTGGGTGACCTACATCGATTTCAAAAAAGCCTTTGACTCGATAGATAGGGAAATGATGTTCGGTGTGTTGCGTCACTATGGTATCCCCCAGGTAGTAGTCAATGCCATCAGTGTCCTGTATAGAAACTCAAAAAGTGTAGTCATGGTCGATGGATGTGTTTCTGAGAGCTTCAATGTGTCTAGCGGAGTTCTCCAGGGTGACGTTCTGGCACCATTTTTATTCATTATCCTTATTGACTACCTTCTGAGGAGGGCCACAAAGGACATTGACTCGGGGATAGTGACGCACCCAAGGGCATCCAGACGACATCCAGCAAAGCAGCTTAACGATCTGGACTTTGCAGATGATATTGCCCTTCTAGAATCCACAAGAACAAGATCACAGGAACAACTGACTAAAACTGCCACAGCTGCTGCTGAGTTAGATCTTACCATCAGTGTGCTTAAAACAGAATATATGTGCTACAATGTTGACCCGGGTCAGCCTCTTCTCGTGTACGGAGAACCCATCAAACAGGTCCAAGATTTTAGATACCTTGGCTCAATGATGGCCTCAAGTAGCAATGACCTCAGGAGACGTAGAGCACTAGCATGGGGCGTTTTCTGGAAATTGGAACACCTTTGGAAGAGTGATTACATTCCAATCTCCACCAAGGTGAAACTTTTTCAGGCTACATGTGTAACAGTGCTTACCTATGGGTGTGAGACATGGGTAATCACCAAGGTCATGGAGGACAGAATCAACTCCTTCGCTACCTCATGCTACCGAGTTATGCTGAGCATCAAAAGAATTGACCGGGTAGCTAACAACAGCATTTATGTAATGACCAAAACAAGTCCTCTGATAGAACATGTGAGACGGAGGCAGTTAAGTTTTCTCGGCCACATACTACGTATGCCTGACGATGAACCTGCCAGGATATATGCTCTGTATGCTCCATCGCATGGCAAACGCAGACGCGGTCGTCAACCCACCTCCTACTTCAACTACATCCAGCAGCTCCTGGGGGACCACAACAAACAACTTACACCAAAACAGTTTGCCGACATGGCCAACAACAAGAGGGACTGGGCGAAGCTCACAGTCGTCTGCGCCGCAGTCGACCGATGATGATGATGATGATGATCTAACAGATTGATTTGCATTGTAATTTACAGTTGTAAGTGAGTGAGTTAAAAATATTACTTTATTTCCAGTGCTCTAAATCCGTGTTCCCCTGTATGCACAGTGTCTCCCTGCATCTACGTCACACTTTAACCAAAGTTAGAAGCCATGTCGGCACTGCTATCCATGTTCCCCACCTTCCCAGGTACTCGTGTGAGGTGTTGAGCAGCATGAGAGATGACGGCAGCATGCTCTGCTGTTTGGCTCCTTCCCCAGCTGTGGTGGTGTCCTGTTTCCCCCCCTCCTCCTCTACTGACAACGGCACGTCCACCTCCATGGCCACACTGCCTGTTTCATCCTGCAGGGACTTGATGCGCTCCTCCTGCAGGCAAACAGCAGCATGGAAAATCAACACCAAAGCACATCTCTCAGCCACAGCTTAGAAGCAATGTCTTTTTATAAACTGCCTAACAACAGTTGCCATATAAAGGAAGGCTTGTAATGGCTCCACCTCTGAAATCGTTCCTGATGTTGCATACAACATTTGTGACAAATTTCATGCTTTTATTATTATCTGAGCAATTTTGCACCCATCGACCAGACTATGGCAAATCTTTGAAAGCTCAAACACGAATCTATAACAGAACATTTTTACAAACACAAGTAACTGAAAGAAAAGCGTATTAATATCTGCATTTTGCCAATGGTAAACTAAAACAAAATTACAAAATATTAGTGCAACAAATAGAAACAAAGCATTACTTCTGTGCATCTTGAGACTCCCTAAAACTGTAGGCTAGGTGTAGCCTACTTAGCAGACTTCTATGAGTGCAGGCGTTTATTTTGGGGGGAGCTCTGATTTGCAATTTTCAACATGGGCCAGGGTCTCTGAAGTCTAATGCAGGAAGAGATTGTTTATGGCCCGTGTTGAAAATTGCGATTCAGAGCTCCGACAAAAAATGCCTTCAAAATGCCTGTGCTCTTTGAAGTCTCCAAAGGAGGCTATGTACACGTAGGTGGGGAAAAATGTTGTCATTCCCGTAACTTCGCCAACTCACAGAGCCTACTGTATATGGGGAGGACATCAGCTGGCCATGTGTGGGACTGGTACTGCAGACCACTGGGGTCTGCTGTGGGGACCTGCTGTTAGTCTGTAGCTGGTCCTATAGGTGCACAAAGTTCACATGCACCTGTCTACATGTACATGTACAAACATGCATGCCATACATAATCACAATCATAATACATGATACCCGGAACCCAATATATAGGGCACTGCTAGGAGGGGGGCATGACCAAGGGCAGGCCTACTCTTGATCCCTGTTTGGTTTTGAACAACACAACTAGTACTGCAGGAGCTTCCATTACAGCGCCAGTCACCATAAACATGTAGAAAAGGGACATTTCAGAACAGTCGTATAGACCGCTTTAAAGCAGGTCATAGAAAATATTAGAACATGGCAGCTTAATGATCCCAGGCTACAGATAAATGCAACAGTGCAGCAGAAAATGTGCCTAACACAAGAGACAAGAAAGAAAAGTTTAACCACAGAAAAAGAAGTATAGATTTCCCCTTGATGTACATGTACGTATGTAACATAACAGAGGAAGGACTGAACATAACCATGTCCTTACTTGATACTTGATGAGCCTGTAGAGTAGGGTCCAAGGCAGGACCGTGGAGGTTGTGGGTTCGGATCCCTCGGCAGTGGCCATGACCAGGTCAATGACCTTGATGAGGTTCTGGGTGAGGCGGGCGAGTCGGTACGAGGGCAAAATCTTGATGACATCCTTCCCTTTGGACATGGCCCTACAGAATATGGGTTCAAAATGTTTCTGTCATAAGGAGGGCTTTCTACAGCTCTAGATTTTTGACCGTCCTCTTACTTTGAAGGAGTGAAGCACTTGGTAAATTACAAAAGGCACAAGTGGTCAGAAATGCTAACCTGGGATATTAAGAAACTTAAGTCCTCTGAAATGTTGTTTCACACATTCTGAGAGGCAAATTTGGAATGGCCTCATATGAATTTTGATTGCACTGTAAATACCCTAATGAAACTGTCAAGAAGTTTCTATTTTTGGTCATAAAGGGAGGCGGAATGGGTGTCCCGAGCAGCGGAAGGACGAACCCTACGAGAGTCTTAGCCCTGATCATAAGGCAGTCACGTTTGTCTTAGTTTTTTTGCTATACAACTTTCATTGAGATTATGACAGTACTATGTACAACTTAGTACAAAGATCTATGGAAAGGTTTCCTGTTATAAGTACAAGTACGGAGTTTTGTATGACACATCCATGACTATCCTATAATTTGATGTTATAGGATCTTAACGTATGCGTTTAACTTAATGATTTTTTTTCTCCCAGGGTTAGCCCTTAACAAAAGTACAATAGCCATCTGCGAGTCAGGTAACCCTGGCTGTTCATGTAACAACATGTTCATGCTGAACTAGTAATAAATAAATAAATAGACTGTCCAAAGTTCCTTACCTGTCTAGCCCAGTGAAGAGCTGAGTGAGCATGTTTCCCCACTGTTCCTTACTGGAGCTGCTGTACTCCGCCTGCCACTGTTGTACAGCCTCTTGTACCGACTCCTCACCACACACAAGACACTGCTCATAGTTGGACAGCCTCAGCAGAGACTCCTAGGATAATAACAGTACAATAGGGATCTCCCTAAAGAATGGAACAGTGGCGCTCCTCCATCCTGTTCTAATCCCAGCTCCATCCTGTTGACTTTCAAGGTTAGGGTGTTTCTTCCAATATTACCCCAGTAATTTTGCTAATTTAAAAATATCATTAATTGTAGACAAGATGTAAAGCTGAAGTTGCAGGAAATGACTTTCATTCGTGTCTGGGAAAGGCAAAATACAACAGACCTCCCCCCTCACGACATGCATCTTTCATGCTTGGTACCCACCCCCACCCTGCTCTATATTTCTGGGGAGATCCACTCTTGTCAGGCTAAATTGTGAACTCTTGGCTTGTTTACGATGATTAAGTTTAGACATCCAGGTAAACAATATTCAAAGACAATTCAATTTCTACCGCTGTATAAGATTCAGAGATTATTTCCGAATAACCTAATCCTATCCAGTTGTAGAGATTTCATTATCTTCAAATTTTGGCTAGTTTAATTTCTTCACTGATGTATCAATTTCAGAGGCTTGGTCTTGTTGAGCTCATTCAGACTTGTTCCTTATAATTTGTATCCTTCGATCCTCATCGAATATCAAATGTAAGAAACTAAATGTATGCAGGTCTTTGAGAGTGAAAACCTCAATAACTCAACATGATGAAGACTCCTTTCTCTTGCTGGAAATGTTCAAAATAAATCTAGAGCAAGAATCTAATCATTTCCTATGACAAGGCTGAAGACAGACCTGCAGTAAGAGCAGCTGTGATGGCCGCTCTGTCACCCCCTCCACGACTTTCCCCTCCTTGTACGGGACCTGCCTCAGGGTGGGGAGGAGAACCTCCACAACCTGCTGGTAGTTTCCTGAGTAGCATAAGAAAAATCAGCCTTAGACAGCTGGTCCAAAATGCGCAGGGAAAGAGAAGTCATGCTAATAACCATGAAAAAAACTTTTGCAGGTCCATTACATAAAATCCTGGAACCTACAAAGTGGATATTGACATTCAATTAGAATTACAAATGACACCAACTGGAAGAAAAAAGGGCATGTCCATGTACACATACATGTACAATCAAATGGTTCAGGGCTAGAGCTTCCTTGTCAAATTACTTTAAATTACTGAAACAAGCTTTGGACCATGAATTGCTTTGAAGTTTGTTTGAAGATGCAGGTCGACAAACATGCACACATCCCCCCTTTAGAGTTAGACCAAGTTGTCCCACCTGCTTCATACAGCCTCTGTACCTCCTCCAGTGACTTGCACCTCTGTAGAGACTCCAGTTGTTTCTGTACCGTGTCCCGTGTGATGCTCTGGTCCTGACGACAGTTTGGGAGCGACACGACGACAGGGGCGTGCTGGCCCTCCTCACAACCCTGCAGGAGAAACATTATTTGAATCCAAGATGACGCAGCCAGTAGTTTCTCACAGTAAATACTAAACTGCACAAAAACGTATATTCAAAAATTTGATCAATCATTTCTCCATCGTTACATACCAATTGTATAGTACGCATTAGTGGAAAGCTTACATGTATTTATACCCACTGTAATGATATCATACTTGTTATGATCCTACATTCCAAGGTTGAACACCAGAGGATGGAAAATTTAGATTCATGTATAACACTGGTTAGACTGAATTCATCATACAACAGTTACTGCATGACATCTAATAATTATGAATGATGAATATCTTCTTGATTTCCTATGATCTTGCCTAATGCTCAGAGACTTGTATCTTTAAAAAATAAGTACATGTATCTGCTGTGTTTGGCTAAAAATTCAATATAAATGTAACATCATACTATTCCAGTTAAACTTTTGTGTTGAGGTTTATATGATTGTACAATCATGTGCAAGTGTAAGATTTTCGATTGTGTTTCATCTTGAATCACTGTTTCCAGACTACATGTACATCAAGTCTGCAGGCACTCACAGGTTTGGGCAGGGCCAGCAGGTTGGTACAGATGTCGAAGGCGTCCAGGGCCTGTTCCATCTCACCCTGGAGCATCAGAAAACGGGCCTTCACCCAGTACACTGGAAACACAGACAAGTCAGCACTAACAAGTGACTAAGTACACTGGAAACACAGACAGGTCATCACTAAATACACTGGAAACATAGACAAGCCTTCAGTAAGTACACTGGAAACACATACAGGTCATTACTAAGTTCACTAGAAACACACACAGGTCATCACTAACTAAGTACTTCAAGGAAATATGTCAACTTTGTACATAGAAATTTATGTCCAGAAATATATTTTCTATAAGGGCACAGTTTTCCAACCAGGGTCTGTCATAGAATCTTGTTACCTATGGCAAAATCATGGCCATTCCATTATCTTAACACAGAAAATTGTCATATCTAGTATAAAAAGATTAAAATCAGGTCAGATCACACCAGGAGGTGAGCATGGCTTTGCTAAGTTGAATTCTTTACTCCTGGGGAAAAAACCCTGGTTACCTCTGATGGCATACTCCAGCCAGCCGTCCTGCAGGATGTCCCTACAGGCTGTCATGGCCGTCAGGTGGAACATGTCGGCTACGTAGTGTTTCCCTGGGAAGTCTGGACCCAGGTGGGTAGGGGCGGGCGCTGGGCTCTTCCTGGGGAGGACAGATGCACAGAACATACAAATGTACAATGTACTAATCTCAAAGCAGATGTTAGGAGGCAATATTGTTATGTTTTCCTGTTTCACTCACTCACTCACTATCCGCCGTATCCGGTTTAACGTCTTCTTTTCCCAATTGCCTCCCTAACATCTGCGTAAAGTCGCATTGATCAAGATCTATGAGGGGCATAGCTTTTCAGTAAGAGAGGCAGTATGTAACAGAAATGCTAAGTTAGGCTAATGTAACGATTTTGCCTCCAACATCTGCTTGGAGATTAACAATGCACATCCATCGAGGTATGGTTCAGTTGAGTACAAAGAACTTTTTCAACTCATGTAAAATTTCTCCTAATATTCCTGTCATAGGAATCATTTTGATGACTCTTGTCTCGTTTGAAATTCATACTAATAGGTGGCAAAAATGAGATACCTTGCAAGTAGTGCAAGGAAAAAAGATTTGCTTGTTCAAGTATACATGTATGCAGGTACAGGACACTGTCGTGTGCACTGTTAGTAGACATACATGTAAGAGTGCACCCCAGCAATTCACAAATGAACTGCAGGTTACATGTGCATAGGCATCATCAGTACTAGTGCAAATCAGTGCCCACCCTGGTGAGTTCCTGGGTGCTACAGAGGGTTTAGTCTTGACCCCGAGCCAGTGGTCCAGCTTGAGTTCAGCGAACACCAGGGCTGCCAGCCCGTTCTTCAGGATCCAGTCATCGTCGTAGTCGCGGTAGAAGACAGAGGGGAGCACAATGTGGTTCCGCACCCTCTCAAACACCTGCAGGAAAACGTCTGGCTGTCCCTGAGGCCTGGGGAAACACAAAAGAATTTTGTCACAGGTTTTCAGATAAACAGCGCAAACAGCCATGACAAAGATGCTAGTGTCATCAAACTGAAGAAAAAAATTACAGTGGATGTTACTTGACGATAGAAAAAAAAGTCAAGGCCATGCATTATGTACAAGATTACAAATAAACTGGTGGACGTACCAACTACCGAGTATCTAATTAATTCCAGCTCAGAACAGAGCAAGAAGTAGTCATGCCTTCAAGTACAAATGTAGCAGAGTTATCAACCAAGGATTGAAGTGCTAAAAAATATGTTTTTCCCTAGTAGAACTATCGTAGAGTGGAGCTCGTTGCCACTAAGTACAGATCTGAAGGGCATCTTCCTCAGACTACATGCTAACGACGAAAACCATGGGTTTGCTAAGATGACAGTCTTGTACTTAAGCCCCATTATAGAAACTTTAAACAAAGTGAATTCATGTAAAACCCACCACTTGGAGTAGAAGCGCTGTGCCATGTAGACAATGTACTTGTTCATCAGGTGGAGAACACCACTGTTCACCTCATGCTTCCTCAGGAACTCTAGAACATCCACCTGGTAAATACAGAAAAAACACTTTCTTACAAACCATCATACAACACCGACACTTCACATACATGTACAAATTGCAGAATGTGATAAAACATTACAGTAGATAGAGGTGCCTTAGAGTACCTTCAGGAAAACTGTTTATGTAGTTTTCTTGATAAAGCCATTACAGCCAAATGCTGTCTACAGCAGTCATTCAAGGGACTGACCAAGCATAACCACTACATTATGTACAGGTGACCACTATACCGAAATGCTCATCAGACTAAACTCAAGACGTGACAGTGAGCCACCAATGTATTCTTACATCACACTTCAAAGCAAACATCAAAGTATATATCTATTTTAGGTGATACCGTGCATACTACACAGTGTTGAAGAGTAAATTGAGTGCAAAAGTCTAATAATCTTTTATCTTAAACTCAAACTGTTTCAATTTTCACAACAAGACATATAAAACAAAGTGACATGCTGTGTTTCAAGAGACTAACCTGCTCTGTCAGTACATAAGATGTTGGGCTCCTATTCCCTGAAAGTTTCTGTAAGAGGTCCATCCTCTCCAGGGGCGCTGTCCTCACTACTGTCTCCTCCTGGCTGCTGGCCTCCTGACTACTGGCATCCTCCTCGGTTAAATCATCTACAAATGAAAGGACGACAATATTTCAACAATGTCAACTGGTCATCACGTAACAAGGCCCAAAAGTCCCTTGTCACACAGCACATAAATCGACCGACTGGCACAAGCCTGAGAACTCTAAATGACATTTTGACAGTCATAAATGCACCCAGCTGTGCTCTCTCGATCATTGCACAATTTTTAGGGATTGATCAAAGTTTGCAGGTCACTGAGCCCCATTAAATACAATAGGTTGGCAACAAAAAAAGTGGGACCCTCTGTTCATTATAAAATCGGGCAACCTTCTGGCGATCAACAAAGACAGCCAAAGCTTGTTGACTGACCCAATGGGAGGAGTGGGGGTTACAAAGGATGCTCAGAAACAGACCCGTCACCCATGCATCTCTTACCCCACTCATATCGATTGGTATCTGATATCAAGAAGTCAACATTTTGTCATTAATAAAAAGTTGTTCCTAACCTGATACTTGAAGGCTGGATGGCAGATAATTTTGGAGGAGCTCCTGAAAGTTGATGGTCTCTTCTTTCTTCTTCCCTGTGTTCCTAACCCTCTGGGAACGCCGCTTAGCGGACAGGTCACTATCAGGCGCCAGACGTTTCCGTTTCGGCCCCCGCTTGGCCTGACCGGGTACATCAATGTCCATGGACATGGAGGAGTCCTCGGGAGGGGGCCTTGCTTCCTGGGTCTGTCCAAGGGAGACCACTTGAGTGCCCGATGCAGATATGACAACGTGGGGCTGCAAGCTTAAGACGGGTACTGTTTGTGTGCTGGAAGAAGTGGCTGGAACAGGAGCAGAAACAGGAACAGGAGGAGCAGGTGGTTGAACAGTTACTGGTGCAGAGACCTTTATCTCGCTTCCAGGGCTTCTTATTTCTGGAGATGATGCCACCTGACTTGTGGAAGATCCTAAGTATGGAGTCACGTCAACCCGACAACCGATCGTCACCGGTTTCTCCGCAGTCTTGACATAATCATACGTCGCCACCAAACTCTCTCCAAGAGCCTTCCAGGTTATGGATGTTAACGGTTTGGCGAAGGGAACAATGGGCTCATCAGGTCTGCGTCTTAGCTCTCGTCGCTTCTCACGCATGTCCAGAGCTTCTTTAATGAACCCTTTTGCCTCCTCCTCATCCACAGTCTCAGTGTCTATACACGGATCACACAGCCGGAACAAGTGCTGGGTGTCCCTTCGGAAGGGGGGGTATTCTGAGAAAATCTTGTTGCGGAAGGCGAGGCCTTTAGCGTAGTGGGGTTCACGTTCCAAGGCTTGTGAGATGGCGTCCAAACAGTGCTCGTAACAGTTTAGAGCATACTGGAGAGTTATAACATTGTCCAGGCAGGGCCAGTGCTTTGGATTGCAGGTCAAACCCTGTAGTTGGGACAAAAAAGGAGACTTGCAATAACTTAAGACAAATGCTATCACACCAGCTGCTTCGTACACCATGTGCAGTTGCCAGCATGTTGCTACAAGTAAGTGATTTGATATTTACATATTTGATTTTGAATATGTAAATGTAAATCTATTTCTGAATAAGGGTCTTTGTTGAACCCAATGGTATGTACAACAATTAGTTAAAAACCAAAGCAAGTTGAAGTATGTGGACATTTATTGGTACATTACACATAAGAATTGAAATGGGCCATACTCACTACACCTACACATGTACATTCACAATGGACATCTATGATCATTAGCTGCAACAACTGAATGAGACGCAGATCAGCTGTTCATAGATGTATATAAATTTTGTATCTGGGCCATTCACTTACACATTCAAAGCAGTACTTGGCGAGTGAGTAGTTGTGTATCTTTAAGGCCACCGTCCCCATCTTGTACCACACAGTCACGTCGGAACTGTCCAAGTTCACGGCCTCCAGGTACGACTCCATGGCTGCCTCTAGTTTACCGTCCTGTGCTAACATGGCCGCCATGTTCTTATGGGCAGAGTACTTCAGGAGCAAACCTGGAAAAGGAATTGAGGAGTCTTAATGAGTTTTTTTTTCCAGGATTCTGGGGAAAACCCTGAAGTTGATACTGGAATGGGTTTATAACAGAGTTGATGCTGACATTACAGAACCCAACACACGAATCGAGAAGAGTAGGGGTTACTCAATGTGCTTGACCAAAGTGGGGACGTCGGAACGTCTCTCCCATATCTGGATGACCCATGACCAATGATTCTCAGACAGAAGGGTTTTTTAACACTTACCTGGGTGTATGAGACCCTCCGGTTCCCCGTCAGCGGCCAGTGGTTCTGCCTCCTTTACCAGGCTGGACTCCAGTAATGCCTGGTACACCTCAGCAGCTGCTGCATGGTTACCTGCATGGACATTCATGTACAATATGACTGGGAAGGCAATAATTGCATTATAGTACATGTATCTTCTTCTGTGATATAAAAGCTGGACTCCAGTAATGCCTGGTACACCTCAGCAGCTGCTGCATGGTTATCTGCATGGACATTCATGTATAATATGATGGGGAAAACAAGTATGGTCAAGTCATCTTCTATCATATTTAATGCTACATTAATGTAACGGACGGTCCCATAACTTCAACAGTACCATAACTTCATATAGTTTCCCTTTGTCTTATTATGCAGAAGAGAGACATGTTGGTTTTTATCCACAGTGCTATCCTAAATGCAACACTTTTCAGACAACCGACACTGGTGCAATGCGATGTCGACCTCATAAGTTTACGTTTGAAGTTTTGGGACCCCCTGTTATATTCATCTATTATGTTTATCTCCTATAAAAAAAGGTGGAAGTAAAGAATTCTTCATACAATGTCAACTCACATGTGTAATGTAAATTTCATTCATGACAATACCAGGTTGACTAAGTTTATTTCCAGGACCATCCTGTCAATAAGAGTTTTTCCTGCACTATTGACAGGATCATATCTTGATACTCCGTACAGGGGAGAAGGCGTCCTCCTGTCATCTCCTTCCCAGTGCTCATCTAGCCTAGTCTTGAACTGCTATCTGCTGTAAATACTTTAACCTACTGTAAGCCTTCTAGTCTGCCCCCTTGAACATGCTGTACACTATCATATATTAAAGTAATATAGCATGTGGTAAATGAAAGTTCTGCAGTACCTGATCTCTGTATCCCCATTGCCTTGTTGTACAGGTTATTTTGGATAGGAGTGATATTTAGTATGTGGTACCTGATCTCTGAATCCCCAGTGCCTTGTTCAACGTTGTATACATGTAGGTTATTCTGGACAGGAGTGATATGCATTTTGTACATGTAGTACGATACCTGATCTCTGTATCCCGAGTGCCTTGTTGTACAGAGCGAAGGCCTCTGCCTCCCTGGCCTCCTTGGTGGTGTCCACCTGCGGCGCCGAGTCACTCTCATCGCTGGAGCTGTCGTTTAACGCAGCAATACGGATCTGAAAGGGAACCGGCACAGAATTTTTGTCGATGTACTAGTAGTTATAGATTGATGTGGGAGAAAGTTCATGTTTTATTTTTAACCGAACCTTCATCATCATCATCATCCGTCGACGTGCTTTTGCTACGACGGGGTTATACCGGGTGACGTACCCTTATATAACCTAACCTTAGACCGTCCCATGCTTCCTTCTGTGGTACATTAGGCTATACTTTTCCTTCAGTGTGTCTGATTTCGTGCATTCTATTTTGCTTGTAGCTCCCTATAATTTGTTTGGAGGTCTTTCTCTACATTCAATTTTAAATTATGCTGCCGTCCTTTTATTTCTGCAATACGACGTACTGCACATTAAATTATTTTTCCAAGGCTAAACAGATTCAACTAGTCTTTGATCTAAGTTGCTGTGTATACGTGATCACCATGCAACAACACTATATGTTAGACTTCCAAATAAATCATATGACCATGACAAATTAAAAGCCACCTAACGTTACAGGTATAATTTAGTACTGGTATCTAAATTAATACAATGTACGTCATTTACGTTGGGCTCGTCAAAGGCTGGTACAAATGGGAAAGGCTGATATAACGTTGACGGCAAAATGATAATGTGGGACCAGAAGTCGTTGTTGTTGTCCTCGTTTAACGTCTATTATATCGCTAGACGTGGTCTCTTGGTGCTGGGTTACGCTTGGTTCAGAACTGTGATCGTGGTGTGCACATGTGGGGAGGGGGGCTTGGAAGACGCACAGGTGACAATGATTCACCATAAAAAGGAAATTGTAATATTCTAGCACCTACCATGGTGTTCCTCGACTTCTTTTCTCTACCCCGCTTTAAAAGCAAAGCTTTTTCCTCGCTGAAATACCGTAGGGAGACGTAGAAAAACTTCCACAACAAAGATCCACCAAAATCTAACCAAATCCCGCCATCTTGGTTTGACCTGAGACTGACAATAGCATCATATTTGCGAACCTATAAAAGTAATTCACACGATTTTGGTTTGGATTTCTGTTTGATTTGATTATCGTTGATATTATGAAAGTAATACATAACATGAATGTGTTGAATTCTAAAATTTCCTAGTCTTCGACGAGAATGGTAATGAATTTTTTTCAGCTCTTGTCAAGGCATGAGCGACTCCTATCGATTCAGCCTATAAGTGCAGGTAAAATAGTTTGACCGAGATCATCAGTTTCATCTACATTGTAGCTATTTACAAATGATTATCTTTCCTCAATATTAAAACTGAGATCAAGACACCAAACACCTTAAATATAATGATCCTGATAAACATATCTCAAAATGTTTCTTCACACCTTCAAGCTAGCCTGGTATCTATCCTACTCTAGTCAGCTTTATAAAATATTAAAGCTTTGACAAATCGGAAAGTGGTGTTGTATAAGTTTTATTCAATTGCAGATGACAGTCTAAACATGCCTTTCACTCAACAGCACTTCTTTTCCAAAGTCTGGAAATAAATTTCATTCAAACATTTAGGTATTTACAGTCAGTGGCCTTTACCGGTATATACAAGATATACAGCTCACCAAATATATACAATCAATAGTCTAGCTGACGTACATGTAATGTTACATAATACTGTGTCATGTGGTCATGGATCAAGCAAGGAGGTTAACCTCCTTGGATCAAGTCATTCCTTGATAAAGATTTATTAATACAAGTTTCATAAATGCACATCATGAAAATGTGGGATGAAAGGGAACCTGTTGGCATATTCAACACGTACACAGTGTTTATGATTTCAGCAAGCAAATAATTTGTGTGCACTTTTGATGCACAGTTACTTAATCATTATAAAGCACTTGCTACAGATAGTAGACACACTATATAATTGTACCATAGTCATGTACTTTTACATATCTCGGACTATTAATAAACATAAATCTACTTGATTTTGTCCAGACAAGCATGTAGTCTTATTCACATGTACCATTGAAATTGTCAAAGAAAGGTTGTTTTGTCATGGTCCCATAACATGTCCCTGATGTCTTGTTGAGCACCAGAAAAAAATAGCTGTGGGAGGAGTGCTCAAATTTCCTGTCAGCGATCATGACTGAAAGTTCTTTGCTGCAAAGTCCTTGGCCTCCTTGAGACGTGCTCGGCTGTAGGGGCAGAAAAAAATTGGAAAATTAAACATCTGAGGAAATTACACATTTTGTACTTAATAATATAAACACTGGAACACATTGGTACTTGATTCACTGCTCACCACATCTTGCAACAGTAAGAATGTACAACTCACATACTATGGCCCAGGTAAGACTACTATAACAGACTGTCGCATCGAAAATGTTTTGGTCAATTTGACGCAAAATGAAAGTTGCTAGAGTGAAAGTCATTTCAGTGTAACACGTAAAAGTCAAGTCAATGGCTTTTTAAATGGTATTCCAAAATAGACAGGTGCTAGTCTAAATGAAAGCCACTTTACTTAGCTGTACACACCTGCTGCACCTGCTGACAGGTCTGGAACTCGCACCTGTTGATGGCCTGCTCTCACTGCTGTCTCCAACTATGGGAGAGTTACAGGAAACATTCACTTGGTAAGACTTTTGCCAAAGAACCAAGTCAACAATTAGCCTATCGGCAAGTGCCATCGTATTTAGTTTACGGAGCTCCCATACTCGTTCCCTCAAAATTTATCATCATCATTTTGAGAGTTTGGGAGCTCGGTAATCAAACAGGATGGCGCCCAGTTTTGTCAACTAATATTTTAAATGTAGAATATGAAACCTTCATGACGTCATTGATTCTAGAAATCAATGATAATGCTACTATGGAAATGCTTGGTCACTGACGAAAGACAGTGGATGCTGTCTGAACTGTCTGTTTACAAATCTTATCCAGTTGCTTGAGTAAATTTTGCATTGAGCGCTGTAGAAGTTTTTTGTCATTTCCACTAACCTGACCGTGCTGAGGGTGGGGGCTCCACAGGGAGGGAGTCCATCGTGGCTCTCAGGGAGGAGAACCTGAACGCACAACATACAGGGAAGGAGGGACGTTTAACTTCATCATAGACGGCCATATTAGACACTGTTGAAAGATATCCACAACAACTGCATGCATGTCATCATCATACAACTGTAGTGGGAAAACATCCTGAACATAAGTATAGAAAAAGTATAGAAAACTTTCTTTCAAATTTCTAAGATATTAAGTTCTTAGTTGTGTTCTTGCAATGACATTCTCATGAGATGGACTTTGAATAAAGATACGGTATCTATAGGTATAACAGCAAAATGCAGGAAAAGGGGCTGACCTTTGACCTAAATCAGATTGGAATGTGCTCAGCTGCTGCTCCACATTCCTCAGCTGGCTCTCCACCTGTCTGGCACTCACAACTGTAGGGGGAGGGGGGCAGGGAAGGGTTTCCTCCTGTTAACAATGTTGTCATGCAGCTCCAGGATTTATGTAGCAACAATTTTGAAGAGTGTTTGTGGACTGATGTTACAGTTACAAATTGTATGTATATGGCTTGTTAAGTGAGATGGCATCCAACAATGGGGCAGGCACATGTTATACATGTAATAAAGCTAAGGTAGCAGGATTGAAAATTGAAAGAAGCAAAACTACAACTTCATTATGCAATGTAGATATAACACCAGTCACTTGAAATTTAGACAGACACTAGCCTTTTGGAAATTCAAGCAAAGTTGATGTTCTACCTTCAAGTGAGACATCAGTGCGTAGCTCTTGGTCTACTGAGTATAGTGATATGAAAATCATTATTCTGCAATGTTCACAACTTATGATATCATTGATGATAAATACAAGAAAACTGCGGGAAATTGAAGCACCCCGCTTCCTTTTTTGGTCATCCCGATGTGTGAAATTACAGCCCCACAAGGAAGAATGCTTCTTCCCGCAAGGAAGACTGCTTCTCCCCGCCGGCCTACTGTTCTTCCCCCCCGGGAAAAAATGGCAAAAACTATGGATCCCGACGGGTTTGGACAAACCCCGGGGAATAAAAATTCAGGTCCAAGAGGTGTAAAAGGCGTGAATTCAGCCAAATGTATACAGCGGGACAAAAACTGAACCCGCCGGGTTCGCTATCCTCCCCGCTATCCAACATAACATTAAAAGCCAGGATAGCACAATTCACATCCCTCTGTTAACTTTCAAACAGTCAGTATAAGCATTCTGAAAATGGCCACCTCTTCTCATCCTGAAGCAGCCCAACTGTTTAAAAGTTCAATAAGTGTTAAGTTATACCAGGCACAGCTTGCACAAAATCATTGTTGGTACTTGTCTCACAAACAAACTAACCTAGATTTTAGACAACAAACTTTACTTGGATGTGAATACTAGTTTCTATCCTGAAATCATCAAGCAATCCTATGGACACCAGACACATTATACAGCATGGATAGACCTTTGTTTTCTACACTAGTACAAGGAGTGTACAATGGCCTTGTTTTCTGCTTTGTCTTTCATTGTGTGGGCTGTGACTTTATGCATACAACAGAAGGAAAATGTTACAGTCTGACCACTAGGACCTCCTTGGTCTGACTATACACTATTAAAAACCTGGTGCTTTCTCTAAAATAATGCCGTAAAATGGTATCAGGACAACTCGGCCCATTTCCAACTCGGCCCATCGCAAATCTGGTCAACTCGGCCCATCGCGGTGGTCAACTCGGCCCATTGCCGAGGTCAACTCAGCCCATCGCCAAATTTCCACAAAATAAAACAAAAAAAATGCTCACCTTCTAAACCACAACCTCATGACTGCAATTTTTAATGTTTACCCGCCGTGCCATCGGTAGTAACATACATCATGTACATGTTAAGTAACAATGTCTCCTTGCGTAATTGTTAGGCAACTTCGACTTGTTGAGGTTTTTGGAGCTCCATACCGCTGGTGCTTTTGATAGGCAATCAACATAATTTTCATAGAGACCATGTTTTTTGTCAGAAAACTTTGAACTGTTGACTTAATTTAAGGTTTTTGGAGACCAATACCAAAGGCGCTTATAGGCAATCAACTTGATTTATACAGACCACGTCTTTTTGTCAGAGAACTTCAAACTGTTGACTTTGAGGTTTTTGGGCCGAGTTGACTAGGGAGATGGGCCGAGTTGACTAGGGAAATGGGCCGAGTTGACTGGGCCGAGTTGGTAATGGGCCGAGTCGTCCGACATTCCCGTAAAATCTACTCTCTCAGTTTGTTTGTTTTATTGGGATCTCCATTAGTGTTCAATTATCACAATCTTACACTATTCTTCCTGGAGTCCATTCACATTGATACATTAAAATCAAAATACAAGAAGAAAACATATACAAATGATAGACAGTCATGACCAAACTCAAATGTGATACATGACATCCACAATTGACAGACAATAATGAACAAAATCAAATGTGATGCAATAAAAAGAGTGTGAGGGGTCAGAGGTCAACTTGAAATACATATGTACATACATTCAGCTACCACCAGTGTTGTAATGGCTTATTTGTGTACTTTAGTGTAATCAGTCTTTCTTTGAGGAATGTTTTGAACAGTGAAGGTGCGGATGTTTTTAAATATGTTGTGGAAAGGTGATATATGATTTAATACATCTGTACAGAAAGGTTCTGGTAGCTGAGGTGGTTTTGGGTTTTGGCAGTTTGAAACCCCCTCCTTGTGCAAGACGAGTATTGTGTTGATGTGTATTGTCAATTCACTGTAACCTTTTATAGATAGCTTCTGGTTTTTGGGCCGCCTGAAGTTTGTGAAACATAGAGAGAGTGCTTGTAACAGTGAGCAGATTAAATTTGGACTGAGCAGTTGTGTTTGGACTAGTGCTTCCAGACTATCACATTTTATACCTATGGGTCAGATATTTTGTGGCAATGTTCTCTGTTACATGATGGATCATAATACCCCCCAGTGAGACTCTTCATGCTTCATTGAAAGTAAAAAAATCTCGAAATTAATTTCGAGATTTTTTTTTATTTGCCCATTTTTCCAAAAAATCGCGAATTTTTTTTGAAAAAAAATCGAGATTTTTTTGAAAAATTTCGAGATTTTTTTGTACCTATTACAAAAATCTCGAAATTTTTCATTAGCTGATATAAAAATCTCAAGATTTTTGTTACTAACATGGGAAAAAAGTGAAGAAAAAAGTTCAACACATGTTTTAGCTGAGCTATCTAACTTATAGAATAAAGAAGTCAAGACAACATTTAGCTACTCAAACAATAGGAGCTGATTGCCTTATTAGCATACAACCTTGTCTTAACTTCTTTTATTGAACCATCTTAGATTTGTCTTGAACATATCAATTCCGAATTTTGGGTTAAAAGCTGGTAAATCCAGATGTTCGTCCAGTCACTGACGAAAAGCAGTGGATGCTGTATGAAACACATGGCCGCTTTCAAGTATTCAGTTGCTTGAGTAACTGTTACCTTGTGCAGCTATGTATTCCATTTCGTGTTGGAGATATTGGTTCATGCCTTACTAACAGTCCCCTTTAACCCTGATATGAGATGAAAAAATGACTAGATGTTCAAAATTAAGCAACAGATAGAAGTTGATGGCACCAAATTTACTGAATCCAGACTTAGGCTTTGATCTGACTGAATATGAGTTTAAAAAATGACTGACGGGTTGATTGATTGATAGGTTGAAATAAAGTCACAAATAAAAGCTTCACAAATAGAAGTTGAAGACATCAAATAGATGCAGACAAATGCTTCACCACACACACACCAGTTTCAAAATTGCAACCCCACATGTTCATGATGAACACATGGATTATTATAAGCACATTGACACTGTATGTGAATCAAGAACGACACACAAGCACAACGAACTAAGCATATCTTTTGAGGTTAATCAAGAACGACACACAATCACAACGAATTTAGAATATCTAATGAGTTTGTCTCCTCCAGAAAAAATGCAACATCTAAACGTAAGTGTTGCTTCGGGCTCCTGGGTACACAAAAAGCAGATACAGTGCGACGTGCGTCCCGGCGAAAAGATTCAATTGAGGACACCATCTTCGGAAAAGTTGGTCACGTTTTTGCATTTTTGTGCTTCTCTTGGCGCCTGAAAGTGCAAAGACTCTCACCGGCTTGGATTTGACTTCTTTGCCTGCAGTGGAATATGAAATATCCGTCGGTTCAGAGGAAAAGAAGGTCGGATGACTTTTTTTGAAAAGTTGCACTATACAAAAAAAATCTTGAGATTTTCTTGAAAAGAAGTAAAGAAGACCCCGATTTTCCGTCAGATCTGCGTTAAGCTACACGGACTTGCAAAATAGCATGAGATAAATCTTAATTTGTTTCTTGAGATTGTAATCAAACTGTTTGAAGAAAAAAATCTCGAAATTTTTGGTACTTGAAGTATACAAAATATAGATTTTTTGGGAAAGATTTGTCTGAATGAGAGTTCAAAAAGAGTTTTATATGTGCTATGGACTTTGTTTTGTGTTTGAGAAGTTGCAATTGCCTTACAATCAGCATCTGTAACGCCAACACTATTAACATGCAAACACCATCTGTCACATGGCATACCTACTAACAGAGACTAAGTTGCAGACACGTTGCTCCGGCAAAAAGCAGTTTATCTACAAACTAGTCCGTCATATGCATGCAAGAAACTTGGAAAATGCCAAACCGATCATCAGTAATTCACAAACTAAGGTAAGTCACCATACTAAGAGTTCTGTAGGTCAATGATCCAATTGGACATCAGACGGAAATATGACTGATTGATTGAAACAAAGTGACAAATAAAGTTGAAGACTCCAGATAAATGCAGACCTACGCTTCACCCCACATGTCAGTTTCAAAATAGCAATCCGACTTGTTCAACATGTGGATTATCATGAGCACATTAACACAGTAAGCTGTGTGTGATTGAAGCACAACTCGAATATCGCTACTAGCTCTGCAAATACGAACAATATCTTGCAACCAGGCAAAAAAAATGCAGCTAGCTACGTTGCGCCATGCATCCAGACAAAAGACCTTTTAGAGGAGTACTCCATACTTGAGCAAGTTGGCCACGTTTTTAGTATCTTTGTCAATTTGTACCATACAAAAATCTCGAGATATTCCTGAAAAGAATGAAAGAAGTCTCCAATTTCCACCAGGACTTTCAAAAGAACATATTTTTTCTTAGCAATATCTTAAAGCTTCAAGGACTTTCAAGATGACATTAAAATAAATCTAAAGTTTGTTTCTTGAGATTGATGTTTTTTTTAGATGTAATTCAAACAATTTTCGTGCTACTGAAAAAAAAAATATCGAGACTTTTTTAATAAGAGTTGCTTAAAATAGTCCTGAACTTTGTTTGGTGTCAGAGAAATTGGTACTTGCCTTCCCGTATAGTGCATGCACGCCTATATGTACGTTACAAACACTAACGCACTCTATATCATAACCAGTAACAGAAACTTAAGTCACAGCCATGTAACACCGACAAACGGCAATTTATGTACAGCAATATATGCTGTCTTGGGAAAAGGAGGCCTAGGGTAGGCCTAGGATGATTCCAGCTTGGGTTTTTTAAAATGCTTTTATGAAGTTGTGCGTTGCTATGTATGAAGAGTTGTGGATAAAATCGGCTATCTATCGGCTATCTTTGATGTATAAAAGTTGCTATGCTGCTTGTCACGTTTTAATGAAGAAAGATTGCCATGCAGAATAACCCTTTAATAGACCTTCTCAATGACGACCGACGGATTCACGTGGGAGGAACACTTGTTTGTATGTCTATGTTTCCGGAATTCCCTAGCCTGGAGCTCAGCTTCCAAAAGTCGCTACTCGGCCATCGGAAGCTGAACGGACTCCAGGCTAATCATCCTAATGTGTCCCCGCCCTTCCGATTTCCTGTTTGTTTTCCTTGAGCATGAGGCTCCACCACACACGGCCGGCTGGTCACACGTACACTCCGGGTGTGTGGAAAATCGCATGTCCATATCAGTCGATCTAATTCATCTTTAATGAGGTGATAATTGGCTGCTCATGGCTTCTTCACTCCTATCGAATCAGATGACGAACGAAGAGTAGAGGTGCCTCGAAATTGTACCAATTTCCCCCTAAAAATGAAGGACTTTACAACACATTCATCTGTTTATTTCACACTCATTAAACCATTTACTTGGTAGTTTGTCTAGGTTTTTCCTGTGGAAAGGATCAAAGTGGGAGCAGAAAAGGATCAAGTTTCGTAAAGCAAGAGAAGTCAACTTTCATTTTCAATCACTTGAACAAGTGCTAAAATGGTCTAGAACCATGTGGGCTTTTTCGACACAAGTCAGCGCAGTCCTTTGTGAACCGCCTTCTGGCCCTTGGAAAAATTACGAAGTATGAGCGATTGAAAAGAAATAACTTATCTGACAAAACGCTATGGCTCGCCGAAGGCCTACTTACAGATGGGGGAAAGACTATTTACCTGATATAGGGAAACCTAGAATGCTAACTGCATGCTGCTATCAATTAAACAAGCCGGTAAGCTTATCAAATCATTTTCTGTGATTAATTGACAGACGAGAAGAAAGGAAACAGGCAGGACATGCTGTGCTCCAAACTGGGAGATGACTGAAGGAAGCCCCGTTGTGCTCCTGAAACCTGAGTAACATCTCACGATTCGCAGTATACTTTCAGGCAGAGGTTCGGCTTCAGCTACGGCTAGGCTGGCAGTGGACGTTTTCCAGGCGTTTTTGTCGGGCTTAATTTCTATTTTCTCAGGTTAGTTTGGCTTGGCGACGTAAAGAAAACCTAACAAAATAGAAACCCCACCAAAAAAAGTCTAAATGAAAGTGTACAACGAGCCGGGGCCTAACCTCTGCTTGGAGAGTAGGCTCGCATATGACACGTCATCACGTAACCATCAATGTTTTTCAGTGTAAAGAACAAGGTAATGAAGATAGAAACACCTATGTTTTGTATTAGAACAAGGTTTTCAAGACCTCCTTGGTTAGAAAGTTAATTGATAACAGGAACTGCA
The DNA here is from genome assembly GCA_035149815.1 of Branchiostoma lanceolatum. Classification (NCBI taxonomy): domain Eukaryota; kingdom Metazoa; phylum Chordata; class Leptocardii; order Amphioxiformes; family Branchiostomatidae; genus Branchiostoma; species Branchiostoma lanceolatum. The sequence goes on from CM068873.1 coordinate 9,536,987, forward strand.
ACGATCACTCCGTAATGGTCGGCCATGCTTGACTGCCACCCGCTGAGTCTCAGGCTAATGAAACAAAACATCCTCTGATGGTGCCTGGGTTTGACTTGGATTTCACTACCGAGGGGCTCTCAGGCTAACCGGCTAACGTCTGGCTGAGATGCTGGCTGTCACAGAAAAGTATCAAAATTCTGATCCAACTACTTCTGCATATCGATTAGACTCCGATTTGTCTAAAATTCTGTCATAGACCCGAAGATTGTTGATGGAACTGAATCCTTCAAAAACAGATTGAAGAAATGTGTTTTATCACTAAATGAACATACCTCTTTTGAGGTAAATAAACATCTGAAATTAAACCAACCCATAAACATATTGGAAGTATCTTGACAAACAATATGCCTTGGTACAATCACACTTCTTAGCAAAGCACGTCACTGTCCTTCTTCGCCAAATTTGCAGATTTTTTTTGTGATTGAGAGAATTTTTTATGTAAAAAAAGGTGTGTTCAATTATGGTAAAACGCATTTCTTCAATCTGTTTTTGAAGAATTCATTTCCATCAACAATCTTCGGTGCCATGACAGAATTTTAGACAAATCCGACAATTGATAGAGAAGAAGTTGAATCAGAATTTTGATAATTTTCTGTGACAGCCTACTCTCCAAGCAGAGGACGGCTTCCGACAGATTTTTGACGTGTTTTTAGGCGTTTTTGTCGGGCTTTCTACTTTTTTTTCTTGTCTCTATAAATATATATAGGACTCATATAGACAAAAAAAAATGAACAAGTAGAAAGCCCGACAAAAACGCCTAAAAACACGTCAAAAACCTGCCGGAACCCGTCCCCTGCTTCATGCTGCTTGGAGAGTGTCACAGCCAGGATCTCAGGCAGGCCCTCGGTAGTGAAATCCAAGTCAAACCCAGGCACCATCAGAGGGTGTTTTGTTTCATTAGCCTGAGACTCAGCGGGTGGCAGTCAAGCATGGCCGACCATTACGGAGTGATCGTTGCAGTTCCTGTTATCAATTAACTTTCTAACCAAGGAGGTCTTGAAAACCTTGTTCTAATACAAAACATAGGTGTTTTTATCTTCATTACCTTGTTCTTTACACTGAAAAACATTGATGGTTACGTGATGACGTGTCATATGCGAGCCTACTCTCCAAGCAGAGGTTAGGCCCCGGCTCGTTGTACACTTTCATTTAGACTTTTTTTGGTGGGGTTTCTATTTTGTTAGGTTTTCTTTACGTCGCCAAGCCAAACTAACCTGAGAAAATAGAAATTAAGCCCGACAAAAACGCCTGGAAAACGTCCACTGCCAGCCTAGCCGTAGCTGAAGCCGAACCTCTGCCTGAAAGTATACTGCGAATCGTGAGATGTTACTCAGGTTTCAGGAGCACAACGGGGCTTCCTTCAGTCATCTCCCAGTTTGGAGCACAGCATGTCCTGCCTGTTTCCTTTCTTCTCGTCTGTCAATTAATCACAGAAAATGATTTGATAAGCTTACCGGCTTGTTTAATTGATAGCAGCATGCAGTTAGCATTCTAGGTTTCCCTATATCAGGTAAATAGTCTTTCCCCCATCTGTAAGTAGGCCTTCGGCGAGCCATAGCGTTTTGTCAGATAAGTTATTTCTTTTCAATCGCTCATACTTCGTAATTTTTCCAAGGGCCAGAAGGCGGTTCACAAAGGACTGCGCTGACTTGTGTCGAAAAAGCCCACATGGTTCTAGACCATTTTAGCACTTGTTCAAGTGATTGAAAATGAAAGTTGACTTCTCTTGCTTTACGAAACTTGATCCTTTTCTGCTCCCACTTTGATCCTTTCCACAGGAAAAACCTAGACAAACTACCAAGTAAATGGTTTAATGAGTGTGAAATAAACAGATGAATGTGTTGTAAAGTCCTTCATTTTTAGGGGGAAATTGGTACAATTTCGAGGCACCTCTACTCTTCGTTCGTCATCTGATTCGATAGGAGTGAAGAAGCCATGAGCAGCCAATTATCACCTCATTAAAGATGAATTAGATCGACTGATATGGACATGCGATTTTCCACACACCCGGAGTGTACGTGTGACCAGCCGGCCGTGTGTGGTGGAGCCTCATGCTCAAGGAAAACAAACAGGAAATCGGAAGGGCGGGGACACATTAGGATGATTAGCCTGGAGTCCGTTCAGCTTCCGATGGCCGAGTAGCGACTTTTGGAAGCTGAGCTCCAGGCTAGGGAATTCCGGAAACATAGACATACAAACAAGTGTTCCTCCCACGTGAATCCGTCGGTCGTCATTGAGAAGGTCTATTAAAGGGTTATTCTGCATGGCAATCTTTCTTCATTAAAACGTGACAAGCAGCATAGCAACTTTTATACATCAAAGATAGCCGATAGATAGCCGATTTTATCCACAACTCTTCATACACAGCAACGCACAACTTCATAAAAGCATTTTAAAAAACCCAAGCTGGAATCATCCTAGGCCTACCCTAGGCCTCCTTTTCCCAAGACAGCATATATTGCTGTACATAAATTGCCGTTTGTCGGTGTTACATGGCTGTGACTTAAGTTTCTGTTACTGGTTATGATATAGAGTGCGTTAGTGTTTGTAACGTACATATAGGCGTGCATGCACTATACGGGAAGGCAAGTACCAATTTCTCTGACACCAAACAAAGTTCAGGACTATTTTAAGCAACTCTTATTAAAAAAGTCTCGATATTTTTTTTTTCAGTAGCACGAAAATTGTTTGAATTACATCTAAAAAAAACATCAATCTCAAGAAACAAACTTTAGATTTATTTTAATGTCATCTTGAAAGTCCTTGAAGCTTTAAGATATTGCTAAGAAAAAATATGTTCTTTTGAAAGTCCTGGTGGAAATTGGAGACTTCTTTCATTCTTTTCAGGAATATCTCGAGATTTTTGTATGGTACAAATTGACAAAGATGCTAAAAACGTGACCAACTTGCTCAAGTATGGAGTACTCCTCTAAAAGGTCTTTTGTCTGGATGCATGGCGCAACGTAGCTAGCTGCATTTTTTTTTGCCTGGTTGCAAGATATTGTTCGTATTTGCAGAGCTAGTAGCGATATTCGAGTTGTGCTTCAATCACACACAGCTTACTGTGTTAATGTGCTCATGATAATCCACATGTTGAACAAGTCGGATTGCTATTTTGAAACTGACATGTGGGGTGAAGCGTAGGTCTGCATTTATCTGGAGTCTTCAACTTTAATTGTCACTTTGTTTCAATCAATCAGTCATATTTCCGTCTGATGTCCAATTGGATCATTGACCTACAGAACTCTTAGTATGGTGACTTACCTTAGTTTGTGAATTACTGATGATCGGTTTGGCATTTTCCAAGTTTCTTGAATGCATATGACGGACTAGTTTGTAGATAAACTGCTTTTTGCCGGAGCAACGTGTCTGCAACTTAGTCTCTGTTAGTAGGTATGCCATGTGACAGATGGTGTTTGCATGTTAATAGTGTTGGCGTTACAGATGCTGATTGTAAGGCAATTGCAACTTCTCAAACACGAAACAAAGTCCATAGCTCATATAAAACTCTTTTTGAACTCTCATTCAGACAAATCTTTCCCAAAAAATCTATATTTTGTATACTTCAGGTACCAAAAATTTCGAGATTTTTTTCTTCAAACAGTTTGATTACAATCTCAAGAAACAAATTAAGATTTATCTCATGCTATTTTGCAAGTCCGTGTAGCTTAACGCAGATCTGACGGAAAATCGGGGTCTTCTTTACTTCTTTTCAAGAAAATCTCAAGATTTTTTTGCATAGTGCAACTTTTCAAAAAAAGTCATCCGACCTTCTTTTCCTCTGAACCGACGGATATTTCATATTCCACTGCAGGCAAAGAAGTCAAATCCAAGCCGGTGAGAGTCTTTGCACTTTCAGGCGCCAAGAGAACCACAAAAATGCAAAAACGTGACCAACTTTTCCGAAGATGGTGTCCTCAATTGAATCTTTTCGCCGGGACGCACGTCGCACTGTATCTGCTTTTTGTGTACCCAGGAGCCCGAAGCAACACTTACGTTTAGATGTTGCATTTTTTCTGGAGGAGACAAACTCATTAGATATTCTAAATTCGTTGTGATTGTGTGTCGTTCTTGATTAACCTCAAAAGATATGCTTAGTTCGTTGTGCTTGTGTGTCGTTCTTGATTCACATACAGTGTCAATGTGCTTATAATAATCCATGTGTTCATCATGAACACGTGGGGTTGCAATTTTGAAACTGGTGTGTGTGTGGTGAAGCATTTGTCTGCATCTATTTGATGTCTTCAACTTCTATTTGTGAAGCTTTTATTTGTGACTTTATTTCAACCTATCAATCAATCAACCCGTCAGTCATTTTTTAAACTCATATTCAGTCAGATCAAAGCCTAAGTCTGGATTCAGTAAATTTGGTGCCGTCAACTTCTAGTTCTATCTGTTGCTTAATTTTGAACATCTAGTCATTTTTTCATCTCATATCAGGGTTAAAGGGGACTGTTAGTAAGGCATGAACCAATATCTCCAACACGAAATGGAATACATAGCTGCACAAGGTAACAGTTACTCAAGCAACTGAATACTTGAAAGCGGCCATGTGTTTCATACAGCATCCACTGCTTTTCGTCAGTGACTGGACGAACATCTGGATTTACCAGCTTTTAACCCAAAATTCGGAATTGATATGTTCAAGACAAATCTAAGATGGTTCAATAAAAGAAGTTAAGACAAGGTTGTATGCTAATAAGGCAATCAGCTCCTATTGTTTGAGTAGCTAAATGTTGTCTTGACTTCTTTATTCTATAAGTTAGATAGCTCAGCTAAAACATGTGTTGAACTTTTTTCTTCACTTTTTTCCCATGTTAGTAACAAAAATCTTGAGATTTTTATATCAGCTAATGAAAAATTTCGAGATTTTTGTAATAGGTACAAAAAAATCTCGAAATTTTTCAAAAAAATCTCGATTTTTTTTCAAAAAAATTTCGAGATTTTTTGGAAAAATGGGCAAATAAAAAAAAATCTCGAAATTAATTTCGAGATTTTTTTAATTTCAATGAAGCATGAAGAGTCTCACTGGGGGGTATTATGATCCATCATGTAACAGAGAACATTTCCACAAAATATCTGACCCATAGGTATAAAATGTGATAGTCTGGAAGCACTAGTCCAAACACAACTGCTCAGTCCAAATTTAATCTGCTCACTGTTTTGTGTATAGTCTTACGCAAAAGTACCGGGGTCACGGGTTCCTTAGTAATCACTCGGTGTCCAGCACCGAAGGTGCCTTCATCGCTAGACTGCCAGTGATGAAGTTTTGTCATCTGTGGCCTTCCAGCAATGAGGCGACTTCATTACTGGAAATCACTGAATTATCACTGGAAACCGAGAGATGAGAGTACCCGCGGGGCTGGAAAACCAGATTCCGCACCGTAATTGTAAACCGAGCCAGCTAATCCGATGTGCAGTTTACGCTAACGTACGCATCAATTTACGTAACATTACGCTTTAATACGAAAAAAGGCCAAAATACCTGCCGGGCGGTAGCAAAGCCGGGCAAGCTCCCGGACGGAATAAAATATATCCAGATGCTTGAATAAATAATTGTTCGTGTCACATAAAAGTACTGTACACTGACAAATCAATCATTAAAAAATTATACGGTAAAAAGGTTCCCGGCTTTGTCTTATTGTAGTACGCCGTAACGGTATCGACTCAAAATGCACTCAAAATATTGTCTAATAGTTAGCACTGGAACATTCCAGTGATAATGATATGTGATCACTGGAAGGCCACTAACGAAGTAATGTCATCACTCGGCTTCCAGCACTAGAGAGTCACTCATCACTGGTAAATCTAGCGTGGAACCCGTGACCGCGGGACCTCCGTACTGGGTAACCAGTGATGAATGACCTTTGAACCAGCCTACTTGTCTGGCACCCGAGTGACGAGCGGAGATCGTCACTAGAAGCCGAGTGATGAGCGGAGTTCATTTCTGGAAACCGAGCACCGAGGCAAGATTCAGTGCTGGAATTCCAGCACCGAGGGGGCTTCATTACTGGAATAAAGCCTTTCGTCACAGGATTTCTAGTGATGAACTTTCTTTGGTGCTGGACGTCCAGCGACGACGCTATTTTGTTCACGCGTTCATTACTCGGCGCCCAGTGAGGAACCGGTGACCCGGGTACCTTTGCTAGTCTTACATTAACTTTGGGCCAATTCAACCTCCTGTGCATGTCATCTATGTTGGAGTCATACTTTGCATTTAGGACAAGTCTAGCTGCCTTGTTTTGTAGAATCTGTAGTTTATTCAAGTGAGATTGAGAACTAGCTGACAAGAGGCAAGAGCAGTAATCCATGTGACTTAGGACAAGTGATTGTGCAACTGTTTTTAACGTGTCGCTCGTGAGGTAGTCACGAGATCTTGCTAGTGCTGCCAAAGCGCTTGTCATTTTGGATTTAAATTTGTCCAGGTGTAGACCCCACGATAACTGCTGGTCCATTTCAATCCCTAGCAGTTTCGCCTGCTCTACCGGTTTGATCATTCTGTTGAGCATCGAAAGCTGTTGGGTTGGCTTATGCTTAAGTTTGTGCCAGCTAATTGTTATTCCAGCTAATTTTAAAAGTAAATGCTTGGAAGGAAGGAATCCTTAAGAAATCAACCACAGGAGGGATTGTGAGAATTTTTTGGTTCTTTCAGGGATGTCTTGATTGGCTGTGAATATCCCAATTAATGTCAAGGTGTGAATCACCCTGATTTGCATAGAGCCAAAAGACAATTGGTACATGGAAAGAATTTTTATACATTGATAGGTAAACAAGAATCATGTGGGATTTTAGGATTGGGGAAGTAGGACAAATCACACCATCTCTTATATTATAGCCAACTGCTTTATTTAACAGAATCTGACTTGAATCTTGTACCTGCAGCCATGGCCAGGCATGACTATTGTCAACTGTTGAAAAATATGTCTTAAAATGTTTAATAAGTTAACTGTTGACAAATGTGTTAATCAAACCAAGGAGGTTGATCAAACTTGCAATATAAGAAATTAATTTGATACTGAAACAAATTCACACAAGTGAAAAAGCACTAAATGTGCCACCCTTGTTGAAAGATGGGTACCTCTTGGGTAGGATGTAAAAAGCAAGGAGGTTCTATATATTATATAAAACCTCCTTGGTAAAAGCAGAGGCCCTGACTTTTCTTTTTTTTTAATTGACAGTTCAGCCAAGGAGGTTAAAATAGGAAGGAGAGAGTTTAAAATTACTGCCTTTTGTTCTCGGTGGGCCGCAAGCGTCAAAACTGTAATTGACATAAACGTGTCAATTGCCCTGATTTCAATGGGCCAGCGCGGCACGCCAGCGATCGGTTCCATTGTTTAGTTGCAAATTGGCGCGCCCCGGGGATTAGCAGTTTTAGTGGAGAGACAGTCGTAAGTTCAATTCTAGCTATTTTGAGGAATTAATCTTTTTAGAAATCAGTGAGAGGATCGGGAAAAAGTACTAGTAGATAGCGGAGAAGACGATCGGAGGAAATTCAAGCGCTGCAACCAACGTTACAGCCTGTGGCCATTTTTATTTCAACAGCCTTGAAACAAGGTTAATCTTTGTAACAACATCTACCCTACAAACTACATGGTCAAATAAAGCGCTGAACTAATACGTCTGCTAAATTCTGCATGTAATATGTCAGTGTTTTTGTACAGATTCTGTGACAAAGATCCTAGGTATAAGGGCATATATCTCGTTTCTTTTCGGCAGCTGTGAGAACAATATTCGATACATTCTACCAAGTACCATGATTCTACCGATTCTACACACATATATCAGTACCTCATCGATCCTCCTTCGCCAGCAGAGAGGCACAAAACACAGTTGAAGCCGAGAATTGTAGGCCCGATGCCAAAAAAATGGCCCCGATGCCGATTGTGAAAGTTTGACAAATTGAAATTTCACATCGTCAACCATCTAAAATATATATCGGCATATCCAGAATAAATCTCATAACTTCTACAAAACGACAACATTTGAGGGTATGTTTCTGTTCTAAAATGTTCGCTTCGAGCCTTGCAACACACAAAAAATGCTGTAACTCGCCCATTTTTCGTCGCACAACAGAGTTTCACGTATCAAAACATTCGCCAGTTCAACCGGCCGCCATTGCTGGCTACTGCGCAGCTCTAGTACGCACCCCAAATAAGGCAATCCTCGGAAACTGTAGGCATGTCCGCCTCAGCTCGGCGATTTTCGCCAGCCGTGACGTCATTTTAGGCTCATTTGCATCGGAACTGGCGGGAAAATTAGCGGCTCAGGGCGACACCAAAGCAGCGCCGCCGGGGCTGCCGGACAATGCGACTCAGCGGGATTTATTGGGGCAGGACAAAAGGCAGCGGTGGGTGTTAATAGGCGAACTCTCTCCTTCCTATTTAAACCTCCTTGGTTCAGCCTATCAGTCCATGATTTAGGCACATACATGTAAGTTTGATGGGAGCACTGTGCTCCAAAGAAAACACCTCCAGGTATACCAGCTAATTTTAAAAGTAAATGCCAGCACTCTTGGAAGGAAGGTATTCTTAGGAAATCAAGCACAGGTGGGATTGTCAGAATTCAATTTGTTTTTTCAGGGATGTCTGTATTGGCTGTGAATATCCCAATTAATGTCAAGGTGTGAATTACCCTGATTTGCATAGAGCCAACATGCAAGTACAACCTGGGTACATGCAAGGAGGTATAAAACCTCCTTGGTACATGTATGTCAAACCAAAAACCTCCTTGGTCAAACAAACTTTAGGAAATGAAAAAAACAACAACAATATATGGCCTGAGGACTCAGTAAAGGCTTCAACACACCCTCTTACAATCACACAAAAGAATAATAAACTGTCTAAGATCACCTCGAGTCAAGATGCAGCTTGGAATTTGAATCTGGCTTGGAGCGTTCAATTGTTCACAAATTAACCACTGCAAAATCTCCCGATAAATGGAACCAAGTACTTTTACTGGTTAGTCAGACCTGGTAGTCATGCTGTACATATAGTATAAATATACCAAGCCAGCTTTGTGAAGTGAGAGGTTGGCTGGCTGGCCAGTACATTGCCTTAAATTTCTGCTTGAAGTTCCAATATGACCAGTCTAAAAATTTAAAATGGTCCTTCAGACCAAGGAGGATTAAAGTGAACCTTGCTCAGACACTAGTGAGCTGTAGGGACGATATGGGATGCACTTGAACCAATTGGTTAGGGGGTATAGGGCAGCAATCTTTTGTCTTACAATGTTTTCGAATAATTTTTTTTTTCGTTTACAGTGAAATGTTGCCTGGATGGCAGAAGTGAATTTTCAGGTTTCTTTACTTAAATATCAGACCTCAGCTTACACCAATAAAGTTTAAACCTCTTTGCTTACACACTGACTAATAGTAATACCTGGGGGCCGAAGGCTAACATGATCTTCAATCAAGAAGTTGTAGGGTAGAAAATTTCTTTTTTCAGTATTCTGATCAGCCCGAGGATTTCCAGGCTCCCATCCCATGACCCAAGGCAAGGCCAACACATTAGCTCAAGATTTTTTGGTTAATCTAACCCTTTTGACACTCACAGTATACACCCTGTGTGATAATTACTTCTGAATCAACTTGATAATTTGACAGCATCACTGCTTGTCCAGAACAAAAGCTGACCTAGTTATGAAGCCGCATAACAAAGAAGCGAATAATTACTTGAATTTCCTAAATGAGGATACTTCTTGCTTTCAAAGTGCTACCCCCTAAGTTCCAGGATTTGGACCTGTTACCAAAATATTACCTAGAACAAACTCTAGTTTGCCTGATGGTTCGGTTCATATGCTATGATTGTTACAACTTCATATGTATATCTATAGACCAGAGGGTTTGTCCATTTTGTCCAGAGGTAGTTGAAGACGAATATCACTTTTTGATTGTATGTCCCAAATATTTTGATTTACGTAATTCACTATACTCAATGCTATCGTTGGACTTACCAGGATTTATCTCAATGGACTTAAATAGCAAATTTAAGTACATAATGACATGTGACAACCCATGCATGGTATACATTGGGAAATTTATCAAAGAATGTCTAGACGTAAGAAACTCCTCCAATAATTGTAAAATCCCATTGTCATCCCATACTACTACACCATATTGTATAAAATAGACTAGTACACCATATTGTATAAGATAGACGGATTAGCCTAGTAGAATGTTATCTATGTACCAGTGAATGCCATACTCTGTACCTTGTACAATTGTTGAGCAATAAAGTTATTATTATTATCAAAGACAATTCAAACTCTACAAGTGGATAAATTTGGAGATTTACTCTGAATCTCATTCCAGTTCCCGCACTACAAAAGTGACCTAAAGGCATCTCTCCTCAGCTTTATAACACCTTGAAGTACAATGTAAACCAAAAATGATAAGTATGTCACCAACATGGCTCGAAACATGAGATTTGGATATAAATCTTGAACTACTATATTGAGTAGTCTATTTTGTAGGTTAGCACGTGCACTGTTTATGTAAACTCTCTGAAGCACAGTTCAATTCAATATTCTTAGTTTATTATTAGGCAGCCCCTGTGGGATGATTGGTTGATATTTGGTCTGTGCATAACCTCCTTGGTCTGTGATAGCTAATGGACTTGTAATATCAAAAGCATATATGTTTAAAGGACCTTGGATAAGCATAAGGTCTGAAAGTTTCAAACGTCTTATGATTTTTAAAATCTACTCAGTTGTTTTGAGCAATTGTGTTTTGGCCAGAAAAGACACACAGTTTGATCAGTATGAAAGCAAGAAGATCGTATGTAACCTAATAAGTAAAATTCATGAAGATCTTGGATAGGTAGTTCAAAACATTCAAATTGTTGTAGGACTTGGTTATCCACAAGGAGGTTAGAACCTCCTTGGTCTTCAAGACTCATGTTTGATGCAATTGTCTTTGAAGAAACTCAAATTATCTTTCACAATTGTGAGCACTGAGCAGTCATGTTATACAGAAAATATAAACAGCAAGAATGCACAGAAATATGGTGAAGTGACAAACTGTGTGTAAATTGTCATCAGCTGCCTTGTGCAGTTGAAAAACAACACAATTGACATTCATTGGACTTAAGTTCAGGGCTGACTTTAGGAGTTGTCTCTCTGTCCCGGGACAGATTTTTGCTTGTCGGGACAGAAAAAAATTCACCCAGACCATCCGAAAATCTGAATTTTATGACAATTGACCTTTAAAGTTAAAAGAGACCTGGTAAAATGCTTTGGTACTCAAGGCTATGCTATCCTTCCAAACTCAGATAATTTTGTTCATGTCAAAATGGAGCAGATCCTCTCCTTGTAGCAATGCCATGCGATTGTGATTATTCAACTAACTTAAGTATGTGAAGAGAAGACCCTCCAAAATATCAAGAAAATGCATTTGGTGTCGGACGGGTTTAATTTCGTTCCGACGGCCCTGCTGTTCAACCCGGTGGTATCTGCCAGTTGCAGTTCTTTTCATGAATTTGTCATAAAAGTGCTAATTACACAAGCTAACCAGGTGTGAATTCTGATTAATTCAGTCATTCTCATGGTGCTGATTGTATGGCATTTGCATTCAGGGTGACCCGTGAACCCGGCGGGGACACTTGAAGTTACCGTGGGGACACTGCGCAATACCGACAGGAACACAAATATTCCCGAGTTTTCATTCTGAACACTGCGGGATAAGCAATTTTCAAAGTCAAATATCTCGATAAATTTGTACGTTGTGACCATAAAAAATGAACCTGATACTCAAGATAACATGATCTTTCCAATGGTATGTAAAACTTTGATGTACATCAAGGAATAAAGAAGTTGAAAAATTGGGATTTCAACCTGACTGCCTTGAAATTTGGAAAGTGACTTTCTAAATTTCAGGTGACTGGTGTTATATAGTGCAATTTAATTTCTTCTGTCTTTAATCTATCATATTTCATAGACAACTTAAGTTTCTGTGTAAAGCTTGCAAAGTGTGACTTTAATCAAAGAGGTTATATAGAAATAACCTCCTTGCTTTAATCAATTTCATATTTACAAAATAATATTAAAGCATACAATTCACAGCCACACAGCGGCAAATACACTGCTGACAAAGTACAATGATGACAAAGTTTCTTTACTTGTTGACGCAGACATGGGCCTCATGACTGGAGCTGACCCAACCCTTCCAGTCTGCCTCTTTGTTGTCAGCTGAAGAAAAATCAAGTCAAAGTTGGTCAGTTGTTCTAGGTAACTTCTGAAAACTACAATCTACAATGGTATGCACATGCACTGTAAAATCTTCAAGCTGTTTGAATGATATGAGATGCACAAATAAAAGGCCTTAAGGTGTGTGGCATAACCAGCGTGAACCCTCTGGATAGAGCCGCTTGGAAGAGCGGTGTGAAGACTAGCCGACTGCTGCCTACCAATGTGTCAGGGGACCCCCACAGCAGTATAATCAAATGCTGGATACTATTACTACAGTAACTACTACTACATGTACATGTATGTACTCACCCCATCTAGAAGTTCAAGAGATGGTATTCGGCTCTGTAACTCCTGGTGGTAACTGCAAGTGAAACATAAAGAATCCTTTCAGAGCAGGTAAGGTTGTACAGATATGTCAAACCACACATACTATACTGCCTTCGTGTTTGTTGGAATATCACAGATAGATATCAGACAGCTAACATTGTATCATCTCTGGATCATGTGTTTATCATTACATGCTTCCTTTATGTAACAGATGGTTGAAGATTGCCACTAAGGAAATAGATGTAGAACAAGATTCTGTAATGCTCTCTGTGTTTTACCTGAATCTCTCCTTACAGAAGGGGTTCCCAGAGATGTGCAGCTCAGCTAGTTGCTGACACTTTGACAACAGGCACTGAAATATACATAGATGATAAATATACAAGTCATGTATTTATGAAGGTTCTGATCTCAAAAGATGCATAGCTACGTACATGTATATTGTAACAATGTACATAGCTATGGGATTTCTTCTGGTACAAAATGTTACTTCCAAACACATGTAGTATGATGTACATGGAAAAAACTACCAAAGTACATCACATAGATGTACTTAAGACTGCTCTCAGTAGATGCATGTTTTGCTTATTCTAAGAGTGACAACTCACCACTTGTTCCCATGAGACGATGGCGTTTTCGCTGACGTCGAAGACCTCCAGAGCCGGGAACTGTTCTGAGACGCTCCCCAGCTCCTTCAGCAGGTTATTGGACACATTCAGCTCCTGGAGGTGTCTGCAAGTCAGGACGGTTTGGTTAAGCCACAGGCACTTACATCATGCAATTTCTTTATTAACATATGATTTTGGTAAAGTTAATTAAGCTTTGAGACATTGCAAACACTTACAATTCAGGGGCACTCTCATGATGTTGTCAGACTTAGAAGATAACTATAATGTCATATGTTTCTCACTTCAATAGAGAATGTATAGTGCACACAATCTGAGGAAAACCTTTACCTGAGCTTTCCTATTGCTGTTAGGCTGGATAATCTATTGGTTGCCAAGTTTAAAGTCTGGAAAGATACAGGTAATTTGATGAGCTATTAACTAAGTGTCAGGCAGTTAGAATTTCACTTATCCTTAAATACAAATTTACTGGCTTTGACAGCAGTATACATCCATGTAATGAAATACAAAATACCAGTATATAAAATACACATACAAAATATCAGCAATATTAAAATAGGTCAATCATATTGGGTAAAATTGAATGAACATTTTTGCAAGGACAAAAAAAAGTTACAGATGTCTGAGAGAGAATTAATACATTCATAAATGTACATGTATTCTGTACTGTTCAATACTCACTGTTAAACTGTTGAGATCTTTCAACCCAGACAAGTCAGTCAAGAAATTGGTGGACAGGTCCAGGTCCTGTAACTGTAGATGGGATTCAAACGACACAATTTTTTTCAGCATGCTGCGCTTTCTTCTTAGTTTACATTAAAAAATATATATTTCTGATGATCGTATCTGCCATAAAAAGACTTGCTTAGCCAGATGGATTGAGAACACCAAAACTATGCCTGACAGTATAAATTGAAAATAATCAAGTAAACATACCCTGCAAGAAGTTAGAATATAGGTCAGCAGAATATGACACAGACCTTTTTACACCTCATGTTTCTTATAGCAGCAAGTCTGTTGTTAGAGGCATTCAGTTCCTCCAGGTGTGGAAGGCAGTTCACAGCCTGTGGAACACATGTAGGTGAGGTAGAAACATTTTACACTTTCTACAGTACAAAATTAATGTAGTCTCTATCAGTTTACACTTAGGTAATACCTTAGTAACACATAGCATGGTAAATGTTACAAAAAGAGTGTGCTTTCAATACATTAAAAAAAATTCATTTTGGAAAAATAAAATGCATTTTAAAAATGTACAATACTGGCAATCACAAATTTATCTCAAAAAAAGGGAGTGATTCTGAAATGCCGCCACATGACACAAGGCTCAAAACACTGTCTTTATTTACGCCAAAAAAGCAATTACTCAAACAACTGGATATGATTTTGGAAATCAAAAATCAAAATCATATCCAGTTGTTTGAGTAATTGCTTTTTTGGCGTATCTTCTTACCTGGATGTCTAATCTTCATCGACTGTCTTTATTTCTCTTCAGTATGTGATTCATAATACTGAGCCTTTATTCTTTTAGCTTGTTTGATATTTTTTCTGCAATTTCAAAACGTATTCTGAACATTGCAGGATGGTTCTTACCGCTAGCTCCTGTAGCTTGTTACAGCTGACGTCCAGGTGCGTGAGTTGTGAGTTTGCCGTCAGCTCCTTTCCTTCCAGTTGAGAGATGTCGTTACTGTCTATCCTCAGGATCTTCAGTTTTCTTAAGCAGCTCAAGCCTTTCCCTGGAAATGAAGCCCACAGCATACTGTACAGTAAGATTTTGGAGAGCAAAAATATGTTTTCATTCCCTCATGAAAAACATATTGTTTTTACTATGTTTTTTTTCCCCGCAAATTATTTACACATTAACATCATTACTCATTTACTGTCTAATTATGTACAGCTTCAACTACACTACCTACAACGCTACAACCCAAAAATCATGCCAACCACAGCCGACCTAGCTCCCAAACCACTCTCATCCAAGTTGGGGTAAGGTCAGGAGGCCATGTACGGTATGTGTACAACCAGGGTTTAACACAGTGAACTTTTCACCTCATCTGAAATTAAAATTTGGTTTGTTTCTTATTGGACCCAGCACACCTGCAGTTTATAGAATTGACCAGGCAGTATGGCAATGTCTTCACTGCCTACTACGGGCCCATGCGAGCGCGGTAGAAGCTTGTTATATTGTAATTACATTGAAAGACCTTACTATTGCAGACACACGCAGCCAAAAACATACCCTTCTTGGTGAAAGTTATCACAATATTCGACAAATTCTACACAAAAATGATCAAGTGATCAATAAGTCTAGCATAATATTGATTAGTTTCCTTTCTCATTTTACTTGTCTGAAAAAGAGCAAAACTAATAATTACCTAGTCTCCGTATTCTGTTATGTTGGAGCTGCAAGGAGGCAAGTTCTTGTAATCTGAAAATAAAGAGGAAGAATATGATACGGTCGTAAGTAGTAGTAGTAGTAGTATGTATACAGCCGTAACTAATCTATGAGTATTTCTTATGTTAATGTAAAGAGATACATTTGTTTCAATTCAATTGTTCTGATAAAGAGTAGGAATTGGTGATTCTGGTGTTATTAAAAAATCATGGCATACCTGTCTAAATTCTTGACTTCTGTTATCTTGTTTCCATATAGTTTCAGCTCCCGAAGATCCTTTAAAAAAAATTTGGAAAAATTAACAATAAGATCGTCAAGAGATGCACTGATCCCTCACATGTAGATGTATGTGATGTAAATGTTGCATGAGTCCTTCTGATGCTCTGTCTCCTGATTTTTGGATCAACCTGATGAAAATTCCATTGTTCTAAAGGAATACAGTGCTGTAAGAAAGATTTTGCTAGTAATGGATGTACCAGATCTATGAGTAATTTAAAAACATACATGTACATGTAAAGCAAGTTACCAACCTCTGAATAACATGCGTGAAGGACTGTTTCCTCACTCCAGTCATGATTGGTGGTGATGACAGGTTTTAATGACTAGGACTAGTCATATGCCCATTGCTGAAGTTGACTTAGTAAAACAAAAATGTACCTTGTTCTGTTCCAGGTTCTCTATTGTGGTCAGGTGATTGCAGGACAGATCTAGAATACGCATTCTGGTGAACTGTAAAAATGAGAGTCATATCAATATGTTAATGTAGAATGTGGCTTTCTAAAGGTACATTTAAGATGCAGAAGAAAAAAATGATATACAACCTAAATCCGTTGACTTGAAAGATAAATTTTCACCTATATATTCATTCCCTCCCCGGCAAAAATTTTCCTACATGCCTTGATGAAGGTTTAGACATCCAGGTTAACAAGAGCCAAATATAATTCAATCTTTACAACTGGATAGGATACGGAGATTACCTTCGGACATTTTGTGTGATTGATGACACTCAAAATGTCCTGAAGTAAACTCCATATATTATCCAGTTGTAGAGATTGAACCGCAGACCCCTGGACTACACACGCTGCTACCTACCTACTAGTACCTAGTCCCTTGACATCCGGGTCATTGGGGGGACAAGGTAGCAGTGAAGATAGAGATCTGTCTCCAGACTCGTCTGTTTCTTGTGGCAGTCAGCCTTTCAGCCAGACTAAGGGACGTCCACTCTGCGATGTTAACCTGCCCAGATTTCCTCTACGCATGCTACCTACATGTAACCTAGCGTCTCTCCTTACCTTTTCCAGGTTGTGGATTCTGGTGATGTCTTCGGCATGGAGGTTCACTTCATACACCTTCCCATAATCCTTCTCACCAGACTTCTGCAGCTGGATTCAAACAGGGTCAACATGTTGGTATCGGTGCTGAATAGAGTACAATTTGTACATCATACTTTTCATCTCTTCTTTTTCTGTTAAACTCAAAGCATTACTTTCACCTAGTCCCATCCTCATGTATATAGTATTGTAAATAGAGCAGTGTACAATTATGGTGTTTTTTTACACCTTTTCTATGAGCTATATAAACAGTTGTATCCATGAGTGAGTGAGTGAGTGAGTGAGTGAGTAAGTGAGTTCAAGCGAGTTCAAGTGAGTGAGTGAGTGAGTGAGTTCAAGTGAGTGAGTTCAAGTGAGTTCAAGTGAGTTCAAGTGAGTTCAAGTGAGAGAATGTGAGTGAGTGAGTGAGTGAGTGAGTGAGTGAGTGAGTGAGTGAGTGATGTTACACATACTATATCTGCAGGAGAGATCTTATCCTGTCTGCTCTGAGCCTGCCCCCCACCCCCAGTCTGGACGTCTATCATGCGTATGGTCTGCTCACTGGGTCCCTCTTCTCCAGCTGTGCTGCCGACCCCATTCTCAGTCAGGAACACTGGCTTACTGCTAACAAGAGAAGTAACAGAAAAATTTTCTGATTAATTATGAATAAAAGGACCGGACAAATACTGTAAATACATTTGATATTGCGGTTACAAATTGTAGTGGTTGGGTATTTAATTTCAGTGGCAGGAACAAACATTGTCTCAAGTGTTAGTGATCAAATATTTGCGTTGACTAGTGACTGTGAAAGTCGGTAAAATTAAGTTACCATTAACAAATCAAGAATTACAGTGAGTATGCAGTGTAGTTTTTTGTGTGTATATAATCAGGTCAGAAGCACATTAAAGCAGTCTGAAATATTTCAACCATTTTTCTGATTGGTTATAAAAACTGGCCCCAAAATGTGTATTGTTATAATTGCAAATAATCATAGATCAAGTGACATATACGCTGCTTTATGACATTACCAGGCTGGAATATTGAAGCTGTTGTTGTGCAACTCGTGTAAAAATTCCCTTGCTATCTGGACATTTCATTTCCCACACCACTGGATTCGATTGTTGCTGAAGAGACCAAAGGGGGAGGGGGGCAGAAACGTTACCTTGTTTTGGTCGTCGCCACGGCCTTTATTCGCGAAGGCTGAACAAGTGAAGGCATCTTCATCCGACTCCTCAGTCTGTCCGCCGATCTCGCCCCTTGCTTTATCTGTGGTTTCGCCATTGTTTCCCTTCTGTATCCGTACGAACACTAAACTTACATGACCGATCCTGGCATCTTCCGTAGCCAAGGTTCCGAAATGCAGTTAGTGACAAATAGACAGCTTCGTATTCGTATCAAGAAATAGTAAAATATGATTGGTCAGATCCCTGTGATTTGAATCTTTTAAGTAAGGCAAAATTTTTGTAATAGGTTAAAAACGTTTTAAGTCAAGCAATCTATGGACAATTTGCCTTTATTTGTATTTAATGAGTCTTTTACAGATCAATTTAATGGTGTCTGAATATTTAGCTAATGTTACGCTTACTGAACTGAACTTTCACCTTTCACCCTTAGAGAAACTTAGAAGATCTCGACGATATGTTGTTCTCGTGTTTCCCGATCTGATTACTCCAAAGATACTATTTCCTGCAGTTAGTGGAGTTGTATTTAAGCTTACACGTGTACAAAATGACAAGAGGCCTAGATATTGAACAAGAAGGTTGTACAGGGAAGGCATTTGCGGATCTGAGGAAAAGGGGGAGGGGCGTGGTCTGGAAATCCCCATGATCTTCAACCAGGCTATGCGAGGCTGGCCTTGCAGAATCCAAATGTTCAGTGCTGGTCTGGACTTGCCCCTGTACAACGTAGCCTGTACGTCAGCAAAGGTGCACACGGCCCACGGGGTTTCCCAGGTAGCCCATGAGGTAACCTACAGTGTTCTAATTTGGGGTACAGAACAAAGGGGAGTGAGGGTACGGGACTTTCCTTGAGATAATAGCGATTAGCCAAGTACTTAGTGCGTTTGTCGAAGGCATGCGGATTGAATTAGGGCGTGAGTAATGATCAGCCATGTCGATCGACTTCAAATCTTTCAAGCTCTTGCTGTGTGTGACACAGTGTGTCATACTAGCATTCTGTTGTAAGGGTAGGTGTGTATTTATTATCATACACACTTTGATAATCATGTTTGATGATGTCCCATCTATACTTCTATAAACCATAGCCTAGGTGCAAGCAGAGATTGCCTTTGTTCTGCAGTGATTGCTGTGTACAATACTACAATCTGTGTATGTATAACTACTTGCAAAGCAAAGTATGAGCTATTGCTAATTTCATATGGTTAAAAATGTTCTGACTTTTAACTTATATCTGTTACAGATGTCTTTGGAAGATCTGTTCCCCGCTGTGAGGGTGGAAAAGTCTGGAATGACCTGCGGCGGGTGTGTGCATGCCCACAGTGGATGTACTGGTATGAGCCCACCCACGGATGTGAGCCCTGCAGTCTGCTGTGCAGGGGGGAAGTGTCGCATTGTGAAGCTCGGATTGAATGCCAAGGTATGTATGGGAGATAATGAGCATTGACACTTCGTCACAAGTATTTGTGGGGGAAGTGCGTTTTGAAGGAAAAATATCTAACAGTAACAGAATTTGTATGTGTGAAATATTGCTAGCCACGTTACTTCTGCTGGTCTTGCCGTGCTATTTCATGCAGATGGAATATAGATCATCATGATCAGTTGTTCGATTCATTGATCTTTCAAATGTTATCAACTTTCACTCCTTCAGTCTACCATCCCTCAGCCCGAGCAATTAGAATTTTATTCAGCTTGAAATGAAAAGAGTCCCATACTAATTGAAAACCCCAAATGAGGTCATCACCACCAAAAATAGAAGGGGAAGCCCCCGTAAAGCTCATAGACTGTTCCAACTACAGATATGACGGGAGGCAAAGAAGAAAATGTGGACTCTTAGCCGTCTCCCTGCTGTGGGACTCTTTTATTACAAATTCTTTACATTTCTTCACATAGTACTGTATAGATTTATGATGTATGAAATGTTACAGGGTACTTGCAGTCTCTGACATCAACACTACAGCCAGCCTCTACAGAATCATCATGGACTGTCCCCCCAGCTTCACAGATCAGTGAACTTTTAACAGGTAAGGATACATTTTGATACCCTTTACAGTCAATACGCTTAAAAATTCTACTTGGGCATCTCTGGAGAGGAGCAGACAGGATTCCTGCCTTATTTATACATAATTATGCTACAGTCCCAATTGTGCCAGTGCCCGTAGGGGGTGTGGTCCCGGCCATCTCAGTAATTGTGCAGATAAGGAAGAATGCATTACAAAGTGCACATTGTCAATCGTGGCATAACGGTAGGGTGTTTGGCCCAGAACCCGCGGTGTTGGGTACGAAACCCCTGACATGACACCAATGTTGTGCCCTTGGAAGAGGTACTTAACGCGATTTTCCTCACTCCACCCAGGTGTAGAAATGAGAACTTGACTTTAGTTGGGGAGGTAAAAGGTGGTGGAAGGAGAGTGATGGGCTAGCGCTCCACCTTACAGTACTGTGCCATAGACACAGATGATAACAACCCACTGCCCCTATAGCCTCAAGAAGGCAGAGGGACTACCTTTACCTACATGTACCTACCTACCAACCTACATTTTGCAGTGCAGAGAAGAGTCCCTGTCAGCAACCAAAATGTTACGAGGCACATTTTTCTAACCAAAAGTTTCTTTTATTCTTTTCATTCCAACCTTTAGAATTGAAAACATGGGAGCTGGCTGTCATTTTTATTGGAGCAGTTCTGCTCATCATTGTTGTTTTCATAATCATCTGCATGGGGTGGACTTTGTGCAAGTTGAAGAAGCAGATCTCCAAGAATGCTGGCATTAATGCACATGTACAGCAGCCTATTGAGAGGCAAAGGTTGGTTTCATCATCATCTTAAAAATAGTTACACTAAATAGTTACGCGAAATAAAATTTTGAAACAATCAGACATTTCAGACAGCATCCGCGGACGAAACGTCTGACTGTTTCAAAATTTTATCCAGTTCCTTGAGTAACTATTTTTGGCGTATCTTACTACCTGGATGTCTAACCTTCATCAATGCATCATCATCTCTGTTTATTACTGTGCTGTAATCAACAATCTGTACTGAAAGTCATGTTTTTTTTTGTACAGAATGTATGTACAACATACTAGTAAATACTGTGTGTCAGTTCAAATATAGCACTACTATCAGAGAACAAGTAGCAACCAAATATTTCTGGTGCAATATACTTGTGAAAATTTTGATCCACTGAGTTGTGCATGGTGTTTGTTTTTTTTCTCTATTACTAGTAACGTTGGGTAACCTAAATTCGCGGGGTACTTAAATTCGGGATTTTTCGAAAACGGGGTATTTAGGGATATGTGCTAGATGCAACCATTATCGGAAAAATCCCGAATTTATGTTACCCAACGTTATATACTGCTGCATTACCTTGCCACGCATTTGTACAGAAAGCTATAGACATCTTATGACAGTCAGGACTGCCTGGCTGCAGGTCTCTTGTGGTGGCTTTGACTTTTATGTCATGTCTAACAGTGTATTATTTATTGTAGTATACAATACATTGTTAGACATAACGTTATTAACAGAACAACGCATCTTCTTGGCTTTCAGTATTAAGGACCTCACCATTGCAAAGCAGCGGTACGAGCCTGATGGTGCTCTACCTGAGGAGGCCAGAAGATCCACCTGTCTCCAACCTGATACACAGGAAACTGAGGAGCTGCTATCTCATGGTAATCATCTTCACAAGACACTATCACCTGTCATAGATCTGAGACATACTTACCATAGTTGCTGTGTTAGAATTCCTAATCTTTACACATAGAATTGCAGTGAATCATTAAAAGATTTGCAAGTGCTCATGATGAAATGAGAGAAATTGGCAATAGACTGTATGTTTGATACCATTACTGACATGTGTTTTTGTTGCTGTATTAGGTGCCCAATGTGCACGTGTAGTGATATCTCCCTCTCCCTCTGACCACGATGTCCGGCACAGTCCTACCAGTGATACAGAGCTGCACAAACCATCAGTGAATGAACATGGAGATATTCTTCAGCAGCACCATGATGCTGAGAACAGCAATCAGTGAATTTTTGCTCTGAATAAAAAACAGAATTACAAAATTCAGGACAGAACTACAATGTATAAAGGCCGACATTCCATATCAAGCCATGCAAATGTCTCCGCAAGACGTTCTGTTTCTGGTTATGCCTCATGGTCGATAGATCTGGCCATGTAATTTACTGGTAGGGGCCTACCGACATTATTTTGTTATCTCTGACAAATTAAATCGCGACATAAACTAACCAAGACCTACGTTTTTTGCTTGTTCTGTACAGATCTATGCCTCATGCGTAAAACAAGTGAGTTTGCGTTAGCCTCTACCAGGCCCCGTGGATGGCTGGCAAAATAGTAGAAATTGGCCAAATAGAGTGAATAGTATGCTAAGGGAGTTAGCTATGGAGAGAGGGTCCAATCTGCTATCCTACGGAGCCTGCAAGTGAAGCCCTGGCAAATGTTCTCCCTATAGCCCGCGTAGTTAGTCTGGTAGAGACTAAGTTTGCGTGACGATTGTTGAATATGTCTTATGTAAGAATTGCCACTACGCAATGTCATTTCATCGAACGTAGCCATTGTTCATAGCTTTTTTATCATTAAAGAACTTCATTGCACAACAATTGCACATGGTACAAAGTATGGCAAGAATTCTTAAACATAATACAAAATAGAAGTATAGAATAAAACTTAAAATCCTAATTTCTAATACAATATGGGCTAGCATACACTTTTGATATAGTGTTATAATCAAGTGGGGCTAATCATTGGTTTCGGTACTTTTTCTAATGATAAAGCAGTTGTTTAGATATTTACCTATTTTTACATTATGGGGATTGTTGCATTTAAATGTATACTCAAAACAGTCTGTAACATCGAGACTCTTAAAGCTTGTTGTACATGTACTTGTAAATAAAATACATAAAAGCGCAAGATAATTGTCTGTTTCTTTTCCAACAAAGGTGATTACAGCAAACCCTAACTGAGAACATATGACCTGCTTTAAACTTAGTCATTCAGCATTTCAAAACAGATCTTGTAAAGTCAAACTATAATTGTGTTCCCGTCGTTCATCGGGTATTGATACTGCACTGAATTAAGTGCTAGTTCTATCTACACAGAAATAAGTGTGGCAATTAAAAATTATTGCCATAGCGAAGGTGTCTGGATTGATCTTACTTCACTGTAAGGAAAGTACCAACGTAGCACTCTAGATCTTAGTTCTGCCATGATATTGTGCAAAACGCACTTAGAAATCAGAAAGGCATCTGCCAAGCAGATATAGAAAGGCACCATGTAACTCGAGGAGTTCCTAGCATATGTAGAAAGGCCGGAGTACACTCCCGTTGTAATGTCTTTTTGCGTTTCGGCGCATGCGCGCCGGAACGCATTGTCCTGGCTTTTACCTTGCAGGCAGGAACCAGGGAAGCTTGGTTCAACACTGTGTCGCACGCAATAAGACCTTATATGGCAATACGTTCCCAAATCCTTGTATAGGCGTTGCCTTATATGGCAAGAGAGCACGAAAAGGCAGGCAGGCTAGATTTGCATGTGACACAGGACGGCGACCGCATGTAACTGCTACAACTGTTCGGAAATATCATTGCATTGTGGTTTCGGACTTTGATATCCTGAAAAATGACCATATTACATCTATTCCACAAGATTGCAGAAGAAAAAAAATGATTTCGTCAAGAAAACGAGCAAAAATCGGCATAAATGATACCATATAGTGAGGTTATAGCATTACGTCCAGAGTGACTGGTTACGCACCGCAGCTTGGCCGATCTGGCAACGCGAAGCACTCCGGACCCAGAAGATCCCGGTTCGTGTCCGTGCGTGGATTTTTTTTTCTTTTTAGATATTGAATATCAAAAATATATATTGATATTATATTAATCTATCAATATCATATTTATGAATATCATTTTTTTTCATTAATAAATAAAGAAATATTTTATATTTGTTATTTTTAAATATTCATTTAATATATACAAGGCCTTTGTCTTATGAACAGGACTTCATAGATTCCAAACCCGGCATTCGAATTTTTCTGTTCATTGTAATGGAAAATACCGTGCAGCGGCTCCTATGCGCGGTAAGATGATTCTTGCAAAACACTCGCCACTAAACTTCTATCCCCGATGTAAACAGAGGCTCTTGATGTTGTTTGCAAAACAGCGATTCTTTGTTACAGTAGCAAATGCTCCATTGTTCAGTATCGACTTCATTCAGACAACACGGACGTGGAAAGTGGCGCCCCTCGGCACAAAACTATGGGAATTTTCATGAATTTTAGCAAAATTACCCAGGAAAATAAGGAAGAAATGTTGTAAATGCGGAAACCAGAATAATACGGATGAGGTAGCTGTTGATTTGTTTGACATTTGGTAGTCATTTTAGATAGAACCTTAGCTGTTATGAACTTCTATTTCACTTAATTACCATAGTGCTGATGATTCAATGGTGCTTTTTCAAATTTTATGTTTTATTGCGTGCCATGTACATAATTACATTGATAGCTTTTATAATGAGCCTATTATACATTTTACAAATAAGTACAAGTTGTAGGCCAAGACCAGCTTTTTCAAAAGCACTTAAGTTAAGTGACGTAACTTCAAAATTGCTTTCCCCAATCTGCCTTTCTCTATTAAAACAGTACTCATTTCCCAAAATGACAATTTTTCTTATAGACTGAACAGCCCTTGAGTGACTTCCTCTGGCAGATTTTACTTCAAGTAAAGGGAAAAGACAATTCACACTTATAAACGTAGCCGAAACGCCAGCTTTTTTTAAAAGCTCTTGTTTCTCTGGCATTGTTGGATATGTGGGGTGAGAAACTAGGCCGGAAGTTTAAAAATCGGTATGCTGGGGCTCCTATGATGGTTTTGGTTGTTATTCTAGCTCTGTAGGATGTGTTTTCGAGGAGCTACTGTTGTTTTTCCGACACCGCACGTCTCCCCGTAAGACGTTCAGTGTAGACTGCCCAAGCGGTAACCCAAGTTATTTATCGTTCCGTTTAAAACTTTGCCTTTCTTTATATGCTTGGATCCCCTCAAGTTTTGGTTTTCACAGAGGTTTTTTGGTGGGAGGCATGATGTTCAGCACGTTCTTGTGATAATAGATCAACTGGGATGCGCAAACCCTTTTCAAAGCTAGAATACTAGATTCGGTGAACTCCCTGACACACTCCGGGCAGTACGAAATCGGACATCACGTAAAAGTAGGTCATCTGTCATCGACAGCTGAGTGCCTGGATGCCAGACGTGCTAATGAGGTATCAAGTTTGAAAAAGTGACAGAAGGGCATCCACAGAGTTGGCTGGACGGATTCCTGAAATTCCTGTGGAATTCTGGGAATTCTTGCAAATCGGGCCTAGAATATACTATTAAGCTTGCCCCTCAGGCTTCGCTAAAAAAGGGACAGAATTAGCCGCAGAAACATATTTCCACTCTTGTTACAGACAGAAAAGCTTCTTTCCACATACAAGAGGGAAAGGCAACTTCAAAACAAATTCCCCAGGGAATACTCATATGTTGCCACTACGCACGTGCGAACAAATTCCATGCATATCTGTACAATTCCGGGAATTCTCGCAAAACGGGCGTAAAGTATACTATTAGGCTATTAAACACTAGAATATAATAGCGTCAGCCATGCTGAACCTGTCAACGTATGAAGAGAAGAAAGCGGACAATGGAGTTATGTGATATGATATGATATGATACGATGCTACACGGAGGGGGTTCAGCAAGTATACACATAGTTTTCTAGGTCTGATGTTAGTAAATATTTGATTGATTTCATTTACGCATTCGCTGGTGTAGGTTCTCACTAGACCAGAACAAAGAGGGCCCACACCCATCTCGTGTATCGCTGGTTCTTGGCAAAATACAAAACAAATAAGGGGAATGTAGGTCAGTAGTATGTTTGATCACCAACGACCGAGAGGATGAATTCTTCCTACAGTCAGCCTTCTGTCGACCTGGTCAGGACAGTGCCGGCCATTGGAGCACGGATCCGGATGTCATGCAGGTACAGTAACCGTTGTTCTCCAAACCTTTTCTGACTTAAGTAGCCAAAGGTTCAACCCAGGATACATTAGTCTGACAAATCGCGCTCCTGGCGGCAGGCCGGTGTTGTAACCGCCACCCCCCTGAGGGTCTGTAACCTTCGGCCGAGAGCTTGTGTAAACACAGGCTCAGGATACATAGCCTCTACCAGGCTCCGCGGAGCGCTTGAAAAATAATAAAAATCGGTCAAATAGAGTGAATAGTATCCTAAGAGAGTCGGCCGACCAATAGGCGGCAAACCTTACTGACTAGGAATGCATGCCTAAATGCTTAACCTACTCCGGACTCGGTTAGGTTCAGGTCCAAAAAACTGAACTATTTGAGAGATTCAAATCCGGACCTAAACTACCTGCTACCTTAAAATTACTTACTGGGATCGCTTGCACTGTTGTGTCCGAACTTACCAGTGAATAAACCAGACAAGTTTGAGTTTACTTCAATCTGCAATTCTGCCTTGTCTTTGATGATCTTTCGATAGTTGTCTTTGTTAAAGGAGTCCTAAACCCCAGAGGGGGGAGTTATTTTTCAATGGATGGTAATTCTAGGCAGTAGAAATGAATATTTGTACAGTATACGATAAAGTACCCACTACTCCCGTGCGCATCCAAAAGCATTCAGTATTCTACCAAATTCCTCAGATGACCCTCAGCCTATGTGTTTTCTACAATGTGCCTGACAATGCCTGTCAAAAGTTAAATTACAAAAAGAATGTCAGGGTGGTTAAGAAAAACTCGTCTTGCTATGTGTTCTTTTAGATCTTATTAACAATTGGCCTTCTTATTGTGCTTAACCACCCTCATTTACGCCGAAAATATCCACGTTTAAGAATGTATGTTTACGCATAGGGAATACGTCTGGTAGGGTCTGCAGGGGTTTAGTGAGTATCATATTGTTTTAAAAAACACACCTTGTGTAATTCCCCACAAGCGGAATTCTGTACAAAGTCGGCTGATTATGTATTGATTGATACATAATCTAGTGGAAAATAACACCGCCCTCTAGATTTTAGGACTCCTTTAAAGAGTCTTCAACTTGATTTAGCCAAGTTGCTCGCGTTATAATAAACAAAGGTTCAAACAAATAACGTTATAACATTATTCAATATGCCATGGGTTCAGGTTCGGACTTATTAGGTCCGGACCTGAACCTAAACCTCTGGATTCGAATCCTGACCTGAACCTGAATGTGGGTATAGGTATGCATCCCTAGGCCTACTACTGACCCTACTTACTAACCCTTTTGGCCGGCCGACTATCCCAGCAGACCGTCCAATCAGCTATTTGGCCAATTTCTATTATTTTTCCAGCGATCCGCGAAGCCTGGAAGAGGCCAACCTTCTGTTAAAACTATACATATATCATATATATATATTGGACTGCACTCCGAAACGGTGGCGAACGCGCACTAGAAAGCACACTTTTAACACTGGCAAAGGGCCTATTTTATGTTAATTGGATTTATGTTGATTGGATGATGATTCAAATTGAGTGCTAAAATTCATGTTGGTTAGCGATGTTTGATATACATTTAGCGTTTGTGGGGCTAGCGCTGCTAATCTAGTGAATTTCCATTCCTATTTTTCAGGACTAAGGTTTTAATAAGGACTATGAATTCACGGAGTCAGTGAAAGGCGGCGATATTCTATCGCACAAATGGATCAAAAGGGGCTTGCTTTCTTCTTTGTCATCCTGATCTCATGTATCGCCATGTATGGCTTACTCGGGAGGGTCTCCCTGACTGTGGTGATGACGTCAGCAGAAAAGAGCAAGCCCGGCATGCACTTCGTGTACCTCGGGGAAAGCGAGACCGAGGGCGCAGCGGTCGACACCAGGGCAACCTTCTCCTGTCGTCTGAAAAACAAGGTCCCGTTCTCAACTATTACTAGAACGTTTAAGCCGCTCCAAGGACATCCCGGTAGCTCGTACTTTCCTCGGGAGAGTTTGGAGAACATGGTACACTACAACTCGTGTGCAGTCGTCAGTAGCAGTCATGCCATGAAGTTTCATAAGTACGGAAAGGAAATAGGTAACTTAGCTTCTTTTCAATCATGTTGTGTAGCATTTTTGCTGCAAATTCGGAAGGATTCTAAAGATGTTAAGTTTTCACGTTGTCTTAGATCTATATTATTGGTTTAACTTTTCAAACAAAAAGAAAGCACAAAGTGACCTAAAATACGATGAGAGTACAACAACAAATTGAAGCAAACGAGGCTTAATTATAATTAGCCATTTGTCTTTAATACGTCAGTGAAGGTGACCCATCGATTTGGTAAAATTATACTGTCAATGTTAAACTAGAGTCAAGGATTCACAAGATACAATATTGGATAACTTTACGGGCAAACATCGTCAACTATATGCTTTTTCAAGAGATACATGTAGCCATACATCTTGGTTGATGACACATTCCTTCCTTCTAGATGCTCACGACGCCGTCATCCGGCTTAACTGTGCTCCGACGAAGAAGTACGTCACAAACGTGGGCAGACGCACGGACATACGCCTGATCAACACGGTCATCCCCTACTCAACCTGTCAACGGGAGTTCTGGGACAAGCGCATCAAGATGTTTAACAACGAGATTGTCGTGGTCCGCAACTTTTTAAACGTTCGGGTCAATAAAAATGATAAACTGGATCTACGTCTGGACAGTCACCACAGCTATGACAACTACGTCAAATACAGAAGGAGGTTTCCAGACAGAACTATGCACTTTTTTCAAAGGCCGAACTTCGGTGCCGATATAAAGAACGAACTTCAGCACTTCTGCAATGGAATGACCAACTGTAAGACAACGGAGTTGGAGAAAACTCCAAGCACAGGGGCACACGGTAAGCCGTCCCTACGTAGATTTTTTTTTACTAACATAAATAACAAATACAGACAAGATGGCAACGCACTCAAGTTAATACAACTTATATTAACGCGCCATCATACAAGACAGGAACATAATTTAAACAGTTAAATACTTATCTACACAAACATTAATACATAAATGAAAGCATGATTGATTGACAAAACCCTTGAATGGGTTCAATCAAGGTCAGCTTTAAGATCTACAATGGAAAATTTGGGCCATCTTATTAGATGAATTTTTACAAAAATGTTTAGTACTCTCCAAGCAAAGGTTAAGTCGATCATCATTGTCGTATTCACATGAAACCAAGCAAGATGCGCGCTTCATATTACTTTCCAAGAAGACGTTGAAAGAAGAGGTCGTTACCCTCCAAGTGGGGATGGATTGGGCCGGGAAATTGGGACCTTTTTCTTATATGGCCCTCTTTTTTAAATTTCCGCCGAGCCGACTTGCCTACTGGTTGATTGAAACGTGTCTGTAGATGTCCCGTTTCCTTTCCGCCGGCCCTAACCAACCGGTGTTGGTTGGGCCGGCTAAATGGAAACGGGGCATAAGAAAAAGGTCACAATCCACGTCTGCTTGAAGAGTAAGACCATTAGCTTCTTCTGACTGCCACGCCAGCAAAGGGGTCGACTGTCAGAGAGCGGATCGGAGCAATCAGAGGAAGGCAACGATCTCTCCTCTCAACCTCTGCTTGGAGAGCTATAACGCACATGTTCTCTTGATTTGTACGTGTTGATACGACAATGATGATTCATGGCTGTAATGTTCCAGCTTTCAATAATATCGGAACTAGACTATCATCTGCAAAAGTGTGTTGCGAGTCCGTCTACCATGTCATTAGATATAAGAGGGGCCCTAGCATAGATCCTTGGGGAACATCTGTGCTTATTTCAAACCAGTTCCAACATTGACCAGCTATTATGACCCGTGTAAATAACTCTGGAACTAGTTTGTTGTATTCAGAGTTATTTACATGGCGGAAATCAACCAGAATAGATGGCCGGCGTTCAAACTGGTGTGAAATAAGCGCAGGTGTTCCCCAGAGATTGATGCTAGGGCCCTTTTATCTCTTTAATGATGTCATTCGTTTCGGTAGCGTCACCGTGTATTGTTTGAATGTTGCAATATGATAATGATGGTAATGTTGCAGGAGTCTTGATGATGCTTCACCTGTGTGACTGGGTCTACACGTACGAGTTCATCCCGTCCGCAGTAGACAGGAACACCACCCTGGCGCACTACTTTGACGAAGATCAGGCGTTTACCTGGCGCTATCACTCCTACAACACGGAGAGAGAGTACTGGAAGGCGCTGACCGTGACGTCACCAGAGGAGGTAGAGAGGACAGGAGTGGCGGTCTTCAGAGGGCTGTCTCAGTACAACTGTACATAACCTCACCGCAGATGTGTATTATTTGGGGGGGGGGGCGTACTTGCGCTTGCTTAGCCCCCTGCGACCTAAACTGGATTTGTGTAATTCTAGTTGACTTCATAGTTGGGACATCATGCACAATGTAAACGTATGGCTAAAAGGACAACAAAACACACAAAGCCTTAAAAGATTTTTTTTAAATAGTTTTTGTGTATGAAATTCGTTGAGCGCTCTGTCAGATCTTATGTCGCCGCCTCAGTGGAATGGGGGGGGGGGGGTATTAATACGCCTTGTTAGTGGTGCTTTTTTCACACATAATACTTCGCCATGCGTGGTGTGAATCGAACGAGGAGACGATACCAAACGTCTACCTGAAGATTAAACTCTTCATGGTTGTGAGTTTTGAGCTTATTATGTAACCAGACACCTTCTAAACTATCTTTTTAGAAATTAGATCATACCGCAGGCCACACAGTGAAAGATTAAACTTATACACCGCTACTGGTTTAAATAGGACTGCTGATTGATACGACAATAAGTTAATTCGCGTGTCAGACGGACACACTCATGAGCTATTATTCGCGGAATAAAATTTATGATAGTTTAGCACTGTTCACTGAAATGGATCGAACATAATATTTCCGCTTCTAGACGAGTTTTCTATCGATTCTGTGTCAGTCTATATACTAACTGATAAAGCCTCCAGCTGAATGACATCCTAATGCTTGGGTCACATTTCCCAGCCGGGATCCGGCCGGGCTGTTTGCGGAAACGAAAAATTAAAATGTACAGTCTGTATATCAATAAATATGCACAAGCTATGTTCTTGAATAATTTTTGGTACGTTTTATGTTTTTTGTTGTCTTTTATATCATACTTTTTGTTCCCAAACACTGCCCGGCCGGGCCCCGGATTGAAAATGTGACCCAAGCATAACCGGAATGACCATTCGTACATTGTAATCAAAAGTAGACGGTGAGCCATTCGTGGTGAGCTCTGAGGTAGTGCCAAAAGGTGATACCATTTCCTTTTGACCATACAAGCATTGCCCCCACCAGGCCTTCCTAATAAGGGGTTATGGATGGTAGAATTCACAAACACACAGGTGACCTGGTTTGTACTGTATGTCCAACAAAGCACAGACACGTTAGCTTAGTGAGCTGTCATGCATACACCATGAGCATTGAACTAATCCGGAGCTAAACTGGCCACTGAGCCTCCTATTCATCCCAGTTATCCAATGTTACCATGGACGTTAGACAGAGGATCTCCCTAGCCTGATGTTACCATGGTAATAATGACAATCATATCTAGTCTCGACGTACAGGTTAGTAACGGCACGACATTTACCGTAAATGATTAGCCAGAAGAGTCAGTCCGCGGAAAGCACGTGGGCATCATTTCCCCTTGCGAGGGTAAATGGAACCTAATGGTGGCCAAACTCCCCTGGAAAATCATTCTCCCTCCAGCCAGCGTAGTCTGTCTGGTAAAGACTAGTGCAATTTGGTCAGTGCCGTTACTGACCCGTAGAGACCAGCTAGACAGTTATTACCGTCACTGGCCATGGTAACGTTCAGGGAGGGTCTCTCTTTCTCTAGCCTCCGTTGCAAGACTCCTTCCGGCTGTTTTCTTATTCAAGTTTCAGTTTTACTATTACATTTTTTGTCCTGTTGACGGCCAGCAACAAGAAAAAAATATATTATAGTAAAACTGTAACTTGAAAAAGAAAACAGCCGGAAGGAGTCTGCAACGGAGGCTACTCTTTCTCGAGCTCGTTGGTGATATGAGCTGACATAGATAGGAGGCCAGTTAAGCTGCTGATTAGTGCGTTGCTCATGATTTATGCACGACAGCTCAAGTGGCGTGGCTGTGCTTTGCAATGACAGTATAAACCAGGTCACTTGTGTCTTTGTACGGCACTTGTTGCATTCTCCGGCATAAGGTTGGCATGACAGTCTGCGAAAAGCACAAAGGGCATTTCTCGACACAGGGAGTAACTTTACACCGGTGGAATCACTATTCTGTGGTTGTATTTTGTAATTAGAGTGTAAACCAGCAGGTCACATGTGTTGTACGGCCGACTTGTTGCATTCTCCTGGATACGGTCTGCGAAACGCATATGGGGAATTTCTCGGCACAGGGAGTAAGTTTACACTGGCGGATCCGGAATCACTATTATTGATCTTGTTTCAATCGTAACGTCGGAAAGACAGAAACAAAGGTAGGTCATGCGGTGTCATATTTCTGTATTCGTCTGGTTTAAACTGGCGAAGGTCCTGTCATGACGTCATATTCGTTGTACTACGGACTCGCCACATTTGTTGTACGTTGTACGATATGTCGGAGACAGCAAATTGTGGGCCTTCTTGGGACAGTTGTAAGATGTGTTGTACAAACAGTCACCTGTCTTGAGAGTTCTTGTGACGGAAAAGGTCCCTGTCCGTTCTATCATATATAGCCTCACTGCACATCTTACAACAAAACCATCGTGCTACGAACATGACCACGCCTTTACCTTGAGGCTTTGACTTGATCATGAATTCAGGTTCAACATCATCTTTATTGCAGAAGAATATGTATTACACAATACACACTTTTAAAACCAACCACGTACAAGGTGAATGAGTTGAAACAAGAAGACACCTAGGCCGACCCCTTAATCAGATCAGTAAAATCTGGAAGGCGCAAGGTAAAAATCATGTGCATCCGACTTCCGATACATACTGTATTGCACAAGTATAAAGATATTTTCTATATTGTACTGTTGTTGTTGATACATAATAATACTATTGAATTGCTCTAAAATGTAAGTAGATCCCATCGGCTGGGAAACGGACGGGGATTCCCACACAGGGGTGTTCCTTTTACAATAAATTGCGTAGGATGTGCAGAGAGCACAGTGTCCTAGTCTGTACTTCAACTTTCTGACTTCAATGTCTTTTGTGATCAGCGAATGCAAAGGAAAGATGTGTTTTATTTCTTAGAGTATAGCCATGTGATTCCTCAGTGCGCAGGTAGTCTATGCTGGAGGAAGGTTGATGACCGGCGCGCGCGGCAGGAAGATCGTCACGGACAGCGTATCGCACCGGAGTGTACCAACTCTCAACTGGAAGGGGTCCGAGGAGAAGTCGGGACATCTCACTTGAGCAGTCAGATTACTGTAGAATGCCTTGATGTAGTTGCATATGTGCTGTGGTACATCGTACCTCTGTAGTGCCAGGTGGATGAGGTCGTGCGGAACAGAACCAAATGCGTTTTGTAGATCTAGCCACGCCACGTGGACGGTCTTTGACGAAGATTTTGGATTCCTGATGATTCCATTGAGTACTAATGAACAATCAACGCAACCGTTACTCCCTCCAAGAATCCTTTTTGCACTTCACTCGTCGATAAATCCGAATTCTTGACGAGAAACTCTATCATACAGTTTCCAAGAATTGAATGGTACAATGTGGCAGTTGTGCTCAATGAGATCAATGAGATCAATCTGAAGTTGGCAGGATCATCTGTAGGTCCTGATTTATGGATGCTGATAGTATCTGCAAACTGCCACGACTTGCACAGTTGCTCTTGGCTAATGATATTATTGAATAGGGTGGCAAGAAAGTGGTGTGTTGAAGGGAGGCTTTTGAAAACATCATAGCCTATTCCGTCAGACCCAGGTGTCAACTTGGATTTCTTCTTAGATAACAGGTGCTTTATATCTCGTGGTCTAATTGGTTCACTGTTGAATGGATGTGACAGGGTGTCAGCGGTTGGCCCAGTTAACCAGCTTAATGATCCCTGATCAACTGATGGGGCATTTAGCCAATATGTCTCTTTCAAATACTTGTCGAGGCGAGTTTTTAGAAACGTAGGCATTGTTTGTTTCTGTCCGAGTTCGCCCCTCGAGGATTTCTTTGCATATTCATACATATTTTTCTTGTACAATCCCTCATGATACGTTGTCAGTTTGTCCTGTTGACGTCGCTGGCAGGTGGTCTTGACATAGTTATGCAATCTTATTGACTTAAAGCATTCCATTCTGTCTTGGCTTGTTTACAGAGACCTGTGTTACGGAGAGAATGTTTGAATCTCGCTGTAGCTTGTGTTGCCTTAGGGTTGCGTTGTGTATACTCACGAGCCATCCTTTCTTTTGTCAGTCTAAAAGCCCTTTTCAGTACTAGTGGCCAGGAATTCGTAGATTTCTTGTACAAAGGTCTCACCTGAATCCGCTGCTAAAATCTGATCGTTCGATAGCGCGTGGTGGAGGGCGCGCAGATGGGTGTTAAGGTCTTGGTTTATCGCTGTGTCCACTGCTGTTTGGTGAGGTCTGGAGCTTTTATACGACGTCTACACGGTGTATGCGATGAAATAACAGCTGGTCCAGTGCACATGATGCAGATTTGCCGGTGTGTTGAACTCTTGCATCGGAGCATCAAATGGATGGGGCCGGCCCAGTCGCCATCTTGGTTTCCGTATGTTTATTTGTTTGGTTTCTTATAGCTTGAAAAAGTCCCGTTGGTAATGATACATCCCGCTTGTCCTCCGCGATTTCTGCAAGCTCTGGCCCTATATATAGGCCATCGGTTTCAGTTCAAGACCAGGACTAGAAACTGATTCACACTGTTAATCTGCTATTACCAGTAACCAAGTTTGAAAATGATCATGAACATAAACACTACATCAATACCAGAAGAGTGAAAATTGAACAAAGAGTCGAGTCTACTAAAAACCTCTACATTTCTTAACCTGGCCTATGCAAGTAGTGAAAAGGGGAATGTCCAATTTTTGTAATAGGTTCATTGTGTGATTTTATGATATTCGCCTGATAGCCACCACGCATAATCGACAGGCGGAGCTTCCACAAAAGGCACCAGTACTCCTCCTCGATCGGTAACTTATCAATCATTCAAATTCAAATTACAGTAATTCAATTGTTGTCAGGAAATTGCTCGTGCAGGCTGTGCATTGAGCCAGGTAGGTAAAAAGCCAGCGCCACCCTGTCAACGTCCTTCGGCCACCGGAAGGTCACCAAATTTCAAATTTCAGACTCAAGACGTGGTATAAAAAGGTACTAGTAATCACTCGTACAAAGAACATCATGTAGGTACGACTAAGGTCATGCATTCATTAAATATAATGTCATTTCTAAAGTTAAAGTGAAAGTGCCCCGAGCGTCTGGAAAATACACATAGGGGTGGAGCCCATCTCCATTTACATAGCCCTTGGGCCACACACATTTGTGCAAGTCACTACAGCAGTGGGCTGATCCGCTGGTAGTGATGTGTGTGTTTAATTACCATACTCTTTCCCAACGGCTGAGTGCTAAGCAGAGAAAGTAGTATGTACCATTTTTAAAGTCTTTGGTATGACCCGGCCGGGAATCGAACTCACGACCTACCGTGCGCAAGGCGAACACTCTACCAACTAGGCCATTGCACCGGTTCTTCTAACGTTGTACCTTTTTATCTCCATGAAAAATGGAGATATTGTTTTGGGTGTGTCTGTGTGTGTGTTTGTCTGTTTGTTTGTCTGTTTGTGTTTCCGCACTACTGTAGTCAGCATAACTCAGGAACCTCTTGATGGATTACGATGATATTTGGTATGTGGGCAGGTGTTGTGAAGCCGAAGTTCAAGGTCGATTTTGGGCCCCCTGGTATGTGACCTTGGTACTGCAGCGGAACTTCAATTTTTGTATCTTTTGACCTGGACGTGCTGTGGTCTTGATTTTTGGGTGGCAGATAGCTTGTGATGTAACAAAGAAGTGGTGTAGGTTTGGGCCCCCAAGCAGCTTCCTCTGGAACTGCAGGGGCGTTATCGTGAAAATCTTCTAAGGAGAATAACTGAACAAAGGAACAACCGATTTCCATTATATTTAGTATGTAGGTAGCTTAGATAGAGATATACACAATGAAGTGCAAATTATGCTAATTGGGACTTAATTTGCAAAGCTAATGAGGAAAACCTATATTTGCAGTGTTTTCCATTATCAGACTCAAATACATGTAACGTATGTAGTTTATGGAAAGTGGAGCATCAACAGATAACGGTTATGCAAATAAATTCCTAATTTGCATAATTAATGCAAAACACCATATCTCATCTAATTGGAAAATTATAGGATTGTCAATATGATACTTAGTATGCAGGTAGCTTAGACAGAGATATACACAATGAAGTGCAAATTATGCTAATTGTGACTTAATTTGCATAGCTGATGAGGAAAATCTATACTTGCAGTTTTTTCCATTATCAGACTCAAATACATGTAACATATGTAGTTTATGGAAAGTGGAGCATCAACAGATACCAATTATGCAAATAAATTCCTTATTTGCATAATTAATGCAAAACACCATAATTCATCTAATTGAAAAATTATAGACCTGTCAATATTGCAACATATGTAAGTTAGATAAAGGTGTTTATGACCAAGCATATCTTATGCAAATGTGTAAGTTATTTGCATGAATAGAATTGTTCATGGAGATATGAGGTCGTGGAACTCTTGTTTTTCTTTAGGTTGTACGTAGACGCACCAAGAAGCTGTTTGGGACCGGGACCATAACTTTCACCCTGGCCCGTAAAACTTATCGAAACCTTTGAACATGGAAAAAAAGGCGATGTTCGCTCTCGTCATCTTCTTCTGCGTCCTGTTCAACGTCATGCCCAGGTTCTCTCACACCAACTTCGTGAGGTCACCGGAATACAGCTTTTTCAACATGCATCCAGTGTACTGCAACAGAACAACCAACTGCACAAATGGAAGTAACTTAACTGATGTACAAACAAACAGCTCGCTTCTGAGTGTTACATCAAAAGTGGTACTTCATGATCTAATATATTCAACCACCGCGCCCTTACCAAAGAATTCGGCCGATACTTTGAAAAACTTGACAGTACAGCGCCACCTGCAGGCAATACCAAGAACACCTGTGACGAAGACCGATCTCTATTGTCGATTGAAGAAAGTTAGTTTTTCCACCATGACAAGAGCATCACCACCTTTTGATAATCCTGGGGTCAGTCCGTACTTTCCGAAGGAAAGTTTGGAGAATCTGGTTCACTACAACTCGTGTGCTGTGGTGAGCAGCAGTCATGGCCTGAAACTTCACCAGTACGGACACGACATAGGTACATCTTCTCTGCTTTTATGTAGTGGTTTTATTGTTCTTTCATTATCTAACTGAAGAAATAAACTAATACTAAATAGTGTCTTAATATCATGCAATGGCAATAGAAAATACCGAACTAGAATGTACATATGGAAACACAAACAGACAGGCACACCAAAATTTAGACTTGGCATATCTGCCACATACTTACTACTTATGTCAATATAATACAGCTACATTTCACACAGTACGTGCTCAACTACCTAACGTCAACAACAACAGTACCAATCACTTCCTGCCAGACTGCGGGACAAACTTTTGACTGGGCCCAGTCTACCTTCCCATCCTGCCAGTCTCGGGATGCACCATCTCCCCCCTCACATCCTGTCTCTCCACTGTATTCAAATAACTACTGACGCACACCAACACATACAGACAAACAGACAGACACACCTTAAACAGTACGTGCTCAAGTCTCTGACACACACAAACAAACTGACACACCAAAAACGATACCACCGTTTTCACGGAGATAATGACATTTATCTCGATTTTTTCTTCTTTTTCCAGACTCTCACGATGCCGTTCTGAGGTTCAACTGTGCTCCGACCGACGGGTTTTCTGTGCATGTCGGCAGTCGCACTGATATCCGGTTGATCAACACGCAGATCCCTCAGAAGACGTGTACGAACGAGTTTTGGGACAAACGCATCAAAATGTTCAACAACGAAACTGTGGTTATCCGCAATTTTGATTCTATTCGTGTGATAAGAGGGAGACTTGATACACGACTGGATAGGTATCGAAGCTTGGACAATTATATACGATACAGAAAGATGTATCCCAATGGGACGATGCATTTTATACAAAGACCTAATTTCGGGACGGATGTACAGAAAGAACTTACGCGATTTTGCAAGGAGACGACAGACTGCAAGCCCGGCAGGTCCAGAAAGAGTCCAAGCTCCGGATCACTTGGTAAGCTGACTTCAAACTTGAGGTATATTCTGTAATTTCCGGTGTCACGTTAAAGTTGGGAGTTATTTTCCAACTTTTTCAGGGATACTTTTCCCTATGTACCTTTATTTTGGACGTTGTCATAATTAAATGTATGTACTTGATATTCTGAAGATTCTGATGAGATTTAAAATTTACTGTGTCAGTTTGAATGTCAAGTAAGTTGAAGTAACCCACGTTAAACCTGGTTCAAATGGAATGTAAACTGACGGTCAGGGCCACACCTTAACTGACGTATCGTACCCCCCTCCCCACAGGAGTGATGATGATGCTGCATCTGTGCGACTGGGTCTACACCTACGAGATGGTCCCGTCCACCGTGAACAGAACGCGCCTGGCTTACTACTACAGTGAGACCATAAACATGAGCACTGCACATCACTCCATCAACACGGAGAGAGAGTACTGGAAGGCGCTGACTGTGACGTCACTAGAGGAGGTGGAGAGAACGGGGGTGGCGGTGTTACAGGGGTTGTCTCAGCACAACTGTGCATAATTCCTCTAGTTCTTTGAGCGCGTGTGTGTTTTTAGTCATGATGGATTCACATTATGCTTTCCGTGAACGACAGCCTGTACTGTAGACAACATGTACATAATTGGCTTGGATAGCCCATATGATACTTGGGAATAGTTGTGGATGTCGTTCCCCCTAGTCTGTGACGCTGGTGCATTACACCGAAGCGGTTATACCGGCTATACAGATACAGATGATGGACTTATGTTAGTTTCTCTGGTTTATATTGAATGGTGGACTTTTTATAAGGGGATTCTGAAGAGATGGAATATAGAATGCGACAGTATCGCGTGGTATCTCTGTCACCATTGCCGCGGTTTTGTAGTTGTCATCAGGCAGTCTAATACTTGTGTGTACCGTTTTCATTTCTTTGTCTTGTTTGTTGATCGAGTCATCTGACTCGCTAAAGACAGTTTTATCAGCATCTCAAAGTTTATCCACTACAGTTTCATCCAATTGGATGGCAGGTATCTTTAGAAATCTATTGGATAAATCTCATATTAGATATTGTAAACTTGTGTTTCCTGATGTATGTTCGAATACATTAGTGTTGCATGTACTAATTATTGATAACGTATTTGTGCCGAGATTGTGGGTGTTGTGAGCGATATACTATATAACAGCAGCAAATCTTAGCACTTGAAAAGCCGTCAAAATAACAAATTGAATGCGATGACACAAAAATCTGCTGCTCTGGATTTATTTTTGAAAGAACCAAGATGAAAGAAAGATGCACAAGAATACAACATCGTACCGACACAAACAAAAGAGGCACAGTTTGATAGGTAGATAGATATAGCAATGAGCCGAAAGGCATGATTGGATCCTACGACTACTACATCGATAATATCTGCTGCTCATCAAGCGTTCGGAGGTAGGCTAAGCTCAGATGGGAGAAGCTGCGGCAGTGCCTGGTTTTGCTTGTCATCTCCTGCAGCTCATGAGTGGGTGGTAGAGGGCGCTGTTGAGTTGCTCTCGGGTGAAATGCAACCAGCAACGTTTATAGCGTGGTCTTGTGGATCCACTGAGCTGTGAAGAGAAGGAACAGAATTTAATTCAAAGCTTACAACGCGGTGTGTGGGTGCATTCTCACTGCGTGTGATGTGGCCATGGAAGGAATCACGACCCGAGACTTCGTTCTGGACTTATAAATATTTGTATATTTCATCAGCATTTTTCTTCCTTGTAAGATATACCCCACTCAAAACGTTACGGCAATGGATGTGACACAAGGAAGGAAACGGACGAGAATAGAGCTTGTCAAGAAAGAACTGCTGTTTTGCCTTGCGTCTTTAATCAATGTTGTCCCTTCACACCAGACGGTGATCACTGGGCGTCCGCACACAGACCCCAAGTAGATTTGTGTGACCCGTGATTTCATCTTAAGATTTAAAAATATGATTCAAAAGACAACAAAATACACAAAATGTAAAATAATCCGTTCTTTATCCATGAAATTGGCTGAGCGACCTGTCAAATCTTTGGTCGTTCAGTGATCGCAGCCTCTAGTGGAAAGGGGGTGTAAGGGGTGAAAATTTATAAAGTCAATTGTCAAGAGACTTTGCCAACAGCTCTGTCATTAACGTCGCCAGTCCAATGACAGTGTACAAAAAAAAAAACAGCAATTACTGTTTTTCGCCTTGACGTTCTACGCAGTCGTCTCCCCATGTTATTCCAACACAAATTCAGACCTTCGGGCAGTTACCATTGGCCAAGATCAAAGGATCTGCCATGGTACATCATTAGTAGTGTAATGGCAAGGACAAATGCTGCGGGCTGTTGAGAAGCTGCACAAAGCGGATTAGAGACAGTCTCATACTTGAATGAAGCGCGCTGGAATGGCAAAATTACCCAAGCTCGTCCTATAAAAGTGATGATAACGATTGAACAGGTGGGAGGGAGGATATGGGACACACACAGGACAGTCGTAATAGAGGCAATTAGGATTGTGTGGATAGGAAACATCCGTATTACATTTTGTGTGTGTGGGGGGGGGCTTTTAACGTACAGAAATCGAGAGGCTGGAATATACGCTTAAGCAATGGTTCGGCATGACAGATACTTGTATGAAAACTATGTAGAAGACATACACGAATGTTTCGTTCAACAGTTCATTGTGATACAATGTCTTAAATGCAGTTCATATGCAGATGACACCAGTTTTAGATCATTCCACTGAAGAGAATACAACTAGAGTACGGAAATTGAATGAAACCATAAAGAAGTCTGTATCTGACAAGAAAGACTAGAATATACACGTACACGGTCTTTTTAGACCTTGCTGTTAAGAAAATCAAACCAAAGAAATTACTTCTTCGGCTGCAAACTTAACCTAAAACAAAAACTTGTTAATACGCGACTCATGCGGACTTGCATATACGAACAAGTGTGACAGGGCCCTTAGATCAGCCATTGTTGATCGCACACGCAATGGCAACAGATACAAACAACAGTTTTTACAC
The DNA here is from genome assembly GCA_035149815.1 of Branchiostoma lanceolatum. Lineage (NCBI taxonomy): Eukaryota > Metazoa > Chordata > Leptocardii > Amphioxiformes > Branchiostomatidae > Branchiostoma > Branchiostoma lanceolatum. The sequence goes on from CM068873.1 coordinate 9,578,430, forward strand.
AAACATGTTCACGCGTCAAACAACGCTACTAAGAGAGGTGGTGCTGACCCTATGGAAGCTGCACTTTCTGGTTGAGGATGAGTTCCACCAGGTCGCCGACCTGCAGGTAGTTGCTGTCCTTCTTGTTTGACGTCCAGGAGAATTTGTAGGCGTGGTTGTCCACGTCAAGGTCTGCCGCGCGTTTCCTGCCTGAAGACTTGCCACCTTGTTAGAAACAAATAAATAAATAAACAATGAAATAGAAGACAGAAGGTCAACATTATTTTATCAACAAGCAGCCAGTGAATAAATGGTATGCATCAGTGGACTAAGTTATTGAATTATTGACATTGGTAATACATCTGATGAGCAGAATATCATTGGGCTTCGGGATGTCATATAATGTTCAGGGGGGGGGGGCGATACCAACTTCCAACCTTTAACCCATTGCTGACGTCACACGTGCATAGAGCCACGCGTCCAGAGCGACTGAGTCAGACAGGTAAAGAGGACTGAGCAGTGCAGTCGAAAATTCCAATGAGCCCAGTTTTTTTAGATGGAGAACAGTTTATTTCTTTATAACCTCCTAACTCGTTTGTACTGATAATGATAGATGCATGTTGGCCTAAAATAACCGCGATGTTCGGTGGCAAACCGCCAAATAGATTGACATGTATCTTACTAAACCAGTTGATTCCAATGACTCTTATGTCTATAAAGGGGACTAAATGGTTCTAAAGCGCGTTTGTTGTACGTATTCCTTGCAGTCATCGCTTCAAACGATCAATTTGATAGAAACGGTAGATATAACAGCGAAACAGGAAGGTTAGCACTCCCCAGGGGATCACTGGCGGAGTTGTTGCGTGGGGATGCCGTTTTTTAGCCTGGAATCCATCCTATTTAGCTTCCGTCCGCTACCCTAGCTCCGCTACGCTACCCAAGCTCCGTATCTTCTCGCCCGTACTATATTCAATTGCAATTATATCGCTTTATCTACCCATGTACCCAATCAGTAGGCAGCACACCTATCGCTTCGCTAGATTTCTACGCTATACACTGGATATATATGTCACGGTACTGTAGAGATTGCTATCTGGTAGGATCGGCAATTCTACCGGTAGAGATCCCAATGGGAGTCCTTTCGAAAGGAATAGATGCAAGGAATGTGTTAGGGTGGTCTCCCAATTATAAATCCTAAATCTCAATTTAATCCATTTATCTAAGCTATAAAAATCTGTCTTTTAATGTAATTACTTTAAATCTACAGACTCCGATCGGCATCTCTACCGGCAGGATCATCGATTGCGGTCTCTACTCTGACATATAAACCTAAGCGGCTGCATTCATGGCTAGAGCGTTATGGATTCGTTGCTTATACTTTTAAGTATAAGCAACGAATCCATAACGCTCTAGCCATGCTTGTAACATCCCCATTTCACTAGGACGGCGACCTCGCTGTGACGGGGCGATTTGAGAGAGCGCTCAACGAATTTGAAAGATCTAAAAAAATAATCTCTTGACGCTTTGTGCGTTTTGTCGTCATTTGCAATCAGACTTTACATTTTGCATGACATTCCAATAATGAAGTCAAGGATTACACAAATCCAGTTTAGGTCGTAGCGAGATAGAGGGACCACCGTCTAGTGGAATGCGGTACCTAACTTCGTACGAGAGGTAGATCGGCTTGCCATAACCGACGAGAAACGCACCTGTGATGTCATCCAGGATGGCTTTCAGCGCGTGCAACCTCCCCAGTTTGTACATGTTCTTGCTCTTGGCGTTCGACATGACAGCCTCGGCCATCCGCTTGTCCCTAAACAAAAACGTAGATTGATCAACACCAAAGAGAACGAAAGCCTGGCATAAAACTACGGAAAGGAAACAAACATCCACGTGTGTGAGATATGCTCTGACTGGCTTCTGGGGTATGAAGTTACTGAACAGAACTCACCACCGGACACCATCACTTGAAAATTAAACGAAGTTACATTAGTATTTAGAAAAAATAAGGGATTAATACTTCTGTTAAACCCTCTGCGTCTGCATAAGTAAAATTACTTTCTACGGAGGAAAACAGAACTCTTCTTTCTCTTGCACAAACACGCATTGACAAAAGCCATACGTTAGCGGGAAGGCCTGTAACCCCTTCCAATAACAATATACACTAGCTGCTACAGAAACAGCAAGGAAATTTGCTGACCTATGTGCTATGTAATATGAGAATAGCAACAGAAAGAACATATTTCCTTTGAAAATTGCCTGGGATATTCTAGACTGGAAAAGACCCTTACTCTTCCTCCTGGTACAGCGGCATCATCTCCTCCGTCACGGCGTTCTCCTGACCGGGGTACCCGAAGTCCACGAAGCCGGCCAACCTGGTTCTCTCAGTCCTGCAGGTCGGACAGGCAGATTCGTGGGTTAAGTCGTGAAAGGGATCAGCTGAACACACTTAAGTCTTGAATGGATAGATGAATAGGTGGTTTACGTGGTAATAAATGAATGATTTTGTTGCTCAACAATTGCATCGGTGACAATTTATGGCAATGCAGACAGAATAATTTGTAATCTAGGCCTATTTTTCAACAATTCTAATTACAACTTTATTATATCGAATAAAACGTACAGTGATAACTAAACGGAACTATTCTAAATATCATATTGCGTATTTCTAGGCTACTTTGCGACTGTACATTCGTCAAATCTCATTTAGGAATAGTACAGTTTCGTTTTTTGCATAGCGTTATGAATGTATTGGCCTAGGTGAATAGTTATGATATTGAAAGACAATTTTTGCATAATGTTGCAACCGTTAGGTTCGTCTCGAAAAATGCGTCTGGAAAATGTCTTCGTATAAAGATAGAGACAACGGCAAATGCATTGGTGATTTTTCACAAATTAAACGTAGCTTGCAGCTTCCAAGGCCGAAAATCTGTTCACGACAGTAGTCGTACAATCGGAACATGACATTACAAAATTGTAGCAGTGGCTAGTACAGCAAAGTAATGATAGAAAATCTTCCTAAGAGGCATGAAGATGGAACTGTATTGAGTGGATATAAATGTGAGGTTGAGCGAAGAGGAATATCTGTACCTTGTGTTCGGGTTTTCGTAGCTCGGCGCCGCGTCCAGACATGCGCAGCAGGCCAGCAGCACCAGTGTGAAGAGAAGAAGCACAACTTTACCCTCCATGTTTCCTCTTTGGCGTTCCTTGAGCTTTTGCGGGCTGTCCTACCAAGCGCAGATAAAAAAGGAGTGGGTATATATAATCATATAATCACTCGGTGACGCAGTTGCACAAACTGGGGACATGCGAGAATAACTGCGTACTTTGAGAAAGGACCATCCTCACTCCTGGTGGAACGATTTGTCCTTCCTGTGAAGGGAAGGATTCTGACGTCATACAGATAATGATGTGCGCACACGGAAGTCCGTTGACGCTCCTAAACGGTTTCCGACGGATGGCAATGACAGGTGTTCTTACACATTCAAAGAAAGTTTTCTTGAGAACTTCAAATGGCTGTCTTCGCCATGTGTGTCACTACTTTTGAAGTTACTCTTTTTAACGAATGTATGACGTTACAAGTCGGTACATGTAATGTTACGTTTCTGGCTGCTTTAACAGATATGCTTACAAACTTGAACACACCGGTGGTCAGAATGAGTGCAGTTCAAACAGGTCTGTTGGATATCGTCTAAACTCGATAATCTGACCCTGTATTCATTACTCTCATGATGAAGTCGGAAATGTGCAGAAACGTTCACATATAAATTTCCTCGTGTTTTGTACGTGTGGTGAGCTTAGATGACATTGCGCCATGACTTCCCATATATTCGTCTTATGTTGTCTTAGTCTATACCAGACAGGTACCACAATAACCCTGACGAAACATGTAGAATGGCAACAGCACTCTCATGACTCTTTCTGTAGGTTAATTTCAACACATATAGAAAACCGGACAACCTCTATTGTTCATCACCCGAAGATCGTGTCCGGCATAGATGAGGAACTTCACGGAATATTATTCAAAATTTGACCATGTCAAAGAGCAAGATAAACGTACAACTCAATGGTTTTTAAAATCAGAATCTGGAGAGTTGACACTGACAGCGCGAGGAACGAAACGCTGGTGTGGAGGCATTTGGGGGACCTGTAGAGTTCAGCAACCGAAATGATCTACGCAGATATCTCATGACACATGGGTTCAAGCTGAACCAAGTGATACCCAGTAGTAGTAATAGACGTTAAGCATGGACAACAACAACAACAGTAAAGACACGACCAGAACAGTCAATAGTTTGAGTCTGAGAAAATTTCCGCCTAGCTCAATCACCTATAGGAATACTTTAGAGGGAATAGCAAATGGCGCATCTTGATCAGTTTCGTGAAATCTAGAAACATCTCCAACTGCACATGTACATGTGAAACCTGCTGGGATAAGCGGAATGGCGGAACCCAACATAGCTTTCATACCGATAATGTACAAATGGATGGAAGCAGCAGGGGCTAGCAGCCGGGCTATCCGCAGGGAATGTGTGGTCTTCACTTCGAATTGGTGAAATCAAAAGACAAAACAGGGTGAAGAAACGCCGGCAAGGGTTAAGAGAAAAACAATATCTTCTGCATCGTCATACTGAATGTTGAAATCTGTAGGGTAGGAAGCTAAATTTAGAAGTCTAGCTTTGCTGACAGAACATAAACTTAACTTGCGTAGGACTTGAAACGGCTCTGTGTAACAAAATATGCAATAGCCAAAGGGGAGTAAGGATGAAAGGAATATTTTAAGAATATTTTTAAAAGCGTCTGATCCTAACGACTTCCAACTTTGATACATTGTACCTTACTTGAGCTTTAGCAACAATACTTTGGAATAGTCTATGAAGCCCGATAAGCATCCAGAAGAAATGAAGACGATTACTTAGTAAAAAGCTTGTGAATATTCCACTTTGACGATATTTTAAGGTGAAAGTAATAAAATTGCCTCGGCCCGATTTGGTTTTGTGGGTTCCTAATGTACAGTTATATCCATGGAATCACCTAACTTCCCATTACATGGCTAACAGCTCACTTTTATAGCTCTCTACCGTTGACGGTTCTTCTGTGGTTGTCACAATCTTATCACATAATAGGCCTGCGGGCAGTTTTGCGTCATTCCAATGACCACAACAACGCTGTTGAGTCCATGATTCTGACAAATGTGCCCGATTCTTTCCTTTTAAATCGCGGAGCATGGAAAGTGGCGGTGAACGAAGCAGCTAGTGGACAAGGCGATAGGAGCCAGCAACAAATTTCTTTGAATTCCTGGAAAATGGTATGAACTATACGTTATCATCCGTTCTTACCAAATGTGCCAAATCTGTGCGACGCATTGTCCTCACGCATCGTCTAAATCGTTTGAAGTCAAGCTTATATGAGCTGGATGTTTTGTCAGCCCAGACTATTTGTCACACAGCTTCACGGATGGGACGGATGAGACAGAAGTAGTGATGACACATTTTATATCATGCATTCGTCTTTTCACTGGTGATCTAGGGTTCGGCTGAAATCAATAAAGCACTCGTCGTCATACTGACCATATAGACGTAGCTTGCGAAAAGACGTTCTCGGCATCTCTGCGCTCTCCAGGATAGCAACGTTTCCATTCGGACATTCCGCTAAGTTGCTGTAACGTCTGGACTACACAAGGCGCCATGACTAAAAGATATGGCAATGGTCTCATCGGCCCCGGTATATGCTCTTTCTTATATACATTAAGCTTTAAGTAATTGGCGAATCAATCTTTGGAGCTCCTCTTAAACTTTGTAACCTTTTAAACTTCTAAGCCTTTGACTTTAAAACTAAGCATCACCATTTGGCTTTCTGTTATACTGCCTCCATTGTTCTTGGTCGAAGATTGAGGATCCAGTTATGACAAAAGTCAAACGCGTCGGAATCTCTTGCAGCCGTCTCGTTTCAGCCGTTTCCTACGTTTCGTTTTACACTGACCTGTTTTTACGGCAAACTTTATAAGTCACTTGGTTCCAGTCCTTTTCATCGGCTGAAGATTGATTCACCAATTATGATATAGTATAACAATTACAGTTGACAGGAAATCATTTAAACGCCCCAGAATCTCTTGCATTGATATTAATGTTTTTCCTTGTATTGTGAATACAGAGAACAGAATTTAAAAATGCAACTGTAAGATGTAGATAGCTGCTAACTACTCAACATTTGCAAACTCAATGCCTTTCTCTTTGTGTTTGGACCACTATCTGTTACGTATATCATCGTTGTATTTGGTCATGCTGCAGCACATTTAGCAGAACCATGGAACCATTATGATCGCCCAAAAGGCAATTTGCATGTTGAAACCGTTGTGGTTGCGTTTAAATCTTGATGGCTGAACTAAGAGGAATGCAGAGCAATAAACATTTAATTTCAGTGCAGTTTATGCACTAATATTTGAAAAGTGTTGATGTAACATAATACATGTACATTCGCCACCGTTCTTTCTAGTGGTTAAAAACCCCATCTCAAAAATCCAACTGGCACTGAGATAGTGCAGTAAGCATTTGCGAAGGCAACGCAAATCATGTCACAATAACAAAATGTTATTCTTTCTGAAAGATGAACACGGCACTACCGGAGCTTGGGCTGTCTCTGTTTAAACGAACATCATGAGATATTCATTGTGTACATTGCGTTAAGTGTTCTGGAGGACTGGAGATGTTTTGTCCATGGCCATGGGTTGGTAACATATGTGTACCAACCAAATAGTCGCAGCTGCTGTCCCATTATGTTTGAACAATGTGATATTCAGATAACACTAACCACTGCAGCTCCATAGCGTCTAGCCCTCCGACAATCATGTGCGCGATCGCAACTATGATCTTGCCAAGCGTAGATAAAAAAAAGCCTATCTTCGACCACACTGCTTGTCTTTGCGTGCTGAACTACATGTAGCATTGCCGCCATGTGTTGTGGAAACCTTCTCTTGGCATTGTGCAAATGAGTCAGAAATAGAGACTTGTTTGGTACTAAAGAAATTAATTCAATCTTAGTAACTAACGAAAGACAAATCATGAAAATGTAATGATCTGCCGTTATATGTTAAGGGTTGAAAATTCTAAAGTAAAGTACATGTATACTATAAACGTCTCTTCGACAAAACACCGGTCCGTCCGTTTTTGTCATATCGCGATTGGGAAATTTGTATATATCCGATTAAAGTCCGCTTTTATATTACATGAAGCGGTCTGCTTAGAGCTCCATAAGATAACAACATAGCTACAGATGCAAAATAAATTCTGCAGCAGTATTGGGCATCCAGCTACCTGTTGAGGCGGCCTGAGAGACGCATGCAAAGTGTCGCGCTGAAAGCAAGTTAATTCATGCCAAAAGAGCGCGTATACTATGGAACCTGATTCATAACTACTATTTCTATAAAAAATATATATATATTAATATTTGACCAGCCCAAGAAATAGACTCTCCTGAAGAAAAAAAAACGCACAGAGGAACTGAAAACATATTTTCAAAGATTGTTAGTACAGAAATAGGCGACAAGACGAAAACTCACCTGTTGGTTGTCTCAAACCCGACGAGGCAACACACTCCAAGCTTGTGAGGCCGAAAGGCAGAAACTAGCGCCTTTTTATGGCAGCCGCTCTTCTCGTTTCCTACGTTTGCCGAATCCCGGTTGTCTCCGTTGCAATTACTTCCGTTGACTCTCCACTTCGTGTTTTAAACGGCGGAAAGCCTTCCAGATATGCCCTGGCCTGTATCTAAGGAGACAAAAGAACGTTGCTGCCGACTACGTCCGACCACATGTTGCGTGCAGGAACTAGGGTGGAGAGGCTGCTGCTCCCTCAAGGGATGGTCCACTACATACTCATCATACGCAGTCAGCTTAGGGTGTCTGATGTATTGTGTATTATGTATTGCTAAGATTTGGTCTGGTCCAATTTCTTCTGAACAAAATTAAACAAATAATCTTATATGTATTGTGTTGCTTCTGTGTAAAAAAAGGTTCTTTAAAAAATCACTGCTTTTAAGCAGTTAGATGTGCTTATTGTTTTCATTGAGGTGCTATAGTATAATTTAGCCAAAGGCTAATCGTCCAGCGTTTGATTAAAAAAAAGATATAAAGACATACGGATTTCAGGGTTAAAAGAAACATACAGATAACACTTAAAATAAGAGTTCAAGTGGCCAAAGAAAGATTCAGAATCTACTGGCATCTTCTAATTTCTGCTGACAAAATCACAAATTTTATGCATGCAAATTTTTTTCGGCAATTCAACAAGAGAATAGAACAAGACAACACAAGAAAACACTCGAGGCATACCACGATGCGTGCCCTGGGAGCTGTACTACGATCAACTATACCGTGTAACCAAGAAGCTAACTTTTCTCGTCCCGAACTTGTCTGCTGATGAACAGTGGATAATCCCTACCATGTTAAAGCTTTCAAAACCAATAAACGATCCATAAATCGTAAATTACAGCATCTCTCAGAAATGTGGCCATCTCTTAAGCAGTAAGAATGGTTTCCTGGACACCGAGGAATCACAGCGGCTCTTTCAACAATCGTTAAACTAATGTAGTAAAGGGACTTTTGATAGGTTGAAGGACAATGGCATTTGCTACTCTGTAGGAGATAAAGGTCTATCACACAGAGGAAAACATGCCAAACAAGAAAGAATCTGCTCCCCGTGGAGTTTATGCGTTTCATCACATGCATTCCGGCTGCCTTGAATCCTTTTCCTTGAGATAACACCACATGGTGGTTTGTACTTAGTGATTTCCCAGTGGTCTGGAGATCAAATGTCAGCACTAGAAGTACAAAGACAAGAACAGTCGAGGCCGTCATTCCTCTGTCGCTTTCATGTGCTATCCTGTACCTAAATGCGCACGTTGATATCAAGAATGAAAAGGGAACATCTCAAAGGGGAACCGTCGGCAAAATGAGAGGACAATCTGGAATGTTTGGCATTGACGCTGTTTATCTGAGATAAGCGTGGGGTTTCCCAGATGAAGTTCCTTGAGTGAAGAGCATCGCTTAAGTTTCGTCGTAAAAGTTGTCTTTCAATCCACATTCAATTGGATTGAAATGGAAGACGTATATCTGAGGAGCCTCTGAATTTGAGCGTAAAGGTTTGGTAAATTTTCTCTTTGCTGCTGTGTCTTCCGTGCGTCGTTACAATTAGTTCCGGCGCCAAACCAAACTGCGTGGAGTACTACTGGCACAATGGCCCGCCGCCCACGGTGCACCGGTCCGTGTTGTGTAACTCCCCATGTAAACTAAAAGTAATGACCATCTCCAGCAACCCACGCGACGTAGTCCATGGGGTTTCTTGAATGCGCACCGATAGGTGGCATTGGTAAATTGTACGGATCACCAGGAACTTGGTCATAAAATATCTTTGCTCCATGGCAGTGAAAGCCTCCATCAAACTACACTGAGATTTATTAGTAGTAAGACTTGTTGCATGGTGGACGTTTTCTGCCGTTGTTCGCATGCATACACAGGGCATCAGATGTATATACTTTTGATACTTATCTGCTTTTCAACTATCTCTTGAAGTGTCATTTTCACTTTAAATATTAAAATCTTCTTCCTTTGAAGTGAAGTGGATCGTAGTCATTTGTGTTGCCTGAATAATAAATTGAAGGAAGGAGAGAAAATGTGTGGTGAAGTCAACAGAGTTGGAGAACACGCCGAAATGTAGCTGTAAAACTATTCAAAATTCCGTTTCAGCGTTTCATGATAATTTCCCTTGACGTGCGCGTGCAAAACTGTACAGTAAGTCTAATCCAAAGATGTGCTATGTTCATGACTGGACAAACATCTAGTTACTTTGAATACAATGCCTGGAATCAATGCTCTTTCGCAAAATATCAAATATTCTCCTTTGCTTTCTGAGGATAACCTCAGTGCAAAGGCGCCCGTGTATGAGGTATCTAAGATGGGCATACCAATTATTGAATCGCACAAACTGGCTCTCCACTGCTTTGTGACTGTAGGAAGCTGCTTCATTTGGCTAAAAGTATTGTCACCCGCCGCAGTTCAGACTACCATGGTACCAGTTTACCAGTAGTCCGTCTGTCAATGGTACTGAAAACCAAGCTGCGTTGCGCATTACGTAATTCTACTAATATCTTTTCGTCACGATGAGTCGTTTAGTATGGTACAAGCTAGAGATCTCCTGAACAAGTTTGATAATGTTTGAATGAATGCGTATCTGCCAACTTTCACTAGTGTGGCAATGTAGATAGATCGGATATGGCCGCAACCTGCTGCAAAGTGAAACAATTGAACGAAAGCACGGAGCTGTCCTGTAGTGAACTAACCGATCTACGTGACAGAAACCACGGCCCACACTCCTCGGGTACGCGGAGGTCTTCCGGACGTCAGCAGGAGTCCTTTCCCCTCAAGGTGAATGCACCGACGTTACGGTTTATGACCAAGACAATAACACACAAACTGTAAGCCATTTACCTTTCAAAAACAACGACTGGCGTCTAGCCTGCATGGTTACGCTGACATGTTACGTTAGTAAGACGTACTTCGTTCAATTTCCAAAACGACCGACAATGGCAAAACATAACATAGTATCTTACTCATAGGTCCTGTGATATCCAACGGCAAACATGTATGCTACAAAATAATTTTGTAAAATATAAAAAGTTAAAGCGATAAGGCGAGTCATCAATGATTCTACAGATAGTCTTTATTAGTAAACGACATTTCTTATCAACATTGATCAGTAGTATCTACAATAGAACGACCATAATCAGCAAAACATTTGTAGTTCTAAAACAAATTCCTACGTAGACCACAGACGACATATTTTAAGGTTGTCCACTGTTGCCAGAATCAACCGAAGAGGAAGTAGTCGACTCCTTCTTGAAGATTGAGTGAGGCTAGATTCTTCTCAAACTCACCCCCTGTCAGGTCCTGAGGACAAAGATTCAAAATGCATGTTAGGAATACAGATATGGACTTTAAAGTGGCACAAACGTGTCAAATCTACGAGATTCTGTGACAAAATACGATGTGTGGCTACACATGTTGGAAATTCTGCCGACCTCGGGTTGATAGTGGACAGTAGGCTAGCTTATTGAGTTTGTTCAATTCACTTCTTGAAGATTTTTTCGACCTGACAAAAGCTTATCTTCTTAGTTCAAAACAGTACATGACCCGACGTTAGGTCATAAACTAGATGCTTTATTCAATATACGGCAAGGGTGACGACAATCACAACGTGTACCACCAGACAGAGCAGAGTGATTATCAATTTGATCCAACGATTTTCTGACTCATCTAACGTTTACAAGATTGACTGACTTGTCTTAATGACATTTTAGAAAATAAGAATGCCAGGCTAGTTTAAATTTTCAGCTTTCAATCCCGGGCACATTTTTTCTCTGCAAATTTCTTGATGCGCATCAGCAGCACAGCAGGAAGCTACCTAATCTTGTATAATATATACACACACAGAGATAATAAACACAGCTGCTAAAAGTCCATTAGAGCACATTATGCTTCACCCCTACATTTAGCCGCATAAGTGATTGGAGCAAAGCGGACAACAGCACATCAATGTAAAAGCCTTGGTTGGTAGGCATGAAATTAACGTTGACAGAAAAGATTACACGCCAGCTGTGGATGTGAAATGCAGGAAACAGATGGCAGGATGTACTATAATGGTTAATGTGCACAAGTCATGTAAGGCCATGCTGACCTCATTTTATGGATGACATCTGCCCATGTATCACTTTTCAACAGTTTTAAAGTTTCAAAAAGAAGGAAATTATGCACGCAAGGCAAAGGCTTCAAACAATGACATAACTGGTAGGAAAACAGTCGCAATAATATGTTAAATATTCGAAACAAGACAACCTACCTCCTGAAAGAACAAGAATAAAGGATTTATGGTTGTACCATATCTATTATCACTTAGATTTTAAAACATAAGCATCTTTTTTTGCCCATTTCAATTTTCGTTTCTCACACTTCCATCTTTTTGGGGTGCCAAAAAGGATGTCATTCCAATATCAAGGCAGTATGGCCTGAGTGAATGGATGTAGCTACATGTACAACTTGTCTGGATTAACATTAATGTGTTCTTCTCATTATCAGGTTGTACATAGCAGGGGTTGGGTAGAAATTCAAAATTTCAGAAAGAGCACTGTGGGGGCAATAAAGGTTGCCAACTGTGCAGTTACTGTGATCTGTACTTATCAACATGTGTGAGTCATTTGTCTTGGTTCTCCCATTTATCATTTTTTATATTGAAGTAAGCTGGCAATACAGACATAGTGGTGGTGCACTCAAGCTTACAAACTTATATCAACACCACCACTAAAACATATATACACAGGACATAAAAGTGGACAGATAAGAATACAAAAACTGGTAACAAACATGATTCATTAACATATAACAAAATAATAATGAAGTAATGGATATAGAAGCAAATGATTGGGTATAACAGTAAAATTCATGGAGGTCCCTTTACACAATGGCGAGATATTAATTTGAACACACTAAAGCTAAAAACTTACTAGAGAGAAAAATCAGGAACCAAAGCGTTTTGAAGTAATGATGAAATTTTGAGTGAAAGACAAAATTTGGGAGTTTATGGAAAATGAATACAGTGGGCTTCCTCGAAGGAGAGATTTTTGCATCATTAGTAAGTGCTAAAAGTTGAACTGTGTGATCTAAGAGGTTCTCCTATTGTCGGATGGATGAGCGTCCCCTCCTCGCCCCCTCACATCATTCGTAAAAGGAGTGAAAAATGAGAGAGTTGCATTCAACTTCTACAAATATCAGCTGTGAAATAAAGAAGACCAAGCAAATAAGGATAATTTGTGTCTTTTCTATCCTTGACTCTTCAGGACATGTCCTCTATTGAATGTCCTCGTTTTTTTTGCACATACCATTCCTGAGTGGAATGCCCTGCCTGGCCCGGTCGTGTTGTCTCCCACAGTTATGACTTTCCGCTTTAGCCCGGAACCTTCTCCCCCCTACTTTGCCCCTGATCATGACAGGGTCATCTTGGGGCAAACCTAAATTGAAGTTGAATTTGAAATGAACTTTATGTCACCTTAAGTCAAAGCTGTCATTAGGACATGTCCCTCCGTCCATGGATGGAAATTCTAATGTTGGGACACAAACATTTCACTCCATCCATCCAAAAAATCTTAACTTCATGACACAAAATTGAGAAAAATGTATTTTTGTCAGCTTAAGATGACAGATTCAACGATGAGATGGAGAAAGCCCTGCCTTAAGTACTGTGCTCTTAGCAGAAAATGAGCTGGGAATCAAGAGCCTCACTGCAATTAGTACAAGTGAAGTCAGCAGGTGTGAATGGGGCATACAGCCTGCCACTGTGTGCTGTCATAATGAGTTAATCACACAGAAATGATACATCGGGTCACTGCAGGCAAGCTGTAATAACCATGGCTTATCGAGTACAAAAGTGATCCGGTGATTACCTGAAGCACTGATAAATATGGTTCCTACAAGTCATGTACAGTGCAGATGAACTGCAATAACCTTAGACTGGTTAAAATCCTTCACACACTTTTCAGTGAATCTTCATTTCTATGGCCCTCGGCCACACAGTTGTGCAAGCACTACAGCTAGTCCCATACTCATAAGTGCTGAGTGCTAAGCTGAGAAAGCAGTTTTATACTCTTCTGTATGACCCTGCTGAGGTTCGAATCCAAACATGGAATAAAGAACTCATGGTGACTTCTTAGTTTGTAGCAACTAGACACTGGACTGCATGAAGCAGATGTACCGTAAGGTGCAAACTAGCTGCAAACCTATTGGGGCTGAATCTTCAAAATTTGGTATCTTTCTGTCACCTAAACAAAATGTGATCAGTTGATGATAAGAGCTTTCCTCTGTGTCAGAACCTGACCTTTCAGCGTCCTTGTCAATCAGATTACCATGCCTTTACTGCACTATGACCATCAATATTGATGGAATGGTCTTTAAATTTTTCCGGACTACTCAGAGAAATTTTAGAATGACAGAAAGACATTTTGTAGCTACAGCCCTGTTCCAAAGGCAGTTTAATACTTGAGTACCACACAGAACAGATATATTATCTATGTTAAAGGCAGACAAGCACAGAGATCTTTACTAGTAGTACACACTGTAAGGCAAACTTCTTTCTTTAATTTTTTTCCATGTGAAACATATTTTGTGTAAAGGAACTTATGTAAATCTAGTAAATGCAGGTGATGTCCTTGGTGCTGAAATGTTATCACCTCACGCAATAGTTATGTTGACATCATTTGGGGACAGCAATCATGTACAACTGACATCAAATTTAGCAGTATAGGAGATGAAAGAAGATGTCATGTTGGGATGTATATGTGTGTGTGTGTGTGTGTGTGTGTATGTGTGTCTGTTTTATTGTAAATATCAACACCATCCAGGCTAACATTTGTATGCCTGCAAGATTAGTATTTCAATAAAGAAGAAGATCAAAGATCATACAGTATCAATCTTCAAAGCAATGAGGGATCCCATGCATAAAAGGGAGTTGAAGCCTTGGGACTCTTCTAGACCTCTCCAACACATCTGTCAGCATGTCCTTGGTTATGTCCAGCTCGGGCCACATTTCTAAACTGGTGCCTGGCTGGGCAGTTTGTACGAGCAAAAAGGTCCGATATAAAAACAACAAGATGTGCCAAACGGAGAAAAAATTAGTCATGCGCATAATTTGTGTATATTTCTTGATATACCTTTTTATTTTTCATTTATTCATTGGTTCGGCATGCACACATTGTTACATGAACAGCCAGGGCTGCCCAACAAGCGAATCAATTGCTAACCCTGAGAGAAAATACAATCAATAGGATACTAAGTTTTAAAAATTTACCTTTGTATCTACATTGAATCATATATTTTACATTTTTCATTACCGCAAACAAGCCATCCAGGGCCAGGTTTGGAAATGTAACAGACAAAAAACTCGTCCAGTCATATTCATGTAACATAAAAGAGGGAATTGTGAAAGGACTCACCAGTTTGACACATATGATAAAAGGTGGGGATGCCTCCCTGAAATGTATGATGGGAACCCTTGGCTTTGGCACATCCTGTTGAGAAAATTTGTCATTGCTAGGTTAGGTCTGGTGCAGGTAACGGTACAATTTTTCTTCAAGGTTTAAATTAACGTCTACTTTTATAATACTGCCACTAACAATATTAGTAACAGGTAAAAAAAATGATGGATCTAAAGAGATCTACTGCAGCATCAGTAAATTCCATGGTATATCTAAGATATCAAGGTGTTCAAGACATTCTTAGGAAGGCCTCAATATCCATATGTGTGTATTCTACCACAAAGAGGACACGAGTTTACAGTCCCTAAACAGGACGTTTGATCTACTGTGTGTTTGAAAGGACAATATTCTTTTTTATGATGTATTGAGTCCTTCTTTTGGATACATATACAGCCTGAACAGTGAAAGACTGTTCATTGCATTTCCTAATTTGAAAAGAGCAAAGTAGAACATCTTCACTTAAGTAAATGCTTTCACCATTGCAAACATATTCACTGAGAGTTGTTTTGCTACATCCCTGCTTGGGGGTGTATGCCAGAAAGCACACACAAGTCTAAAGGGAATGCTGAACACTTAAACCTTATCACAAAACTACATCAACCTTTACAAATCTCCTGTAGTTTGCATGAACAGCCTTCCCCCTGGTATGGCTGGTACACTTGAGTACTGACCCTGGCTTTTTAACTACCTGTGGGTCAGTGGTGGCTATCTATATCCAACCCACACAGCAGATCTCCTGAGTGTTCCCATTGTGCCAGAGTGAGTGAGTTAACCTATGGAACTGAAGATAGCAACATGCCTCAGAGCCAGGATGGTTGATGGCCTATGCTCCTACACTTTGCAGGTTGCCTGTAACTTTTCTGCTGTATATTGAAGCTGGGTATTGTGCCAGACGCAGCCAGAGTGAGTGAGTTAACCTATAGAACTGGAGATAGCACCAGGCCTGAGAGGAATGCTGCTTGATGCTCCTACACTTTGCAAGGATACTAGAATAACTTGGTCGATAACTTTTCTGCAGCATGTGAAGCTGGATGCAGCAAGTATATTAGCTTTGCCAGGATGTACATGTACTCCAGCGAATCTTATCCTAAAAGCACAGCACAGGATCTCGGAGTCTAGTAGGCTTTTACAAAGTTTAACCTGAAAGTACTGAAGATTGAAATAAATTTTGTCCGGGCAGATAAAACCTCCTTGGTATGAGGTTCTGGCAAAAGATGTTTGACCTGATATCACACATTATGGCCATGTAGGAACATGCAGAACATACAATATAGGCTTGTGATTATGTAGGCATCATACTTCACATTTCCAAATTTGATCCTAAGGCCACACCAATTTTTTTGTTGCTTCTCGGAATCGCCTCTCCTATTTTTCCCATTCTAATTTTTTTTTTTTAAATTGGGTCACCATTCCCATTCATGAATTTTTACTCACGATTTTACTATTTGTTCAGTAACTGTTGTTAAACTCAATAGCCACCAAAATAGATCATAAAGGCCTGCACATACCTAAAAAGTGTGATCACATTATTTCATTATAAGTTATAATTTTTCAGGTCACATTATATTATAAGTTATAATTTTTCATTTAATCAAACTATTTCTCAATATCAATCCATATATTACATAGCAAAATGTGATTTTTGTTACAGGAACTATAGTACTGTATAAGATCAAAGAAAGAAAGAACTAGAATAATCCTCTTATTCTTTATGTTTTGTAAACCCTTATCTTTACCCCAGACTATTTGCAAAAAACTTTTTTTTTCCCTGTCGCTCCAATTTTTTTCTGAAAAAATCTGAGAATCAACAAATAAATGGGTGCGGCCTAATGCTACTTTGTTGCACTGTGCTTTTACATACATCAAGAAAAAATTGAATCAGAAAATATCCCTATTTTCATCTGCCGGAATTTCTTAATTAATCAAACTGCTATTTTTTAAACATTGTAGTATGTTAAAGTTAGAGAACATTTGGGACTGCAAAAACTTTAAACTCAGCATTGACAAAAATAAAATGTCTACATTATGCAAAGTAAACAGAAAGTAAAGCTTCAATGCATGACTGTAAAAGGCAGTCAAAGCCATGAACTTACCATGGATTCCTCGTATGTATAAGACCCTTTCTCAATTTTTTTAGCATCAACATCACAGAATGCAGCTACCTGAAAATAGAAAACATAATCAGCATCAGAAATCCCAGAAATAGGTACTCAAACAACTGGATAAAATTTTGGAACAGTCAGATATTTCAGCATCAGATCTTCTCAAAACTATCATGAGCATTGTATTACACTGCCATGGTAGCCAAAATTGATATCAGCAACATAATAGTGATAATTTAAACAAATGTTATTGACTGGCTTTTTCTAAGCATTTATATTCATTAAAAACGTAGTGATTGTTGCTTTGCAAAAGTTTTCTTAAAATTTATCAAAATCAAGTGAGAAGTGAGAAAAACAACTTGTCAACGGAAAGATCTTGCAGGTTGAAGGGTTGCTTTGCAGCTGTTAATCTTGTGGTTAATTGGAGCTTGCAGCACCCATAATGGGGATGTTACTACAGTAATTATTTTCAAGTGTAAAAATTTGATTCTCCCAACCCTCATCATGAACGTGTAAAAGGCCAAATTGGTACTTAACAAGCCAATTCCAGATTTCCCTCCTCGTGTACAATCATGTACCCCTAATAAGTTCTCGACTATATGTGCTTACTTTATGTTCATCTATTTTCACTGAGACTTAATTTCGTGATAGGGGAGGAAAGAAGGTTTTCGTGGTTGTCAAGTTTGCAGAAATTCAAATTTGCAGAAGTTCAAATTTGCAGAATTCAGTAGTACAGTAATAAGACAATGGAAATGTGCATTTGCAGTGTGACATGAATTCGAGGTTAGAAGGTCATTGCAAAAAGAATGAAAATAAAACCACTGCGAACATTTCAAGATTCACAGTCAGTATCTTTGATGCTGAAGTTAGAATGAGTGGCGCATGAAAATTGCGAGGACACATGTACTGCTGAAGACAGCTTCAAGAGGAATGCCTGCAATATTTCTGAAAACGTCAGGGGAACCTCTCAGTTCATAGCAAAACTGGCCTACAGAATGGGACTGGTGGGGGAAATCATAAGACTAACAATTTTTGTAGATCTGCTATTGCATGGCGGTTGAATTTCATATGACATACCCATAGCATTCTGAGGACCCCCCCCCCCCCATTTTCTGCCCCACATGTACACCTGTTGTATGTAATTATTCAAAACGAGATTGAAAGGTAGAGAACAGCTACAGAAAACAGCGAGACAAAAGTGCACAAGAAATTCTGCTCAAGATGTGACTGTGAAAATTGACTTCTGGCATAACAAATACACAATTAACATTAACTGAAAATCTAATGTTCCTTACAGTGTCTCTCCCAAATGCTTTACCAAGTCATAAAAGGTCTGGTACCAACTTTGCTAAGTTGATAACTATCATACAGAGACTTACAGTTATTTCCACATAGTCTTGGTGTAGATAAGGGAGTTCAAATGTTGTAGCCATTAGTTTTATTACCAAATCCAATCTCTCCTTTACCCTGAGAATAAAAAGATAAAAAATGATACCCTCGAGCTAGCATTTGCCACAAGGGCAATTCAACCCTGCAGTACCAAACAAAAATAATAGGTGGTGCTACAAAACAGACCAGTAACACACATTAACTTTGTATAAAAGTATCGAGTATCATATGCAAGCTAACAGTTACTCATTGACAAGCAACTGAATAGATTTTGGAAACGGTCAAAATTGTTTACCGATTTCCAAAATCTACCCAGTTGCTTGAGTAACTGTTACCTTGCATATCTTATTACCTGGATGAAACCTTCATCCACATATCATGTAAGTTATTGTGATCATCAATAAGTTAATGTTAGTCCCACCTTAGCTTTATTTTCTTTAGAAAGGTCCCTATAAAATCTCCTCCCCTGTTTTCCAGCATTCCATATTGTAAACTTGCTCCAGTTGACTAGAACTCTATCCTGCAGTGCTGCTAGCTGTATGTTCCAGATTGTATCTCTGAGAAGAGACAACTTGCATGTCAGTGCGGAACTGCAGAAAGCAGATTGCTTAAAAGTCCTGATGCTGTTGAAAGTACATTCAATTGTAACTTGGAAAAAAACTACAAATGGTGCATGACACAAAAGTTAATCAAGATGTCCGTGTAACTTAGAACATCGCTTGATGCACAATAAGACATTACATGTATATGACAGTTACACATGACTCTGGGAGTTTTACTGGTAAGGGAAGGGAAATCAAGAAAGAATGGGATACACTGAAGACAGGAGGTAACTCATGGTGATCATTGCAAGGGAGGCATGCCCCCTCTGATGGGAAAAGTTTTATGAGGAAAGCAGGAGTCAGCAAGAAAGCAACATGGCACATGGCTCAGGGAAAGTCTACCTTGCTGCAGTTAATAAAAGTCATATATTTGAATGTTCAAACAAAGTCAAAAGTTCCTATGTTTTCGTACAACACCAAAAATAGATGAAAGCTCACCTGTGTACAGAAGCAGTCGCTGCCTGCGGGTGATACCTGTACGTCAGCAGGTGTTCATTTACCCGTATCACCTGCCCTCCCAGTCTCAGGTGCTCCAGGAAGAATATTAGGTCCTCAGGTACACCCTGCACATTCAGGGTATAGAAATACAAAAAGATTTACTGAATTGATGCCATCAGAAGGTACATCATAACCTGTAAATGCATCTAAAGTCACAGTGTTTTTATTTTTGCCGGTAGGGAGAAAATTAAGTGATTTTAGTTCGCAGTTGAAACAAGGCGGCAGGCGGGCATAACAAGCATTACCATTCATTTTTGTTTGTGTACCATAGTTTTAAGACTCTTGTGGTTGTGCATTCTGGTATGTGTACCTTTCCTCCTTCATTGAAGCATCGAACCTTGTCACACACTGAACGGGCACAGAGCCAAGTGGGCATGATCACTGTTGGACCATTGGCGGTGTAGATCTGCACATGAAGGAGAAAGGCAAGGATCAGAACTTAAATGTCTAAAGGCAGCTTCCATCTGTCAAAGGCTACTCCAGAGGACAACAGCAAGCTAAGCATGTGGCATAAAGTCATGGCAATCAAGTAAGAGGTTATGTTAGCTGTTAAACAGGTAATTACCATGGCATGCCAGCTTTCAACAATACCAACAGGAAACCAGTAACTACAGATTGTCAGAGTATTCATTTTTACACCCATACATCGAGTAACTACCATATTGATTGATGTGTTACTGATATTGCATGGTTAAGACACAGGTACATGTCGTACAGGTACATGTGCCCATCTGTGGTGTTGGTACATGTGGTGCAGGTACATGTGCCCACCTGTGTACATGTAGGTACATGTGGTGTTGGTACATGTGGTACAGGTACATGTGCCCACCTGTGTTGGTACATGTGGTATGGTACAGGTACATGTGCCCACCTGTGTTGTAAGCTGCTCAGGTGTGAGGTTGTTGATCCACCTGGTGTACCTGTCGGTGGAGCCGTCTGGCTCACGATGGACACGACAGCCGATTATCTGCATCATCGGGGGAAAGAAACATACTTAAACAGTACTGTAACTGCTGGGTTCAACTCATCAGAATGTTCTGTTTTGATATGAAGTTGTAGAATTCAACTGGATCTATAATTGTAGGTATCTAGAATCATGTCAAAAAATGACAAGCATGCATATAAGATTTACATACTGTACTTATTGGTCATTGCCAGTGTTGTCTCAAAATCTGTAGGAAACCATCGAATACATGCTGGAAACAAGTGTCTATCTTACTGCACATTGATGCTGCACTGCTGTCTCATACTGGAGTTCCACTCTCCTGGGGTGCATTATGTCATCCTCTTGGTAAAGATGAGAGGAAAGGGCTTTAAAATTAACATAACAGTTTACATCTTTATCATTCAAGTTACTAAAGATAAAACACAAAACATGTACCTACAATTATAATGAACAAACATTAACAATCTGACAGTTGTTGAGTGAAAGTTTTGGACAGTGTCTTCCATTCCTCATGACTGTTATTAGACTTAATTAGTGATGATTATCAATTCTGAAATTATTATCTTTTTACTTCTATAGGTGTACTTGAAATAGATTAATGCTCTTATTAGTAAGAACTGACAGTCAGGAGGCACATAATGTACTTACTGCATCAAGGAAGCACAGGAACGCTCCACTGCTCTGAAGGATGGCCTGGTTTTTGGCGTAGCCAACTAGGTAGAGAAAGATTCGGGTTTAGTTGCCTTAACAATTTTAAAAACACAAAGTTTACTTAGAATAAGAATAAAGTGAAGTTTTCCTCAAAACATGAAGAAACATGTTCATGATACTAAAAAAAATGTTTACTTTTTGCATTTTTTGTTGTGACACTATGGATGACTATGTTTTCATTGAATTAATTTTTTCAACTGCAAGCTTAAAACACCGCAAAAAACTTGGTCCCTCCTATCAAGACATTATAAAAAGAATAGTTTACAGTGCATACCTCCTCTGGGTGTATCTGAGTCATGACCGCCTATGGTCATCAATATTCCTGCAGCTTCAAACTTCTGCCTCCAGTCCTGGATTATGTTCATGGAACTGTCCTGGAAAGTGCAACAAATCCTAGCAGTTTTGAAACAAGTCGGTGGGAGGTCTACTCTGAATTAACAGAATTACTGTCAGGTTTTAGTGTAGTCCACATTTGATGTCAACATACTGTGAGTTTCTGCTATGCTCTTATTTTTGTATATAATGTTATGATGAAATCAAATATGACATCTGCATTAGTAATGTATTGTGACTGCCCTCAGTAAACAACACTTGCCATTGTACTACATGTAGAATTGAAGGAGGGCATCCTTTATTTAAAAGACACCTTCCTTTTTGTGCCATGGCTTGAACAACACCAGGAACTTTGGGTGTGATGGTACATTTGAGCATTAGTGTATTGACACCTGGAGACACAACACTAGTAGTAACATAGACTCGTACCTTGCTGGCATCATTGAAGATTGCCAGCTCCATGCAGCCCTTAAATGTCTGCAGCAACACAGACTGCAGAGATTCCTGCAGCCAGTCTGCAGCATTGTGGACCGGCATGATGATGGACTGTAGAAACAGATTAAACATTCTAAAGCCATGTTGGTTTAATCATATGGATGATATCTGCAGATGCATCAACTTTCATCTGTTTCAAAAAAAGGTTTTCCACCATACTCTAAATCATACAATGCAGCTGCAAAATGAGCAAATATATGGCGTAAATTGCAAAACAATATCGGAAAACGGACACTTATGTCATAGAATTCCAAAAGTCAACAAAGAAGATAGTACATAAATGAAGAATCTAGTGTTTGGAAGCATTATACCATACTCTGTATATGATAAGTCATTTCTTCAACCTTACTGATCACTTACTAGTAGACCATTGGCAGTAGTGTATGTATTATAACTTTTGAACAGCCATACTTACCACATCAACAAATGGCTGATCTGCTTTACTTGATGCCTCTGCCATGGCAGTGTCGGGCACGTTTCAGTACGTTAGCCACTGCGAGAGTATGTACAAGCTGCCGTCATTTGTAGTGTTTGATGCAACAGAAAGAAAACCAAGGAACCAAATTAATAATTAATTTATTATTTGCAGTATAAAGCGCCTTTGACTTGAACTTCCGTTTACTACACGAGGTGATGACACAGTACTAGTATACCACTTTTCCTTATAAATTGGAACGTCAAATTTTGACAGACAGGACGTGGAAGCGTGCTACATGCATCCTTCCAACCAGGCCAGGACACGCCCCCCTCCCACAATCAAAAGTTTGCAGCACTCAAAAAAGAACACAAAGACAAATTTATGCATAGTTATTTGAAGGCAAATACGAATTAGGTCATACCATTATTTCACAGCAAATCTGTAACGCTTACATGTCGACCAGCACAGTACAGGAAAGAAAACAGACCAACTTATCACTCTTCAATTTTCAAAAGACCGCCATGTTGAAATTGGACGACACCATTCAAAGTAAAGGGGTCATATTAAACGTGACAATAATGCTCATTTTCAAACCTTATTGGCTCCACTGGATATGTTGCAAAAACACCTCCACTTACCGACAGGGGAGGACGGTCATTAAGGTGATGCAGGCTATGCGGAAAGAATTATATTGGCATCAAAATAGGAAGGATAATAGACGGCTGATTCGGACCTGAGCGGATTCTGATAGAGATCATGATCATGCGTACTGTGGGTCACGACTAAATAATCTTGGAACATGAACTTCAATTGCTTGCCGCCCCTTTCAAGCTGTTAGTGAAATTACTTCCATTGTGAATTCTTCAGAAGTATAGAGCTACGTGTACTCATTATCGGTGCTTGCTGCCCGGAAAATAATACTCTGGACAAGCTTTGCTTTCTGGGCTGTACTTTTCAGAGACATCAGAGTTATTGCGATCTTTCTCTCCAACTGCCGAGTCAATTATATTGGGCCATTTTCGTCATTTACTGGTTGACTCCGTTGATCTATGACATGAAATGCCAGGGAGGGCAGAAGCTTGAAAATTTCCATACATTTCGCCCGTATTTATTCCCAAACGTTTTTGGATTGTGAAATCATCAGAGCGTATCCATATCTCCATTCAACGTGCACTTTGCATACAAAACATCATACCTTAAAAGCAAGGGAGGGCAGTTACAAAAGTTACAAACACCCCCCCCCCCCCCATTTTTCCAAACGGAAATCAGCAGAGCGTATCTATATCTCCATTCAACGTGCTCTTTGCATACATACATATCATAAAACATCAATGCTTTGCAGATAGTCTTTATCTGCTGAGCATCCAAAGTTGTTCTAAAAGCCTGTCCGACCACGCATCCTGTCCGACCTTAGCTGCGCCGAAAATGACATGCAGTCGATGATATCCATTGATCAACACGCAAACCTTCAATTACCTTAAAAGCAAACTGATGCATTGTTGCTTTAAGCTGCCATTCTCAAATGAACCAAGGTACAACTGAGCCTTAAGGAATAGCATAAGTTAAAATGGAGATGGGGGATCCATCATTGATATTATATATCTTTACGATAAAATGTTTTAACATCACCATACATCGCGATCACCTTCTTTCGTAGGAGGATAGGCTAAGTACCTATAGTTACTAGTTCAGATTATATTCATCTGAAGTACAGCCAGTAGGTACCCATCTGAGTAATGAGGCGGTTGAAGTGCCTTTTAACGTGCTCGTGGTTGCTCCTCGATCACGGGACCCCCATTTTACTTCTCTTCAGAAAGACGAATACAGCCCAAATGATGCCCTTCCCCGGATTCGAACCAGGGTCTCCCAGCTACCAACAAATAAATTGGAACCAGGAGCTCAGCTGCGAGGCTGCTACCAATTGAGCTACAGGTACATCCTTATGCTGTGATTTGACAAGGTTGACTGGTAGATGAATGCCATCTGAATATTCTGATGGTGTATGTTTCACATATATATCACCTTCAGCGTGCGTGAAGCACAGCTACCAGGTCAGACGGAGGCAATACTGAAGAGCCAATGAGATGGCGGCCGAGTGTATTTTCATTACCAAAGTACCGTTTGATTTGTCCTAATGGAAAGCGAAGCTAGCCTAATAGGAAGGCTAGCTTCGCTTTCCAATACTGGCATAAGTACAGATTAATCGGTACTTTGGTCATAAATGTACACTTGGTCGCCATCTTATTTTTTCTATATTTGAATCATTCTAACACTTAAATTGAAAATGTAGCTTAGATCAGACAACAAAAATATATTTTGCGTGCGGTGTAAGCCGGAAGCTTTCAGGCAAGCGTATCTAGGCACGCACAGAGATTAGAGAGCCCCAATATCAGATCACTTTAATTCGAATTCGTTCACCATACTCAGTGCGTGATTAGACAAATTCTGTAAGAACTACTTTTTAAGTAGCTTAAAAACGACATGACATTGCCAATGTTTGTTACAATTCTATTATCTCAGTTGGGTTAAGGCGGCCCAGGAGGTATTATTCTGTACATATATGATTATACTCTGTAACTATCGATATCCTTGTCGCACCACGATGAAACTTGAAACAGCTTTAGAACTACTTAAAACACATTGAATAAAGGTGACTTAAGTTTTTCTACTGCTGGATTTTGGGTTAGAAATACACATTTTGGTTAAAAAAACGTGTATTTTATGGATTTATGCGCGCAGGCGGTAACACCACCTTTCATCATAATATTTTGCAAGGAAAGAGCTAACCCGATACAAATCATTTTTGTCCGAGGCTATTTTGTTTAAAATGACGATTAAATTGATTTTTTGGGTCAGAAACATCAGAAACAGCTATTTTGGAGTCATTTTTTATAGAAAATTCGCCCCGGTTAAAAATAGATAAAATCTATGCAAAATAGCCTCGGACAATTTTGATAAGAAAGCGATAATAAGTTACATTTGATTACTCAAAAGCTGAATTCTGTTGTTTTGAGCTGCGCGTAATTGCGTAAAAGTCATAACCCAAATCCCACACAAGCGCTCGTTGTCTCCCGCGAAATCCAACACCTGTGACGTAACGGCCGTTCCATTCGAACACCATATCGAACATATAGAACCTCCCGTTCTATTTGGAACACCTCCGTCAAAACAGCGCTAGTAGGACTCGGCGCGGCTCATGCAACATTTGTGGAGGAGACAACTTCCAAATCATTTGATTGAAACATTTAGAATGTAATACAATCCAAATCCTGGCCTATAAAACAAATTTGTACTTGTACGTACACCTGAGATGATATATATGATTGTGTTGTGTAATAGACCTTGCGCTCCCCGATATGCTCCGTAGTGGAACATTTCGAACCGTGTTCGGGTTCGGCCGAGCCGCTGGCCAGGCACGCGGCCGAACTCGAACACGAATTTTCGAGCCTGGGCTGCCTTAACCCAACTTACTTACTTTACTATTATCTTCTTGGGTGGAATTGTAGAAGGCTTATCAATGACATCTACACGTAGACAGCAATGATAATAACGGATCTAGCATGGCTCAAGAGATAGCAGTTAAAAGAAAATGAATAAGTACCCTCAATCGCCTTACGAACTGAAATTACAGCTCTAGATCCAGCCAAGTGCAAATTTGTATATTAAGTGCTTAGTCAGCTACGTACTTTTGTCAAACCACGAGAGTTTTTGTGGGTTCTAGCCAATGAGTCATATCGAGGAAAACTTTTATCAAAGGGCAAAATGACTTGCTGAAGATTTATCTCGCAGCCTAAGTACTGCTCAAGGGCGCTTTCAGCCTAGTAATGAACCTTGATGATGTCGGTGGTAGCTAGTACTGGAAGATCGAGCTCAGCGATTTTGAAGTGGATAGGTAGTGTTCATAATATTAGCTTCAGTTTTCAGATTTGCGTCTGCCTTGTGTAAACAAGATGGAATTTTTTTAACGAAATGAACAATGGGTCAGAGAACATGCGAGGGGATAGTCTATATGTGACTTGGACAGTTTTTAGGTGGGCGCATTATTATCAATGCGTTTTGGAAGGCAAGAGAGGAAAACGTACTAGAAAATACAACAACCTGGCTTTATCGATGGAAGTTCCGACCGAATCCGTGTCCATACGTTGTGACATGGCCCAGGTATAAGATGCTTTGAAAAGACGATAGCATGTTTGACTTACATCTTAGTACTTGTCGTGCAGTCGAGTAAAGCTCAAGTCGACCGCTAGGTTGGAAATGTGTCCAAGAAAGTGTCGATCGAGTGTCTTCATTCTTCTTGAACCAACAGAGTGAATTAAGTTACGAATTCGACCATTTTATCATTGAATGACATCTAGATACCCCACGACTCAGGTCATTGTCCATCCATCGCCAATAAAAACTAAAGTAAGAACAGTGACGCAATGTTAACGTAAGCACTTACACGAGTAAGGACATTCAAGTATGTTTACTGCACTTCAGTAGAGTGCACCTTGTCAAACGTTTTATCATCAAGAAAGTTTGTATGAGTTCTTGACTAAACGTTTCATCAAGATTAAGAACGTCAAAACCGGTGTTCTCGCACGTACGACCATTCTAGTGAAGCCTAACGTGATTGATAAGCTTTGCTAGCGACTTAATTAAAGTATTTTGAAGTTGGCTAGGCTCCTCAAATTGCGGTCCAATCATACGACTGAAAATCGATTGTCCATTAGAGATGCCTGTCTTGACACCACCTTCTTCGTCCATGGTGGCCGTGGCCGTCAAAAGGAGACAACACTCAACAGCGACTGGTTCACTAGGAATCCAGCACAGAATACTGATGCCGCAGTCTGGCATTTCATTAAGGCATCTTCTGGTAGCAGCTTATCTGTCGTCAAGTATTTATCTATCTATCTATTTTACTTATTGTTTGCTTCAGGTCAAAGGCCCGTACACACATATACACATGTAAACAGCCTACAGTATTGCCTACAGTTCATGTATCTACAATAGAATAACTGCTTAAAAACGCACTATGAGGTAGTCTCTCGCGGCCTACGTACAAGGTGTCAATATCAACTCCAAAACTAGCTGGAAAAGAAGGCTTCGGCTTGCAGCAAAAGTCTGGTGATTAGAGTTCTCGCGGTTATCTATGTCTGGATATGACGGTGAATTGAAGTCACCAGCGGCATGCCAAAGACAGGTCACCTCTGAACTAGGCCTGAGAGTATCCTAGACATTAATATTGTCAGGTGATACATGAGAGAAGATGTGTTCATTTGTATATGCAGAACAGAAGAGATGTTAATTTGTTCTTTTTGGTGTTTGCTCACTACTGGGAGCTATTCACCATCCGATGCGAAGTTGCATCCCATTATAATTCCAGGCCTTGCACAATTATAGTATTGCAACCTAGTAAAGGCATTGTAAGACAACACTCAAGTTAGTTGAAAGAACTTGAAGTAGAAAGAGTTTTACATAGAATCATGATATATGCACAATATTATGCCATACCAACATGAAGGGAGGAGTCTAATTTCATAAATTTTGACGTTCTTGCCCAAACCACGTGTAAAATGCGTCGTTGAAATGCATCAATGTCATAGACCATCTTACATACATTCCTCCTCTTGTGAAGATCTCAACAGTTTCTCCACGCCTGTTTTAGTAAACCCAACCTTGGCGGAGGTAGAGGACGAATCACTTAACATATATACAGTATATACTTCTTCAGTCATGATGAGCAGTAATGACTGTGCTTTGTGAGTTTCCGTGATAGCGAGGATACTGTCTGAGATGTCATCTTCCCATCATCAACAAATGAATGGCAATGTAACTGGCTTCGTTTTGTAGCTTATACCAGTCTGCGGCTGGCATGAGTGTGATAACAAGACGTAAAAGATATTATGAACGTTAGCTTAGGGACTAACGTTTTAGCGAGAGCTAAGAGGAATTAAACTTGGCGCAGTTATCAGATTAAAAGA
Source organism: Branchiostoma lanceolatum (assembly GCA_035149815.1). NCBI lineage: Eukaryota > Metazoa > Chordata > Leptocardii > Amphioxiformes > Branchiostomatidae > Branchiostoma > Branchiostoma lanceolatum. Next base: position 9,606,938 of record CM068873.1, read on the forward strand.
CCAATAATTGCACTACGTTTCGTTCCTACTTGTCGGTAGAAATCAGTCTACGAAAACCTTTCATGAACAAACGACGTACGGAGGACCCCAAAGACCACTCTGAATGCAACTAACTCCATGCAATATCACACCTCACTTCACCCTTGCACTTGTAAACAAAACATGTCAAGAGTTCAGAGATGAAAATAAGCATGTCACCCATAGAGACATGTGTTATTATTCATGTGCAATTTCATTCTTCTACAATAACCGTAACCGTCCGAAACCTTTATCGAACTGCCCTGTACTCACCATGTGCATACTAACTTGCTCGCTTACTATTTGCCTTTAGGCACGAAGTTATAGGAAACTGTCATTGCTAAATTTAAAGTTGTTACCGTATTTCTTTGTCCACTGCGCGTCCTCGCCGTGATGTAATTGCAAAGTGCAGTGATATTTTGCTGTTACTGTGACCCTGTAACGCACCTGAGGCAACAACAAGTAAATTTTATGGATGACATCCTCTGCAGACTCCAAATCTAATGCGAGAGGGTGAAAAACAGGATGGGTAAAAAAAAACCAATATGCCTAATTTTAAACAATACACTAACTTTATAAACGTTGCAACAAGAATTTAGGTAACACTAGTTTGGCCTGATTTCCAGAGAACTGCACTCATGGCTACCACGCTGGTGTCCCTTCTACAACTATCAAACTAGTTCACTTCCACAACTACAGTCATGGCTACCTGACTAGTGGCACCTCTAACGTTACAAGTACAATCAGGGCTGCAACACGAAATATTTTTCCATTTCGGTACTCTCTTTTCATGTTGACCGTCTCTGAAGGAGAAAAATAATTAGTTTCTTTTTTTCCAAATCAGTCGAACATTAATGAGCTGATGTTTTCCATAAAATGTACTTACCGTGGCCCAATGAAAAGGTCTCATTATCAGCCCAAATGTGTTCAGTCATTTCGATTTCCGCTAGCGTTGCGAACCCTCGCTCACATTCTGATCTAATTTGATCTTATTCTAATATTTTCCTTATCATATCACCTTAACTTTGTTTGTCAAAAAGTTATAATTATAAGGCTAAACTTTTTGAGCAACACAAGTTCGTACATGACGGAATGACAGCTGTACAGAACGATGGTTAGAACCATACAGTGTGAACATTCTTTCAACCATGATATCAGATCAGGATTCTTATAGCGTACCATTATAGATTGCAGTGAAGTTCACGATTAAACAAAGTGATGGCACAGCAACTAAGTCTTTGACAATGTCCTTGCAATAAGTGTCATGGGGGTACCTGTTGAATTTGACACGAAGATCATTGAAAACTCAATCTATGGCTTTGGCCCTTTTTCAACCTTTGTCCCATCATTGACGGTTATCATATGAAAGTAACGTAACTAGAATTGAAGAAGAAAGAACTACATATGGCAACTGATTACATTTTACCTATTTCATTCTCGTATTGCATGACGATCAAGTTCCGTGAAATAGAATTAGACTGAGACTATTGGGCTACAATTGAAAGATTCCCGTCTGATCATGTCGTGGGCGTTGTTCTAAAGCCCCCGTCACAAATCAACAATTTAGCTCGGCCGACTTGTCGGCGAGCTCCAAATGGCGATTTTCGGCCGAAGTACGACCGACGTCCTGTCGATTCTACGGGCTTCGGGCGAATTTTCGGAGCTCGGCCGACGTTCGCGTGTCACTGGAAGCTGCGCTTAAATTCAGCGAGGCCTCGGCGACGATTTTTGAACTCGCACAGCTCGTCAACAGTTTGCCCGTAGCTCGCCCGAGCAACGCCCAGCGCTCGGCCAATATTCGGGCGGGCATCCGAGGATTTTAGACCCGATTTTTGGTCGGTCGGAGGTCGCCCGAACTCTTCAATAATCGGACGACCGTCGTCAGTGTTCCGGCCGACTCATGAAAAGTAAGGCGTGCTTCGGGCGAGCTTTGTGCAGGTGTCGATGGGAGCTTGGACGGGCCTCGACCGAACTTTAACATAAGATGATAAATGTTTATAACATAAGATGATAAATGATACTGTAATATTTGCTAAATACTAATATCAACTTGTCAAATAATGCTGCCAAACTTTTCTAATGAAAGACAATTCATTGCAAAGTTAAATTTCCATTAAAAAAAAAATTATTATAGATAAAATGTGGACACCGAAGACAATGCTTCTTGTTTCTTTTTGGTATTGGTTTGGATGTTTCAATTTGTATATTAAGGAACTGGGGCTTGACTTTTGAGGTTTGACTTCACTTCCTAAGTTTTTTCTCCACAAAATGACTAGTTGAGTCATTATAGATCTATGTTTGTCTCCCGAGGCACGCCCAGGCGTCGGCAGGGCGTCGATAGGCTTATCAACGGTCGGTCGAAGCTCGGACGGCGTTTGCCCGAGCTTCGGTCGATTTCTATCTGGTGAAAATGTTTGGATCGGGGTTAAACGACTGATCTGTTGACTTTGTGGCTCCTGCGCTTGTATTTTGATTGGCCTATAACAAAATTCCTGTTTATGTTATCATTTTCAGTGTGCCCATTTACTTCACTCGTGCCCTACAGATTTGCCACAACTCAGAAAGTAAAGTTGGTCGAAATTTGGGATTATTACCAGGCCATTTGATTCTGACTTCGTCCGTGTCCAAGAGATGGTACCGTCTTATGTGGGATTTATGATTATTAGTGTTCGACGGACGTCGCCCGAGCTCCGTTCAATTTGTGACGGGGCAGGTTTTCAGCGAAAAATACGGTCGACGCTCGGGCGAATTTGGAATTCGGCGAGCTTCCGGCGATCTACAAAATCGGCCGATGCTCGCATGAATTGTGACGCCGGCTTAACAAACGCTGGCTGCAACCGGTACATGCGACCAGAAAAATGTCTACAGCGACAAATAGACTCTGAACAGTGTCGTGCAGCCGGTACTTTCGAAGAGTGATAGTTCGACACCAGTCCATTGTTCATGCCCCTCGTTCCTAATCCTTTCCCATTTCCTCGCAGTTGATCCCTTCACCTTTTCCTCGAGCTGAGTAGAGAGATTGACGACTTGAGCAAAAATTGAATCCCCTGTTATCTATATAAACACACGACAGTAGCCATGCTCTACTCTTCGTGTAGTAAATCTTAGCCAAATTTCTGGGTCGGGTCAGTTTGGAGTGCTCTGCTACCGATCAAATCGCAGATTGCATCTAAACGACACATACCGTCTCGGTGGACCCTATTGTCGGCGGTGCGTCAAAGATTACAAGAAGAAATTGACGACGCGTTATTTGACATAAGGACATTTCCCTCAAGTGATATTAGACTGCCTATGCCATCAGTATTAGCTAATAGATCTCGACTCGGCTGGTATCAAACCCTCTGGTATATCTTTATAACGTACGTACACAGTGCATGTCAGTGGCACCAATGACGAGGTACTGTCAGTTAGATGTGGGCGGCATGAGGATGAGGGCAAAAAGGTGATCATTGTCGGCAACTCATGCATGTTTCTGTAGACATTAAAGTAATGCGATTCTCGTGTACCCAATCTGCGTAACGGCAGAGGAGCCCCATAACGATTTTCGGGAGATCAAAGTTTTCTATCTTGTAGTTCCTTAGAGATATCCAGAGACATCGATCTGCGCAGTTGGCGCCAGTTTACTTAACCGTTAAATGTCATTTTGTTTGAAGATTCTTGAGATGAATCATCATCTTGGATTTATCTTACCTTAATTAACCTATCCCACAGTCTTGTGGAACGTTGGGAGACACTTTGCAACCTTGAATTATAAAACAAGAAGTACTGACGTTGTTGCAAAGATTGATTCAATATACCATTAGGTTTCATTGTACTGTGGACTAGAGTAATGGCATGGACGGAAGTCAGTTCGTAGAGTACTTCCAAGTCAGAGTTTGACTAATTAATGAGATCATGAGTTACTCGAGTTCATTACGTCTGTCCAGTAATATATGATCTTGACGGCCGTGGCTTGATTTCCCAATAGCTCTCTAATTGAATTCTCAATTGGCAAAGGTGGTTGCTGCCCCACCGCGTCGAATCGACTTTCCTGTGTGTTAAGACAACCCCAACAGACTCCTTCCCATCCAGTTACGATATATTCATCAATTACCTTAAGAGTCATCAATTCTGAAAAGGACTTGGGTATCAAAGGTGTCTCCTTATCAACAGCATTTATCAAGAGAGTCCAACAAGTATTTTGATGGAGTCAAGAGCATGCCTGGCATGTCCATCTCATTTCTGGCGTCGACTAAGTGCACATGAGCATGATGAAAGTGGAAATTCCACTTGTGCTTATTAACCCTTCAAAAGGCTTCCGCAGAGTGTATCATTACAATTGGACTTGCTCCCCAAATTTATGAAATAGTACTGGTAGCTGTCACAACGTGTTAATCGCCTGCCCAACGGCCTTGTTACTAAGGATATATCCTTCATACATGGCGTACGTGCTAAATCCACCGTAGGCTGTACGTGGTCTAGCTGTAGTCCTAGAGGCATTATAGTAATGTACTGGTATCGCAAAGAAAGTCCAAGTTGATATGTATATCTACGATTAAGTAAAGGTTAACGTTATATTGGATAAGTAAGCTGTGTGCTTTTTCACCGAAAGAGGTGATTTTCTACTACACGAAGCGCGATCTATCTTTTTTTCTTAATAACATCAAACCATTTGCCATGTGGTCGTTTCAATCACTGGCCTCTACTGTTATTGCAACTACCTGTACTGTTTGACAAACTTTTCAATACGACACTACGATACCAGATACCGGACGTTGAGGTGCAGCGAGGGACATGAAAAATACATTTTATCAGACAATGATAATCGGCAATAGTCTATGATCATCAAAGTCTCTTACACATGATAATGGTTATTTTCACATGCGCTTGATCGATTGATTGATTGATTTAGAAAAATGCCCAGTTCACAATTTGTTTCAAGTCGTCGTTCGACGTATGTACCTAAAAGATATGTTAGAGAAACGTTGTAATGCATATGAAGTAGGCCAGGCGTGTGCGTCAAAGATTCAGGCAGGCCACTGCGACTGAGTATCGGCGAGAGTACTGAAGATGTGACCCGGTTCTCTTAACAGTGCTCTTTGACAAACACCCTACTCAAACATGCATTTTCATTGAACCAGGGGCCTGCTACTTAAACGTGGCCTCCCGTAGGTCCTCACCCTACTCACAATGCAAACCGAAATGAAAACCTTGGATTCACACGGGGTAATTGAATTACACGACCTCTCATTTCCGAGCGGAGATTGCTATGCAGCTTCGTAATATTCTGTCACCTCTTCTGTACACGTGGAGGCAACGAATGTATTAAAAATCATACCTTATCTTCCACCTTTGTAGTCGTGCACAATATCAGAGATTCGACAAGCCTCTACGCATTTGACATTGAATTTCAATGTCCAATGTCAATTCCATATACATCATGGACACATACATGATAAGCGTACAAGAGACATTCGTCTTGCTTCATGTCCAGATGACGAATATTACTCAAAGAAAACAAAAACATTCAAAATTGACTGGTGGAGCTTCCTGTGACATTCTATCATGGCGGAGACTGCTTAGTAATTCTCCGAAATTCGATCAGAGACAATTTCATGTGTATAGAACCTTGAGTGATTCCCAGTAATCAGAAATTGAAAGATTTAACTGTATTGATGAAATTCTGTTACAAAAGTTCAACACAGATATTTTCTTTATAGTTACAACTCAAACAAGCAAACTTTTCCATCTTGCCAATCTCCGGTTACACAATCTTCCGCCTCACACCCTGTTGCTGAACAATATTCAAATAACTGCGGACACACCCCAAGACAAACAAAGAAACAAACCGAAAACAGTATCTCCATTGTCACGGAGGTAATATGCACTGCTAAGTACTGCTTTCCTCCGTCGACTTAGCAACGTCGAGCAGTTCTGAGAAAGACATGGTTATTTTGGTCCGACCAGCCCCTTAACTTAATAGCAACATAAAGTTTACAAACGCAGTGAAGGCTCAAAGGATCTGCATCACGTGAATTGTTGCTACTGTTCTCTTATCTCTCTCTGCGTGTACAAGATCATTTTGATCTCTGACTCGAACCGGTTCAAGGCCTGCGTCTCAAACGACGTGCCTCTCCTTCTGAGCGTGAAACGTCGATAGGCTCTTTGAACATGCAATTTCCTTCTCAGGACAGAATGGGCCGGCTCGTCGGCACGGGGCTTGATGGATGGAACATTTCAATTTTAATCTAGATTCCCTTCCGCTACTCTGTTACCCTCCCCTTGTGAAGAATGCACACCCGCCATTGTGCTGCCAAATGCACGAACCACAATTACAAATGAGCATCCTGTTAATTACGCTCGTATAACCAGTCTTATCTTTAATTCCAGGTCCGGGGATGTATTCTGCTTCATCAACTGAGGTACTAAGCTGATAAATTATAGCGCTGATTATGTCAAAGACACAAACAACTCAATCGATTCTGCATGAATGGGTAACATGGAGGGTCTTGAAAAGACTTTATCGACTCTGTGCCAAAGTTTGCAGGATACCGCTGTATCTTTACGCATTCGTTCGCACACACACCAACACATGATCAGATATCATGATCAAGATAAATGGACGCAGACATTCGCGTGATGGCTGTACATGAGACATACAATAGCCACAACATAGGCTCTCCATGTTTATAACCAATGCTCAAGTTTGAAGAATGTGTAGATTGCCTTAGAAATGCTTTATTAGCCTATTTACGATTATATCTTGTTGGTCTCAAAATTAGGTTTATCCGGTAGAAACTTTACCTTTTCACATACGCTGCAATTATCTCCGTGGTGTTCTATATATAGAGCTAAACATTAATAGTAACATCGTGGAATTTAAAACATCAACACTTTGAAATGTTACTCTAGGTTTAGCTATTAACTGTTCATTAATTTTGTAAATCGTAAAGACGAAGTTTGTTTTATATGTTTCACATTTTATAAAAGTAACGGTTACCAGGAAATAATGCAATCAAATACTTTTTCGATTCAAAATGTAAACTGGCTAAGTAACGTTATCATGCACACGCGCACACGGGTGGGGGCGCACGTAGTCCTCTTTAACTCCTCTCCAAATGTCTGTAATCATGACATGAATGCAGACGTCTAGAGAGTACAGACAGAACTACAAAATATCAAAAACGATTTAGAAAAATGAATTGCCATTAATCTCACATATTAAAGACTCCTTATCTAACTCAAGGGGTGCTATACTTGCCTGAAGATTGAAGTAAGAGCCTAGTGTATGACCCTACACTTCACTAAATTTTACAACTTATCGATTTCAGGTTATGAATTCGCAGCTCGGCATATCACTGGTACATGTTCGCGGTAGCAATTATACCAGATAAGGTCTAGACTTCATAAATAGTCACATCATACGGTAGGCGGGGCAAAAGAGCCTTGCGTTTGTAGGCATTCGTGGCATTACGCTGAATACGGTACATAAGACAGGCAGATTCCCTCCTCGAAGTTTGATTAACGACGTTTACCTCCCACATAAGCTTTCCCGCGTGGCTGTGGAACGTCCGCGGTGTGTCGTGGGCAGTCTTTGTGGCGCAAATCGAATGCTTCGTTGCCTGTTACAACTTCAGGCAAAACTCCGCAACATCAGTTCATGCTACATTCTAGAAGGAGACAACCCTTACTGTGTACAAATAGGAAAATATATCAGAGAATGTTTAGACATTAGAACTAGTTGTGTAAGTAACACGTTAAACTTGACATGTTGAATCATGTATATACTTGTATGTAGGTTGATCCCTTTGTATACCTGTTTGTTTGCACGTATAGTTGTAGAAGGCATTTCGAAAGTCGTTTTACCTGTGTCAATAAAGATTGTTGGTTATGCTGCCTGGAGCTCCGCTATGCATCAATCTGTTGCAGTTGCAAGAAAGAAAAAAAATGTATATATAAAATCTAGCTGAGATGATTAAGCGTGCGATGGAAAAGCTGTGAAAAGTCTCAGTAAAGGTGTCTGTGACGAAGTTGTGTACAGTTGCCAAGTGAGTAAAAGATTGCAGCGTAATGACGTGTTGAATTCTGATGATCGCAAATTTTGTGGGAGTTTGGAAACGAAGAAAAAAAATTCTTAGCTCTGAAGCGCATCAACTGACTCACGCCATTGACGATCAATCCCTACAGGTTCTCTACAGACCAGAGATATGGGGGCAGTTCAATAAAGTCCTCGCATGACCCGCTTTTGGTTATTGTACGAGGATGAAATTGCACAAACATATCTCTATAGGTCACATGCCTATTTTCATTTCTGAGGTCTTATAAGTTTCTCTTTCACAGCTGCTAGGATGGAGTGAGGTGTGTGTGGTAGTGGAGCCAAATTATAGCGGTCATCAGGATTCTGAATACGCTGTGTGTTGATTAGAGATTTTCGAAGACTAATTTCCCCATAGACCTATAAGAATGGAACTTGGCCCTTACACATTGGTTATTAAAAGACTGATAAGTGTGGCACGTCTTATTCCTCTTGATTTATGGACAATTAGTCTACGAAAACCTTCAACTACCACACGTATATTCATGACCATAATGACAGCTCAACTCAAACCATACTCTACCCCAGCAGCTGTAAAGCCCCTGTCACATTTGTGCGTATATACAAGTCGGCATGAGTTGTGTATTAACATGTTTTTGGTTTGGTTTGCAGCCGAATAAGTGATTTCTTAGGTTCGATAACTAGGTTGCACAACTGTGGGTCAAACTTTTCCTCCGCAAACTTTACTTAAACCAAAAAAAATGTTAATGAGCAACTCACGTGCACTTGAATATACGCAGACGTGTGACAGGGCCCTAAACAAGAAACTGTTAAGAGTTCAGAAGTGGAAATAAGCCTGTGACACAGAGAGAAACGTACAAAAAAACATGTGAAATTACGGTGTCCTACAATAGCCGTAAATGGATCATTTATATTGAAATGTCGTTTGAAACACCTTAAACTAACTGAAGTCCCTATGATGCTGCTTCTGAAGCTGCATATGTCACTTTAGCTCATTGTTAGAGGTTTTGTTTGATCGTCTCTATATGCGTAAAGTTAGTCAAACAAAAGTGTATCTCTGGCAACTCATGCCATGAGGTTTTCCCTCTTCGACAAACAATATCTCCTGATCAGCATCTCTCATACAGCCATGTACATGTCTGACAGCAGCATTGATGCTCTTCTATCGAAGTTAAAACTTTAAATACAGATGCAATGCCGCCAGGTACATATCTATCATGTGCAGCAGTCTCCTCCTCCCCCGGCGCACAACGACTACCCATATCTAGGTAATTTATCATGTCTGACTCCAACGTTGCTTCACTGCCATTTATCTGCCCTTAAGGTTGTCAAAATCAATGTTGTATAACGGGTCATTAACGGGGTGACGCCCTAGTTTGGGAGGTTGTACAGACAGTATTTCTAATCAGTACGGCAATATAACCAGGGCAGCGAGCACGACAACCTCACGGGAAGGCCTACGTGAGCGTCGATAATTGCCATGGGAGACAAGGAAAGTCGATGATGGGATGGAGCGCGCAGGCGCATCAGTGTTAAATTACCTTGTTGTTGGAGCTGTAATCACGTGACTCCGGAGCACGAGTATGACGCACACACATCTGCACGGAGACGACTATAAGTGTCACGCAGTCATCGCACACCGAGCCAGTGTGCTACAACAACCGGAACAATTGAACGGGCCTGTCCTTCGTCCCGCATCATCAAGGTTTGATAGTGTATTGCGTGTAGTTCTCAGAATCAGGAAACTGCAAGAGGCTGCCTTGAGATCTGCAGCAATCTCCTAAAAGGTTGGTCCTCTGGACTCAAGGTAAGCCTGGCATTCTGCTTAGTATGTAGTTTTGATACTTACCTGAATACTGCAGCGGATTTCGTTAAAGCAAATATCTAAATATCTATGTTTATAAGGATGTTTATAGCCGTGAAATACGTGTAGGTTGAGCCGTGATATACGTGTAGGATGAACCTGTGTACGACAGCGGTCATTTGGCGGTTGTCTCGTTTCCCTGCATGTCAGTGCCATTCTATTTCGGGCTATCTTGTGATCTTGTCTATCACTAATGCTGTGTGAGTTACGACCATTTTCCACTAGAGACTGTGACCGCGCGGCGACCGCTGAGCGACCAAACAGTTGACAGATAGGTCACTGGCCAATGACATAGATAAAGAACGAGTTTTGTTTTACGGTTTTGTGTGTTTCGTTCTTTCGTTAATCACACGTGTACATCTTACATCATATTCCAATTAGGAAATCAAGGGTCTCACGAATCTATGTTTGGTCGCTGTACGGTCGCTCAGCAATTGCAGTATTGTGGAAAGGTGGTCGGATTACGCCCGTATTCTGGAGTATACATTTTAACCGATTATATCTATTTTTGATGAAGCTGGCAACAAAGATTTTCCTTCGTGTAAACGCTTGTCATGGTCACGATGTGCTAGGGATGTCACTTCAACATTTAGACGGACCTTTCGAGAATTGTTCGCAAGGAGACAGCGTAGAGCTGCGGGTTAGTTATTTTCCTTTCTTTCTTTCTCTTTGTCAGGGAAGGCCATGTAAACCAATAGGATACAGCGACAAACTGTGAAGAAAAAAACTGGTTTTAGAAGATAAAATATCCTCGGAATATCAAAGGCGTGTAGGTGGGAAAATCCAGGAGTGACTACTAGCATGATAGACTAAGCAAGAAACTATGTCCATTGACTCTTTCAACCTCTCAAATTCCACGGTGTCAACAAGAGAACCCACAATGGACCAGCCAAGCAACGTGACGTTACAGAACGACGCGTTTAACGAGCACGCATTCCAGGTGTCGATCGTCTCGGTCATGGCCGTGGTCGGGACCGTGGGGAACAGCGTCGTCCTCGGGCTCCTGCTCACCATCTGCCGAGGAGACACCACCGCCACTCCCTTCGTCATCAGCCTGACCGTCGCAGACCTCGTCGTCTCGCTCGTCATAGACTCCTTCCACATCAAGGGGATCCTCGATCCGGAGTTCTTCATCGAGCACACCTTCGTCTGCCGCACGGTGGGAAGCCTGTGCGTCGCGGGCTGCATCGCTTCTCTCGCGACCGCCGCCGCCATCAGTATCAACCGGTACATGTGCGTGTGTCGGCGCGCCCTGCACGACGCGGTCTTTACGAACCGCGGCAATGCCCTCATCGTGTCCATCGTCTGGGTCTACGGCGCCTTGTACGTGATTCCGCTGTGGATAGGGTACGGTGGCGTCCGATACGACTTGAAGACAAAGAACTGCATGTATGACCGAACCAACATCGTCTTTACCCTGATATTCATCATCGTCGGGCACCTGATTCCTACCGTAGCCGTCTTTGCAGCCAACGCAAAACTCTTCCTGTACGTGAGAGACGTCAAAGAAAAGGTGAAATCGCCCGTGGTCAGAAGAAAACTCCTGCAGGAGGAGTTGAAAGTCTTCAAGTCGCTCGGCATCCTGTGCGTGTACTTCGTGCTGAGCTGGCTGCAGTACGCGGTGGTCGTGGTGTCCGACCCGGGCGACGTCTGGCCAGCGGCCGCGCACTTCCTCAGCCTGGTGATAGCCCACACGAGCAGCAGCCTCAACGCCGTCCTCTTCGCGGTGACCAACAGCAACATGAAGAAGAAAGTGAAGAAGCTGTGCAAGTTCACCAAGTGTACCCCAAAACACCGGAACAAAGTCACTACCGACCAGATGAACACGTTCCATCTGCGCCGCATACACGGGCAAGGGCACAGACCGTATGACGTGACGGTGTAAAAGCTTGACAGAAAAAAAGGCGAAAACTGATAAAAGTCACGACAAACTTTTTAGGGTAGCTCAAGGCATGCTCACCTATGCTAGATTTTAATGTCATTTATACATAATGTTTCTAATCTATGTCCAATGGCCAACGTCCAAAAGTATCCACACACACGCACATATACACGCACACATCACAGACACACAAACTGGAACCCTACCGATAGGAAACATTCTGAAATGCTTTTCTATGTACCAAATGGAGCCGTGATCGGTGAAAAATGAATTGTTTTGTATTCCCGTGTTCCTGTTTCTCCCCAGATATCTTCCCTTATCAATAAGAGACTTAATCATATGTTACCCGTACTTTGGAACGAACTTTGTAGCTTCTTGTAATCTTGCATAGCATGTGATGAAAACGCAGTATGTATGAGGACGTATGACTGTAGTTCGTTAATGAAAATGATTCCCTGTACATGATTTTCCTTTTATTGTAGCACGGTACATTATGTGTATGATTACATCTTTGTGTGTATAGAATCTACACGTTACAAAATGTACACAAAGGCCGTACACGCATGGGGCATTGTTGCTGCAGGCACAATTGCAAGCCTGTCATTTTGTTTATAAAGGACAGCAGCACTGTTAAACTTCAGATGGAAAAGACCGCGTGATTTTACAAAATTTCGCGGATATATACTATGGCATTTCTGCTTGGGAAGTCGTTACTGTAGGCAAAGTCGTAAGCATGGCGTTTTGTCATTAAGGACAGTAGCACTGTGTTGAAAGACCGCGTGCTTTTATAAGAAGATCGCAAGAAGATGGCAGCATCTCCAACCTGCATGATGTCAAGGACAAATTGTATTTGATGCTCATGTTTTAAGTGCACAGCGGTACAATCCCACAAAGCCCCAGGAGGCTACGGTAGCTTCATGATTGATGAGCCAAATAGTTTTACCCAAATAAGATGCTGCTTTTGGAAGATTGCCAAAAAATATAACTGAGTTATTGTTATACTGACTCGAAGAGAACAATAATGTAAATATAGTGAAGTAATTATCTATGGTACACGTTTGGAAGATCTTTTACCTTATAACTACAGCAGGTATTTGTTAAATGCAATTTGACATCTAGCAGTTTATGTTTTATTTGCACTGTGTGTGACTGTTACGCCATGTTGCACGTACTGACAGAAGGGAGTCATGGTGAAAATCAGCAGAGGTATAAATAACTCCAGCAGGATAAGAGGCGGTGCACAGAGATTAATCTGATGTGTTTCCTCAGTCGATAACATCACCTGCGGCTAAGAGCTATTGTGTTACACTGCAGTGGATCCAATAACACACTCTCCAAGCAAAGAGTTTCGGTCGTAGCCACTTCTTTCACTTCCCACCCTCGACAACAACTTTGACAGAATTGCCCCGCCCTGTCGCGTTTGGAGGTAGAGGACAGGGAGGAAAAGGAAGAAAACATCGCGGCAACAAAGTAACATCACCTGGGGCTAAGAACTGCAGTGGATCCAATCACGTAATCTCCAAGCAGAAGTTGCAGTCGTGGACGAGATTTCTTTCGCTTCCCCCCCCCCCCCCCCCTCGACATCAATATTGAAAGGTGGCAGAGGTAGAAAAAGGGCAAAAAAAATAATCGCGGCAACAAAGTAACCCCCGACCGAAACCTCTTCTGGAGAGCACCAATAACGTACGACTACTTTTCACGGACTGTTAAATATTGATGACGTGAAACATCTAGGGTGTAAATCCCGTGTTATCGGCAGTGAAAAACCGGCATCGCAGTAGTAAAACGAATGGTCCGAGTACTTAGGGGATCTTGTAAATCCTTGCGATGAGACCGTTACGGATATTGATTCTAAATGAAACGCCATTGTGGTAGACTTACCGCTATATGATTCTGAAAATGACACCGTGGGTCAGAATGTAACTCAGTTGTAGCACTCATACTAGACGTGGATGGAAGCAGATAAATGGTGCAATGTAACCTCGTATACATATGTATGTAACTTCACGGTACTTACGTATGACAGGTCAGTATTGATTGTAAAATAATGATTACAGGTGCACACTGTACGTTGACTTACTGTCCCCGCTTTGACCTAACATGAATAAAAGAAATCTGACCGATTTAGTTCCTTTTGGCGATAACGATTTTCTCGACGATTCAATCCTTCTTGTGCTTACAGGGCTTGTGAGGTCACTCTGACTTAATCATATGGATGATATCCCCGTGCGCATCAATTTTCATCCGTTTCCAAAAAAGGGCTTGCGACCATACAAAGAAGCAAATACAAAATCCGTACAATTACACAAAGAAGCGGCAAAAATGAAATGAGAAAATATATTCTGTCATTCGCCATAAATATCAGGGAAACGGGCAAATGTCGTAGAATGCCTTTCCCTTCGTATTGCTTTTGTCGTAAACATAATTCTTGTAAGTAAGCTGAAAAAATGTATAATTTTGAGCCAAGAAGAAAATGTAAATTAATCTATTGTTTGGCATACGATATCCTGCTGTCAACCGGTACATTTGTTCAACGTTCCTGACCACATGAATTTCATAACGAAGGCAAATTTTTTTCACTCTCTCGCATCAGTTTTGAAGTGCCTAGAGGATGTCATCCATGTAATATCATTCGTATGGCCTCGTGTAAGGTGATTTTCTTGTAAGAGATTGTTAAAATCTACCCAGTTTCCAGACACTGGGGTCTGAATTGTGCTTTGAGAGATGAATGATGACCGTTTCCAGGACCACCCTCATGTAATTGGACTCCATCCATTAAACGCTACAGGCCACCAGCCGACGACAGGGGGCATGGTATAAAAATCAGCCATGACCGTGATCGAGGACCGGTCATGGACCTTCTAAGCTGCCGTTAAATGTGAAATAAAGGTGAGCGGTAGGTCCCATATGTCGTCATTCATTGTCTATCCGAGAGCCTTTCTATAGTTATCTGGCCAAAGCCCCGATAGATATTGCAGAGAGGGTGCAAACTTTGGTAGCGGGGCACGTGGCTTTCCCGGCCGAAGGGGCTATCGTCTAGTCTCCAAGCAGACCTACGGGTTGGCAAAGACCGTATCCAACAGGCAGAAGGAGTTTCTATAGCCAACCCAAGTCTCATAGCCAAACCATGAGACTTGGGTTGGCTATAGAAACTCCTTCTGCCTGTTGGATACGGTCTTTGCCAACCCGTAGGTCTGCTTGGAGACTAGCTATCGTCTAGCGCAGTGGGACTGGTATTCGGGCTAGCGTGGGACAAGCCTAGTATCCATACCTACTTGAGCTCGAATCTGTCAGCCCTATCTATATGTGCATGGTCACCGTAGTTGATGGCTAACGGCCTGGAGCTCAAATATCGGGCCGGGGATGGATACCAGGCTTTGTGGGACGCCCAGGCGAGAGAAGTCATTGTTGTTAGAATCAAAGCCATTGGCTCTTCTTTAGACACCACCACCACTGTTGCTACTGATGACAGCGTGTATTCGGAGGGGTTTGGTGGTTGCCGTCTTCACTGCACTGGCATACATAAAACATGATAAATGGCGAGAACTCTCTAGATGATTATAAATGCCAGTGATGTATGGTAGTACGCATGATGTACCATCGCCAACGTACGTTGAGGTCTAACCATTTATCAGGAGACCTTGACAAGAAATATGAGTTGTTTTGAACTAATCCTCACCATTAGCATTACTGTCACAACTAATACAACCTAGATAACAAATAGACCATGCGAAGCCACAGGATCTAAAAGCAGGTCATGGAAAGAATCGCATTCTCCAAGGTCATAGTCCGGTAGTCTGAGATGGATATTACTCGAGATCCATCAAACAGGGAGTACATACGTACATCATGTGAAGGGCATAAAATGAAAAAAACAACACACACATATTCACGCAATGAACGCGCTGATTAGAAAAACATCAAATGTTTCTCGCTCTGATTCATATAACTGACAATCAGTGCGGGCAGAGTTTGTGACAAGATTGAGGAAACACGTCAGTTTTATATGGCGTGTGTCTGACGACGTATGTAATCATCACAAACGAAAGACAGGGGCACGTCTCAGATTACGAATGTCTCTCCTCCTCGTCTCTCCGTTTCTGTTCTTAACAATTCTGTTTCTGATCAAAATTGCTTTTGTTAAAGGAAGCAAGTTATACTTGATTGACCAACACAAACTTGTGCAGCAAGATGACAGCACGAAAACGCATTTATACGTACCTTTGTTAACGTTCAACTAAAAACAGTCTCTTTATCTCTCGTCTATGTAAATTCCCGAGCCTGGCAACGACTTCACAAATAGAAAATTACACATTGAACGTGAAGGAGCCAGACTGCGTTGCACAAACATCAAGGCTCATTTATATGAAACGACCTCCTGTACAGAGTTTAACGACAGTCACTGGTCCTTTGACTGATGGGATGGAATACGTGAGACAAGAAACGTCAGCACAAAGTTTAAATGTGCACTGTCCACGCATGGGTCACATCTACTAACATAACTGCTGCAAGAAACAGACGAGCCTGGAGACAGCTGCCCACCTTCGTTTCTACCTTGTCCCTCAACGACCTGGAGGTCATGGGGCTAGGTAGGTAGGTAGGTAGGTAGGTAGGTAGGTAGGTAGGTAGGTAGGTATAATTACACCCCCTGAAAAGATATATCCAAACAGATCTCCAACCAAACATCCCCCAGTATAATACACTCCTGTATATCTAAACTGTGCATACCTGGGGAATGCTGCACCAGAGATCTCCCAAGCACACTATTTTTCAAGGAGACGGATTTATGTAACCCGGCGGATTAATGTTAATGGAGGTTATGTTAGTGTGGTTCCCCATAATGGAATTCTCTGTTTAGGTTATCTTGCTTAATTGTTTATTCATATCATAAGTTGTAAATGAACAAACAAACAAACAAACAGATAAGTTATTTACCTGTCTGTATGTTGATTAACTCAATTGCTACCATCTTTGTTTGGAGATATTCTACAGTTTTTTTTCTGTGTTCATACATGTAGGCCCTCCAAGACAATTGAAAACAAATCTGTCAAAAATATTCCCAGTCTCCTAAAAAGTCAGTTTGTAATGTCGATATACAAGATTCTTATCACAAACCAACAGAATAGACATAATATGGAATAGAACTTTTTGCAAATAAACTTCTAAATGAACAGCTAAGACACAGCAATGTGTGTTGTATATGATTTCAAATATGCATCTCGCTTTTGCGTGAAAGATAAAACACGCAACACGTTTCTCACAAGCCACCGAGCTGCCTTCAGCATGCTGAGAACGTACTTTGAGTGCAGATTCATCTCATCGCCACGCCTGGTGCAGGTGGATATCCAATAATGATCCTTTTTATTTATTTGTCGAAAGGGGCCGTCAGCAAAATCAATCACTACATCTTTATTTGATCTTTATCAAAGGAGTGCGGTCAATGAACTGTGCATATCACACTTACCACCAGGTGCATATACAGGAAGTTGTCTTCCCTTTTCTCATTGGCAGGAAATCTGACCAGAAAATTTGACTATGGAGTGATCTACATGTAGTTCCGTTGTCCATCTAACGTTTTATTGTGGAGGTCATTTCCGAGGACGTCAAAAATGACATGTTTTAGGCGATGGTGCTCTACTGGCTATTTTGGGGTTGGGTGTAGTGTGTAGATAGTTTTATATGAGCAAAAAATCCTACAAACAGGCGACGTGACACGGCAGCGCTTCCACTGGACCAGTTGGCATATACCGCTGCGAAGGAAAATGAAATGTCTCTACGATTCGTTAGGGGGCGTTACACTGATGCCTCAATCGCGCTATCCTCTTGATGTCCATGTCCTTGAACACTACCTCGTACTCCTTGGTCATGTTGTGGATTCCCCCCATCCCGTACGTGTAGTTGTACGTGCTGTTTGGCTCGTAGTAGTGGTAAGGGATGGGCGTGCCCCTGGGGCTGATCTCACTCGGGTAGTAGCCGTACATGTTGACGTGCTTGCACATGGACAAGGCCGTGGTCAGGAGCTGGAGTCCGGTAGTCAGTCGAGCTTCCACAAGCTTACTCCTACTCTTTAACTTCCAGTAGCTGCCGTGAAATAAAAGAAAAAAACGCTCAATTTTATGAAGATGTAAATCTTTAAAAGGGTAAATGTAATCTGAGGAAGAAACCCGTACCTGTTATCTATTAGCTTAGCATTTAAGTTGAATGATTGGAGAAAAAATTAGTAGTTAGTGTAACTAGGATTTCCCCATTCCTCTTCCTGCCAAAAGGCAACCTCAAAGGGAAGGCACAAGTTGTTCCTTTTCTGTTAATATTTGCTTATACGATCGAACCTGCCCAAGGCGACCACCCGGGGGGCCAAGGAAAGCGGTCGCGTTGGACAGGTGGTCGCCTTGGACAGGCCGCTTAATACTTGTGCCCATGGGACAATTTTCGGGACCGTGATAAAACGCTCACCGTGGTCAGGTGGTCGGCTTGAAAAGGTGGTCGCCTAGGGAGGTTCGACTGCAATTACAAAAATGCAAACTACACTCACATGTTTACAGTCTTCGCCCAGATCTTGGACGGAAATAGCGGCTTGACCAGAATGTCCTGTCTGGACATGAGAAACTCGCTCAGGATCTGGACATCCTTCGCGCCCCTGACGGTGACAAAGATGGGGATAAGGAGGTAACTGTATTTCAGTTCGACCATCTTCTGCACGAAGTCGTCCCTGTTCTTCTCCGTGGCCAGTCGTCCGTAGTAGATCCTGAGGATGCTCGGGTTCATGGTGGTTAGGTTCACTTTTCTCCCAACATCCTTCTCGAAACCTCGGATGGGCGGGAGGTTACATCTGAACACGAAATCTGAAGAGTCGATCTCGGCACCACAACCTGAGTTCAGGAGGATGCCGCCGTTGCCTACGACACTGCAGGTGTTGAAGAGCTTGCCTTCGAAAGGAGGTTTCTCCGGGAAAAGGTTGAAGAGGGTGCGGGTGAGGCGAAAGATCTTCCTCGGTTCCTGGTCGTACGGGAAGGCCATCCCTACCCAGGTGTTCCACTTGGTCATGGCGATGTTCCTCTGTAGGTGACACACGTCCTCGATGTCAAGTCTGTTGGAAGAACTTACAATTTGTCATAATCTAACAGAGTTATGTCTTGTCCAAAACAATAAGGTAACAAATGTAATGGCAAGTCGGACTATTTCTGGGCCCAGCCGGACCCCGAATCATTCTAGCCCGGACTTAAAATCAACGCGGGAACCGGTAACAAATAGACACCGTGAGCTAATCGTGCGAACACCGGGAGGTACCCGGCAGTCCACCGGGACAAATTTGTGGCTTTGAGGTCCGGCCGGGACTACACCCCCAACGGACACCGGCGCAATTTGGACTATAGCATTCATCAAGTTCCTAACAGCCATCACACTGGTCAGGCCCTAGGAGGAAGCCCAATCAGTCCCTGGCAGTGAGAGATTGTGTAATACTGCAGGTTAATCTAATGGCATACTATCATAAACGCACACTTGCTGTAAGTCTTCAACAAGCTTCTGAATAATGTAAGTTAACAGCAAATGAAAGATCTCCAAAAGACGATGCGTTGCTATACTTTATTGCTTAGACGATACGTACCTTATCTTTGCTATTCTAGCGTCGTTGAAGGTCCAGAGCGGTTTGGCCGTGGTGTGTCGGTGTGTCTGATTCCAGCCCTCGTGCCTGAAAGGGGTGTGTTGTGAGATGTCCCTAATCCTGGACGTTACCGATGTTCTGCTAAGCTGCGTGATCTGCCGTATCTTCGGTGGTGAAGGGGCCGGAACTTTTGTCCTGAGTAGGTGAGACAGTGTAAAATGACCAAATGTCGATCTAAACTTTGTTTCTACCCCAGATAACCGTGTCTTTGGCAAAGTAGGGGGAGGAGGCCTCCAGCCTGGCCCGGAGCGTCTCAACTGTGGGAGACAACACGACCGGGCCAGGCAGGGCGTTCCACTGTGGTATTGTACGCGGTGAAAAATGGAAGGCCAAATAGTTGCATGCATCTCAGATTTTGGCGACTAAAAGTGGCGACGACTTGTGGCGATTCGAGTTTCCGACGAGTTCCCCTAGCACTCACACTGAAGCGCGACGCATTTGGAAATGAAGCCCTGCTGAGCAGCATATCGGAAACCGCAGTGGTGCTGCTGAATCAAGAACCAATGTAAAATTACTAAAATGCATCAAATAACTATTGCAGTGATAAAAGGATGCCCAATTAAGACACTTGGCGCAACATGATTAACATATTATGAAATATAAGCATAACGTTACACTACTTTTACAATCATTATGACAGAAATTACCAAAACGAACTGATACGAACGATATACCAGATTTCACTTTATCATGTGTTTTGTATCATGTATGTGTAATGATATATGTTTATAGATTTATTAGAGTAAACAAACCTTGAAGCTGACTTTTCACTTTTTACCAAATAAATGACACCTTTTGGCGACTGATGGAGACCTATAGGCGCCTAATGTTTCTAAATAGCGGGCCAATATTGGAAACTAGTTCGCAACTAGTTCGCAACTAGTTGGCGACTGTCATTTGCAACTGGTCGCCAACTAGTTGCATCCCAGTGAGCCACGCCACGCGCAGATAGTGCATCCGAGGTTGAACCCTTGACACCATGCACTCAACATGAAGTCTACATGTGAGGTCATCACTGAAAACTATCCCAAGAAGCTTAAATGCGACTCTCTCGACGGACTTATCGTGGGGGACAGGCATGTCGCAGCACTTCTGGGTTGTCTTGAAAATACTACATGGTGTTACGTGTGGCTCTTGATTTTTTTCTCCAAGTACCTTTATGCAATACGATAATTTATGCAAAATTTTATGACGCCATGATGACGTCATCAACAATTACAGGGCCACGCCACGTTCCTCCTCGCTAAAAACAATCCAATGTACAAAGGTAATATTTTAGGGACATATACATAATAGTGCTATTAGTCAATACACGGGCTCTTTTTTGATATCTTTTGAAATTAATTTTGGTGATTTTTTTCAATAATTTAATGAGAACCTCCTTCTGTGGGCCCTCACACATTATCAAAGCACCAGGCTGTTCCAAAAGATATCAGCACCCAGTCAGGACATTGGAAACTGCAACGTAGTCGTTGGAGTTTGTGGTTAAATGGTATCCTATGTGGGGAAATTGGGGCCAGATATCGATAATATAGCTATATATCTAACAAATCAGATTTTTATTATGTCTAAATATTTTGTTGAAATTTCGCTGCCACATGCCTTTTTAAAGTGGGGGAGGTATAACTGGGTCGCGGTAGGCCGCGGCGACAACTGATGATCATGTCCTTTGTCATTTTTTTGCATTAGTTCAAGCCTGTCCTTCATTTATTTCATTGCCGTCACTCGCACAGAGAGCCACCGTTTTCGTTGTAATATTTGCTTCAAAACTTGTAATGGCATTTTTCATTGCAGACAACATGGTGATGAATTATATCACTTTTCGAACGTGTCTGCGCACAGAGAGTAAGTAGAGTGACGATCTATATATATGTCCATGACCATATTCTCAAGAACTTCCTGTCATGGCACGCCCCGGTAAGCAATTGCAATTTCCATTCAGTAAGAGAAGTAATTGGTGAGTGCGTTTGCGTTGTTATTGACATCAAATGGACTTTTCATTGCAATTCATGGCCCATAAATGCAAGTTAATTGTTGGCACTACCCACGCCTATCTAAACTAGAAAGAATTCCAGTGTAGTTTGAGCCTAAATCTCCCTTTGCAAATGCCCTAATCATCATCATCAGTCGACGTGCTTACGTAACTGTTGTTTAATAGGGGATCTGACACATCAAGGCGCTGCCCAATCATGATTTACTAAAAAGGAGCTAAAATTGTAAGAAACTACACGACAGCGCAGTTCTAAGCACTGCCAATGGATTCCGGCCACAGAGCAAAATGAACTAAGATTCTGCTATCATCTCCAATAAATACCAAGACATGCGGTCGTACTGCACATTACAGAAAAAAATACAAAATCATTTTACTGTAACATCTCTTAAGACATGAAAAGATTCGCAGCGTAGAAAGCACTGCTTTGTATGGTATGTTCAAAATCATTTACGATTTTCATTTTCACGTTCGAAGAGTATGGCATACCCTCCACCGGGCCTTCCTACGGGGGTATGGATCGTAGAATTCGGCCAAAAAGGGAATAATTGGCCAGTAGAGTCAGTCCACGGTGAGGTCAATAATTCGCCTGCGCTTGCAAATGAAACCCTCTGGTGGCCAAACTTCCCTGGCAAATATTCTCCCTATAGCTGGCGTAGTTAGTCTGGTAGGGACTAGTTTATATGCATGGGAGCTGCGGTAAACCAAGGACCTTGGGTAAACTGTGATGACACCCATGATACATATGGAAGACAATAGGTACGTGAACTGGCATGCTGAATGTAAGAAACTGTCACTAGGCCTAAGAAAACAAATCGTGTTTCCGGTTACCCGACCAACCCTAGATAAATCTACCGACCCTAGCCTTTTAATGGTCGACTAGTAGCAAGGTACCTAAATTTTTCGAGCGAAAATTCAAACAGAATCCAACAAGTCTTGCATAATCTCATACCTGTATTTCGCACTGCTAACAGATCAATCATAAGGCTTTGAGCAGTTGATGTAGGAATTTGTCGTAAACATTGTACTTCTCTGTTCAGTTAATTAAATGTATATACATACTTGTACGATGTATATCTGTACATATGATATATGCTATCATATATGTAAAATACCAGTGCCCCAATGCATTCCAGTTTTACCATGTTAAACTGCATTTGCTGATTGACTTCGACCGAAATCTGCAACAACAAAACCAGAATTCCTACCTGCCGACCCTGATTTTTTTTAGTATATATACCGTAACCGGAAACACAATTTCTTCTTCTTAGGCCCTTGGAAGTTCACCAATGGCGATATGCCGACAATACTACGCAGATACGGCCATTTCCTTTCCAAGATGTGTGATTTCACATCTAAAACATTACAAGTAGAGTATCTTTTTAAAAAATCGGACGAACGTACCATTCTCTCTGCAGCTGAAACAACTTTCCGGCACCGTACAGTACCAGGTAGGCCATCGGTAGGGAGAGGAACAGGACCGCGCCGACCACGTTCTTTCTGCTCCGCCTCACCAACATGGCAACCCCGTCTCTCGTGCAGCTACCTGTAAGGTCACAGTCGACACGAGCACCATGTTATCCTCCGGCGGAGAATCCAAAACCACTCCAAGTAAACGAAGGGGGTTGTAACAGCAAAAACAGAGATAGAGAGTGGTGTTACCCCAGTCTTTCTCATAACGAATGGTGCACTCTAGCGTAGTCTATGCATCAATAAAATGCACCGCAGTTCTCTGTTGTACCAAGAACAATTCATCTTCCTTGCATGTGAATCAGATGATCATTTCAAGTCACTAAACACAAAGGTATGTGAATAAACGTCCAATAGACTGTGACGTTAAGTGGCCGCTCCTTTTATGGGTCAGTCAAAGCTATACAATAGAAAGCGCGGACGGCTTTATAAACCGTGCGGAATGAATAGTCAGGCCGGCGGTAAGTCTTCTCGCGGGAGAACTTGAATCGTAGTGCAGGCGCAGTTAAAAGCTGTCGTGGACATTTAACGCTCTCGGGGGAGACATCCAACAAAAGACAGGCGCAGTTAACGTACCGGTCGCGTGTTCAAATGTCGGGAGCAATATTGTAAAGAAGAGAAGTGCTGATGGAACATGAAGTGTGCGGTGAAATGTGAGAAGGAAGAAGGGGTTAGGAAATGGAGATCAAGGTCGACCTCCGTGTGAAATCACCACAAGACAAAGCCATTCGATTTGACAGGAAACCTCTATGTTATATAGATGGACCGACTGATAGTTTAGGGTATAGTCCGACGTTACGGATATATAGCATATTATTCAACGTACAATTTCACAAATTTTCTAAACATACATCCCGCGCACTTGAAAATGACCTGAAGGGAAAAAAAATTAGAACCTTTCCGTCATCAAACATTTTACCGCGATCAGCCGAATACATTTTAGTCGTTTACCAATGTTTTCACCTTTAATTAGCCGTGTTCAGTGGAGAACACCGCGGTGCCGTACAAGCGCTGGTGACGCCGCCCTGGGCGATTTTTTTCAAAGATAAATATCAGGACAAAGAACGTGGAACTCAAGTAAAATTACACAACACATACGAGCGACAACCACAGGACAACATTTGAGGTTTTACAAACACCTTGTTAGTTTGGATACTGTGCTTTTCCTGGAATTGAGGCGTATCCAAATGCATAAATAGACAACGTGAATATAATTCAGTACCATCCTCAACACTAGTGTACAAAAATGATTTAATTTATGGTAATACTAATAGGTAACGATGAGCCCTTACCTGCTTCTTAATCCATTCAGTAAAAATGACGACGGTTCTTGTTCGGTGACAGCTTGTAGAACAAGTGCAGATGTTGCCGTGCTCTGTCCAGACAATCAACGACGACTGAATATGTAAGTAGTGGTCCGGTGAAAACAAACTTTGAATATCCATGCAAAGCAAGCGCAAATTACAGCACTAGGTGGTAGGAACCAGCTAAGGTCTAATAGGTCGGCACGCCCACACACGTCCTGTTGGCCGTTGGCTACTTTCTCCCACCACGACAGCGTATCCGGGCTGTCACATGTTGAAGAGTTAAGCTGAGGCAGCCACAAACGATGGGCGTGTGGGGGCTTTACTATAACACAACACCTGGATAAATTGCGAATTAAAACCACAGAGTTACTGCATATAAAAATATTTTATTTGGAATGTAAGGCCATGACACGATGGTTCCCAGCCCTGTGGCTTCGATGTTACTTTCACTCAATTGCCACATTATTGAAGACTGAACATAAGTGTAAGTGGGAACGCGCATTGCAACTTAACAAGGTGAATGAATGAACTGTTATAACATAAAACAAGGAATAATACTATAAAGGTTAACCAGAAGTCTAAACATATGAGCTAAATAATAAAAATGACGAAACTACGGCTTACCAGTACAGTTTGTCAACTTATTTTCATACAATCATCTGTTTCTCTAAAACTTAAGTTGAAGACAATTAGCGAGGGCAAAAGCCGTCCGGAACGGTGCAATCACCAGACTCTAAAGCATAGGTTCTTTAGTTGAGAACGTCCTGGCATTGCCATTGGCATATGCCGTTTCACTTTCCTTCGCAATAACAGAGCTAGTTGTGCTATAAACATGGCGACTGGACTGGATGAAAGCACATCGCGTGCGAACCAATGAAGCTGCAACTCGAGACGGTATCATCTGAGATGCTGCCAAGAACATACGAATCCGATCACCTTAACTTTAAAACGTGACTACGTATTTACAGAGGTCATGATATCTTACACTATGGCACAGCGGGATGATCACTTCTTTCTTTCAGTCGAAACTTGCATGCTAAACTGATTGACCAATTCAGATTTTAATTGCCTCACGACGTAAGACGAACGAAGCTGCGGTCATTGGTTACACGTACTCCGAGAAAGACAGCAAAACACACAGCGAGCTGCCAAAGTCATAATACTCTTCCACAAATCCAAAAATACGGAGCTTATTGGTAAGATCTGATGTACGACTGACCGTAAGTCTATAAGTTACATGATATATCTCACTGTACATATTTTTAACAACAAACGTCGGCATATGATCAAAGAGTAGAAATGTAAACTTCTCTGGCTGATTGATAGATTGTAGACTTTCTCTAGAACATTCTAGTGTGTTGACTTATTATGGCTCTTCGTCTGACTTAAGTCAGTTTTAAGGAAGTGCTGGACCCCTGAGTGAGGACACAAAGTTCACATCTTGTCCTGCTTTTCCAGACATCAACGGCAACAGATGTTCAACAGCAACGTATTCATAAGGTATGGTGTTGCTGAATATTGCTCATCCACTCTTTGGTGTGAAGTAACTTTGTTCAATTCAGTTCAGTACAAATGTAATCTTCAGTCGTTTACGATCAATGTACTTTTAAAATCTCATGTTTAATCTAGCACTAAAATGTTATATATCATCTGACAAACAAAAGAATTTCAACTAAACATCCAATACACGGGTAATACATACTACCTACAGATAGAGAGAGCGTCTTCAAAGATTTCATCCAACGTCTTATCGGGTCTGCGTCGGGATGTCCAAACCGCCATTGGTCCGTATATGACATTATCTCGTTAACGTTTCTGGATGCGCTGTAATTTATTGAGATGTCAATCAGGTCGGCTGAGAGCGACTTCTTGTCAAGCGCTGTTTCCTGGGATGGCGTCCAGTGTCAATTCTTTCAAGTATGACAATCGGAAACTTCTTCAGTTTCAACCCTCGCGGCAACTTAACACCATGCGGAATTTTACTTCTGTCTAGGATACGTTTCTTCGCGAGGACGTTCTGATATGTATCCTGTTTCTTACCACGCAATGCAGTTTTTAAAGGACCACTACTTTTTCCCTTCGTAGGTCGTCCTAACCAACGATGAAGTGCGTTTCTTTCTTTTGCAGCGTCGTCGCAACTGCTGCTTCTCAGCATCTTCCCCCGTGGTCCCAAGCTCCTACAGCTCAGTTTTTCCTTTGCCGTTTTGTTTGATTTTCGTTGCTCAAAACTAACATTGCATCTAACGGTTTGCAACTCTTGCACCGTTACACTGGCTTGCGCACTTGCATCAACGGTCATAATTTCGAGGGAAACAAGACCATCCTTTCGAATACCTTCCCGATCTTTCCTAGCAGAACGAGGGTGGCTCTCTTCCACCCGAACTTTTCCTGATCGTTTTCTCAGGGTGTCAACCGTTTTTCCTGCCGAATTCAACACCTTGCCGTTTTTACCATCGGTTGCTCTGATGCTGATTTGTTCCGAGTTCGCACGGGTGAGTTTGGTTCTCTGCTCTGCTTTGTTTACCTTGTTAGGGCGAACCTCCTTTGGTATTTTTTCCAGAGCAACTTTACGATTCTCTTTGGCATTTCCGCTTGTGCGCTTTGTGCCATTGCCAGTCGCTGCTTTGGAATCGGACTCAGACATTTTCCTTGTTCTCTTCACTGCATCGTTGACATGTGCTTCAGCCTTTCGCTTCTTGTCTGGTCTGGAATCCTTTTGGTTTGTTGCTTTCTCATTGGAGCTGCTTGTTTGTGCATTGTTGCCGATATCTTCAGAAGAAGGTCTTGAAGGCTGCGCATCAGATCCACTGCTAGTGGTCTTTGTACTGCTGGAACTCTTCTCTGCTGCTTTGACCACATCAATGACAAGCCCTGCTACCACACATGCCACTGCAGTGGAGATCTCGCTATCAGTTTCCTTTGATGGTTGCTCTTTCCCATTTGATGGGTGCTGCTCAGTTGAGCTAACTATCGTTGGCATATCAAGCTGGCTCTGGTCACTAGCTGAGTATGGCTTCTCTACACTGGAAGACTCATCGTTGTCCGTTTGCTGGTCATTGTAGTTTCCACATTGGATGTCAGCAGTGTTGGCAAGACATACTGCTGAAGCCAGATCATTGTCTTGAGTCGTACATTGGTTCTGCGTACTTGAATTTTCATCTTCTATTTGGCTTT
The DNA here is from genome assembly GCA_035149815.1 of Branchiostoma lanceolatum. NCBI lineage: Eukaryota > Metazoa > Chordata > Leptocardii > Amphioxiformes > Branchiostomatidae > Branchiostoma > Branchiostoma lanceolatum. Next base: position 9,634,341 of record CM068873.1, read on the forward strand.
CATTTTCTTTGTCACAGCTGGCCTGTTCAAGGCATTTATCATCACTTTTATCATTAGTGTCATTTGATACATCGTCCACAACTGCAGTAATATCAGAGTTTGCCACTACAGAAGACCCTCCCGCGGGTTCTATCTCAGATTGATCGGGTTCAGTCGGTGCAACGTGCTCCAGTACAGCAGCTTCTGTATCACCTTGCCTGTGTTCTACTCCATTTTCCTCGCGGCTTTTGTTACTCTCCATGAAGTTTGCGTTCTCTGGGTCTGGTTCAGTGGCGGCGGTGTTTTCCAACACATTACTCTCCTTTTCATCTTGGGCGCATTCTGCGCCAATATGGTCATGGATTACATTGCTCTCATTGCAGTTTCCATTGGCTTGATGCGTCCCTTCAGATGACAATGCATTCTGGACTTCTAAGCCTTCTCCATTTCTCTCAGGGCTCCCACTGAAGTTTGCATTGGATTGGTCAGTGCTATCAGACAATGGTGTATTCTCCTGAACATTTAAGGAAGTCTTCACAACATTTTCCCTGACGTCCGTTTTTGCTGGTTGGGGAACAGTCCTGCTTTCATCAACGTCACTCTCTATTGACTCGCAGGACATATTAAGGAGGGGTTCCACATCTGAGTTTTGTTGTGCATCTTCGGGTTGAGTGTCAGTCTCTAAGTTTTCTGTAGACGAAATCTGCTCAGCACTTGAGGAATCCTTTTCAGGTAAGTCATCTTGCCCTTGGTCTTCCTTGTTGGAAGAATTGTCATCGGGTTTGCTGTTAGATGTCTCCTCCTCCCCCTCCTCGCTATCACTGATAAGTACTATTTCATCAATCTCCAGGTCTCTTGGTGGAGAGGGCATGGTAGTGTCAAATGTGTACTCATCTTCTGACTCTGCTGACTGCGTCTCCTCTTCCTGTCTGCACGGAGCGGGGACGAAGGTGACGTGAACAGGAACGGGGCCCTTGTCCTGGGCACTGACCGCTGCTTGCATCTGCTGGTTCAGGATGTCTGCATTCAACACATTATCAACATGGCCTCCCGTTTGTTGTCCTACTGATCCCAATGTACCTCCTGAAGACAATGCCAATCCCTGGGCTCCTTGACCAGCAATGCTGTGTAAGCTACTGCTTACATTCACAGGATGCACAGCCTGCAGAGTCTCAGAAGACACCACAAAGGGTTGTTGGGAGGGTCGGTGGTGGACTACGGACATTGGAACTACTCCGCCATTGACAAGATTCTGGTGAACATTTGGTATGAAGACATGGACTGGCTCTGACGTTGTGGGGAATCTTGGAATCTGTGCAATGCTCACCGGCATGCTTACTCCCATTGCTGCATTTGGGAATGAAGTGGTAGACAACCCTACTGCACTGCTACTGGCTGGCTGCAACTGTACAGGTGCTAGTTCTGGGGTACTTGTCCTTGCTGCCGGAGCAATCTGGCTTTGGATATTCTGTAGCTGCTGCTGTCCCCCATATTGCTGTATTGTCGGTCTTACACCCAACACTGCTGTGGTAGAACACTGTTGAGGGGCAACCTGGCCTCCAGGCTGTACTGGTTGACTCTGTGACACATTCACAGCTGCTGACGAGCTGCCACCTGAAGGATGCATGTTGGGATGCTGTGGGATGCCACTCAAAATCTGACCAGTTGACAGCTGTTGAAGGTCTAAGGAGTACCTAAATGGCTGGGTCAACTGGTATGGGTTCATGTGGGGCATGGTCTGTCTTGCAGTGGAAGATGTGCCCAAAGAATTCACAAAGTTCACCATTCTGTCCAGGGGTCGCCCAGAGTTTGTCATGTTTTGGCTGCCTGATGATTGCGGTGGCAAAGGTTGAGTTGCTGTTGTGTCAGTGTTCTGCAGTGATCTCAAGTAGCTTTCATACTGTGGCGGTGGTAGCCTGGAGTGAGGTGGTACCAAAGGCACTTGGTCTGCTTGAGGGTAATTACCTGAATCACTGACAAGTGGAGGAGGAAATCTCAGGATTGCTTGCCTCGACCCAGCACTACTGAGAATGGTAGAATTTCCGATGGTCTCAATACCAGAAATGGGTCTCTGATTACTGCCTGTCGGTGGAGGCACTGCTGAAGTTGTAGCCATCTGCTGGTTTTCCAGGAGGGAAGGCTGAGAGGAAATGTTGGCCATCTGCATTCGACTAGCTACCATGTGCAGCGCTTGACTTGCACAGTTACTCACTGGGTTATAATGCTGCACCATTCCATTCACTGCCAATGTGTCTTGTTGAGCATACCTTGCATCTGCAGGTTGGTTGCTGACCTGTAAGCTTCCAGGACTTCCACCATTCAATGTATCTGGATGCGAAGCTTCACCATTCACCATGGACTTTGGCTGAATAGGGCAATTATACTGCAGGATCTCTTCCAGTGACATGCTCTTCATATCCTTCACGCCATTTCCAGGTGCCCTGACGTTGTTATTGGACTCCTTGAGACTTGGTTGCATCGACATAATATTATCAACTCCAGCCTTGAACACTGCAGCAGGAGCATTGGACAGCTGGGACAGATGGCTGGCTGGTCCTTGTTCACTGGGGGAGGACACGCTGGTAGCAACTGGCGATACAGGCCCGGGGCTTATCGTCTTCTTGAAGGTTAACTTTGTTGGCCCCGATGACTGGACACTCCATTCAGACATCGATCGGACATATTTTCCCTCCCATTCCTGCAGCATCCACCCCGGTATGATGTCTGCGGCCAACTCTGGGCAGTTCTGGATCTCCTTCACAAGGCCTCTCTTTGTTGAGATGGCTGAAACAAGGAAGCTCAGGTGAACTTGGTACTCCAGATTCTTTCCAGCCTGCTTCAGGACAGCTGCAACTCTTTTCAGCCAGGACACTATGGAAACTCTCTGGGCTTGTTTCACCATATGAAATGACGTCAGTGCTTTCCCGAGCTTCTTCATGGCATGTGCCAGGATGTGTTCAAGTCTATCTGGACAAAGTGAGCCAACCGACTTCCATATCTGGTTCAAAGAAATGAGAGGTATGTCATAATTGCAGTTTTGGCACAGCAAGGGGCTGTAACTTTCGTCCCTCAACCAGTCTTTGATGCTGTCACACATTTGCATTGCTGTGTCTTTGTCAATCTCAAGGAGCTGCCCTGCTAGCTTCTCTACCAAGACTGACACAGTAGGAACATAGTCGTAGGCAGTCTTGGTGCTAGCGTGGCCAGCACGGTTTGCATGTAGCATTCGTACTACTATATCGACCTCCCCCTTCTTGACACAAGTTGAGAAACAGGAGACCAGGGCAGCTTCCATCTTTTCTTGTGGAAGAAGTCGAATCATCCCATCTAGAACTTTCGGCCACTCCTTGGCATACAGATCTCTCAAGGCAGCTACGGACGCCTCATTTGGGTCGTTGAAGAAGGACAACTTCACTATATTGCTGAGCAACGTTGTCTTGTCTGCAGCTTTCGCCATTGGGAATACTTGGTTTGCAAAAACTGCCAGTAGCCTATTATTTACTCTTGCCGATGGGACTGACACCAGGTTTGAAGTGTAGAAACGAAGACAGCCAACGATGGTAGGTGAGTCAACCGGGGTTATATTCAGCATATCTTCGATGAGGACAGCGGCCACTGGCTGAGGTGCACTCATTAGAATATTGGACCATGTCGTGTCCCTAAGCCTTGACACGCCATACGTAGGGAGGTACCTTTTCCGAAGCCACTGACATAAGTGAGTGGATGCAAACACACTGGGCAATGTGCAGCTGTTCAGGGAGCACTCAAACGCCCAGAATTTCGTGCCGAAGGCCGCAACAACTCTAGCAAGGTACGCGTCGTGTCTGTGGGCAAATAGAGGGTACAGGACCGCTTCACTGGCCGTCACAACTAGCTTCGACAGAACTTCAGACTCTTTCAAAGCAGATACTGTAAGCAGACCCTTCTGGGATGCTTGTATGAGTGATCTTGCCCTGTTGCATGCCGCCTCGTCATGACTGGGAGACTGGATACCGGATGTGTTGTTGGCTGCCCATTGCACAAACCATATTAGGAACTCCAAGTTCAACTGTACTCCCACATTCATGGTCAATGCTACCAAGCAGGCCCACAGGATCTTGTGCGCCGGTAAGCCCTTGACACCGCACAAGTTTGTACTGAGGGACTTCATCAGTTCTAGAAAGGCTGCTCCGTCCATTTTTGCAATGACAGAATCACCGATATGCTTAGCGTCTACCGGTCCTGAAGCTAATGCCATGAAGGCCTCATTGAAGGCGCCACACCTTGCATACAGTTGAGGCACTTGTTGCTGCAACTGCGCAAACTCCGCCCTCTCTTGACTTAACGACAGGCCAGCCAGGTTATGCGCCGGGATGTTCACACATTTCAGGTAGCGCACGGCCTGCCGGTAGTTCCCGTCCTGTTTCAGTCTCTCCACCCGCCTCTTGATGACCATGCAGTGCTCTAAAAGAACGTCGTTACCCTTTCGGCCGGTGAGATTTGCCCCAGTCAGCACCAGCGACAGGAGACGGTCCTCCCACTGTCTTACGGACAGAGCCCTGAAGAAGAAGATCAAGTTTAAGTAAGAGCAATGACTGTCTTCTTATTGTTTTCCTTTCATCTATCTTAATTAGAGAGAAATGACTAATACACGCCTCATTAGATAATTGAAAAGCATCTATTGTCCTCTAGATGTAAATCAAAGAAGTCTCATCTAATAAATGTTGTATTGCCATAAACCAGCGAGAGGGAAGTCTGAATGGTTGAATATTGACACTATCATAAATTAAGAGTCATACCAAGGATGTCGGACTCCCTCCCTGTTAAGCATTTCAGTGAGGTTGACAATGACTGCTTTCCGTAGCGCTGGGGTCGTCTTGACAAGCACGAAGATATCCATCAACAGCTCATCGATTCTACAAAGACACAAAAATCAACATATATATCATCATACTGTTCCCTTCTGAACATATGTTTAAAATTTACTTAACCTAGAGACTTTGCACGGTACTGCATTTTCTTGGCAGCCATCCAAACCTCATCTTAGCATCACAAACTGATTGCTATGACTCAGTGAGTTTAATTGTACATATTACAACTGGTTTACCTTTTGTGGTGTTACTTAAATGTCAACAACTTCAGCAGCAACGGTAGCAAATGCCAAAGACAAATACAATACAAGATAGACTTGACTTAAATCTTCCCTTGGATGACTTTCAAAACAGATAATGGTCTTTTCACATAGATTATTACTCCTGAAGACTTCTACAAAATCATCTTGTCCAAATCGCTGTACTTACTCTTTCATGATTTCATTCCTTGACTGGTAGAACTTGGTCTCCCAGACCTTGTAGCCCACGTTACGACTGGAAACAAAAAGAGACATGGAACATTAAGCAGTTGTTCTTTTACTCTTCATAGCAACCACGGGAATGAGACATTGTAATATTCGACAAATGTGACTGCTCCTTGAGTTAGCTTGAAACAGAGACAGGGGCGCCACAAAGGTTCTGCAACTTATGAATATGATCCATGGCTCACAGAGTCAAATTTTTTATCTACAGAAATAGTGGATTGCTAATCTTTTCACAAAGACTGGATTTAGACAGTCAAAAGTTTAGGATAAGTCCAATTTTTGTGTTGCAAATTCCAGTTTAACTATGGTTCAGAAATTAGTATTAAGTTAACCATGGGAAAATTCCTATAAGAAGGACACACTCACTTTGGCCTGGTGTTCGGTGGGGACTTCTCCAGCACCAGGACATGGATGAGGGAGTCCAGCATGACCATGCCGGCATCACCTCTCCCCACCTGGCTCTGAGCCTTGGCCTCCTTCACAGCATCAAGCAGCTTCTGCCTCACAAGGGAGTAGCTGCAAAAGTTATTCATGATTACTGACAACAGAGTCATTTTCCATTTCATTTATCTATTTAACCAGTAGACACATTCAGGCCTATTCATTTGTTTTTCAGGCTCCCTGGATACAAATACAATACACAGACAATAGTGTGCGTTTGCTTATATCTTCCTTCTCAAAAATGCATAGTTAAGAGTTATAGTTTCTTCCATACCTGGTACGATATTCATCTTCACATACAAAACCTTTAGTGGATGTATCTTATGTCAGTTTGTATTCTCTTGGGGACAAACTTAATCCTGGGCTTGAAAACATTTTTTTCAAAGCTTAACTCCTTAAGATGACAGACTTAACGATGAAAATCAACAACATGGCCTCCAAACCAACGAGTAGAGGGGATCTAAAGAAATCTAAAGCTGGAGGCAGGTCTGTTTCAAGGTCAATTAGCTTGAAGTATCTGGGTGAGCGCTGTCTCCAGCTCTTAATCTTTTTCCATCCCACTCAATGTTTGGGAGCCAGTGTGTTGAATTTTCCTTGTTAAATTTGTAATTTTAAGCTTTCGAAGATACATTTTCATCAATTTCATGTCATTAAGTTCAGATTTTGGGACAGACAAGGTAAAAAAAATTTCTGTCCCAACAAGCAAATTTCTGTCCCTGGACGGAGTCCTGGAGACAGCCCTGATCTGGGTACAGCTTACTCGTATTGTTCCACTGTGTGATGGGCCTTGCACACTTCACACCAGCTGGTCCCCGCCACCAGCTGATGGCAGGTACACAGGCACGGCGTGCCCTTCCTGAAGGTCACATACTCCTCCTGGATACCCTTTACCAGCTCATCTGTTCTCCTTACTGCAAAAATGCAACAGGAGAAAAACATTAGAACATCACACTTTACATGTATGTACCATATATTATAACCATGCAACAATGCTTTTCTGCAACACTACTATTACAATTTCTACTATTCTATTAAGAAAATCATACCCTCTTATTTCATATCCACTGATGTTAGGATACAATTTTTATATACAAAACATATGTTCTCTATACAAGCAAACAGTATACATCCAACACACACAAATATGTAATATGTCTTCTTTTTATGAAAACACTTAAAAAAGTTAAGTTTTAAAAGCTTCTAACTTTTCATTAAAAGCACCTTCCGAAAAAGCATATAAGTATAATTATTTTTCAGAGATTTTCAAAGGTGACAAGAAATGAAGAATTCTTGTACCTGCATCCCGAACTTCTTGAGTCATTTGCTCCACTGTGAGTCTGGAGAGGAGAGGGCTGGGCTTGGATGTCTGCTGTGCCAGCCAAGACGGACACTTGTACGCGTTACAATGGGCACCTGCCGGGTTTGTCCACTGCTGACACTGCACAGAAAATCAAACAGGGTGACTATCAAAATCTGTAAATCGTCCAATATTTGCTGAGGCGCTCGCTACAAACTCCTCACACCGCCAACATTGTCTTGCATTGTGTTACTATCATTGTTTTAGCTGCAAACTTACAACACTATGCCTACTTTCCTCTCCCACTGTGAAATTAAGTCTCAGCACACATAAAATGATTCATAGGTTTCTGTCCAAAGAAAGCTTTTACTCACCTGATCAGCTGGCACATCACACATGAAACAGTAGCACTTCTCACAGTACTTGGCATTGTTCTCCACTGGCCCTATTGTTGTGAGGTCCACCTCCCTGGAGAATGAGACAAGCACTTTTATGAATCTAATCAGGTCATACAAAAACACTGGACCCAGGGCAAGCTTGTGTGTAGTTGGAAGTGGGCCATCATCATGTGCCTTTGTTTATCAATCCTGACATCCGTCCTTAGGTTTGGTTTAGGAAATGTGTTACTGTAAATGCATTTAGGTTTGCAGTGGTTCGACATTTGAGGTTTTCCAGGTCACCTCTTCACTGCGAACTCAAAACCCCCACGAAAATGCTTGTTCTGTCTTCTGCCCATAACCCCCTTGTGTTTCAACCGCGAACTAAAAACCCACCACATACACTCCATTTTCTTCTACCACAAAATCAAATCACCGCGACCTTAAATGCATTTACAGTAATCGTCAATCCTCAGTGTGATAAATTTGTCTATTTCACTTTGTGGCAAAAGTGGTTATTTTCTATCTACAAACTATGAATTGTGAAGCATTTTCTCAAAATTCATCTTTTCTAAAACAGGTGAAATTTAACTGAATGCTTCTTAGCACGAAGGTGTGACAAACAGATGATGGCCACTTACAATCACAGATCAACATTTTTGCACCATGAAATGCTGAAGACTTTGAGCTTGACAAGACCTGAAAGAATCACCGCAGAGTGACACTATAATGTAATCTGAAGGGAAGACTTGAAAGTAAAGCAGGAAACCCCAGACAAGCACCTGAAACAAAGAGGCCACAAACAAACTAACTGAGCTGTTCCAAATTGTTTCCTTGGTGTGGATTTGGTGGATTGGTATTAATTCCCACTTAGAACTGAATTTGAACCATTCATACCAAAATTCGGCAAATCAAGACCAATCCTGTGCCTGTCTGAATCCTGATTCATCATATGAATCCTGGTATGAACAGGGTTTTAGACTGACAGATAGATCCAAGACACAAATCTTTCTACCTTGTCTAAAAACAACATATTGGAACAGCCCTTGGTAAGCCACAGCAACCAAGTGTATGGAGGGTTAATAAGAGAGCACCAACAGTAATCCCACACACGTAAACCATTCTTCACTCGTCACCTGCTCTGAAGAGATTTCCATTTGCCGTATCCCCAAGACTTCCCAAGCTTTTGAATTCCTATTTGTCTGTAAAGCAGTGAAAGTTGATATTCCTTAATGTTGCTTAGTGTTAGTGATAGCACTTAGAATTGGATGGGTTTGTATCTTAGTCTGTTAATGGCTACAAATAGTTGTGGCTTGAACAGTTATAAATTGTTTTAGATATACAGGCATTTCTGAATCCTGTACTGGGTTAGTAAGCCTTTGTGCATTTTTGTTGCCAGTATTATTGCCACCTATGAAATGCTAAAACAGTTTGTAGTTTGGTTCATTACTTAATAAATTCTACTATAGTGCTGCAGGTAAAATTTGTCTGGTGCATGTAGTTTCGCATATTAGCTGTACTTGTGCAAGCATGCAGAAAAAGGACTTAAATACTTTGAGCCCTGAAATGGCTTCCAAGTCATGATACTGTATTACAAGAAATCACGCCATTGCTAGACAAAGAACTCACTTGAAGCTGTGTATCTTGCAGTCACCCCGAGCATGTGGATAATGCGCTGTCTCTGGCAGGGACACAAAGGTCACCAACAGGTCATCCTCGTCAGCCGACATAGTGCTACCCTGAAGATTACCTGGGACAGAAAGGGAAAAACATCATGACACGTTGTAGGGTGCTATTTCACTGCTTCAAGGCTAATTTTCCTGCCTTGAAGGTCACCTGCAACTGAAATAAATAAATTCAGAAAACAGTACAGGCTGATGTTTCACTGTCTCACGAACTAAAGCCATTGTGCAGCATTGAAAACAACCTGCAACAAAAAGGCAAGGATGCATGAAACAATTTGTGTGCCACTGTTTCTCTGTCTCACCAAGAGATTTTAACCTCCTTGGTCTCACATGCTAGATTTCAGTGAGGACAGTGCATTGGTGTCAAAGACATGGATGTCATTGTCCTTAACAGACCCTTCTGGAGTGTTTTGACTTCTATAATAATAGCTAACTCTAACAATGAATTCAGCTTAAGAGAAGCAAATTATCAAAAACTGGGGGAAATGTCAACAACAAACATTGGCTTATTTCTTCATGAAATCTCATGTCATCTATAAAATATGACTTTTATATGCAGGGCTCGAAATAGTGGGTGCATGTGCACCCAAAATTGGAACTGTGCACCTAATTTTTGACTGTGGGTGCACTGGTGCACCTATATATTTTTGTACCCAATAGGGTTAAGGTACTATTGTACACTAGTATACAGAATATTCTTGAAATGTAAGTATAAAAAACAGCATGATAACTTTTTGCTGTACTTTATTTAATGTATTATTTGTTTGAAATCTTAAAGTTAGCTATAGAATTACAGATTGAAGTTCTTAAGAAAGGCACCAGCGTTAAACTTTGTAATTATGTTCTGAAGAACATTCAACTTTATTTTATCTGGTGCACCCAAAATTCTTTCTGTCCACCCAATTTTTTTAGTTGGGTGCACCAGTGCACCTATTCCAAAAGATGAATTTCGAGCCCTGATATGGAAAATGCTGCTGCTAAATTTTAGAAATTGAGGACTACTGCAAATCCTGAAAAATAAACATCCTTTTCATTTAAACCTCCCCAGGGTTGAAGGCCAATGATGGGCAAACAATATGAAACCAAAGGTTTATCGTCTGTTGTTCCCCTCTCAAGGGTTAGACATAGGTGCACATAGATGTAACATGGCTTTAATCTAGTGGAAACAGGCTTGTATGGTGAGGCAATTAAAGGATATGAAAAATTCATTCATTACGTGCAAAGTAGGTCAAGGATGCACGTTGAAAACCTTTTATAAAAATGAACAATTGCTTTTGTCATGTAAATATGAGTTTAACATTCACACAAAGCAATACTCACACAAAGCAATTAATTCCTGAATCCTAGCTTGTGGAGTCAAATGGTGTCAATGTCATGCTGTCATAAATCCATTTTGTGAATTCTCATAGGCAACATCTTTACAGCAAGCTTCTTATAATTTTCACCAAGTACAGCAAGGACCACAACCAGTCAATGATGCTATGGCAGCCAAAGAAACAGACGGTACTTAGTGTACTTTCACTTAACCTGAGCCAGTAGTGAAACATAATAGCCAGACTATAGTTCCCTGCACACAGCTAGTTTTGTCTGTGATGCTGCTTTGGGTATTACCAACAACATTCCTGCCAGACCAGACTGTACAGGGGTTTATCAGGGTGGGGAAATCACAGTTTGTGCCTAAAAATTGTGAGAAATCTACGGGGCCTGGAGTCATGCCCCTTCGTGATTCCTAAAAATTTCAAACCGTCTGAATGCTGTTTCCCGCATTTTTAGAGCCAACTTTCAACTCTAAACTATGGCAATCCACACCGCAAAATATTGATGCTCTGGTGCTATAGATGTAGATGTTCCAACAAAAATATCTAGAATGCCCCTATAGACAGACACAGTTTAAGACGGCCTCCACAGAAAAAGACGTCCAAAACATCCGTCCAGTGGGAATGCCCGCTATCAACATCAACCCCATCCCTTCTACAAACGTTTCCATTGCCGGGACTGTTTACATTGGCTCCTAAGGAACATTGCAATCTAACCTGTGAGCTTGATAGCGTAGACAGTCCATGCAGCTAGATAAACTTGAGACACTGCCCCTCATGCAGACACCTTCCTTCCTGTCACTTCAAGAACCCAGGGAAACAAAACCACAGTGTTCCCACAGCTGTCTCCTACCCACAATGCCATGCAGCCTAATGATGCTGATGTCTCATGCACTTGTCAATAAAGATCCTGAGGGGGGAAGGGGATTACCATACGGTTTCATGGCTACCATGTTGCCCTGGGGTCATCTGGCAAGTCTGAACCTGTCCGTGCTCAATCATTCAACAGCCTTTTATTATGTCCAATGGCCCTGTGGTAAAGGAAATTCTTTTCAGGTCAAGTGGAAGGTCAAGGTCACTGCTTATAATGGATAGAACCATATGCAGGACAACATGTTTCTTGACCTTGGAGTGGCTTGGTTGCCAGCATAATAGTTTCTTGGGAAGGCTGTGGTTGCTATTTGGTGAACTCATCTTTCTGGAGGACTACAGTACAGAAGTGTGTATGTGACCTGTCTGTCAATAGCTAGGGTAAGCTACTTTAGGTGTTAGCCTTGCCTTTACTTTGGACTCTCAAGGGTTTCTAACCACCAAACAGGCAGCTGAATGATCCCGCATCTGGTTTCAATTAGGCTGACCAGGACCACATTGGTTGTCCTAAAAAAAAACTGAATCTCGAAAAAATAATGATTCGGACACTGATGCTAACAGAAATTATTATAGATAACAGGGACTAGGATTGGTTACTTTTGTTATGTTAATGCCTAATTTAAGTAGAAAATATGAATTCTTCAATGTAAACCCTACCCTTTTAACACTTTTCCATATGGTAAACTCATTGGGTTATCTTCTCATATTACAGTTAATGTAGGTCATCTTGATTTACTGTAAGTTCTCAAATATTGTGCTCTACTCCTTTCAATAGCAGTATCATGGTACAGCTGCATATTAAAAACATACAAATTACATTGGAGTGGATATGGAAATCTTAACAAACATGTGTTAATGACATAGATTTCAGTGAATAGTGCTTTTTAAAAAAGGGACAGCTGCTAGCCACACAGGCAAATGTACAGTAGATCCTTAAGCACACAGCAAGTGACCCATAAACAAGTATGAAACATCCCCAGAGACTTCAGGTCCTAAACCATACCACATGTGGAGGAGGGAATATAGAATCTTCAAATTCAAAACAATGCAGAATCTTGGTAAAATAGAAAACCATTTCTAGATGTTTTGATAAACTTGCCTTGAACAGAAAAACTGATGACAATCACTGGTTGAACAGGTCAACTCAAATGCTCTAGGCAAAGTATAATGTGTTTTCAATAGCTTGTTGTACAGTGCCACTTCCCTATGGCTTTCATTGTAGCATAGTGTAAAATAGAAAATTTGACTGCTTAACTTTGGTAAATTTGCATCTTTTGATATCTACATGAATTAAAAATTCATAATTTTCAATATTCCTGATCACAATCGGATAAGTTCTACTCAAGTAAATAAGCATATCCTCAACAATTTTTGAATGTACATTATTCAGTTCAATTACCTAGCCAAAATTTAGTCTCTTCAAATACAGTACTGAATTAGAGAAATTTCTAACACTAATTTTTTCCGATCATCAACATCTCAGAGAAGGGCACTGGCACCTGCTGCAGACCTGAAGGGACATCCATAATTACCTTCATACTTGATATGCACCAAATTTCTCTAGCCTGAAGATACTACCTTTGTGCTGTAGTAAGGTAAGGCTTTCTCAGAAAGGGAAAGGGAACACAACTTATTGAATGGGATGGAATGCATAACAATGATGTCAAATGGACCTACGCTTTTGTAAAAAAAATCAGTACAGGACAAAAAGTCCCAGTCAGTAATAATTCTAGTTCTATAATACCATACACCATTATGCTCAGAAAAGTTAGATTATAGGTTTTTGACACCATGGTTCTTTACATAATTCCATCTATGAGAACTGATGTAAGAGCTGTGAAACCAGAACTGAATGTTGTTCAAGTGATGCATAGAATTTGATGGTCTTCAGGGATTGAGCACCAGCCCACCTCCTCCCACTAGGAAAACAGTCATCACATATATTTGTAATCAATTAGTAACAGTATGGTTCTCGCCCCGACATTAGACAAAGGAGCATCTTTTCCAACAATTACACTGCCATATCGTATGCGGTATTATGGTCTGAACATATTATCAATTCAAGAGGATCAGAAGACTGATTGAAAGCTTGATTTGATTTGATTGGGATTGCCACAAATATAATACACGTGGGACCCAGGCAGCTAGCTATTATTACTGGTGTTGGTAATAGCTCTACTTTGTGTATGGAAACAGTGTATAAAATCTACTCGTCACAGATGAACTTTCATTCAAATACAAGACTACATATCTACATATCTGTTGGATCTTCTGGTTAGAAAACTACAGTCAAACCTTATCAGACAACCACCTGGTGTAGGCAACCACCTGGTGTAGGCAACTACTTGGTGTGGGCAACCACTTGTTGTAGGCACCAAGCTCTAGTCACAAGCCTCACATTATTAACCCTTGTCCTGCTGTCGTTTTTTACAGGCTTGACTATATTCTCAAAATGATCAACCAAATTCTGTAGCCTGGAGAAACTGGCTTGATCATTAACAAATTAAAGTTAAGACAGGGATGAAATTATGGTATAAACGTTAAATCAAAATGGTACTATACTTATCGCCTTTATCAACGATTACACATTCTCCTTCCCAAATACAAGCAAGTGTGATAATGCCATCAATCGTACCTGCTTCAGTGGGCTGCAGTGGATCAATGGTCGGAGATTCAACAAATACGACATCATCATCATCATCATTTCTCTGGCTGAGTGTGGTATTCTGGGAAGGGCATCCTGGTAGGTGAGGAGGCGCCAGAGTGTTGGGTCCTGCTGGGGTAATGTTAATTCTAATCAATACACTTGTGCAGAGGCTTTCCTGTCTGGCAGAAGGGCTTTGAGAAAATAACAAATTGCAATGAAGAAAGACTTTGACTGTTGAGCCTTCTACCACAAAGTAAGAGAAGCCAGGGAACATCATCATTCAAAATGAACTAAAAAAAAAAGGAATAAAACTTTCAACTTTTTTCCACATGAAAGCTTGGGACTTCTTGAGTGTGTCATCCCTAAAATGAAGTTTGCCTGACCTACATACTTGGCTTGGATACAACAATAAGAAATAAAGATAGCAATATGTGCATACTAAACTTGTGCAATGAAAGCTATAGCCTGGGTGCCATCCTCCACAGTAACCGCTGGCTCAATCTTTTCGCTTGCTAACCAAAGAGTTGGAAAGTGAAAAGATTGAGCCAGCGGTTACTACAGAGGATGGCACCCAGGCTAAGTAAGAGAGCTAAGCAAGGGTGAAAGAAAATTAGGGACATAGTTTGGGAAAAAAAATGCAGAGGGAACAACACAAGCCATAGGCATCGTGTACTAGTATATGTCCCATACTCTTCACAAACTTTCAAAGGGGAGTGGAGGGAAAGAGAAAATGCCTGTCAACCTACCCAGCGTGGCTCCCTGAGAGACTAGGTTCACTGCCATACACCCAGGACAGGACTGTGTTAGAGCACCCCAGCCACCGCCAGGCTGGAACACAGGAGAGGAAAATTGTACATGTTAATGACTTGAAAACTCAGTGAGCTATGTCATTTCTAAAGACAATAAGACTGCAAATTGGCAAGGTACAAAAAAATATGGACATGAAATATGTGATAAAACCTTATGATACATGGGTGCACACTAAAAGAACAAAACAGACAGCTGAGGTATGTTCAAACTTTTCCGCCAAAAATCTTAGCCAATTACATAATCAGATAAAATAGGAAATTTTAGGAGTAGGGTGATCCAGAGAGATAAAAATAAGATAAGACTTTGATAGGAAATAACGTTTTCTTAGATTAAAAGAACTCTGGACTCTTTGTTGCAACGCAGGTGAACAATATCACAACTACCATTATTCTAAGCAGGTCAAATGTAAAGGTCATTTAACTGAGTGTTTATTAACAAAACCAGCCGCTTCAAGGCCATCCCAAGGCCATCTCTTTTCCAACAACAACCAGCAGCAGTGAGCTAATTAGTTTACATTACCCAATACTGGTATCAGTTGGCAATTCTGTTACACAACATGATTGATTATAGCAGGGCTCGAAATTCATTTTTTTGTACCTGACCAAAAAAATAAGGTGCACAGAAAGAATTTTGGGTGCACCGCATAAAATAAAGTTGAAAGTCAGCAAAACATAGTTACAAAGTTTAGCGCTACTGCCTCCCTTAAGTTAAGAGCTTCAATCTGCAATTCTATAGCTAACTTTGAAATTCAAACAAGTTAACGTTGGGTAACATAAATTCGGGATTTTTCCGATAATGGTTGACTGAAATCAATCTAGCAGAACAATAAACCATCCTTTTTTTCTATTATTCTGTCAGTATCATGTACTATCTTTGCACTAATCATATATATGGTAGATTTTGTCTCTAGTCGTGCTGACACCATAATATTTCAACATGAAACTACTGTCCGCCGCACACACAATGACGGTGCTGTCGGACAGGGGGGCACATTAATTCGGAAGAGAAGATTCGTCTTGAATATCTTACCGCTAATTACATTTTATACAGCAGCTATTCGTTCCATCCTTGGCTTGAGGAGAGTGCTATGGATATAGACGTGTCCAAGTAAAAAAAATACACGAAAAAAAGGCAGTACCGCACACATCAGGCCAGTTCGGGAACAACCCGTGTGTTGAGTCGGTAGAACTTCACTCAAAGTCGGCCCATCGTCATGGCAACGTGTAACGTTACATTATTCATGGCAAGTTAGCTGGATGCCGTAGCAATGGTAATACTATTATGTCCATGTGTTCCTTGTTGTGTTAGGAGCAAACTTTGAGGAAAATATCTTCCTCAGTCCACTATCACACGCAACATTTAGACAAAAAAGTGTTCCTCACAAACCTTTGTCGTCTGCTTGACAACAGGATTCTGGTTAACAATATGGCGGCGGGAAAATACACGTGCCGTAGGTTGTAGCAACAGAGAGGAGTTTTGATGATTGATCACACTTAGAATCCAGTTGCAGGTTAGCAAAAGAGATTGTAATAAGTTGTCTCGTAAATAATTGTGTTTAGCAGGAAGCGGATGTGACATTTGTCTTATAAACCAGCCGACAACCATGTTGTGTAATTCTCCCACAAAGCCCTCAGACTGTTCCAATAAGGGACGGAGAGTTTTTGACCTCGTCGCCTTCTAATGCATGCTTATCGAAGCTTTTCAGACAGTGTTCTGAATACGTAAGTCTGTCAGGTTTGCATTTCTAGCGGTATTACTTATGTTGCATCTAGCACATATACCTAAATACCCCGTTTTCGAAAAATCGCGAATTTAAGTACCCCGCGAATTTATGTTACCCAACGTTATACATCAAATAAAGTACAACAAAAGGTTACATTGCTTTTCCTGATACTTACATTTCAAGAATATTCTGTATGCTATTTCACAAGAGAACCTTTACCCTATAGAGTACAAAAATATCTAGGTGCACCAGTGCACCCGCAGTCAAAAATTAGGTGCACTGCTCCAATTTTAGGTGCACAAAGGTGCACATGCACCCACTATTTCGAGCCCTGGTTACACAACATGATGTTATTGTTCGCTTACTGGTGCATTGCACCTATCACTGTAGATCCCCAATGGGGATGTAAATGTAGAGGGAGAAATTTCTAAATCTCTAAAAAATTTCACACTAACTTTACTTAAAGAACAAACATTTCAAATATTTTCTAATACCATACTTCTGGCTATCTCAGTTGTGAAGGGCAGTTAAAAGATTTTTATTTCTAGAACTGAGTAGAAGACTTTTGAAGACGGGAAACCAAACCTTCAATTCTGTAGGCTAACTTATACCAGGGTCACATTTCCAAACCAGGTTCTGGAAGGCTTTCTTCAGTAACAAAAAATAAACAACATATCAACATAGACAAGTCCATTTATCCAAATGTCCCAGGCAAGAGAAACCACTGATCAGGCAAGTGAATGTCCTCCCGTACTTGCCTGATGGGGCCAGTGCCATTTTTTCGGACGCCCTATACTTTAAAGAAATTTGACATCCCAGGGTAGGAATGTTAGGGCAAATCTACTAATCCTTTTTCCGTAAAAAGATCATATTGATGCCCGTCAAAAGCATCATATTGATGCCCGTCAAAAGCATCATATTGATGCCCATCAGTCACTCAATACTCTTAATTATCTTGGTACATAAAGCAGCAAAAAGGTAGCTTTGATTTTTCTACAAATATTCTGGGGCCTAACATGCTTTGTCTTACCTGCATTGAGATCTTTGTTTATTGTTTACATTGCCCAAATCTCGCAACACTTTCATCTTACATCCTTTAACTGTCCTTATATAACATAATCATTACATCATTGAAAGGGATAAGATAATGAGACTCTCTCACGGTCTTTTGACCTTTGAGGTAATTATTTGCAAAGTTTCCAGTCGCGCGGACTTGAATCAGGTGAGAGTTGTTCTGTGGTCTGGGCACTCTAAACTGCCATCAGGGGCAGGGCTCGAAATAGTGGGTGCATGTGCACCTGTGTGCACCCAAAATTGGAGCTGTGCACCTAATTTCTGACTGTGAGTGCACTAGTGCACCTAGATATTTTTGTACTATATAGGGTAACGGTTCTCTTGACTACTAGAATATACTTGTGTACAAAATATTGTTGAAAGGTAAGTATCAGGAAAAGCAATATAACCTTTTGTTGTACTTTATATCCTTGGTTGAAATTTGAAATCTGGATAGAATTCAGATTGAAGTTCATGAGAGAGGCAGTAGCATCAAATTTATGTTTTGCTGACATTCAACTTTATTTTATGTGGTGCACATTTTTCCTGTGCATCTAATTTTTTTGGTTGGGTGCACCAGTGCACCTATTTCCCAAAAAGAATTTCGAGCCCTGAGGTGTAAGATGAATAAATAAATTGAAGGAGTCAATAATATTTGTAACGAAATGCAAGAAATCACTTTTCAGATAGTAAGAAAATCCAAAATGTTGCAATTAACATGTACAGAAGTATCTTACTTCTGCAGTTCTGGCCAATACCCTGATTGATTTATCTTCAGCCCCAATATATGCAAGTCTACAAATTTGTCTGGATCATATTGTAAAGTTTAGAGTGCTTTTTCTATTAAAAATAACATGATATCATCGTAGCAAGTAATAATGCATAGAAATATGTCACTTAAATTTTCAGCAAGTGAGAAGCTGGATCAGGTCAGTAGACTTTTTTAGATAATTGCCCTAGCAAAGGCTATAGAGCCAGTGATTTTTCTAAAACTTGTCCAACCCTGATCAAGTTTGAATATAATAAAAAGGAATTGAAACTTATCACTTTTATACCCTCTATCTGCATTATAATGCCAGTATTGTACTTCCTCTTGCACATAAACATAATTAGCTTTTGACAATATGCAAATTTGTTTCCTGCCCACCTGGCTTAAAGTTTAACAATTGAACTATTGTCTGTGGCCCACCTTAATTGTATAGTAATCTATACAAGATAACAGTTGCCCAACCTGATTTGCATACTTCACAAGCAAAGTTTCACCTCTCAAAGCAACTCTTTTGTGTTCATAATCTGGTTGTTCTGATAGTAATTGTATAAAGGAAAAGGTAGTCCCATAGCCTTTTTGAGGCTGTAGGGGCAGTGAGTTGTTATCCACTGTCTCTAGAGGAGATTCGAAGGCAGGGCCCATCTCTCTCCTTCCAAGTTCCACCGCCTTTTACCTCCCCAATCGAAGTCAGGTACCCATTTTTACACAAACTGACAAAGGCACAACATCAGTGGCATATCAGGGGAATTGAACCCAGGACCTCTTGGCTCTGGGCCAAACACCCTAAAGATACGCCAACGCCCACAAATTTAATTGAATACAACAGTTGAAATGCAGCAATAGGTTTGTCCTCCAAAACACACAGTCACAGCTTCACATGTGCACAAAAAAATACCCCCCCTCCCCCAAAACCATTGTTGACTTGGCCCGTTGTGATTGGACAGCGACAATTAGAGAGACAATAGCAGCCATTAAAACCACACCTACCTTTAACGACTTTGACAATCCTTTTTTTCTTGTTGATATGACTTAATCCATTAGCAGTCATCTCACAGGATTATTCAGGTAAATGAGACAATACATGCCCATTATTATCATATCAATATCTGCCAATCACCTGGCAGATAAGTTAAATGTAGATAAATTTGTGATCAAAATGAATGAGTCACAACCTCTGGCTCCATTGCATGTAATATAATGACAATGACAATGAACTTTATTGCATATTCATGCCCAACATGGGCTAAATGCATTAGGTAACATGAAGTAAAAGAAAAGGAACATTGTGCTATATTCCATCTAAATCTACAGTGTCTTCTTGAAACATTTGTACACAAATTCACATAGTTTTTCAATCATATCGTAGTTTCTAGAAGACATAAAACATGTGAATAACTCATTATTTGTAGGATGCGCATATTTCTTGTCTAGTTGTATGGAACTTACAAGGGGTCTGCGCATGTCTGAGTATAGTGAGCATTCTAAAATAAAATGTATTTCATCTTCTATACAATCATTGTCACAGACAATCATATAGCATGATCCTGCCTACTCTATTGAGTATTGTGAAACCGTATTAACCTGGGGGTGCTACACTACCGATCTCTCAAAGTGCTACACTACAGATCTCTCAAAGTCAATGTGGCAGATTTATAATGTTACTGGAGGTTACATACTTAACAACTCTATCACAACTTTAGTCCAATTGGCAAAAGTTACACCGTCTGATTCGCACTAACGGTCTGAATCTGGCTACGAGGGGGAGGGGGGGGGGTAAATCCAATCCGCCTACAGAACTGGATTCTGTGCATCGAGTTGGGATCAATCCCATGCCCTGGCTAATCCCAGTTTGCGAATTCTGGTATGAACATTTTTTTATTATAAAAAAAGAAATGAGTTTAAAAACGGGGCTAGTTGAGCAGCCCTAGCCGCATGCCCCTCTACAGCTGAACCAATACATAAATAAATAAATAAAATGCTCATACCTCTGACTTTACTGCCCTGCTTTGCATCTTCCCTGTCTGGTACCAGCCTTGTGCTCTCAGGATTCAGCTGAAAGGAAAAGATAGCAACACATTTAGTCCCACTTCCTATCCTTGTCCTCATGAAACTATTTTGACCCCATCTAATCAGATGTAGATCATAGCCATCTGTGGCAACCATTCAGTGCAAATTGTTCCAATCCACTATCTTAGACCCCGTTCACACTCATTTTTTTCAATCGCGATTGAAGTATAATCGCGATTGTTCGATCCGATCGCGATTGAACGCAAAGAAACTTTTGCGTTCACACTGCTTTTCGCCAAGTGGATTAAAGTACGCCGTGATCCGACCGCGATTGAAGCACGAGGTCAAAGGTTCGGCGTCGCTTGCTACAAAATGGCGGGAGTCCCCCAACTCTTGATGATTTTGTATCTCTGGAGAATATTCTGTAGCCGTGGAAGGGAACGCAATCGGCGGGCTATGATCGCGAGAAGGCGTGAACGACGAAGGCTTTTGTATATTGGCCTCGCTGTAGTACGGGTAATGAACGCGACAAGTGCTGTAGACAGGACAATCTGAGAGCGTGAATGAAGCGACGATTGGTGGGAAAACATTGTACTTGGTACATTACTTATGTGATAAGTTGCGACCCTAGCCTTGAACCGGCCGAAATCCCCGCGGATCGCGATGGAATGAATCGTAGTTGCGTTCACACTCAAAATTTGATAGGATTGGATTGGATCCGATCGCGATTAATCCAATCAAACTACCTCCGGAGGTAGTTACAATCCAATCGCGATTGGATCGTTTTGGATCGTTCCAATCGCGATTGGGAGCGTTCACACTGAAAAAATCAATCGCGATCGGATCGATTCAATCGCGATTATACTTCAATCGCGATTGAAAAAAATGAGTGTGAACGGGGTCTTAGTACATGTACTTAGCTAGTAGCATAGTGAAGATGACCAAGATCATGGTGCTGTCATAATCAAAAAGAGGGCAACTTTCCATACACATGTAAGCAATGTTTGAGTGCATTTTACACTTGTTGTTCGCTGTGTACACACTTCACAACATTGTACAGTAAAAAGCAAGAGGTATTAAACTATTGTACAAGTCATCCTTCCAGTTTTCTGTCAGCCTCAGACCTTGAGCACACAAAGACAGGTCGAATCGGTGACCCAGCAACAAAACAATATACTCAAGTGGCGATCAGTACATATACTCATATAGCTGGTATAGTTCTATCTCCATGTTCAATACCAACAACTCACACCACGGTACCATAAGTTTTCTGAGTAACTATAGCTGATCTATTTTTGGTTCGGCAGCCCGAAGGGTCAACATACGATAACCTGAACGCAGTTCAAGTAATAACTAATACAGAGAAGCATGCTGACTCTCTGAGTAATCTTTTCAAAGAAGGTGAAGGTCAAACCCTGGTAGAGTCTTTCCCACAAATCCACATGTTCCATCTTACATGAGAGGAAATCAGGCAGTAAGTGTTGCCTGTTCCCTCCAGTTTGTCCGCATGACCCACATGTAACCCAATCCACCAGCAGATAACAAGAAACAGTCCAAGCAATCAATCATTTCACACTGGCAGTGGCAGCCTAAAAAAACTCTAGCCCAGTGACCCCTGGCAAAATATGTACCACAGAAACAACATTGAATTTGAAAGTAGGATTGTTATGGTTTTTAAGGCCCCCGTTCATGATTAAAAAAGTTTCGGATATATTCCGAATTGAAACAGTTTACATTTTACGTCCGTGATGCAAACTTGCAACCGCACTGAAAACGGTTTACATCGAATTTGCACATTATGCAAAGTCTGTTCTGTTCTGTGATCCCACACCTCGAGTTGGCGGCCGTAACAAGATTTTACTATTCAAAAACACGACCGAAATATCCTATTGACAGCTAAAACTTTCGATTTTCCGCGCGCTAACCAAGAGTTGTACTTTAGGTGTCTTCGATCGGCACTGAACTGCTGTCCTGTTGAAGCCGCATTCCTTCAGGCCCTTGGTGATTTCTTCATACACTTCCTGGTTCTGCGATGAATGCCATCAACTTTCTTCTGGACCTCCTGATCCACCCAAATAGATATCAGCTTGGGCTGGGGCCGTAGCAAGATGTTACGAAAATTCGATTGACAGCTAAAAGCTGTCACTCTTTCCCGTGCTAAAGCCCAAGTGACGCCGTGAACTATGACCTCATGTACCCCGATGTACGACATCAGAAACATCAATGTGAACCGGTTCCGTATTGCTTTTGCGTTCATGATGACACTTCCATGAAACCATTTTATTCTGAACCGTTGTAGACTACCTCACGGAGAGGTTCAGAATAAAACGGAACAAAGCTGTTACTGAGTGTTCATGTTCACAAGTAAAACGGTTTATCTTGCTGAAACGGTTTGAACCGTTCTACTTTTTCAATCATGAACGGGGCCTAAGTAAATTTTAGTATTCTAAATGTATTTCACTTAACACATCATATGATCAATATGGACATTATAATTAGGTCAACCCCAAGAAGGGACTTTGAATTTGATACAATTTTTCTCACTTCTCATCTACACATTGTGCAGATTCATAAAAATGAAAATGAATTTGAAAATACAATTATTGCACAACAGCCTTGAAAACAAGACATTGTGATGTTCATAGGGCAACCCATTTTCAAAACCTACCTCGTTGCCTAAACTGTACGCAAAATCTACTTGTTTATTGATAACCTTCTGTTCAGAATGGACAATCTTTGTTTCAAATATTGAGTGCATCTGATCTATGCAAGTCAAACAGCATTTTTACTGGAAGCCATTTTATGACATGGTGTGACTATAAGGCATAACTATCCAAAGTTGTTTTCATCGTTCCAGTTCAGTGGTTCAGCAAGAAGAATTTTGTACTCATAACCTGCATTGTCTTTCATAAACCAACTGAGGAGGGTCATTGAACTCATAGAAAGCACAGGAGTACATGATGTTGCTGTTTCTGGTAGCCTGGTCTGAGAGCTCATTTCAAATTCAACCTGAGTAATAAATTTTAATAAATAAACCTGCATTCACAGCCTACAGTTGTTACAAGGCCACAGAGAAGTCACTGACCTTTGGAACTGTACATGACTGGGTCTAGTGGAGCGGATGAAGGTCCTTTTACAAGCACAAAAACCTCTGTCATATCAAATATTAAAATATCATCAAAAGATCATATCAAAATGGAGAGGTGTTGGTTCTGTAATTCTCAGGAAAACTCAGGATAGGTGAGCGGATTGCATCAGTTGTCCAGGGCAAAGTGCACTCTTTTCTTTAGACCATGCTAATATATTTGTATAACAATGTACATAGTACATGTAACAACATAGACCATATACCACCACAGTACAGTCAAGACATGAAAAGACAGGCTGACTGTGATAAAATATTCACACTCACTCTAATGAAATTGCAGGAGCCTGGTATGTGATTTAAAAAAACACAAAAAAACAATTTGAATTGATGTCCAGGATGTTTCCAGAATCCTATTTACGTGAATCATTAACTTCAGGTCAACGAACAACATGGAAGATTAATTGTAACCTTTAGAATAACCTCAAACTGTTTTAACAGTTAAAGGTTCAGTTGAAATGTCACTCAGACAACTTTGAGGGGCTGTTCTCTTTTGGAAGATGCAAATCTGTCTAGTTTTGAATGTACATAACGTTAAACCTTGCAGTATGCTTACAAGGTATAAAATACACAATTCCATACTTCTATGTTCAAGGCATCATCTTTGAAGACTTTGATAATGATATTTTAGGGCACTTGACAAAGCTTTTGGATCACTTCAGAAACACACAACGTTAACATGTGTGTCTTGAAAAATGGAAACCAAATAACTCCTGTAAATGCATCTAAGTTTGCATGGTTTTTATTTCGCGCTAAGGGGAAAATTATGGAGTGTTTGCGGTGGTTTTAAGACCGCGACAGTGCTATAGTTACAAACTGCTACAGTACTGGACAAAAATGTTTGCGGTGGTCTTAAGTTTGCTGTGAAACGGTCACCGCGAAAACTGCGAACATAAGACCACCACGAATATTTCTGCATTTACAATATGTGACATCTTCAAAGTTTTCTGTCCACAAATAATAGTAAGCACCACCCAAGTCATAAGGAAGTGAGTCACAAGTACATAATGTCCGTCCAAACTCAGTTACATGCATAGTTTGTGCCTGTTGAACAGTATTTTGCCAGCCAGAATGTTTAACATGACTTGTCAAATTTTTCCATAACAAAAAAACTTACAGTTTTCTTTCGTTTCCTTTCTTTTCACCTCCTTTCAACGCACATGGCACACTGCATAACAAAATTCCCAAGGGACGTCAGATTAACATTCGGAAGAATCTCTATCTAACCTCCTTGGTTGAAGCAAAAGTAAATGCTAAAAATCATGTCTCCAGTCTTTAAGTACTTGTAGTCCACGTAAACGTTACGTCAATACGAAGAACAGTCACCTATTTTTTTGCCTGGGGCAAGTTGCCACAACCTGCTTTGACCGATGAAATCATCCAGCCATGTGGAAAAATGTCCTCGCTTGTCACACCTATATCTATGGGATGATGATTTATGAAAAACAAATTATTCCGATCACCAACAAAGCGTTTAGGAAGAGAAGTATCACTGTAACCAGGCGTTAGATGCCCTACAGAATGAAGGAGATGTATAATTCTGCTATCTATATGAAAGTAACTAAACCCGCATGCTTTCTGACAGCTCGGGGCAACAAGCGAGACACTTCGCCATGCTCGACTGAGCAGGAAAATTACTGATTTGTACTGAGTTTTACGTACATTCGAGGCCAGATCGTCGTCGTGTCTGTCCCCTCCCTGTACCAAGTTACACGTAAAGCAAACATGAACGACCATCACCTTCCTAACCGAGCGTACGTAGACATCAGTTCGCCCCCCCTCTCTATATTGCTGTGTAAACAAGCGCCAGTCCTTTGTTTGTACGGCGACGTTTCACAACTTCGTCTCAACAACGACCGCAGCGATGGCGAAGCTGCGCGATCGGCGGTAAAATATACACTCACCAGACGATGGAATATCTTGTCGACAGCCTTGATGTCCTGCTCGGAAGGTTTGCCGCCAAAAATACATCTCTAAAACCCCCCGAGGATCAGAGATTCTCCAGGCGCTGCCGTTCGGTTTTGGCGCTGGACATCCTGCGGGCCACGTGACTTTTGGGAGGGCTGGGCTCAACTTCGACCTCTGGAGGGACGATTCGACTTTGGAAAGTTTGAGATCGGAAGCTTTCAAAACAGGACAAAGTTGTGTTACTGTAGTGTCCGCTCTCCAGGTTTGATGGTTTATGGATGGAAAAAATACCTACCATGACACTGATATACTGGTACTTTTTACAAGTACGGTTATATTCTATCTTAGCGTGCTGTGGCCCCCACAGAAGTTGCCAAAGGCGGTGGCGCAGTGATTGACCTTATGAGAGGAACTGACGTCGTCAGAAAAGAATTTCCGACAAATTCCAGACATTCTGTGAAGTGTGACGCCCGAAAATGTAACAAAACATAAGCGAAGTGCAGAAAAGTCGTGTTTCCCACTGCTGTTCAGATTTACTTCTAAAAAGTTTAACTCTACTCTTTCTCTACATAGTTGGCCCAAGGAGGTTATATTTGGTTGGCCGGAGTTTGAGAAAGAAAGAGGGCTTTTTTAATAGGACATTCGAGGCAAAACCATGACTACGGTGGCGACAAAATTGCTAGCTTCCGCTTTGATTTAATAATAGACAAAGGAAGCCAGTAACCGGGAGCCCGTAAAATGCCCCTAAAAGAAACAAAATTGGCCCGAAACATTACGCAATCAGAGATGGCAGACTTCACACTATCAAATCGTCCTCTAGCAGAACAAACAGACAGACATGCCCAAAACTCCCTCCCTTGGGGGAGGAACGATATTCCCTCTAACAGTTATATTATTACTAACTTTCGCTGACACTGCTTTGCTTTGATACTTCGTGGAAAACTGATTCTACATGTAGTATGAACAGGGTAACACAACGTTACATCTGGTGTTGATTAATAAAGTCAGCAGACACTAATCAATAACAAGAGTTCAACGACCCCATACCTTCGTCAAGCAAGATTTGCAAAACTTTCACATGTAAGTTGTAACATACTAGTACCTGTGCAAAATCATTTACCAATGAGTTTGTACAGCTTTTGCTCATTATACATATGCAAAGAATAATTTGTATGAAGTCGTTATGTCCTCTTTCCAAATCACATATGTTGCAAACATCTAATCTCCAAGCAGATCTACACCGGGCGCGAAAATCGTATATGCTAGCCAGAGAAGGTCCAGTCAGCCAGAGAGGGTCCAATCAGCCCGGTACTGATTGGACCCTCTCTGGCTGACTGGACCTTCTCTGGCTAGCATATACGATTTTCGCGCCCGGTGCAGATCTGCTTGGAGATTAGATGTTTGCAACATATGTGATTAGCAAACATCCTCCTTCAGGAAGCTATTGTAGCATTGCCTCACTAATTATGCAAATGATGTTCACATTTACAGAATCTATATCCGATGATATTCAACTTTATCTAACCTACCCTACATGTGTCAACGGTATAGATATTTCATCATTTACCACTAGAGTCAATTCCAAGTCACCGAGAGGGTTTCCAGAAAGTATTTCTAATAAGTTTGAACTTTTTTAGATAAAATAATACTTCAGTCAAAATAGTTCTAAATTCTTCAATCAATTAAAAAGTTTGAACATATTTGAACATTTCAATAACGTATATGTTTTTGAAATAATTTGAAAGTAACTTCAAAAATATATCTTTATTTAGAACAAGGAGGTTTTTACCCCTTGATCTGTATGATTGTTTCACTGTTGGAAGATCTTGGAACATGTTTCAAATGGTAGATTTGGGTTATTGACCCCATAAAAGTAGGTGCTAATCACGTTCTATTGTCTGCCTCTGAATATATTAGATTTCGCTGCTGGACACTTGTGACTCTTTTGTGTTGAGCTGTGTATGCATGGCACCGGGAGATAATCCCATATAATTTACAGGAATGTGTGAATTGCCCCCTTCCCAGCCCACCAACCCAGTTTCACAATGTTTTCAGAATGTTGGAACATGTTGGAACAAATATCGGATGAATCTATATTGCAACAGTTTAGAAAATTATACATATAACGTGTTCAATGTTATAAATTTTCTAACATATTGGAACATAGTAGAAAATATTTAGAACATCAAATAAATGTTGAACATTCTTAAATCTCAGTTAGATTGTTGCAATGGTTTTGAAAATGTTAGAACAAAAGGCAACAAACACCCACACGGTAATGTGGAATTGACTCTATAAAGTTTCATTCATTCATTATTCAAATGTTCTCCTGATTTGCATTATTCATGTCCATAAATGTTTATCTTGAACCATGTTACATGACTTTGAAATTATCCTCATTAATGATGCAAATCAATCTACATACCACTACGTTGGTCTTTATCAAAGTTACCCACAAGTTCAATCATCCGTTCTTGAATTATCCTGCTTCAAAGTATGCAACTGAAACGCCCCTGAAGTTCCAAAGAAAGCTGCAGGAGGGCCAAGACTTCAACGAGGTCACTTCTCCCATGTCTCCCCGAGCAATAGAGATATACCAACGACAAAAATCGTCACATTATCTTGTGAAGACCACGAGATATAAAAAAAACGGACGTTCGGCTGCAATGCCAAGGAAAGCCGCTAGGGTGCCCAAAATCTAATAATCGTCTTCAATGAAATAAGACCTAACCGCATACCACGTTTCATGACAAGCCATCCATAGCTTCTTGAGTTCTGCTGCTAAACCGCGGCCGCATACACACAATGACATACATACAAACATACAAGCGCTACCAAAAACATGACTTTCTCGGTAAATATAAATAGGGGCATTAGGCAAGTCCTCGTGAGTTCAGTTATAGGCAGGAACTTTGGGTTTGCATTGCCGTCTTATAATGTTTTCACGATAACTAAGTACAAATAAGGAACTCAGGTGGTCAAGAAGTAAAATGGTGACTTCCATAAAATGTAAAATCAAGTACTGTATGGGGGTTCTGAAAAATCAATGTAATGTCTTGACTCGTATAACCTTGTCCCGTGAAATAGAGCATGTAAGGTATCGCACATGACATAGCTAGAAACATAGAAGCAATTTGTGCGTGTAGACAGAACTGACATTCAATATACATGTGTTTATGATCTACCACCATGTTTTATTCAGCTAGATCACATCACTATTCAAGGCTGAATGAATAATACGCGTCATTTTCCAATTTTAAACCATACCATGCATACATGCTATGCTAAGTAATGAGCATGCTGTGTCTCGTACTGTTGTTATCATGAAGTGAGGGGCGGCTTTCTTCCCTCTTCTCGGAACTCATGCATTTTTCCCCGTAGTCGCATTTATAGCACAACCAAGGACGTATCGTTTAATCCCAGTTCAGCGTTAATATCGTACGCGTTCTTCAAGGCTTTCGATAAAACATTATTTCAATCGTGCTCACGGCATCACCGTCATTCTACATCAAGTAAATCTCCGAATGTACTAGTACATGTATTTCAATCTATTTTTAACACCAAGTGCAAACGGATATGACCAGGGGAAAATCACCCTGATATGCATGAGTTTGCTTACAATTTTAAAAAAAGAACAAATAACGAATATGCACATCACGTACCAAACAATTAACATCAAAAGTACTGACAATACTCATTGAGGCAAGGGAACCACAACAAACGTGGTTTAGTTACAGTCAAAATAGTGAGTTCCTTATTTTATGAAAGTATGTCGAAGGATACTGATGTACATGTGTTTTTTATCTCCATGAAAAAAATACTTTTTCATGGGGATATTGTTTTGAGTGTGTTAGCGTGTATGTTTGCGTGTTTGCATGTTTGTGTCACGTCACCGGATGCTTAAAGTCAGCATAACTGTAGAACGTGTCGATGGATTGTAATGATATTTGGTATGTGGGTAGGTGTTGGGAGGAGAAAGGTCAAGGTCGATTTTGGGCCCACTGGTATGTGTCACTGGAACTGCAATGGCGTATTTGTAAAAGTCTTCTAAGGAGAATAACTGAAGAAAGGAACAACAGATTTTCATGTTACGTGGTAAGCAGGTAGGTTGGACAGAGATGTACACACTGAAGTGCAAACTATGCAAATTGTGATTGAATTTGCATAAGTAATGAGGAAAATCTATACCTCCAGTCTAGGCATGTCACACCTGTCACACCTGTTGGTTTCAAATCTGGGACAAGAATTCACCAGGTCCCAACAGCTGGTAATGAGGAAAATCTATACCTGGGAGCTCACACCTGTCACACCTGTTAATTTCAGACCCAGATTTAGGTGCAAGGAAAGATAGACACAGCTGTTGCAAGGTCTTGGTTTAATCTCATGATAGTGGAACATTTATACACAGAGCTGATAGATAGATATATATGGGTAGTAAGGTGGTGATGATAATATCCAAAGACTGGCTGTCACTATTCGGTTGTTATTGCTGTAGCAGCACCTGTTATAAAACACATCATATATAAAAAAACAATTTCATGGAGATTTTGGATCTTTAGACTCTTGTTTTAAATGTTTTGTACCTCACAACGTCGGCTGGGAAAAGAAGTGTCAACAATATGCTACGTTAATGCTCCACCTATGTACAGATGTATCGAGGAATAATAGTAATATGATAATGAAGTACTCACTTGTGCATTAAGATCAATTCTTCAGAACCAATATTACACGCCTTGGGCGAAAGAGAACGCTCTGATACGACGCTTGTTTTCGTGAACGTAATGTCTGAAGAAGATCTCTTCCGTAGTACACTGAGGTACAAGTCGAAGCTGCAGACTGCCCCCTCCTACGCCACTGTGCCTATTCCCACGCAGAATCAATGATATCCCGTCGTTGTTTTTCTTTCCTGAAGAAGCTATACGAGCATTTGGTCTCGTTTATTAAAAACACGTGTTGCCATGCATATGATTATGAACAGCCTTACATACAATCAAGGTATCGCGTCAGAACTAAATTAGTTTACACCACTGGATATAGCCCGGGGCAGCGTGAATACAACATTTAATATATTCACCAAATAGGACCGATCCATTTAACTAGCAGCGGGGACGGCATAGCTGCAAACCCTCTTGAGAAACGATGAATATGTGAAAATGATTAACCCCTAGCCCTCTCGTGAATACATTTGTACGTGAAAAAAATGCTTCTCTTATGCCATCCGCCTCAGTCAATAACTCTATGGCAACCGCGGCACAAATCTTGGACCACGTTTGGAAAGATGAATTTCGAATTCCTTTATTCCTATGTCAGATTACATGGCACAAAACAGAAACACTATACATTCAAAAAAATTGTCTATAATAGGCGATTCCAAGAAGAATAGCACATAAACTGATAAAGAGGATAATTTGTCGGAGCTGCACCGTCTTTCGGAAGAGACGAAAAATGGGAGTCCCGTGTTCGAGGAGGTGCCTCGAGCGCGTTACAACAGCCTCATTACTCAGATGGGTACCTACTGGCTGAAATAATACAACGTGGTGAATAACATTGGTCGATGTATATGACCGGTGCACGGTTGTACTTAGACAGTAGTAAATATCAGGTAGGTGTCAAAGGTCAAAAAGCTTTCCCGTATGTCACACCAACCTACCTCCCTAACAACAACTGGCCAATCAAATTCGGTTACTTTCCACCACCTAGCCAATCAAAAACAGGTATTGGTAGGACCATCGGGGTAGTTGGCATTCCTAGAGACGAAAAAACGGCGGCGGTAGTGTTGAACAGTCTGGTGTGTTGTCAGGTTTTCTTTAGTTTTGAGCGACTAAAACGAACAGGTAACCTCAAAGAAACAGCATGGATTCACTGCTGCAGCCAAAGGAAGGGGAATACACGGCCACAGTGTATCGAATGGTGAGTTGTAGAGTAGAGTAGAGTAGAGTAGAATTTTCGGTCAGGTAGGACTGTTCCAGTTTAGACCGCTCTTGTCTGTGGTTGAAAGTCTGGAAGGCGAGGGTGCAAAAAATGTAAAACTTCATGACTGAAACTTGTGATCAGATACTATTATAGTATCTGATCACAAGTTTCAGTCATGAAGTTTTACAAATGTAATCTTTGTAACGAGGGCTTCGAGGATATTTGAGTGTCATAGAACGATAGGAATTGTGGTGCAATTGGTAGAGATTACAGCTAAACTACAACACATCAATGTTATACACGTAAATTGCTAACAAATAAGGTTACATAAACAGCATACATCATAATACCATACCAAGGAGGTTAAAAATCCGTTTTTTTAACCTTGATAATTATACGAATCTAGCTTTTATTTTCAAATGAAAACTTCGTGCCCTTGAAGATTATGTGCAAGTTTTAAACTTTACTTCAGACCAAGTCAGAGCAGGAAGGAAAACAGTTGATCTTTATACTGAGGTGTGATATGAACTTGCAAGAAATTATGATAGCAGCATACTAGTATCATTATTAGCTATACTGTGGTATCCAGGTACTACATATCTGTATATAAAGCGTCATCATGCAAGTCTTACAGGTTTTATCACAGATATCTTTATTACTATAAAATACATCCCTAACATGAGCTTTTTACATAAAGAGCGCAATACGTATATGTATATCTAACCATTATGTGGTATTACAGATCAAAGAGGGCAAGTTTATCGATGTTGTCCATCTGCTGAATCTGGAGTTGCAGAGTCACCCAAAGGTAAGACTCATCATCATGGTTTCTTCCTTTACACTAAAGGGATGATGTGTAGTACATCATGATATGACGGAAGTTTTCAGCATGTCAGTACATGTACTTGTACATGATAATCAGATTATAATTTATGAGGTAGCCTAAAATGGTGATGATGTGACTGTCAGATTTTGACACAAAATTGTGACGGTTCCTGACTGGGCCCAAGATTTGATCACACGGCTGCTGTCAGCAACCGTCACAATTTTGTCCCCCAAGATCTGCTTGGAGATTAATTGAGCCAGGTCTGAAGAGACTTTTCACATCATATTATGTAATCTTTATTTGAATCCCTTTGCGACAATGTTGGCGGGTAATTGGAATTATTTATTATTTATTGTTTATTTCGGGCTCGACGGCCCATATTGACAGACAGACACATACACATCAACAATACATCTAAAATAGGTATTGTATCAAGCAACAGCACATTGGTGTGGTTAAGAGATATCGATGTACACTGTAATCCAGCATGGTGCAAATGATGTCACATGAAAAGCCTGTATAGTGACCACCCGTCTTATTGTCACTGTGTATTGTTGATTTATCTATGTATTGAGATTTATCACACTTGTGGAAGGATTGACATAACTGGTGACCATCACCTTTTCAAGATGTAAACTCTGGGACCAGACTGTGAGGTGTAATGTTTGATCCACTCACACCGCGATGAACCTACTCATTTCAATATGTGGCAGGTTCTTTAATGTGCTGAACTTGTGGCTCTTCTTAAACACATTACCTCCAGCTTATAGTTTATGTCCCGTCCAAGCGGACATCCCTAATGTTAATCCCATCCACCTTGTGCTCCCCAGTCCCGCCCAGCCCTGTCCCTGCTGGGGTACTGCTACTACCAGCTGCAGGACTTTGTCAACGCCGCGGAGTGTTATGAACAGCTATCCCAGCTTCACCCTGAAGTGGACGACTACAAGCTGTACCATGCCCAGTCCCTGTACAAGGCCTGTATGTACCAGGAGGCCACCAAGGCAACCTTCACTCTGGAGAGTCAAGCTTACCAGGCTAAGGTACCCAAATGTTCATATCTGGCATTCCCCTATATGCATAGCCTCACCCACAATATACCTTGGGTAGGCTCTGCTAGACTAGCCTGAGTACCAGCCTTTTTAGCTTCCGTCCGCAACACAAGCTCCGCTGAAAGCTGGCCGGGAGCGTAGCTTGGGTAGCGCAGCGGAGCTTGTGTAGCGGACGGAAGCTAAAAAGGCTGGTACTCAGGCTACTGCTAGACCAGACTGAGGTTTCCATTTTTGTGGGTGTGGCCTCAAACCATCTGTCAGCCAATCAGAGAATTGGCTTTACCTAAAGAAATATTTAGGTGATTCTCTGATTTGCTTAAGGCTGGTTAGAGTCCATGCCCACAGTAGTGCTACTTTGCAAAGATAGAACTGACAGTCAGTTATATCTTTGCAAAGGAATACTACTGTGGGCATGGACTCGACAGGTATCTGAAGTGAATGCTATAGACATGCAACATTACATAATAGTAGGTAAGGTAAACTGTACTGGAAGTCCAAGTGTCAGAAGTCATGCTAAATATTTAGACCTGCACGCTCGGATTTCCATGCTGACCAAAGTATAGTTAATTTCATCTTGGTTGTCCATAATGACATGTTCGCATATCATGTACCGGTATGATGGCTGTATCACATAGATTACTGAACTATGAAATGTACCCAAAGATACATGTGTACGTCATATGTGTGTTACCGGAAGCAGAGACTTGTATGATAAAGGTTGCCATTTTCTTCCCGTCAGATCCTGAAGCTTCAGGCAGCCATCAAGTACGGGGAGGAGGACCTGTCTGGGGCAAAGGTCAGCATCTTGTCAATCATTTCTTTTTTTTCATAAGCCCCAGTCCTCAGCTTAGCAGCAGGACTGTCAGTTATCACCGGACAGGAGGCTGTTGCACAGCGCTCAGGTGGGCGTTATAGGGTGGGCTAACTACTACCTGACAGGGCTGACTTTCAAGGTTCTGGAGCAACTGCTATTCAGCACACTCAGGTGACCTCAATACAACGGTTGCCCCAGCACATAGGACTGTAACTCACACTAGGAAGGACCCCTGCTCTTTTTGATAAGTGGGGTATCACTGTGCTCTTTGGGTCAGATTTTAGATCAGATCAAAATGATGGATGTAATACTGACTCATATAGTGTGGACGTCTTTGAGGCATTTAAAGGGCAGGCCACATGAAATATTGAAACCATGGTGAAACAAAGATAAAACATGTTGATTACTTCTTACACTAGTTACAGTAGACTTACCTTAGACCTTAGAGCCTCCTGTAAAATAAATTTATAGTAGCAGAAGTATCAGCTTGGTCAGACAGTGTAGTAACATAAGTTAACCACTTGAGAAATATGCCGGTTACATTGTTGTTATCACTTAAGAAAATGTTTGGAATTCTTTCCACAGAGCCTTGTAGAACAAGGTCCATCCGAAGACCCTGACACAGACATCAACCTTGGCTGTCTCCTCTACAAGGTGAGATTACACATATCTATAGGCAAAGTCTTTTGTTTTAAAGATATCAGACAAACTTGTACTTACAGTCATGCGGTCTATGTTGTTTGATACACCTGCCAAAAGTGACCCAAAAAAATTAAGAAGTACAGTAAACCTTCCTTGAGTTTCTGTGTCATGTTTTTTATGTATGAACTTTTTGATATGGGGTGGTCAAGTGGCTAGGCTAGCAGACTGACACAAGATCTAGAGGTAACGTCTGCGATTCTCGGCATTCCTGGCTAGACCTTGAGACCTTGGAAAAGGCACTTTACACGACTTGCCTCACTCCACCCAGGTGTAAAAATGGGTACCTGACTTTGGTTGGGGAGATAATAGGTGGTGAAAGGAGAGGGATGGGTTCTGCCTTCCAATACCGTGCCCTAGACACAGTGGATGATAACCCACTGCCCCTACGGCCTCAAAGGCTATGGCACCTTACCTTTACCTATTTTGATATGAATCTCTATTTGTCCACATTACCAAACTGCGTTTCCTATCTTCTAGGAGGGGCGTTATGAGGAGGCGTGTCATAAGTTCACCACTGCCATGCAGATTCTTGGGTACAAGGCTGGTGAGTTTCTTCTATCCCTTTTACTTTAAACCATTGCCTGAGGAACAAGTGAAAAAGCTAATAATGTATTGAAGAAAAATAGATTGATCCTTCATCAGACAAAGTGTATGAAATATCTGTAAAGTTTGCCCAGATAAAAACAAATCTCCTCATTTTCAGAATTCTTCAGAGCTCTGAGTGATGTATGCGTTTTTTCTCTATTCCCTCAGATCTGTCCTACAATATAGCCCTGTGCTACTACAGCATGAGGCAGTATGCACCAGCCCTGAAACACATAGCAGACATCATTGAGAGGGGAATCAGGGACCATCCAGGTAGGATATTAAGTACATTTTACAGTTACCTTTTAAATCAAACATGTCACAAAGTTGTAAAATGTGTTGCCAAACAGACTTACAGCAGTGTTCTTGGGCCATCGATAGAATTGGCTTTGATCTGTTGAAATTGCATATACATTCTGCTCTCAACAGTAAACATACATGTAGTTGAATGCCATTTTGATATAAGGGTAGGATCAAGGGTAGGATCATGGTATACATATGTATTTTCTATGATCTTATTAGCATCTTTGCTGTAACAGATGAAGAACTCTCGCACCATAGGAAACTCAAAATTTAGTCATGTGAAAGGAAAATTGATGGTTCGAAATGAAAAAAACTTCATTTAAAGTCTTTAGTCTCATGTTAGACAACTTACCTGAAAGCCCCTATCTCACTGGACCTGCGGCATGTTGGTGGCGTTACTGCGTCCTAGCCTGGATCTATGTTACCCATGACTTTATAATGGGAATATCATGCAAAACGTACAAGTTACATGTAGTATGACTAAAAGACAACAAAACAAAATTCATTGAGAGCGCTGTCAAATTGCTTGGTCACCAACATACCGCGGGTCCAGTGAGATAGGGGCTTAACTCAGACACCTGGAGCATAAAAAAGACCTGTCTGACTGAGGACATGTACTGTACTCACCCTACAGAGTTGAGTGTTGGCATGACAACTGAGGGGATTGATGTGAGGAGTGTTGGGAACACGCTCATCCTACATGAGACGGCTCTCATAGAGGCCTTCAACCTCAAGGCAGCTATAGAACATCAGCTCAAGAACTGTAAGTATCATACTATCTGCTACTAAGTTACTTGTACACGTGCACAATGTACTTGGTTAGGTCTCCGACCATTTACAGTTTTATGTTGATGAAGGTTAGACATCCAGGTAAAAAGATACGCCAAACGACAGTTACTCAAGCAACTGGATAAAATTTTGTTTAAAACTTTTATCCAGTTGCTTGGGTAAGGGCCATTTACAGTTTTATGTTGATGAAGGTTAGACATCCAGGTTAACAATATTTAAAGACAATCTCTACAACAGGATAGGATACAGAGGTTATTTTGGGACGTTCCAAGTCACATCTTTGACTTTTTTTCAGCATCAATAGATTGACCTGGCAGAACGAGTCAATACTTGTACATGAGATCATTAACAGAAAAAATGGATACACAGGTCACGGACTCGTCCTGCCTGTGCATCTTTATCATATATTATAACCAGCGTATTTCTGACATGTGGTAGACCTGCATCATGTAGCCTGTATGGTGAGCATAGGAGATACGCAGTACATGTACATGTAATTCTTTATCTGATATTTCCAAAGAAAAGGACATATGAAAGGTTACAGCTATATTTTCTACTGAAGACATTGCTACATTTGTCCCCCAGTATCAGCTCCAGCAGGCGAGGCAGCCATCAGGATCCATGGTATAATTCACCTGCACAACTCACTGTGTCATTATGTTATCATACACAGTAACAGTAACAAGGGATAGGGTGAAGGAATGTGATGGCTAGAAGAGTGGTAGTCTGCCGGTGGAATCCTTCTTATTCTAGCTTAGGTTTGCTCCAACGATTGCTTCCATGCAGAAAATAGCCTGTCCCTGTCCTTACGTCCTGCAATATTTTGGGAATCCAATATTTTGCAGAAGCAGTGTAATATCTACAAATGGGGGTCAAATTTCGGAATGCCCGTTACAACCTCTTTATAAGGACCGTGGTGACTCAGAGCCAATCAGAACTCTCACCTATATTTTAAGCAAATATTAAAATGTCAATCATTTCTTTATGAACAAGTGCCAGGATTTTCTGCACAGACAATGACAGAAGTGATCAAAGGAGCAAACAGAGCTCGAATACCTGTCTAGATGAGTGGCACTGTGGCACTTCTTGGACAGAGAATTAGGCTTAATGCACATGAGGTGAATTTGACACACAAGAATATTGACAAAATGTATCTTCTCTCAAAACAAATCAAGAGAATGCACTCCAAATTTGGGATGAGTTCTAATTTTATGTCAATTTTCTTTAAAAGATTCCCTCTCAGAATGTATGAAATGTGATACCAACATGAGGTGCACTGTAGA
The DNA here is from genome assembly GCA_035149815.1 of Branchiostoma lanceolatum. NCBI lineage: Eukaryota > Metazoa > Chordata > Leptocardii > Amphioxiformes > Branchiostomatidae > Branchiostoma > Branchiostoma lanceolatum. The sequence continues at coordinate 9,671,967 of CM068873.1, forward strand.
TGAAACTAAAAACCACCACCAGAAGTGATATATGTAACACTCCAGACGATGTACTAGTATGTTATTAAAAAACATGTACACTGTTGGAGCAAACCTCCCTGGTGCACTAGCACGTTGCTGCCACTACCTTCTTTGTTATCACATTCCTTGGCACAGCAATTTAATGGTGGCACACTCTCTTCTTTCCAGGGTCGGGTTTAAGGAACTGGGTTCTTTTACAGGACTTCACACTAGCCTGCTATTCATCCCTGTAGACCGATCCCGATTGTCCATCAATTAGCAGTCAGACCAATGATAGCATGGCAGTTAGCATTTCAACCAATGACAGAGTGGCTATATGTCCATCAAATATTTGCATTTTTGTGTTTTTATTATGCATTTCTATGTCTTCATGGGGCTATGGGATCGGTCTATTATAGCTATAAGTTAGTATAACCTGCTTTGTATCTGCTGGGTTAATTAAGTCCCCTTTTTGTGGAGGAGGGGACTAGAGGAAACCCACCAGCTACAATAGGGATGGATAGCACTGGCTAACTTCACACAACTTCACCACAAGTAATGGTACAATAACACCCTTCGCCAAATGTACACAATCAGATATTCTCTGTTATGACCTTGTTTAACGTTATCCCATATTTTGTACCGTGTCACACAGATGAGGCAGCCAAAGAGGCCCTGACGGACATGCCGCCCCGGGCAGAGGAGGAACTTGATCCTGTGACCTTACACAACCAGGCGCTGATGAACATGGACAACAACCCCACGCAGGGCTTCGAGAAGCTGCAGTTTCTACTCCAGCAGAACCCGTTTCCTCCGGAGACATTCGGCAACCTGCTTCTCCTTTATATCAAGTATGAGGTGAGAGAATGACTGCCACAAGTATGTTGTTCTAATTGAACATAGTTATTAGAGAATTAAACTGTTATGCATGACAGATAGAAGCTGTGGTGAGAAGCTTTCAGATGGCGTCAACAGCTTCTGTTCCTGGTGTGTTACAGTTTCATTCTCTATGTTCAATCCATTCCCCAGTTTAACCAATGTTGTTCTAACTCAGTCACTGACAGATGAAAGACACCAGATGCTGTCTGAAACGTCTGTTTCAAAATTTTATCCAGTTGCTTGAGTAACTGTCATTTGGCGAATGTTCTAAGTTTCTCAACTTGCTAATGATCTTATGAAAGTGCACCTGTGACCACCTGGTAGTCTGAACTGGGCAGTGACGCTTGGGTTGAAGACACAGTTAATACAAGGAAACTACAAAGAAAATGCATCTTTAACCTTCTCCCTGCTGCCTAACCCTGTAGCTAATAGAGAATGGGTTACCAAAAGGCTACTTCAGTGAACTGAAGGTTAAGAAAGCTCTTGATTTACTACTTTTGCAACATGTGAAGTCTGCATGTGAAAACAGATACCTCAAACAAAGATGGTTCTGATTTCAAAGTTGATAAGATTCTCATGTATACTGATTTGTGTCCTCCACAGTACTATGACCTGGCAGCAGACGTCCTTGCAGAGAATGCACACCTCACATACAAGTACCTCAGCCCTGTAAGTATAATGCCTACTTGTACACGTATACCACTTTGGTTTTCAAATCACTTATTGGTTTTCTTTAATCAGAGGATACTGTAAAACATCAGATGACTTTTTACACATGTGTTATGTTTGATACTGTAATTCACTTTATCTTCACGGTAGCAAAATTTCACGGTGTAAGGGAAAAAAATGGACATTTTCACTGAACTTTTACTTAGCAGTGGGGGGTGTCCCTGTGGTGTAGTGGTCTGCGCCTTTGCTACTCTGCCACATCTGGTTCAAATTACTTGGACCAGAAGGTCTGGGGTTCAAGCCCCACGTAGGGCACCTCTGGACAAGAGGCGCATTAAGTCATACCAAAGACTTTATAAAAATGGTACATACTTATGAAACAGTATGGAAGTTAAACACACTACACTGCCAGTGGACTAGCCCCCTGCTGCAGTGATTGCACCACAGTGTGGCCCCAGGGCTATGAAACGGAGATGGGCACCGCCCTATACATCAATTATGATGTGGGAGGATTTTAACTAACTTTTAACTTTACTTAGCAGTGGCGCCAAGTGGTTTACAGAACGGATGTGTGAAGGAATCATAGATATTTACAACAGGTTTTTTCACGGTGATGCTAAGTTCACGGTACAGAGGTGACCATGAAAACAGTGAACATAAAGTTACAGTGAAAGAAATTACAGTATATTAGTGCTGTTCGATTCGGTGACATTTGAATGTGTGTTTTCTGTCCTTCCAGACTTTGTATGATTTCATGGATGCAGTGATAACATGTCAGACTGCACCAGAGGAGGCCTACAGAAAGCTGGATGAGATGGCATCCAAGCAGACTGATCAGCTCAGGAAACTAACCAAGCAGGTAGGGCACAGAGTCACAATGCACAGATTCATTTACTCATCCTTGTGTGTCTGAAGCAGATAAATTTATAAAAGAAAATAGAAAGCCAAAGCTCATATTTACAGATGTAGAGTCTCATTTTGATCATCTATATTTACTGTAAATATGCATTTACAATGTACATTCGTGATGATTTAATTTTGTGGTAGGGAGGAATTGGAGTGTGTGCGGCAGTTTTTAATTTGAGGATGAAACAAGGTGGTAGCAGCTAGAAGACAGAACAAGCATTTTCACAGTGGTTTTAAGTTCAAAGAGGTAGCCGAGAAAACAACCACACTCACACTGCTTTTATTCTACATTTATCTCTCCACTGAAACCAGTTAAGGGGATAAGCAGATAGGCACTGAGCATATCATTGTGTTTAAATACTAATAGCTTCTTTTGTTCTGGAAATCTGCAGGTACAAGAAGCCAGACAGAATCATGATGATGAGTCTGTGAAGAAAACTGTTAATGAGTATGATGAAGCATTAGAAAGGTGAGTGTTCAAGTTACAGTATCTGTACGTTCAGGACAATGATGCATAAAAGCTGATGACAAAGCTTGCATGCCTGTCAAACAAGTATGGAAATTAACATACATAAATGCATGTATTCAGTATGTTTTCCCTGCAGTAGTTGCTAGGCTCATTAAGTGTACCTAAGGATCATATTCTTCCATGGTGTTGTGTGGACCTATGCTTTAATCAACAGTAATTTACTTGTGGAAATGTTGCTTTGCATAACAATCCCACGCCAGAAAGAAGTATATTTTAGGATTTGCGGCCCTTTTTAGACCAAAAATATATATTATCTGCTCCAGTGTCTTGGTATTGAAATCAAAACCTAAAGTCTGGTATGGGGGTACCTAAGACATTAGCCCACAGGACTCCACTCTTTTAGCATACTCGCCTTTAAAATGAGTTGTTTTGGGATTTTCGGCCATTTTTACATACAAGATTTATTTGGGGGTTCTTTACCCTGGCATTAGAATAAGATAAAATGACATGAAATTTGATTTCAGGGTGCCTAAGACTTATGCCCACAGAACTTCATTAATACATTTATACCCTTCTCCAAAATGGCCATTATTTTTTGCCTTTTTTTTAGACCAAAAAAGTATATTTTTTGGCCATGTGCCCTGGTACATGTATTTAAACCATTTTTATTCCAATCCTGATTTCCCTCAGGTACATCCCCATCCTGATGGCACAAGCTAAGATCTACTGGGACCTGGAGAACTACTCGCAGGTGGAGAAGATCTTCCGCAAGTCCGTGGAGTTCTGCAACGAGCACGAGATGTGGCGACTGAACGTGGCCCACGTCCTCTTCATGCAGGAGAGCAAGTTCAAGGAGGCCACGGGCTTCTACGAACCCATCGTCAAGAAACACTATGATAACGTAAGAAAGATGGGACAGATTGTATTGTAAATTCATTTACTTTTGCTGTGGTTTTAATTTGTGGTAGGAGGGAAAATGAGATTTCCCTGTGTTATGAATTTGTGATTGAAACAATTCCGTAGGCCAGGAGAGTAGTCATACAAGTGAGATGGAGTCACAGTGCCACAAATTTGTGGTAGAGTGACCACAAGTAATACTGCGAAAAGGAAACCATAGCAAAATTTCATTGTTTACAGTATATATTGTGTGGTTGGACATGACAACTGTAAGAATAGATTGTCCTTGGAACATGTTGAACAGGACTCGCTACCTGATATAATTTGTGACAATGCATTTGTCAACAACATTGCATTTGTATGATATGTTTTTCTTTTGAGATACAGAGTTCACTTTTTAATTATTTTTGTTACATTCAATGGAAGTTTTTACATGCATTGAACAATCATAACCTTGATTAGTTACGTAAAAAAGCATCAAGAGAATCTCATGACCATGCCCCGCTCACCAGCAGTTTTCTTTTCTCCCTCAGATCCTCCATGTCAGTGCTATAGTGCTGGCAAACCTCTGTGTCTCCTACATCATGACCAGCCAGAACGAGGAGGCCGAAGAGCTGATGCGGAAGATCGAGAAGGAGGAGGAACAGGTGGCTTATGATGACCCGGATAAAAAGATCTACCACCTCTGTATTGTCAACCTGGTTATTGGGTATGTATGTTCAAAGAACAATTGTCAGACAAGCGGTGGATACTAGTAATCTGATTTGTACAAGGTGTAAATAGAGAATACAGGACGGTCTGACCGCAGGTTGGAGCGCCAGAGGAACACACAGTTTGATGCTGAATGCACCAGAAGTTCAGAAAATTCCAACGGCCAAATCTGGAATTTGAATTTTCAACAGCAGAGCATGCAAGGCTTGTTTGAACTAGCTATTCTATGAAAAGCCGTGGGAGAGAAGTCGAAGCCAATGCGATACCGTAAAATACAGACCAGTCCAGACCATCTGTATCAAACATTATGATGGCTCAGGTATGACATAAATGGATGTACATTGTACATGTTGTCTAGTAACAATATCTTGTTTTCTTTGATTACAGGACACTCTATTGTGCCAAAGGAAACTATGAGTTTGGCATCTCCAGAGTTATCAAAAGCTTGGAACCCTACAATAAGAAGGTATCTAACTGGGGTCATAATGATATTGCAACATCTCATTGTGCCATCCACTGAAATTTGCCAGTGTTGCAACTCAACTCAGTAAATCCTTGCATAAACATTGATTAAAGGTGATACATTTCACTGCTCTGTATTTGTATCAGACCAGCCTCTAAGTACTCTGATCATTGACTTTCTAGTTATTTGACCACCATGATTTCTGTGATTGCTTCATTGCTCATCATTTAAGGTTACAGAATACATGACAGCTACCCGAAAGAATGTTCTAATAATTCCATCTGTGAAAAGAAATGAGACAGATTTAAAGCATTCATCTGAACTTGTAGATTTTCTCACTGAGTGGCTTTCTTTAGTAACTGTTGTTTTGTTTTTTACCCCAGCTTGGAACAGACACCTGGTTCTATGCTAAGCGCTGCTTCATGTCCCTGCTAGAGAACATGGCCAAACACATGATCATGCTGAGGGACAGCATCGTACAGGAGTCCATCCAGTTCCTGGAGCACTGTGAAGGTTTGTTTGAGATCTTAAACGTTAGGCTTTTTCAAAGATTAATCTGTCTAGTCTGTAAAAGATTAACAATGCCATGTAGGGCATGGATTGTTTTGTAAATTTCTTGATATTGCATTCACCCTACATACCAAGTCATTATTAGGCACATTTCACTATGAGATGTGTTAATATGATAATAGAGAAATGTCAAAAGGCTTGTAACTGATGGTATACAATACAAATTTTCTGTAGTTAGCTTCAAACTTCTCCCTGCTGCCTAACATTGTAACCAATAGAGAATGGGGTACAAAACGGCTACTTCAGTGTGCTAAAAGTTAACCAATTTTAAAAACAGTTATTTTCTTTGAGTTGATTGGTGTCAAATTGACAGAAATGAATTACAAAAAATGCATTAGCTGATGCTTGTTGCTGCATAATTATGACTTGTTAAGAAAATTCTCCAATAACAACAATGGTGCATTTACCTGTTTTCCAGCCTATGGCAAGGACGTGCCGGCTGTTGTAGAACAGCCGCTAGAAGAGGAGCCCATGCATGAGGGACGGAACACCGTCACGTTTGAGGCACGTCTTCTCAAGGCGCTGTTTCTCGAGCTCCTGGCTTGAGATACTCCTGAAACCATTAGTGTCACATTGTCTGCAATGCATGTATTTGCTTGGCTATCTCACAATGGGACGTTGCAGCACTATAAGCACCTGTATTTCTGACACTCAGATATTACTACCCTGACCTGACATTCCTCATCATAAAGGAAGATTATTGTTTTATTGTATTATTACTGTAATATTAGATCGTATTGTAAGTATAAGTTGTCTTGGCCTGGATGTAAATATTGATTGGGTAAACCCCAAAAAAGTTTTTACGAGATTTAAATATATGCATTTAAGAAATTTGAACGACAACAAAGGACAATACTCCATGTGATTATCTCAGCATACTTTAATGTATTATAATTGTGTCTTCACCAGTTTATCACAGATGCTTCTCAATCATTGACATAGTTCCCATTACTTTCTCTGTTAGCTATCTTTGGCTAGTTTGTCTGAAATAAAGGCAGTTAGATCTGCTAGATACTGAAACAACACTAATGTCTTTAACATGTACGTGTATTACCTGTTTCATCTTTACACAGCAAGGATTGAATAGTCGTAGTATCGCTTATATTTCAGCTAGCTTTATGCTTTACTGTATTTATTTATTTAGCTTTATGCTTTGAAGACAAATCATATGTATTTCCGGCAGAGGTGGCAGAAGCAGCTGTATAAGGGTGTTTCACAGCTGCCAAGTTGGTGGGCTGAACCTGAAAGAGCCAAATTGTGTTCAGCCATTACTGTAAAAATGTACACAAATTTACCTAGTGACTTTTAGATTTAACCTCCCAGCATGGCAGACAGTAGTTATGTGTTATTGCCTCTTCAAAAACAATGTAACCATCATGCCATAGTAGGTTGGCGCTTCCCGGGCTAGAAACTTGTGTGAGAAGCTGACCCCTCGCTCGATCTGGGAGTAAAGCATCGCATGAAGCACCCAGAACCCACCAATGCCGCACGACAAGGCCTTGGGATGGAGCTCATTGGCACGCTTCAGCCACTGCTCCGCAACAACTGGGTCCCACGTCTCTCCTGCGTAATACGTACAAACCAAAAAGGCATATGGTAAGCAGACTTATGTCATGCCTGGACCGCGAATACGTTCGATACGGGTGTTCCGGACAGGTTGATAACTTGGGTTATCACATGGGCAGCGTGACGGGCTTCTACATTTATCACATGGGCTGCCATAGAATATCTGAAATGCATTTCTAGTGCGCCGAGTGTGCCGCTGTCGAAAATTTGAATACTGGATTCTGATGTTGGAATTGTGACTGTTCGAATTTTTGTTCGAGGACACCAACTTTTCTCTACCCCTGGCGCATTTCGCACCCTCGGGTGATATGGAATACACCGTGTTGTATTCTATATGTACAAGTTGACATTGACGATTATTCTGATAACTACATGTACTAGATTGATATCATGTGTTACACAACCTCTCGCTGTCAGGAGCTGATTGGGCCTCCTCCCCGAGAGCTTGCTAATTGTGGCCATTCACCTCTAACTCAAGAGGACCTTTCCACTTCAATAACAATTCCCACTTAATAATGCAATCACATCACATGAACTAAGGCATGTGTAATGAATGCCGATGTAGCCGGCACTGTTACGGTGGAGACTGTATCATTACCTGATACTTTTACTTCTAGTGCAGCACTTGTCAGCAGGTCCGTAGGTGCAGACTTGGCCCACCCTTCAGCGCACCTGCCGAACATGCCGGCGGCTTCCGGGTCCACGGGCATGTTCCACCTGGGGTTGGGCTGGTACAGCGGGTTGTCGCAGCTGTGAGGATGGGTGTGGGCCAGGTCACCACTGATGGCCACCACCACACGTGTGTCAGACAGGCTGTCGATGAAGGCTGACAGGGCCCTCCCCACTGACAGCTGCTGTTTCAGGGCCTCCTCCCCTCTCAACAGGGACTGGCTGAGTAGGACATGATGAAGAAGTAAATATAGATAAACAACACCGTGTATTCCGTATCATCAGGGGCACCAGCCCAACCACAGGTCGGATGGCCCGAAGCTTGGAGGGCGAGCCACCCCAGGGAGGGCTGGAACAGAGGGTGATGTAGAATCACCATGTTGTATTCTATTTATGTCATACCCACTCGGGAGACACACATTTCAATGAGAAGTGCACTTGAAATATGTATTGTCCCGGATGGGTATGGCAAAAAATGGAATTCAACACGGTGTATCCCGTGGTTTGGCTGGTACAACACATGTACAGTATTGCCACTGGTTCTTACAAAACAAATAAACAGATTTAGGTACTTAATACAATGCTAAACTTTCTTCCAGCACTGAGGTATTCACGGATCAAATTTTCAACGACGACTGTTGCCTCCTCGATAAGGTTTGAAGAAAGCAACAGTGACAACTTGGTATAGCAATGTTTGACAAGAAAAATTGATTTCATGGAAGCTGTTGGTGATAGTGTCTATTGTATTTGTTACCTTATTATCAGGTACTTGACTGGATTCTTTAGGTTCTTCTGAATGAACCAAAGCGGCACAACCTCTCCCCACCGCAAGGGGGCCTCATAGTTGGTGAAACAGCAGATTCCTTGTGCATCTATCCCACAGTCTCTCAGGTGGGTGAGAAATTGATTGGCCAATTCCTTGTCCATTGGAAGTTCCAGCTAAGGAAGTAAAGAATTTCATCGTTAAATTTTTTGAACATATTTTCGTATCCTGTAGCCTACCTACATTATGGTGAAAGCTACAATAACAGACAAAAATTACTTGAAAGGCCTGGTGTCAAGCCAAATAATTGCGGCTTGCCAAATAATTATGGTTACACTGCTTGGGGTTTTCCAATATAATCGATAATTGATAACATTTATTATACAAGTGCATTCATGCCCTATCGGGTCCTAATAATCAAAAGTACATATAATGACACTGACATGTCTTCTAGTACTGTACTATTATCTAAAACATTTGGTTCTAAAACCACATGTACTCTTTATAGGGTCGGCTTCTTCTCGTCTCTTTGTGATGTTAAAAATATAGGTTGAGATGGGTTTGATAATCGTTGACGGTCGCTGAGATTGCAACGACAAAAATTCCTTACGACGACTGTCACCGGGCCCTCACCGTGATGTCGTCCCAGTAGTCGTTCCATTCCGCCGTACCCTTGGCGACCGGGTTGATGTACACACCCACGGACCTGGACAGGCTGATCCCGTGTGGGGTGTGCAGGATAACCAGGTCTGGGGTCATACGGCCGACTTCCTCAGTAGCAGAGCTGCAAGCTAAGAACGTCAAGAAAATTGGACTGAATGATGAAAAGAGAAAAACAGAATCGTGCCAAATCTGCTGTAACGTTAAGTCTAGCGTAAACTGTTTTGCTGTTAAAATTGCACGCCTTTAACGTTATATCCTGAGCCTTTATATCAGTGGGTTTAGATAAGCATATATATGATCGTGAGTTGATATCTTGTCTAATTATTAAAGCAAACTGCCAACAGCCCTATTCTGGTCTACGGCGCTGTGCTCAAATATAAGTCACTTCCGGGTAGCAATTTCCAGTCTAGTTATTGACAAGTGTCTTTGAACACAAACATCACGTTCTAAGGCATCAAGCCTACTGGTGCTTATATCGTGGATATGTACGTGTCTGCCAACAAATTGTATTCTCGATCTCAGTAACATCTATTTAAAGATGGACAAACCTGTGTACAAGCTGGAACATGACGTTTTCATGCCTTCGTCCAGGGCGACGTGTCGCTGTCGGCAACCTTCGTTCGAAGATTTCGGGTCACCGTCGAAAATCATCGTGCCGTGCGGCAGAACCACGCTTCCCACCAGCACCATGGCGGCAATATACAGGAAGGTTTTAGGTCTTGAACAGCTGCAAGTTTCCAAACTAAAGAAAGTGTTACAAATTTCACTTTCAGTCAGTAGCGGTTTGACCTTTGAGGACAGAGGTCAAAGATTGAATCGCCTGCTGCTCTTATATTGACATGTAGAAGTACGTTCACTTGTCGAGTACTGCGGTCACTGCTTCCACAGAACCTACCACTGCATTAGCCATATCGGCGTGCACAACGCAGAAATGTTGTCGGTACTTCCTGCTTTTTCTGTAACATATGCTAGGGTACACTATTGCGCCACCCTGAAAAGATATACGTACCCAACGTCACCCAATATAATGCACTCCTGTATATCTAAACTGTGCATACCTTCGGGGTGCTGCACTAGAGATATCTCAAACCCACTATATTTCTAAGCGGTAGATTTATTTAACCCGGTCGATTGATGTTAATGAAGGTTAGCAGTAATAGAGTTAATATTGACATCGCGCTGAAACGACGGCTGATTTGAAATGATTAGAGTAGACGATAGGGGGCGTTTCTGTGCCGTCAGTGTTTACACATGAGAATCTCTTTCTAAATAAGTTGATGAAATACATCGTCGGACGGGCACGCACCTTACAAACGTCTCTGTCTTTTTCTTGGCCATAGCTGGGCTTAGTAGATAGATATTCCACCGGCGCTGACTGCTTTTTAATGAGATCTAGACTTGGAAAAGTTGCCCTGTTCGTTCCCTGGTGCCGTTGAACATAAGGGGCTCTTTCCGGACATCATTTATCCATTAATTCGAAGAAGATCTGTAGAGAAATCAGATGCAACGTTCATGAAAGGTAAATGAAATAACAGATACTTTCGTGTCGGATAAACTTGGTGACGTCATCCTGTCATCACTGCACCTTCATGTACACAAGCTGATGCCATCTGGTGCACTCAGTTGGGCCAACGTCTGAAGAACTTCCGTTATAAAGACATGTTACACAATTCTTCTCATGCAAAAAGCTCTCAAAACATCCTGTTTTTCGCAAGCTGGTGCATGTCATGTTTTCGAAGGCCCCTGGGGGCCATTTTCGCTCCCATGCTGAGTTACTTTCACCATCCGGGGGTTTTCTTGGATAATGCATGCCTATTGCCAAATATTGTTTAGATAGAACTTTCGCGGACATTCTATGCCTGTTTTCCGCAGAATGTCATCTGGTCGACATGTACATAGAAAAGTACAAACGTGACAATATCTGCACTTCGCGCTGAGTAATGATGGAGTTATTCAACATGCCCTTCGGTGACGTTATCGCTTAGTCACTAAGTTTATCCTGTGACCTTCTTATATCTCCTAACAGCTGCAAGGTCAAGGCGTTGTAATGCAGACTCCACTGGGAACTTTAAGGTCACGGCAGAATGACGCGTTGTCGATACTCAGAACGCCCATGGTCTACAGTGAGCTGGATTCTGATAATAGAATAGACTAGTAGAAGAGAACAGAATGGAATAGAATAGAATAGACTATAGAATAGAGTAGAGTAGAGTAGAGTAGAGAAGAATAGAATAGAACATAATAGAATGAAATAGAATAGAATAGAATAGAATAGAATAGGCGGTGTTATCTGTCTCCGTCGGAAAAGATGTGCATCCTTTTTAAAGACGTCCATCCCAAGCTTTAGTGTTAACATATTTCTAACCTGTTAGTCATCAAAGTAGTTTTGGAAACAACTACTGACAAACAATGTATTTGTATATGACTATGGTTAAAGTGCCATAAAGCTTGGTTGAAGGAGCGAGTAGCCTCGTATATACAACTTTATAGATACTTGACCCGGAGAAACAAACAAACTACTGACGTCTTTCTCGGTACCACGACGTCTTGCGATTGATGTGAACAACGTACACATGATAGCAATAGAGGCTTTTCATTGACGTCATGTATAGTAGTTATAACGTTAATAATCCCCCGGCGACCATGTTGGTGGGAAATTGTATTAAGCTGTAGCATCTTCGTGTGTTTTACAGACGTACATTGTGATCCAACATGGCATAGAAGACGTCAAATGAAAAGCCTGTATAAACGTCCTAGATAGCACATGCAAAGCTAACTGCGGCATGCACAGTGCTGACAGAACAATGCCCAAATTCTCTATAATGTCCGAGAGTGACACGTTTAGTGGGGACCGGGCTTGTTTGACAAATGATCACCTTGTTTACAGGTAAGTCAGCTGGTGATTGATAGCCTGGAATCCATCCTATTTAGCTTTCGGCCGCTACCCTAGCTCCGCTGCGCTACCCAAGCTCCGCTGCCTGGCCAAATAGTCTGGCCGCCGTTTATAGCATTCAAACGATTGGCATTTGCATATTCGCCCCAAATACGTGCGAGGATTGTGATTGGCTACTTGCACAGGGCCCTTTGGCGGCGAGGTCTTGTATCATCATCAACATGGCTGCCGCTATGGTTGATAGCCGTGTGGACTCCGCGATCGCTTCAGTTTTGGAGGATTTGGACGGCATTACGTCGCTCAAACCCGAACAAGTCGATGCTTTAAAGGCTTTTGTCAATGGAAGAGATGTTTTGGCACTCTTGCCGACCGGGTTTGGCAAAAGTTTGATTTACCAGATCGCCCCGCTGGTGTGGAAGAAGTTGGGTCGCACAAACCCCATTGTTATTGTTGTGTCCCCACTCGTGGCGTTAATGGAGGACCAGGTTCGGGAGGCAGCCAAACTTGGAGTTAAAGCAGTTCAGCTAGGAAATGATGACGAAGGGATCATGAGGGTAGCCTGGAATCCATCCTATTTAGCTTTCGGCCGCTACCCTAGCTCCGCTGCGCTACCCAAGCTCCGCTGCCGTAGCGCAGCGGAGCTAGGGTAGCGGCCGAAAGCTAAATAGGATGGATTCCAGGCTAGGTGATTGATGACGTTTGCTGAGCGCCTTCCCACATTCCGGACAGTAGGGCCAGGTCAGCTAGTCTCCGCCGTAGAAGAAACATTCCTTCTTCTGATGTCGATATTTTCCCTCATGATCTTATTCTTTTTGCGTCTTACTGTGGTGTCCTCTGTTACAATTATTCTTGATACTAGTACGTTCCGAGACGCCGCACTACTTGTGTTAGAATAAAATGTCCAGAATGCCATCTTCATGATGAGCCTTTCTAAGGAGTCATCAGGCGTGTCTAAAAAAAGCCACCAAGGGCACATTTTTGTGTCCCATCCACTTATCGCGTAGTCTTCATGTTTTCGTTCAATTTTCTCCGTGATCAATCACTCCAACGCCATTTTTTCCCGATCATCTATAACAGGTAGCTTTCCAGAGCAAAAAAAATGTCTTGGTCAGATGTACTCAGGAACAATGATTGACGTACGTAAACTACTAATTGATTTATTGCGTTTGTTATGAAGTGGTCCGTACCCATTTCTCACAAATGGAGCCATTGACTGCCTGCCGACTCAACACGCCGTCGTTTCCTGGCAACGCTGCCATCACTCACCAACTATCGTCAAAATTACGACCAACGTTGAGAGCTTGATGACCGGTCAGTTGTTATCAGTAAAATACGACCTCACGCGGGCTACTGGGCCGAAAATGTGATCCGTTAGCGGTTTAACGGCGAACTAACGAGCAAGACTACAAAGGATTTGGTATCAGGAACATGTTCTTAGAGATAAGGATAATTGATGCGTCATAAATCCCGGGATAGCTATTGGCTGAACCACATGGTCAGCGGCATAGGACATATAGGCGTGCTATTAAAGCATTGCAGATTGAATGTGCCCCAGAGGTATTAATAAACCATAGTCTTGTACAAATTTGGTACTTCATCCTTTGTTCTATTCAAATGTTTATGAGCCTCTCCGGTGTTTCTTCGACCCTTTACCTACACGTAAGCCAATCGAAGTTTATCAAAATTTGAAATGACCTTTGGGCGTGGATGGAAATGGTGCCAGTGTCTACAAAGCGGTGCCGTGTGTGTTGTTACTGTTTTGATTGTACCTTAATTGCATCTTTATTATCTACTGTCTCATCAGTTTTATCTTCGAGGGGACTATAAAGAGCATCCTCGTTGAGAATCATTACGTGGAGAAACCATCACGGCAGTTCAGATCAGCCCGCTACGCGTCGCTTGCCAGTTTACCATATAGGTCACTACATAACCTACTGACTACTGAAATCATTGTTAGAGGCGTATCCAAGAATACGTCCAGCATGTATAAGATACGTACTTCTGAAGCCCGAACCCTGCAATACAACAGACTACTAGTATATCATTATGCTGCGGTGGACTGTAACAAATCAGAATCCATATTGTGGAGACATCATTGCTAGAGGCGTATCCAAGAATTATGCCGCATGTATAAGATATGTACTTCTGAGGCTGAATCCAACAGACTATCATTATTCTGTGGCGTACTGTTACAAATCAGAATCCATATTGCGGAGACTACTAGATAACCTACTTTACTACTTAATTATTGTTAGAGGCGTAATCAAGAATATGTGCTGCATGTATATAAGATACGTAATTCCGAACCCTGCAATCCAACAGACTATATCATTATTCTGCAGTGTACTGTAAGTCTGTAACAAATCAGGAGCCATATTGTGGAGACATAGGTCACTAGATAACCTACTCACTATCTAATCATTGTTAGAGGCGTATCCAAGAATATGTCCTGCATGTATAAGATACGTACTTCTGAACAGACTACTAGTACAGTATATCATTATTCTGCGGTGTACTGTGACAAATCAGAATCCATATTGCGCATGGATTATCCTTGAGATTTGCCGGGCTAATGTCCGTGTAATGCGTCCCTAATGACCAGACACGCTTCACCGCTAATCAGGCCCGTGCTAATCGGATGCTCCGCCCCAGTTCCCAAACAGACCACATGTGTCCTCCATCTTTTAATGTGGTCAAAGTTCAGCTCTCCCGGCATTCCTCCCAGAGAAGTTGCGGTGCGCACGGTGACACAGTCGCCATCTAAGTTTTCGCCTCACCTCAGGGAAGATCGGCAGTGATTGGGTAGGTGTGTAAAGTCATCTGTAATAAGTTAGAACGGCGTGTGTGTTGTTGTTGTCAGCTATCTGTGACAGACTCGGGATCCAGACGAGCTCTAGCACAGGCTGACACATGACTGAGGGGTAGACGGTGGGCCCATGGTTCAGTTTAGCTTCGCTTGTCAGGATTGCTGACGGCCTGTCTGTTTCGACGTTTGCGCCGACTACTGTTCCTGGGTTCACTGTGTGTATGCAGACTTGTATGCAAACGGAGAGTCTTGAGTGTATAATGTAGTGCTAGTAATGTTTGAGTTCTTTTTCTCTGTCGGCTCTCGTTGAATCGGGGCTTGTTTTCTCTGTAACATTGCCCGGGCTGATCCTGTTATGTGCTCTACGCTATACATTATGACAATAGCCCTTTGAAACTCTCCCCTCTCTTCAATTACCAGACACGCATATCTCAGCGGGCCTGACCTCCCGAAAGGGACACAAGAAACGGAGGTTTGCAACGAAAACATTGCATCAGGCGACAACAATCGCATTGTTGACTGGGGTACCCACTGTCTTGACCGCAAAGCAGGCTTGGCACGCAAATACTCTCAGCACGGGGGCGGACGACCCTGGTGAACCTGAAACAACCCAGGAAAAATCTCCTTCTGCGACAAACAAGACGCGCCGTAAATAGGAAGTTCGTCACGGCTGCAGAGATTGGTGGAGCCGCGACTGAAATCCGACCATTTGGAGGGTTCATGTTCTCGGAAAACACGTGGTGGTGACACGGAGGACGACGGCCTGACCCCGTCTGGCTCACGGAAACTGACATCGCCCGATGACAAGTACAATAAATAAGCCGGGATCGTGATTTTCCAGTGGCGGCACCTCATCGACGACGTTCTTTTGTGCACGTGCGTCCTGAGCCTGTCTTCCGACGGGTCGTCGTCTTGAGCTGTTCGTGAGTTGTCGTCATCCCCGGTCCCTGGGGGAGCCAGCTAATACCTAACATTTTCTCCTCGCTCCATTCAGCACTGCCCAAGCAAGCGAGGATAATATCCTTACCCATTCCATCAAAGGTTTGGACCGCAGTTTGAAGAGGATCCTCCGAAATGAGGTAAGCTGTCAGATTTACTCATGTTTTTACTACTGGATGAGACGAGAGGAGGATTAGTTTGAACGCTTTGGAGCAATGTTTATCTTCACAGCACTTTGTTGCCCGTATTTCGTTAGATTTCCTTTATTTGCTCAGTACAGTGAATTAAAGAACGCCTTTATGTTTGTCCTGCGCGAGGGACAGCTGAAAAGGTCAGCCGAAGATAAATCTTGTTCACGGCCCTACAGTGTACTTGTAGTGACGTTTCCTGTGGGACGGCTCAGTCCAACCGGAAACCGTACGACCACAGGAACGTTCTAGTAGCTTCGGTTAGCCTTGGGCCAAATTCATTGGAAGTTTCTGGCAAAGCTTCTTCCCGTTTAGGAATTATATTTCCATTATCTTTTTCTATCAAGCCCTTGCGAACGGTCTTTAATCTTTCTAAGTCTATCGGTCTTTAACTTGAAAATGCCCTCGCCCTCTTTCACCGTGGAATATATCAATTGTCCGTCAGGGTATCAGCTGGTAGATTGCGGTGTACTTGGCCGGTTTCCAGACAGCTAGCCTATAGACTTGCGACCCAGTACAAAAGCCTGGACTTCCCCTTCTGAGGGACGGAACAAATAAAACATTACAACACAGGCGTGGTCGGCTGTACAGTATTATAGACCCTTCTGTAACGTTAAAATCACAAACAAGGTTACACTGCGGAAACAAAGACCTCGCCAGCACATTTGACGAACAGACAAACCCTGGTTCGCGTCTCACTTGGTGTAGAAATACCCCCGGCTTTCTAGTGGATGAGATCTTACAAACAGATCAGGTAGGGTTGTATACAAGAGACCACTCCACGGCGCTAACCTCTGACCTCTGATTGGTGGGTCAGAAGTGTCTCCCGACGGCAAGGGAAACTCGAACTGGCACTAGTGGAAGGTCCCGGGAAGTTGTTTCAGTGACTCAACCTACGAGCACAGCGGTCGTAGCGGTTTAGGGTTCGAATCCCAATTGGGAACTGACCGTGACGGAAGGTCGTGGTCATTAGCGCTGTATCCACTTTCTATCAACAGACGTAAAACAACCGGGTTCCACTCGGAACGTGTAGGTTCCCGTCAGGGCGAAGCCAGTCATTTCTCGGGGCTAGTGCCAGGCGCGGGCGTTTGTGGCGGGGCTGGTGGACGTATATCCACACCTTGGGATTTTCCTTATCTGACAGCGGAGGTTCAGGAGATCCCACCACACGGGGAGGTTTAAAGTTCAGGCGTGTAATCGGCAGAGACGGGGAGGAATAATGTGGCCTCTCTCTTCCCGTGATAGGTCTCAGAAGATGCTGCTACTAGTATCGGGACTCTTCCTGGTATTGTGGAGAAACGTCGAGGCCGCAGCCGCCGATTCAGGTAAGATTCAGTCCTTGTGATTTCGTGCCTTAGGGGGCCTTTGTGTCGTGTAGTGATTTTAGCCAACAAATCGTTGCTTTAATGTCTCGGGGCTCGCCAAGGAAATGTTCCTAGGGCGTTGCGGGGTAGCAAGCTTCTGGAGTTGATTTAACTTCGATAGCACAAGTACAGCCAAGTTATTTGCCATTCCTTCTAGGGAGGGCATATTTACATACGAAGAGGCCGGTCGCACAAATACCGGTATGGCACAATGTTGTTCTTGCATGGTGGGAAAGATACTTGGTAATCGCCAGGCATTTAAAACCTTGTGTAGTTGTGCCACCACAACTAGCGTTTGGGGCTGCACCTTTTTTAGAACAGGTGACTCAAGGAAATATTTGTTCCACAGTCCGTACCCATATATAACAGACTTTGAACCCTTCCCATTACCGTATAGTTGGGGTATGTTCTTAATCTAACTAGGTATGGTCCCCCCTTCTTTCCTCGCACCTTAACGTCCTTAACCTGGTCATTTCTGTGTGTCAGCGCCCGTAACATGTGTTGCCCCGGGGGGAGAGCGACGTGAACCCGCCGGCCACTCAAGGGTCTGACGGAGTCACAGCCTTAAATAATGATCTAAGCCAAATATGTGTGGTACTTTACCAAAGCTGAGGTGCATGTGTGCGGTGTGTGTATACCCGTGACGTTGCCCCTACTCTACCCTCCCCACAGCATTGGATCAGTTTTCAAAAACAGCTGGGAGCGGGCTGAGCGTGGTGCTAGGTCGGCACCTGTACAAATACCACTCCGGAGTGGACGCGGAAGAGTGTGCGGGACGATGCGTGCAGGAGGTCGACTTTGTCTGCCGGTCCTTCGATATCAATAAAGTCGGGTGCTACGTCATAGCAGAAAACTGGGCAAGTGCACCCGAGGACAAGTACAAATGCAAGTCTCCCGAGTGCGGATGGGACCACTTCGAGCGACTAGGTACGTGGCGGCAGCGTCGTTTCGTGGCCTAGTGCTTCCTCGCGCCTGGTCACCCCTATTACACAGTTCACAGGTCCGTCATAACACGGCACCTATGGAGCCTGACGGCCTGTCGAACTTGTAGATAGGGGTGGTCAGAGTGTGTATGTGCTTGCAGGAGCACGACGGTCTCACGTTCGGAACACCTTCCACTGCGCCTCACTGCATCAAGACCAGCCATGCACTCTCTATCCTGCCTTTTCTGTTGCTGTGCTGTTGCATTTGCCATTCTTTATGGTTTCTTTCTTTTTTTCTTTCGAAGAATTCTTGAGCGTGTCTTATCCAGGACTTTTCTGTAATCTCAAGGTCACCAGCTAGTGCTCAGTTTTGCTGCACACGCGCCCCGCACGGAAATAATTGCCGACACAGCACTTTTTTCTCGTCGAGTTATTCATCAGTTAACACTGCACATGTCTACTGAAACTCTGTCTAATGATGTCTCATTTCAGTTTTTTTCACCTTCAACAGTCATATTTTGCAGCGCAAAAGTATAATGGCTGTGTGAACTTGGAATTAAAGACTAGAAAATGAGACGACCACTGGGGGAGGGGGACAGTGTCTAAGGTTGAGACCTGATGCATACGCATAGCGTTAGTGGACAGGCCCTTACCTCAGTTCTGGACATGTATGTAAGCTTCCACACGCCCATTACTTTCGCACAGAGGGCAGACTCGACATTGATTATTTTCACAGACTTCGAATTCATCCCCAAGGGCAGGTCCAATTATGGCAGAAGTCAGGTCTCCCGGTTAGAAATCTGTTCGCGGTTTCCGTTTTCACACCAAGAATGTGGCCAGACACAGACAGGTTTAAAACGTGGTCTGTGGGTTGGTCGTTTTCACCCAAGTTAACCACCTTGTTTTCTCTCTATAATCGCCCAGACGTCTTGTTTTCACCCTTGTAAGTCGGATTAGGACCATTGTGGTCTGTCCCGGCTGGTCTTAAAACAAGCCACGCTCTGCTTTCTTTATGTACAGTAGGCGTTATGGTTCGGTCGTCAAGAAGCCTCGTATGTGCTCAAGAGCGCTATTTCTGGGGCTGAGAAGGGAGGCGTAATTCTATCACGGGTTGGGGGGACTTACAGAGAAGATCCTATCTCATTGACATGTCACTTAGGGCTGGTTTGGGGCGCTGCGTGTTTGTGTTTCTACCTGTCATCACATTTAGGACAGTGTCGCCACAGGTATGCCCTGCCAAATAACACGCACTATACCATGCCTGTCACGTACATTCCATATTACTAAGTATTCACAAACGAGGGAACATTCTCACCAAAATGACCTGAAACAAAACAGCCTCCCACTATCAATCAAAATACAGTCGGTTGTTGAACTATTCCGATTCGACTTTACGTCTGCTTCTAGAGTTACTCATGCTATTTCCTCCCCCTTTCAGCCAACCCTCCTCCTCCCTCCCGTGCGGCAACACAGCACGTGCAACCCTCTCATCATCCCCGCAAGTCTGGTCTATTCTATCTAACCACAGAAGCCACAACCTTTATCAGATCAGAGAGCTTCTGGCAAATGTGGAGTCCTAACGAGATTTGGTTAAGCCCTTTATATTTAGTAGGTAAGGTAGGCCAAGAGTGCGTGCAAAGCGTCCCTGCCGGCTTAGGCACAGCGGCGTCACACAGGGGACCGTCCGAAATGCCAGCAGAACTCTGTTCGTTTGTTTTGTGGCAGGCTGACAGGACAAGACAGAGTGGCATCTCCGGGGAGACCACCAAAGATGGCTTGGGTTGCTAATGTTACGCGTAGCAGGGCGTGCGATAAATGAGACCCTCCGACACAGAGTCTGACCCGCGGTACCTCCACACAGCACATATCTATCGGCTGGACTTTCTTGAAGTATATCTTCTCGCCAAATCCATTACGTAAGCTGGTCAAACAATTAATGAAATGCATTCGCAAAATGTGTCCAAAACATTTTCATTTGAAAACAACCGGTTGCCCAACCATTTGATGCGAAAACGTCACAGAAAAACAGAAACAAAACAGAAAACGTAATGTAAAGCCTACTAAAGGGGGAAAATCATCCACCTCCAGTGCCACCATTTTCCAGAGAAAATCTTGGCTGTACTGTTGAGGGTGTCAAGGGCGCCCGGTTGCCATTTGTCGTGCATGAGGCCGGGCGTTGCTTGTGGGGACTCTGATGATGAGGAAAGCAGTCGAGCCAAGGCCGGGTAGGGCTCTGCCGTGTGCTCCGGAGGCACTGACCTCATTACTGACGATGTTTTAAGGTTTGGCAGAACACGGAGGTGCTTCCTAAATGGTTGTACCGCTAAATCGTCAGCCACAAATTATGTGACATTTTCGAAACTGACATTTGCGGACACTAACGCATCAATTTGACGAGTTCACTGTCTTCTTTGGAATGTGAACGTGCAATATTTGTAGATGCATACATGTTTGTCAGCAAGGTAGGATGAAACTAAATTATAAGACAATTATAGAGCTATTCAACTCTGTAACTGTTTCCCCGTCACAAAGATGCCTTGCCCTATTCTCCAAGCAGAGGGTTCGATCGGGGGCTAGGAGTGTCCGGAATTTTTAACGCTGCATTTAATTGAAAAGAAAGGACACTCCCAGTCTCCCGATCGAACCCTCTGCTTGGAGAATAACCTTGTCCGAGCCTCGTCATTTTTCGTATTTTTGCAAATCTGCCAAGGAGACCTAGAACTACAGCTGAGAACGAAGGCCGCATCTGTTCCGTCGTAGCTCCTTTATAGAGGTAAACCCCAGGAAGAATGTCTTGCCCCAGTTACCTTGGCTGACCTGATGTCGACACGGAAGCTCCCAGAACAAACCAATGGGACATGTGCCAAGGAAAACGTGCACGGAAGATTGTAAACATTTGAGCTATTTCCAACACGCCACCCCAGCGTTTTCTAGAATCCCCTGTTGCTCTTTTCAAGACCGCTTGAAACCAAAGTTTCGAGAACTTCCAAGAAGGACCGCGGACTAGTACTTCTCTCGGTTTCGTTTTAAAAAAGGCCTCTGTGGAACGAGGCGATATGATAAAACACATGGTCTTACCCTAGAGGACCCTGGAGCAGTGTGCGAAATGTTGGGGTTAGATGATCAAGTGTGCCCCAAAGCACCTCGCTTGTTCTCGTGCGGGTGAGAAGAATGTACTGTGTAACGAACAGACACATGCTGACTGACACTAACTCTAAAGCCTCGTCACTCCATACACACGAGCAGCTGTCGTGGAGGGGCTCTAAGATCATGTTTGTTGTAGTTTCTAAACTAATTTTACCAACCTTGAAGCTGTGAGGGATGTTTGGATTTCTGATCAGGAATGGTTTGAATTGTTTAGACGTAAGTGAAATACTTTTTCCTGTGTCTTGAGATCTGTAAGGAGATGAGAACATGATACTAAACAGTCACACTTTCCTCCATCGCGGTTTGCTTATTTGGAGCATCCTGTCCCTGTCACGCACAACAGACAGCTTGTGAGATGTTTATGATAATTGTAGTTGATTACAAGGTAAAACTGATAGCGATACATCACGATGTTCGTCTTGTCTTGATTTCCAGGCCTAAAACCGACGGAGAAGAACGAGGTGTGTTTCACGAAGGAAGGGAAGATCGCCTACAACCCTGACACGCAGACCTGCTGTATCGATGGCGTCAAGGAGGGCGCCGAGAACAAGCACATATGCAAGACATGCGGCTCGACAATGTTCGCCATGCCGAAGGACGGTCCCACCTGGAGATGCTGTGGATCAAAACGCGACGTTCCGTACAATCCCGACTCCCACCACTGCTGCTTCGGCAATGTTCGGGAGGGACCCGAAGAGGAAACGGCCTGCTTCCGATGCGGCAAAAATGTCGTGTCCATCCCGGAGAAGGAGGCTGACGACTGGATGTGTTGCGGTAAGAAGAACAAGCCTTACAACACCAAGAAAGAACACTGCTGCTTCGGCGAGGTAAGGGAAGGGTCGGACGAGAAGTTCCAGTGCCAGAAGTGCGGCAAAAAGGTTTTCAGCAAGCCCAAGTCGGACCCGTCCTGGAGATGTTGCGGTAAGAAGAACGACATGCCCTACAACCCCGACACTCACCACTGCTGTTTCCACGAGGTGAAGGAAGGGTCCCAGAAGGAGCACATGTGCCAGAGGTGCGGAGACAACGTCTTCAGCAAGATGATCTCCGAGCCGTCCTACAAGTGCTGCGGGCCTCAGATGGAGCCGTACAACCCTAACAGTCACCACTGCTGTTTTAATGAGGTGAGCCTATGTTCACTTTATGGTTTACTGGAGGATTACTAACGATCCTGGATTAGCTGTAGGTCAGACACATCCAAGTAAGACAGAAGGTTAATGTGTCTGAATTATTGGCGCATCTGTGTATAATTGTGCAGATACTGCCGAGCATAAGTATGGTTATGTTTGTATGTAGATATTTCTAGATTTGTATTTTCAGCCCAAATATGATGACATTGTCTATACGAGTCTATAAGAATTCTCTGCAAATACGTAGCCTGTTCATTCAACTAGGATCATGACGACAAATATGTGACTATCATTATAACCCTTTATAGCCCTACGTCGATGAAGGTTGTACACTTAAGTTCAGGTAATAAGATACACATTCACAGTGCAAAAGTTACTCAAGCAACTGGATAGATTTATTTATCTAAAATCTCCATCCCTTTCAGTGACCTTAGCTCTTTTCTATTATAGTCTGCAGTGTTTCCGCCAGAGGGGCGTCCTCCTGTCAAGAAATTTTTTCAATCTTGAATCAAAAGTGATAAACTTTTGCCCTATAAATTCATCATTGCTTCCACAGGTTCGGAAAGGCTCTGAGAAGAAGAACGTGTGTCAGCGGTGCGGCGCGAACGTGTTCAGCCGCCCGGCCTCGGACCAGTCCTGGTGGTGCTGCGGAAACAAGGACCTGCCCTACAACCCCACCTCGCACACCTGCTGCGGTGGGGACGTCCTCAAGGGGCCCGACGACGACAACGTGTGTCAGAAGTGCGGCGACGTGTCGTTCCTGCGCCCGAAGACGGACTCCCGGTGGCACTGCTGCGGCGACGACAACACCCCCTACAACCCGAAAACGCACTACTGCTGCTTCGGGCAGCTGAAGGACGGGGCGGAGTCGCAGTACACCTGCCTGCGGTGCGGGAAGAAGGTGTCCACGGTGCCCGCTAACGGCCCGGTGTTGGGCTGCTGTGCAGACCTGGCCTACAACACGGAGAAGCAGGTGTGCTGCAAGGACGAGGTCTTCCAGGGGACCAAGTGCGACGCGCCGGGTGTCAAGCCTGCATCTGGTGAGTTGTCATCAATCTCACAATCTCATGTGAATTACTTTACTCTCCAAGCAGAGGTTGGCGGAGAAGACTGTGCCCTTTTTATCACATGCCTCGTTTTCTGTCGGCATTCTTCACCTATAGAAAGTGGGTGAGTGTCGACAGAAAACGGGGCATATGATAAAAAGGTCACAATCTTCTCCACCAACCTCTGCTTGGAGAGTAAACTTTTATCACCTTTTGTCTGAAAGAAGGTGGCATCGTGTCACAAATTTAAGATGGCGAAGTAAACGTGTTGACATCTAAACTTAAAAAAAATCTTTTCCAGTTCATCTTCTTTAAATTAATCTTCAAATCATTTAAGACATTCAAGAAATTCGAAACAATGTACGATGGTTGCTCCCTGAGCATATCAACATCATCCTGTGAACACGTACGTTCTAGCCTTCCTTCACCCCGACTTCTACTGCCTACAGATAAGCGACACGACCTCTCACTGATTCAACAACACGTATAAGACAGACCAGTCAATCTCGCCAGGAAACAAAGATATCTTCTCGGACAGCTGTCTGACAGACCTTACGACACAAGTCACTTCGAGTTGGATCGACATTTACTCTGTCCATGTACCGTGGGCTGTCTGTCACCTCACTGTAACATCGACTGGTCTTTTCCAGTCCTTATCTCGACTTTGATTTAATCGGTTAAAGTGGGGCGGAGACCCCGGCCTCGACCCAGGTGCCCCTTTCCAATCAAGGAACATTTACAATTTACCATTCATTTCGTACCAAATAGGTTCGAATGAGGCAACTGAAACCGAATGTCTCTGGGGAACCGTTGAACTGTATACCTCTGTGCAGGGAGGTTATAGGCCTATACCCTCTTTGCTCTGTTTCGGGCTAACGACTGGCAACATTTTCTCTGTCCATCCCTATTCTCGTCCTATTAGTACTAAGTACTACTTATATTTTCCAATCTACTCTACGTCCAGTTTTGAAACATTGAATGTTGAAAGGCAGTTCACTCAGCTTTGTCACTTTTGACTAAAACGACGTTAGGCGCCAATGGGTGTCACACACTTGACATTATCACTTCCAAATCTTCAAACATTTGTCAGGTTGGGTCAATGCACCGACCTTCCTTGTCTTGTATGTAGGAGATGTATACAAAGATACAGTCCCATGTCATACATAGCACGCCAGTTTCATGACGTTGATAGGTGCCTTGTGGAGGTCAGTCCACCCCTCTAGGACCGGCCTGGTATCCATCCCATCACTAAGATAAGTAAACCGGCTTTAGTACAAATAAATAAATGTGAGCTTTCCTAGGAAAATGTAAACCAGCGCGGAAAAATGTTTGCGGTGACAACACAGGGGTCAACACAAAGCCAGGAGAAATGTTTCAGGGAATGCCTCCCGCTCCCGACTTGTTTAATTAGGGGACAAGGGACACGTACAGCAGATTTAGGCAAGTGGAATAGTTGGGATTTTTTGCTCTGGGTAACGATCCGTTACCTAGATGTATTCAACACGGAGAGAAAAACTCAATACTGATTATTTACATTATTAGTGGTAATGAGTATTTTGTCAGCACAAAAATCTGCTAGGGTCATGACAAAGTTTCTGTGTGGCGCTCCCCCAATGCCCTCATTAAGAGAATTAATCACTTCTAAATCGGTCTTTTTTCCTGGCCATGGGGACGTGGAAGTTGTCAGTAAATAGTCCTAGAGTTGTCAGTACATGTTATAAAGATGGTCTGACCCAAGGCTGTGTGCAAATCGCTCTCCTACATTGTACTTTAAATACACTCGAACCACCAATCTACATGTAGTGCAGGATGGTTCAGTTTTGGAAATTAAAGACTGATAAAGCCGATAGATTAAGTGATAAATCAGTTTCTTTTGTTTAAAGTTATTAAACCTCAAGTTATTATTGAGAAGCTCAATCGACCTGCAGGCCGCTTTTTATTGAGGTCATAAGGAGGAGGTAAGGGTCAACATAACAGAACATGATTGATGTTTACGAAACGGTTATAATTCAAGCCGTTGTGATTTATTCAAGTTGTGTACTAGACTATTCTTCCTGTCTTCCCTGAAGAATATTGATGACTATTCCCTCCGGCCATCGATGATGATACAAAGCAAGAAACAACAAGATTTTGTTTTCAAAACACACCTGGAAATTTGTCCTACCACCCACGAAGGCCGTCTTTGAAAACTAGAGCCGATGGTATTTTTTCTAATAAACTGTTTTTCCTGGTCCAGACGTCGAAAGGATAGCAGTGGAGACCAAAGGGAGGATCTGTACATAGTACACGTCTGGACAGGATTATTGTAATCGAGGATCTAAACTATATGGTCGACCCTAACTACCACGACTTTTGCGCTGTCCTTTGTTCTTTGCCTGAGCAGGCCAACAGGAATAAGTCTAGTATCCATCCATATGATATCTGCCGAGTCTCTTTCGTCTTCTCCTGAAATAGTTGTGGAGAGGACGAAAGAGACTTGTTATTAATCAACTATAACAGGCCGGGTGGATGCAGGGCTAGTACTTTCTTGATATATGCCGGCGTCTATCAAAAACAGCAAAGCTCAATGACTTGGATTCAGGAACAAGGTGTACAATAGTGTCTTCGTGATCGTATTGAATAATGATGTACAACCAGGACAAAGCCGAGAATAGACAAAATTTAGGATGCCCTTTCCACCCACCCCCAATGTCGTACCATGAACCCCCTCCGCCCCATAAGAAACCTCTGATCGTTGCCCTCCCTTTTGTCCTCCAGTGGGCCAGCTGGGCCGCTTCAGTTGCCCTCCCTGCCCTCTTCAGTCCTGAAGCTGAACAAACATACCGTTGTCTCTCTGTCCCCATCCATTCACAAACACTAGAATCTGCTGACCCCCATGTCGTACAATCGTTCATTGTGCCCGCTGTTGCTGTATTTATACTATCTTCTAACAACTTCGCGTTCCTCTTTCCACTCTGTCAGTATATCTGGGTCAAGTGTCATTGTTGATCTCCCCCGTATCAGTGGCAGGGAAGAAAGTCTGGCCTTGTACGTCGCCAGTGTGTTCCGCCGTTTTTCTATGAATCCTGGCTTGATTAAATGTCTCGTTTGTCGAGGATACAAGAAGCCGTGTTTGAACCGTGGAAATCAGAGGTCACCATCTTCCATCCATCCCAAACATTTAATGACACGACTTGGCTATCTATAATAAGTACATGCTTCAGCCATCTGAGGACCATGATTTACGTTCTTATCGGGCCCAGCTTATTTACATTCTTTTATAGGTGAGATAAGAGTGCCTCAGTGGCATACACGGAACAATTACGGACCCAAATCAGTGCTGTTCACCTCGCCCGGGTCTTGTACAATATATCATCTCATGAATTAGACTGTAAAATGGTGCCGACTGAAAACAATGGTGAAAGATAGGGTCTAATAAATGCATTTTAAAAGATGACACAAGATAAAAAGCTCAGTATCTTTTTTTAATCTTCTTCGGCTACTTCTTGTATAATCTACTCTAAGTTTTTGCCCTCAGCTTCTTTTATCGTTGTTTTTCTTAATTGTACCCTGAACTAGGTTCAATTTCATACCTAATTGGACAGCGATTGCACTTACATGCCCGTGACGTTAAAAGTTATAAACGACGCCATATTGGTGGGGTGGATGGATCCAAGATAGCGACTGCTCATTCGAAATAACTATGATGCTTAGTAGGAAATAATTACTGTACACATAGACGTAGTCTTCTTCTGTTGGAACAAGCATTGAGAAAACGAGGCAAGTTAAGGTACAGGGAAATGATATGTGCAGACTATGTCGACGTCAACGAAATGACGTCGACTTTGACAAGATGGCGGACATTAACAATTCCCGTTGTAATCATTATATGTCGAATTATACTAGTAGTCTGTTCTCTGTGAGCCTTCTACCACTATGTTACAAATACTTACAATACATCACTTTTTGTCATTTTCTAACATAAGTTGGTGGTTTTGTGACTTCGTTTCATTGGGTAGTTTGGTTACTTGATGAGTCGATTTATTGACTGATTGATCGATCGATCGATCCATTGATTGATTGATTGATTGAATAATTTTGACTAATACATCCATTTTTCCTGCTGTAGACCTAGCCGAACAGACGAAACAAGGTGAGGACCCGGGCGCGTACAACGCGGATCCGCAGGGGTCCGAGGCCCCCAAGGAGCCGGCCTTCAAGCCCGAGGGCGAGGAGGCAGGGACCGGCGGCTGCAGCGTCAACACGGGCGGGCGGCAGTCAGCCACTCAGATCTGCTGTGGAAACAGGTCAGGCGCCGCCCTTCTCTCACCACCCATTGTACCGCACACTTCCCAGCGGATACTGTTGAACAAACGACACTAAACAGCACCTTCTTTTTCCCGGACACAGGATCGCCAAGTTGTCACGAAAACAGGTCCTGATTTATAAGGGCGTCCATCATTCTTGTAGCTTCATGTATATTATTCGTCAAATTCAAACACGGGACAAAACTGAAATAAATGAAATTTGTCATGTTTTGATGGCCCAATCCTCGAACCTTTCTCGAATACCCGCACAAATCTTTACCAATACCAGTCTACTCTTTATGATTCGTCGTCGAATGTATTCGAACATTCTTTCAGTGCCCACACAGTTTTGTCAATAATTGACACATGTACAATTCTTCTCTTTTTGATTCGTCGTCGAATGCATGTGTTGTTTAAGCGTGAAAAACAAGCAGTGGGAAATTTAAAAGCTTTGCCGACCGATTTGAAGGTACAGGCTATTCTATCTCAATACAATGCAATCTCACTGCACAAAGTTTACCTGGCTTCTCTTTCCTTGGAGAACACCTGTTTGTTCGGAACAACAAGTCCAGCTTGATACGCGCTGATAAGTGAACCCAGGAAATTCCTGGCCAAGGTTTATTTTTAGAAGCAAGGCACATGAGTACATAGAAACAACAGAGGATATAGTGAAGAATGAGAAAGGATACTGGTACGTGACCCTTCATGACATACGTACGTGATATCGTACCTGGCTGTTATCAAAGCACCATAGGTTCTAACATCAACGTTTCATACGAAAAACGTTTTAGACTGTTGGAATGTGATGATAAGGTACCAAATGTCCCTCAGGAAGTTACGCCCCGTTTTTGTAGCTAAAGGCACCTAGTTATTATAGTTGCATACCGCAAAACAGGTCAGCTTTTCACAATTTATGTCGGTTGTATGATTAGTATCAGGTAACTAGGCTTCAAAACGGTAGGCTGTTTCTGTCGTCGTACTGTAAAAGGGGAAAGTTCGCGGTGGTTTTAAGTTCGCGGTGACCTCTTCACTGTGAACTTATATTCAAATAACCGCGAACATTTCCACTTTTACAGTAAAACTCTATGTTTCAACCGCGAACTTAAAACCACCCCAAGAACTCAATTTTCATTCTCCCCAACGCGAAATCAAATCGCTGTCAACATTTTCCCTTTTACAGTATTTATTCTTCGAGATTTTCTTACGCGACGTTTCTGGGCATCAATTTAAGCTAGTCCCAAACCGCATGCCATATACAGATTAAGGTAAGGCCGGGCTGGGCACGTGGAATGTTAGTCGGTTTCCGCTCCGTCTACCCAGGTGAGGCCTTGCAGGTGCGGCTTTAACGTCCGGACCGGACACAGGAGTCAATCTCGCTAACCTCTAATTACAGGGTGTGCTGCAGATTTCATCGCTACTGCCCAGCTACAAACGAGCACCGGTAGGCAGATGAAGACCGGTAGACCCCCTATCAAAAATATATTCTTCATTTCTTGTCCTCGGAAAAAAAACACTAAAAACCCGTGGCCGTGTAAAGACACAGACTTACATCTTCTTGTAGACATTCTCCGCATTCTAGGGAACCAACAAAGGTCAAACGACTTTATTTATCGGATATTTGGTTCGCTTACGGGACGTTACGCAGTAAACATATGAAGCAGTAATTAGACTTTGCCATAACAGATGCGAAGGACCCGGCGACTGATCCCGGTTAGTTATTTATAGACGTAAAACACACACTTAAACCACCAGGGTAAGATGGGGATCACATTGCATGGCTGCTTAGTGTGGAGACAAGTGCCCTGTAGAACAAACGTCACGTGATCTCTGCTCTCCGATGCCTGCATGATTTATCATCTGATGTGACTTAAGAATTTTATCGTCCTTTCTGTACACAACTACTCGGGGCGTCGGAAATTTCCGTAATCCGCGGTTTCCGGTTCTTTGGCGGGTGAGAAAGGGACATGTTTGAGGACACGGACACCGGTGGTTTCCTGTCCGCAGCCTGCCGCAGACATGACGGCTACCCCAGACACAGCCCTTCTAGACGTTTCGTCACGTTTCGTTTGTTCAGCGTTACTCGATTCTGGCGTGAAATGGGTCAGCCCACCTGTGAAGTAAAGGGCCATTTCTCTGTGTAAACCTTATCAGTGTACCTGAACTGTTCCTCCGTTGTCAGACAAGCCCGACGTCAGAAAGGTTGCACGAAGTCTGCAGAAAGTTGTCGACTGTAACCCCCCAGCTCCAAATCTCTATCTCCGTGATATGAATGTCTCCGCTTTCTCAAATTATGATATCACCCAGTTCCAGAATTTGTCTTCTTGCCTTATTATACGGAATTTGTCAACTAGCTGTGTCTGTCTCGACTAAATTATCGAAGTCCTTCGACCCATCATAAATACGTGTCAGACATGTATTGTCCATGGTTAGTCCTCGTGTTAAGTTAACTTATGAACTGTCCCAAAGATGAACCATTAGCTTAAGTGACACTCGTCGTTTCCTCCTTACAACAAGGGAAGAAAACTTTGGAAGTCCTGTCTTGGCGAAAGCTAGCTCAAGTTTCGCCAACAGGGTCATTCATGCGTGGAATGCTTCAATATGAACGAGCCTGCCTCCTTGCTCTGACACGTCGCGTCCTTGTGACGTCGTCTACCTTCTCGTCTTATCTCTAGGACTCACGATGATCGAAGTGAGCTCGCAGGTGCTTGTAGTTTACGCTTTTTCTGTTACAGTGTTTATACTACATTTTCTATCGACGTAGTAGACTTGTAAATATCATCGCTTTTCCAACTCACCTGGATAAGGCAAGGCCGTTGTTCTATGACGAAATCCATCCCAAATAATCGTTCTTCCTAAGTAACATACGTCAGACATTGACATGTAGACTTGAATTCTCAGTGCGTCACTTCCTCAGAGATAAGACTCAGCCTTGAAACGTTTGAGTTCGCACGTAAGGACTAAGAACGATAAGAAACAATAGGAGTCGGCGTATGGTGCGGTGTTAATGGCTAGATAACGGGAACAAGTTTGTAACATTATCTGTCATCAACCCCAAGGCACAAGGCTAATGTACTGCTATTCTCCAAGCAGAGGTTTCAATCGGGGGGCTAGGTGTGTCTAATAGGTCTAAATAAGTGGAAATAGGCAGGTACATGTACATATATTAAACGAATTCAGTCTTGTCCGGAGTTTGCACGGTCTTGAACAGAAACACTGTTCGATCGATGTCTGAAAGCTGTGGACAGGAAACCGCGCGGTCTACGTCCATGTTAGAACCGGAAACGAGATTTCTATTTTAGACATTGAGTATCCATTCATCATCCCTGAGACCAACTGGTTACAGAAGAGGGGCGATACCAATCCGTCTGACGCCCCTGTAATGAAGTGAGAAACAAAAAGAATTTGTAACGTCATGCCCAGGAGGGGTCTATTGGCGGGAAGCCTAGCTGATGAAATGTTCTATTTTGCAAACATTGTCCTCGCTGCAGGCCACCGTTCTTTCTAAACAGATTGGCTTACCGCTGACGGTGCTAAACGGTGTCTAGACTCTATTCAAAATGGTCCCCAAGCCTCACATTATGGACGAAGGTCAACTGGGCCGGAAACCGTTGCGGTGGTGGTCTTCTGAGGCCTCCTCACAAGAACGGGATAAAGGAGGACTGGGCTGCGACTAAAGACTCTGGATCTGTCTTATCGCTTGAGAGGGCCCGAAGGATTGGAAATGGCCTTTTGTCCTTCAATTAGAACATTGAGAGTTAATTGCGCGTTAATGACAAAGTGTATGGCGTGCGCTGTAGACATAACATCGTACAACAGATGCAGGTGCTTGTACAAAACATGTCATGGTACAGTGGATGTAAACATGTATACACCTGCTTCAATGGTAGGAATTTCCAACTGTTATTAAATGAGTGGTCAAAGAGCATGGACGGAGGGGTCTAATGAGTCGGGAGAGGGGCGAAATGGGAAACATAGAGCCCTCTGTTCTCTCAGATACGGCGGAAGGTTTGATCGTTAAATTCTACAAGCTAATACATAATTTGCATATTGTCAAATTGAGTTCTGCATTAACCTAATACAAAGGTGGATTCTCCTGCTCTGCGGCGTGTTGTGATCTGCCCCTGTATGCAGACAAGAGCACAGCTGATCATGATGGTCTTCTACGCTCCCAATCAAATTTCACAAATTCAATGTTCGCTTGGTTCCACTGAAATAGGCAGCATACGTCATCAGGAGAAATACGATTGTAGAAATACGAGCTAATGGAGCTCCAATGATGTGTAAAGACGTGCTAAACTCAGTACCGACACCCCTCCTCGTCTGAGTAAAAGTCTACATATCGACGGGGTGTTTTAGGCTGTCAGTATATAAGCATTTGTGCAGGGGAAGTGTAGACTTTATCTCGGGTTAGATCAAATTCTTATTAAGACCAGATGTCGGATACAGTAAAAGGCCTAAACATGGGCAGCTTTTAACCGCCAAGGTCAAGGTCATTATGTCTAAAGGTCGAGTGTGGTGATGGAGTTGATGACCTTAATCACAAGCGACACTAAATACTTTGTGCTGAAGTCGGTACGAGGACCTCTGAAAATGGTTTTGTTGTCGTTAGCGTGGAAGATGCCAACTCTTTGGTCACTGTTGAACGTCCCAACTTCCAACAACATATCAACTGTTCTCAGTGTACAATAAATCACTTAGCCGACTGTAACACCATCCAAACATTATCTTACAACTGACAGTTCAAGACCTTTCCATCGCTGCTGGTGCATTTGAGCCCCCCTCCCTTCCCACCACTCGCGAAGTATTGCCAATATGGCTGGTATCAATTTAGCAAAGGCTGTTGGGTTTGCTTTTAAAAGAAACATAGATATAATGGCTGTTCTGTTCCTGACCACTATGGGCACGCCAAGAACGAGCTCTTACGAGAAACTAAAATCAAACCACATTCGTCAGTGCGATTTGCCATGCATACCAGACATGTTTAAGTACATCGCAAAGAACAGCTATGGCTGCCTGGTTTGAGCTTCTTTCCTTTGCTGTCATTCTGGCGTTGTCTCAAGCTTGTCGCATGTCGAGCTTGTTCCCACCGCATGTTAGGTTACTGCCGTTACTGTTCGATCCCTGCCAGCGGATGCATCTACTAGGCCGACACAGTGACGTGGTGGCCTGTTTACTGCGGTAAATCAGTTCACCTTGCTACGTCCGCCTGTCCACACCTTGTGAACGCTCTCAATATTTAACGTCACCAAGGTTTCTTAAGGGAAAGCAATGTTGTTTCAAATGTTGACATTGAGTTAACTGGTGCCATTTTTACGATTGATCAAATTGTTGTCAGGGGCAGATGATGTAGAATTTGCAGCAAATAGTGATGTTTGTCCTGCGATTGATGGGATGCTGTCGACAATGCATATGATGCTCTCTACATGATCGTGAAAGTACAATGAATTCTAACCGAGTCTCTCTCGTGTTTCAGGTTTTATCCCGGAAATGTGGCCATCAACGTTTGTAAGACGTGTGGAGCTCACTTCTTTGTGGACACTTTATTGGAGACGCCGAAGAGATGCTGCGGAGAAGCTCCGATGAACCCCGAGACTCAGGTTTGCTGCAGGGGCAAGGTCGTCGAAGGAAAATCATGTGACGGTAGGATTGAAATCTTCTACACTTGTTAAAGTTTCATGACTTTGAAACAATAGTTATGCTTGTGCCTTTCCTATGATGATGATCCACTGTATTCTGCAGCTCAGGTAGATGTAGAAACAACCTCTGGCTGTATTCAGTCTTTATTCATTTCTTTCCACTGTGTCTTTCCTATGGTTATACGAAATTGGATCATTTGGGGGAAATGCCGCCAACAGGTGTGCGGTTTCCGGGTTACAAGTAGACCATGTAACTAGAAACATTTGTGGACACTATTCCCATATCCCAAGAGCGCCCCGCATTTGACAAGGTACACAGTACTACACACAGAGGCTAATTCTCCTGGAGCCAAAGAGCTTATTGTCGTCTCAAAACTTTCCGAGAAACAATGTCCTGTAACGGTGGTGCAAGGTGTTGTAAACACATTGGCGTTTTCTTGCTGATGTACATGTGTTTTGTTTCCTGTCGTAACGTTTTTATTCTTAGTCGGCCTGATATACTACAAAGCTAGGATTAAGCCAAGGTATTGAAAAGGTCAGAGGTAAGCGTAAGGATTACCCATGGTATGAAATGTCGAGCACCCTGATTACCATATTAACCTTATCCGTTCAGTCATGTAGCCAGGAAGATCTAGGAAATACCTCAGTCCCACTTATCATGCAACCATGCATGCCGTCGTCCTTGGACCGTCGGGCCTATATCTTTGTAAAGCATTTATGTGTAAGTACAACAAAACATGTAAAGGCGTTGATGTTTGTAGGGATCTCATAGATGGTGCTCATGGTGAGCCTGACGGGACCAATGACGATCAGCGTCCTTGTCTGCGCGCCGGAATCAGTCTTCTCATTGTTTGTTTTATGCATTCCAATGTCGGAAGGTAGATATATATGCAGATACCAGCTAATGTCGCCCCTTAGCTTTGGTATGTCATAGGTTTTACCAACTGCCAGGGATCAACTCATCATACAGTTTACCCAGCACATTAACGATCTAACGGGACTTGTCCGTGTTGTGGCTAGACGGATAGTTTACATGGCTGAAAGGTGCTTTTCGTCTTTCTTGTCAAGTGTAGACAGTTTGCGAACTGACTGACAATCTGTCCCATAGCATGCTTGACGACTGAGTATGAACAGCATTCTGTGACACTTGGCAGCTTTAGGCCGTGAAAACATGGTACCAAGTCATCTGGCGAGGTGGTGTCAGAAGAGTCTCGCTGCTTGGCACTTTCTTTGACAACTATCTGGCTTGCACTACTGAACATATGGAACCACTCGAGAATTCAGTCCCCGATATTAAAGAGTTTCACAGAACACGTTACTCATCGTTAGTTTCGCTACCATATTCCAAAACTACGGAAGTGTTTCCTTACAAACACCAGATCGATGACGACAGTGGCCGTCTCGTTGGCAGAGTCTGCTCACAAATAAAGTTGTTTTCCACCGGCCGAGATGCCGTCTTGCGTATCGCCTCTTGCGAAGGTCAAGGAGATTGTTGCCGTGTTCATTGACTGTTTTGCCTGTCATGTTGGCATGAGTGTCTAAACAGGCCGCCTGTGTTGGCAGTATCACGGTTGTTTTGAGTACAGACAACTAGAACTTTAACTTCAAAGAAGGACCCTTCTTCACTTTCAGTGGCATTTCTTGGACGACTTCCAGTCGGCTGTTTTACGTGAGGATTTGATGGTGTCTTTCATCACTTAGAACATGATGGATGTACGGGCACTTGATTGGTTCCCGGCCTTCAGCGACTGCAACGTTAGGGCGTTTCGCTGGAGGTCAGGAAAGGGTGGACAACTCAGTTTGATACGGAACAGCCCCGTCGCCAATCAGTGATATTACGATTACGTTTGAAAGCAGCTGGCGGTTTCAGAATTGGATTACGAATGAAAAGATTATTGATAATCGTATTTTAGAATTGCCAATTGTCTTCTTCCTGGGATTTTGTTCCTTTGAATAAGTTTGATAAGGGACCATGCTACAAGCTGTCCATTTTTGTCATGCCTGTCGTGTCTCGTACATGTTGAGACACACCAGTTGTGACTGCCTGTGTCATGTCACCGTAACTTTCAACTCTTTAGTGACATCGTCCTGCCACAAAAACAATATGTCATGTGCGTTCTTTTTCCTCATGTCGGTCCCTGCGATTTCATAATGTTCATGTCTGATGTTGATGTGTGTTCATACTAGAACGACAAGACCACTTTCTATTGTGCACGTGTTTCTACATTAATATAAGCTCGTTTAGAACAAGATTTATGTATTTTTATTAAAAGGCCAGGATTTCTGGAATGCGAAGAATCAATTTTGGCAAAATATTTCAGCTGTCCTCCTACGCGCATCTCGGGGCATACCCTCGCTCGTAATGGAAGTCCAGCTGGAAGTCATCGTTCCCATAAGTTCTACGTACACCAGAAGGTCCATTTGTCGTTACATTTCACAGTTGTTAGGCTCTTCTTTCCCACTTAGCTACGGGAAATCATTAAAAACTGTATGACGTCATGGTCTATCGAAACTCAACCGGTACTTCATAACGTTTGAGTGTTCCCATTTCTTAGTAGCCCACTCAAGTACAAATGTATTCGTATCGGGCTGTATAAGGTTTCTGCGCGTGACCTTGACAGGATAGTCAACCAAGACGTGTACATCACGTTCTAGAGGCCTTTAAGGCTTACTTAGTACCGAAAAGGTCAAAGTTTCATAAACAAACTTTCCTCCACCGAAGTCATTTATCTGAGTGAACCGTGCTGTGTTGGATGGCCACGGTCTGTTTATTACTTTCCGCACACATTTAATCATTTGTGCAAACAGTTGATAAAACATCGTGGATTGTGTATTTTTCTTCGCGTGCCCTTTTTAAGACGTGTTTCCTGTGAAGTTTTGGTTCCATATGCCTCTTGTTTCAGCAACAGCCGCCTTCTATCGGCGTGGTTTGTGTGATGTCCCCTCTGCCCGTGATCTGTTTACGCTGCAAGGTAAACGTGTTAGCCGTATTGAAGTAACCGTTGGTCTCTTCAACACGTATCACATTACGACCCCAACCTGTGTCAAGATCAGACGATTGTTACCTCTATGGAAAAAGGAGGTATCGTTTTTGGCCTGTCTGTGTACGTGCTTCTGGGTTTACGTGTTTGCTTCATTGTGTTTCTGGATATTTGTGGTCAGCGTAACTCCAGAACCTCTGAATGGATTGTGGTGATATTAAGTATGTGGGTAGGTCTTGGAAAGACGAGGGTCAAGTTCCCGTGGTCTGCTCTCCCCACCGTGGGATAAAAAGGTCCTTCCTTACTACTCTCCAAGCAGAGGTTGGTGGGGACCTTTTTATCCCACGCTGGGGAGAGCAGACAGAAAACGGGACACAGGATAAAAAGGCCACAATCTTCCCCACCAACCTCTGCTTGGAAAGTAGTAAGGAAGAAGTGGTGTATGTTTGGCCTCCCCTGGCAGATTGTATTTAACAGTTGCGACCCACGAGAGCCTTGGTCACCTCAGCAGTCGTCTCCTGCACACCCACGCGGGTGAGGAGAAGGACCCTCAACTAAAAGCTTTTTGACAGGCGAAGCATTGTTTAAGATAAGAAAATGCGACTTGATAATACTATTTGCTTGCATTCCTCGTGTTCTGTGACTTTTACATGGCGATTCCAGTGGGTCTTCAACTCTTTGGCAACCATGTAAATCACGACTGAGTAAAACTTGGCAGATATGGGATATACAGCTGGCAATGGGTGTAGCACCAAGCAGCGGACAAAAGCCTATATGGACAGAAATATGCATGAAATGGTAGCTCCCTCGGCTTCACAGATATGAGGCAGTAGAAGATGATGAATATCAACATTCGTACATCTCTTTTGAGAAAAAAACAGCTGTTTTTTTTTTAATCTTCTGTCTAATTGCGCGAAGTAGCGTTACCCAAGTAAACATATATTCTACACGTGATGTTGTGCTGGGCCACTGAGTTACAGAAACTTTTGAAACAGTTCCAGGGCCAGGGCGTCAAGTGGTACTGAGTGTTCTGTGTCCCCCTCTATATTGCTAATCGGGTCACTGTTTGCAATTTCAGCACCAATCAAGTCGATTCTACCCAGGAAATACACATGCGTGTCGAGATTTCACAATGGGCTATTGATATACATTGTCATTATTGTATACTATACTATACTATACCTTACTATTATTATTATTTCATTTCCATGTATACTTGCCTTCGGGCATGAATATGCAATAAAGTTATTATGATTATTATTGATTTTTTGTCCTTACTAGAGTCGAGGACACATAGGTAGTGCTTGAGTTTTCGCACATGTCAGTCAGTGGTGAGTACCATGTCCTTCCTTCCCCAGGCTCTCCCCCGGACCTGGGTGCACAGTCGTCCGACCCGGCCGTAGACACCGCCCTGCTGCCCAGCCTGACCGGAGACAGCTCCCAGCAACAGGTCGGTGTGACAACGTCTAACAAATCTCCCGTTGTTGAGTCTAGTCCTCTCGACTGAAAGGAAGGGTTTTTCAACAGGCGTATATCTCGTTACGGTTGTTTTGTCTCTGTGTACTGTTCAGAGCACGGCTGAATATGAACATGACTTTTAGATGTAACGGACTGCTGATGGCTTTGATCAAGCTTGTAGACGTACAAGAAACTGGAACCAATCGTCTAAGAAAAAAAAGGATACTACTGGCGTTAGATTTCCTCTCTTTTGCATGTGCGTCATTTTTCAAATAAGATTTCTTGAGATAATTCACGAAAATTCATGCAAATATCCCGATCTTGTGATCACAATAATCTTGAAGCATCCTCTTGCTACTCTTTGCCGGAACAGGTCTGCAATGTCCGTGGTGTTGGTCTGCAGAACTACGACCCCAAAAGGGAGACGTGCTGCGGAGAGAAACTGTTTGATGGCGCCGAAGACGATATTTATTGCCGAAGGTGAGATGCTAAGTCTTTTTAACATAGACCATGTCTCTTCTTCTTTGAAATCTCTGGTCTCTGGTGGCCAGATGTAGAAAATATGAGTAACGGTTGTGCCGTCTGTTGTCCAGATGTCGTGACGTGTCCTTCGTGGAGCCGAAGAGCGGGACGGCGCGCCGTTGCTGTGGCAACACGCCCTTCAACCCAGAGTCC
The DNA here is from genome assembly GCA_035149815.1 of Branchiostoma lanceolatum. NCBI lineage: Eukaryota > Metazoa > Chordata > Leptocardii > Amphioxiformes > Branchiostomatidae > Branchiostoma > Branchiostoma lanceolatum. The sequence continues at coordinate 9,710,664 of CM068873.1, forward strand.
AGCGCGTGTTGCGGGGAGGAGGTGTTCAACCCTCTGACGCAGGTGTGCTGCGACAACAGGGTGTATCCTGGGAAAACTTGTCCACGATTCGGTAAGTCAGAGTGGACCTCGCGACGGCAAAGGACGCAGGATCAAGCAAATAAAGATGGTTACAAACAAGCGTGTACATAACCATACACCACCCCACCGCACACGCGCGCATAACATTTTTGGGCAAACAGCAATCTTTTCATAGCTGATATCTGCTTCAGACATACAATCCTTAACTTTCACGGAGACTGAAGGGTAGGCATTTTGAGTAAGTGGCAGATTTTGTCTAAAGATAGAGTGTAAATGGTTAGTTTTCTAAGAAAGTGCTGTTTGCCTTTGCAAGTGGTTGGTTGCTGCGATTGAAAACCTGCCAGGTCGAATATCATCATGACATGTTGTAGATGTGACAAGGGCGCCTCCTAACGCTTATTGGCAGCTCTCCAACTGACAGCGACCCGTTCTGTTGTCCAGCTGCTGCCGTTGGCCGTCTGGACACTGCAGGCTTCCAGAACCAGCCTCTTGCCAACCGTCTGGGCGGCACCAAGGCTCAAGTGGGGATGTGCAAGGTCAACAACATTAACGTGGCGTTCGACGAGAACAGGCAGCTGTGCTGTGAGAACCAGCTGTTCGACGGAGCCACCAGGCGCACACACAACTGCAGGTACGTAAAGTGGGAGTTTCTCAGAGGGGAAACCGCCGAGAGACCGCTCAGTGTCCACATTTGAGAGATCCGTCGGTCTCCGAATGTCCTTCAATGCTCTTTATATGGAAGTTTGATGAATTTCATCCTTTATCAAGTAAGTTTCACCTGGTTGATTTGATACAGGCTGAAAAACGTCAAGTTTGCCAGATGCCACACTTGGTAGACCGTGCAATAACAATGCATTGTATTTTATGTATCGTAATGTTCAACCGTGCGAAATCTCAACACTCCTGTGGTTTCCCAGGACGTGTGGTGGGATTCCCTTCGTGGAGATCATTAATGCAGACCCGGCCCAGCGGTGCTGCGGAGCCGCGCCCTTTAACCCCAACACGCACACCTGCTGTGACGAGGACAGGGTTGTCCCCGGACAGGACTGCTACCAGGCTGGTAAGGCTTCATTGGGGGAATACAACAGAAGGAAGATTTTAAGATACGAATCTATGCTATCCTTCAATAAAGAAATCCCTCCATATATATATTATGGCAAAAACACTCCGATGTATACTTGTGTATCAACAGATTCTAGAAGGATTGGATGGATTCGTGTCTTAAATGATGTAATTTCATCTTTATTTGCGAACTCATGCCCGAAGGATAATTGCAAGGCACCACACAAATATGATAACGTAAAAGGGAAATAAATGTCTAGTCCATAGATTTATCCGACGTTATTATTGGGGGCTTTGATTTCTTCTTTGCATAAGTCAGAAGAGCACTATTTTAGTTTATGGTCGTTAACAATCACCTATAAAGTTCCATGACTAATATTGACGTAACTTCTTTCAACAGCAATGCAAATAATGGAAATAGACACAGCGATCACTGTTCAGCTTTATCTATATCCTCGCATTATGATGCACTGAATACGTGTGTTGCACTGACCAACAGTTGACCAGCCGGACGTGGGAGTCCTCCAGCCACCAGGCGGGAGCGTGGGCGGTACCAAGGCGGAGGTAGGGATGTGTAAGGTCGGCAACATCAACGTGGCGTTTGACGAGAACCGACAACTGTGCTGTGAGAACCAGCTCTTCGACAACGCCAACCGCAGGACCCACCAGTGCAGGTAGGCTTCAGAACTGCTGTCAATAACTGTCCATGTTTCACCGTCACTGGTTCCAAAATCATATCGTGGTGCTACAAAGGGCAGTGAACGCAAGTAGGCTTTGTTAACTTTTGCACTTATGAAAGGTAAGCTCGGAGATTTTATGAATTTTGCATCGTTGTTATGTGAATTATGTTTAATGGGCATCATGTGCTGCGATAAGCAAGTGCAAATGTTTGTAGTTTCTATCTTTTTTGATGGTCGGATGTTTTATATCCCTCAGCAAAAGTCGTGCCAGAAATAGTACAGAGATGGTGAGGAAAAGGTCATATTTCATGTCAATTTCTAACCCCTGTTATCCTACAGGACATGTGCAGGAATCCCCTTCGTGGAGCCCATCGGAATAGACCCGCACAAGAGGTGCTGCGGCGCAAACCCGTTCAACCCCAGCACGCAGACGTGCTGCGACGGCGGACAGGTCATCTTCGGGCAGGATTGCTTCGCAGGCTTACGGGAAGGTATGTTTTCATCGGGCACTTCGTAAAAGATACCAGGTTTTATACATGATGATGAAAGCTGATGGTTATTGTTCAGCACCAAGGACAGGCATTATGATAGGTGAATCTCGAAGACAGAGAGTTGTTAACCCTTAAGCTGCCAGTCCCGACTTAACTAGGGATACAGAAATATGCCTTGTGTGTTGGACCCGGTTATAACCGGGATAGGGTATTCCCCAGAACAAAACAGCTTTGCGTGCGTGTAGCGCGCGAAGCCGGGAAGTTAGGGGAGTTAGCGCCGCCGGGTGTTTCGCGGGTTTCGTGAGGGAGGTCAGGGGTCAAACATTTTTGATTTTTACTTGGCTAAAAAACCTGGCAGCTTAAGGGTTAAAATGCCCAAAATTATTAGTTCTTGAATTATTTCCCCATAGCTTGTATAAAGACGTATGTGCAAGCTGTTCAGCACCAAGGACAGGCATGTACAGAGGCAGATAGCGAAAGACCCAAAGCTTCTCTTTCTTGAACACTGCGATTCCTTTCGCTACCAAAACGGTACTAATATTTGGAAACCTATGGATGGCAGTTTAGCACCAAGGGCAGGCCATAGGTAGATGTCGAAGGGCTGAAAACCAAAGGATCGCAGTGCTCGAAACAATTAGCCCCTAGAAAGTTCTAGAACTATTTCCCCCGTAGATTGTAGAAAGACGTATGTGTAAGCTGTTCAGCACCAAGGACAGGCGTGTACATTAGGCAGGTCTCGAACGACATACAGCCCCTCTTTCTTGAAAATAATATGTTGCCTGCAGCTACCTAATATAGGTATGTGTAAGTCAATGGTAACTAAGAAGTTGTTGATTGGTATTTAGTAGGGGTGGGTACCGGTACAAACAATTCAGGTCCGGTCCAGGTCCAGAGGGTCAGGTCCAGGTCCGGACCTGTACCTGTACCTGATTATAGTAGTGTCGCAGTACGTCATATTTTGGAGAGCGAGACACACGCAAAAGTCTCCAAACGTCATGTCTGGAACGATATAATTTCTTAGGTTTGCACTTTGTCTCAAAATTATAATTATACTCTTCTCGCCGTCTGTTTACTAATCCTTTAAATGTTTCTAGGTATGATTCACAGCTAACGTCTTCGAAAACGAAGTTTAATCTGCTGTTTTGTATTTTCTTAGACCAGTTATGTGGCCGCCTGGTACAATGAATTTTCTAATCGGTCCATAGGCCGGTCCACTGATTTTTTACGGACCGTTTTTTTTGGACTGGTCCATTAAGAAATACCGGTTTTGTACCGGTACACGGTACCGGTACCCACCCCTAGTATTTAGTGTTATGTATGTTTTCCAGCTACCGGATCCGTGTATGTGGCCGACGTGAACCAGCTGGGCGGCACCAAGGCGAAGGTGGGCATGTGTAAGGTGGCGAACATTAACGTCGCCTACGACCCTAGGAGACAGATCTGCTGCGAGAACCGCATCTTCGACGGACCCGAGGAACAGACAGACTGCAGGTACGTGTGGTGAATTCGAAGACCTCACCGATAACAGATATCACATCAGCTGCGGGCACATTTGTTGAGAGCACATTCGGATGCTGCTTTAGCTGGCACGGGTGTCCCTGTGGTGTAGTGGTCTGCGCTTCTGTCACTTACCACATCTGGTTTAAATCATTTGGAACCGGAAGGCCCGAGTTCGTGCCCGGATAGGACACCTCTGGACAAGAGGCGCATTGAGTCATACCAAGGACTTTATGAAAATGGTACATACTTTTGAAACAGTATGGAAGTTAAACGCACTCCACTACCAGTGGACTAGCCCCCTGCTGCAGTGATTGTACCACAGTGTGGCCCAGGGCTATGAAACGGAGATGGGCACCGCCCTATACACCTTATGGTGTGGGAGGACTAACTTTAGCTGACACGACAGGATGATGGGTAACAATGTCCACAGGTGGTAAAATAGGGCCACTTTACATCTGTATCTGATTATGTATCAATAAAGGAGATAGACCACAGGTCTGTTTTGGGCAGTTCTGACCAAGCAACCAGAGAGTGCACATCTATTCATTCCTACACATTCATGTGCTCTTTCAAGTATTCAGATATTCATCATTACCTTTTACCACTCATCATATTTGCATATTTGATGACCAAGTTACAGCTGGTGTTACGTTAGTACTTGTTAGTACCTGAAACATAGTTTAATTGAGGTTTTTCGGTAACATAATGACATGTTGTCGACATAAAATTCTGAATCCTCCTTGGTGGTGTATCCATTAAAATCTCGGCTTGGTTTTCCCTACCCAGAACTTGCGGTGGGGACCCGTTCGTGGAGCCGAGGGGAACGGACCCGGCCAGTCGCTGCTGTGGACTCCAGCAGTACCGCCCTAACGAACAAGTCTGCTGCCAAGGCCAGCTCCTTCCCTTCGGAACGGAGTGTTTCGGGGGCCTGTCGGGCGGTGGCAGCCAGTTCGGATTTGGTGAGTAGTTTCTTTGAATGTGAGTCACGATAGCGGTGATATAGCTTGACGACAATAAATTTTATGTAGTTTAACTTAACTTGTAAATAGGTAATTTCAAGACACTTGTATAATACGACGCAGAAACAAATCAACAAACTCAGTTAAGTTTGGTGGGTTAAACTGAAAGTCACTTGTTGACAGACGAAATGTGCTGAACCCTGCCAATAGACTCCAAGCTTTCAAAATCTTCAATTACCTTAACTGTTATAGCTATATCATTGCATCCTAATCAAATATGGTGATGTAAGATATGTGAGTGCATTTCGCCTGTGGGTGATTTTACTTCAACAAAATATTCGCAGTGTCCGGACAGGACCCGACCTCAATTAACGCCGGAGCTGCCCAGCCGCCCTTCCTCCCGAGCGGTCCCAACTTCTTCCGGCCAGCCCAACCAGTCCAGCCCGGTGTGTTCGGGCAGTTCGGAGGGACCAAGGCTGACGTAGGGATGTGCCGAATCCAGCTGGGCGGAGGGAACGCTGTGAACATACGCTACGACCCGACCAGGCAGATCTGCTGTGAGAATCAGGTACATCTATTCAACCACCCGTCTGACCGTTTACGAAAGTCATCCAGATGCTTGAGTAATTTTTGTATTGTGCACTTCAGGGGAATATTTTGGTATCATGATGTTTCTCTGACTATGATATTTCATCGGTCAATGTACAGTAAAGAATCCAGAGCAATGACGCATGTTTTCGCGAGACGTCATTTGCCCCCTAGCCTATCTCTATAAACTAAACTAAAGCCAGTTGTAGACAATAACAGTTAGGGCCAGAAGATGACCTTACTTGTTGATGCAAACAGGAGAAATATCTCATGATTGAATTGACTAGTTTGTTTTGTCTGCTTTGTTGTCTAATAGTTGTGGTTGATATTTCACCCTTCAGATATTCGAGGGCACCATGGACACAGTGAACTGCAGAAAGTGTGGCACTACACCGTTTGTGGAGCCGGTGGGAATAGACCCGGCCAAGAGGTGCTGTGGGCAGGTCCCCTTCAACCCCAGTACTCACGTATGCTGCGATGGCTCAGTGGTGCCGGGACAGCAGTGCTACGGTGGCTTGGAGGAAGGTATGCAGGTGTAATTCAACAATATCTTGTAATTGTATTGTGACAACTTATTCCACTTAACAATGCAAAGTAATGTTGAGTTTTCTTGGAAAGTATTTTGCCATTTCTTCCGTTTGCAAAATAACGACATTTAAAGATCATATCATCAAAATATGGCAGGTATTCCAGCTCCGTACACCCCATTCCACTAGGGCGGCGACCCCGCTGCGACCGCGCTATGCTCAAATGATTTGACAGAACGCTTATCGCATTTCATTGATGAAAAAAAAAACCGAATCTTGTTACGCTTTGTGTGTTGTGTTGTCTTTTCAGTCATACTTTTACAATTTGAATGATATTGCAATTATGACGTTAAGGGTTAGACATATGCATTTTAGGTCGCCGTGAGGTCGCAGCGTGATCGCCCTCTAGCGAAATGGGGGCCTAACGTATGTATTCATGATTCATTACTTCGTACGTTTCTAGCAACCGGCACGACCGACATCATCCCCGGGCCTCAGATCCCCACCACCCAGCAGGGTAACAAGGCGCAGACGGAGGGGTGCCGTGTCCGCGGGGTGGGGGATCTCCGCTACGACCCCAACACGCACATCTGCTGCGGAGACCAGATCATGAGAGGCCCCACCAGCAGCTCCATATGTATGAGGTACGGGAAAACATTGAATATGTAGAAAAACACAGATACTACTTGTCAAATGCCCCATATTACAATAGACTTGTTTCGTCTGTAGCAAGCTGACTGGAATGGTGCCATACATATAGTGTGTAAAACGCTGTCTTTTCAGTACTTTCTCAATTAGATTTGCTGGTCTATGTATTGGGCAACTGCTGTGGATTTGTATGATCAGCTAAACAGACACGGATCTATTAGGACTTTAAACATGCAATCTTTATATTTGTTATATTTTGTTTGACACTTACATCTTCTCTCATGACTTCAATGAAAAGTGGCCATGACTTCAGTTGTTGAGATGCTTTTTGACATGCTCCAGGTGTGGCAACACAATCTTCGTCCAGCCCATGGGGATAACAGCGGACCGTTGCTGTGCAGGAGAGGCCTTCAACCCCGACTCGGAAAGCTGCTGCGATGGAGTGGTCTTCCAGGGATTGCGCTGTCCACAAGCAGGTAAAATCAATAATCCACAGACTTTGTAAGTAAGGGAGTCAGATTGACATTTGAACTGTTTGCCTTTGATATAGCAAAGGTTACAACTTGTCGCCAACGGACTGATCCTAGTCGTCCTTCATATCAAATGTTAAAGCTCTTTTCAAAATATGGATGAAACTTTTTGTATTCGGGTTCTTGTTTTCCTGAGGGCGTGTCTACTTTCTTCTGCCAGCCTATCAGTTTTCACGTTGACGTTTTCTTTGACCTCTTCCTTACAGCTACTGGTCAGAGCACCGCCGCTATCGGCCCGTCCATCGGTCTGAAGGCGGAGGTAGGGTACTGTCAGGTGGACGGCCGCAGCCAGCCCTTCGACCCCAGTCGGAAGATCTGCTGCGGGAACCAGTTATACGACGGCACCGTCAACACCCTCAACTGCCGCATCTGCGGAACCGAGTTCTTCGTCGAGTCACCCAACGAGGTAAGTGAGCTGGGGAGTTCGGACAAAAAAACTGATGCCATATGATAAGAAGGGCACAATCTTCTCCAACAACCTATGTTTGGAGAGTATGAAACTATTTCTCTACGCAAATTCATACATAAGTAAAATCCGTCATGCATTGAGAATGTACAGAATATAGAATATAAAGAACACAGCACTTCACCTAATACGACAAGCGAACTGAACATTACATTAGCATAATGTGGGGTTTTACTGGTATCTCTACATTATGTTAGATTCTTCGTGCAACTGCTGTGCTTTATCATATACCGCATTTTAATCAAATACCATCGTAATCCTAGGCTCAGGTCATGATTGGTAGGAGACCTCAACAAAGTACAAGTAATTAAGCACCCATCGTAAAATATATGTAGGTAAATCTCTGGCCATGGACGCTCGTTTTACCTTATAAAACGTTCCTATCTTGCCCAGGTTGCTGCCAGGTGCTGTGGGCCGCAGAGATTTAACCCCGAAACACAAGTATGTTGTGACGGCATCGTGACGGGAGGGCGGACATGTCCCAACGTTGTCGGTAAGAATCTTGATCTGTCGTCATTTCTCGTTGCCATTCGGCATCAGCTGTTCATTAAACGTACCTACGCAAACTTCAGTTGCGGGCAGTTTTTAACAGGATTAATGTTTGGATCAATAAGAAATACGTCTGGGCTGTTTTACGTAGGGTAAAATCATCCAACATTGTAGTCCTCTAATTAATTGCTTAGGAGTCGAGCAAACGCATCAAGCAGCAATGTTCCAGACAAGACACAGACGTCATACGCTGAATTGGACTACAATTTGTAGTTTAAGGACAATTTGCAGCTAAGAACAGTTCTTCATTATCATTATAAGTATTGATAATAACTTCATAGCAGATTCATGCCCCAGGGCAAGCAAAGCAAAACAGTGGTAAACAACAAGTATGAAAGACATAAATGACTTAGAGAAAGGATAGGGGGAAATAAGAGCTCCTCTGAATATATTTCTATCTAAGCTATTTGAAGGGGTTGACTTCTTTTGTTCAAGGTTTTGATACATATTATGTTTATCACCGGGATGTGAAAAGCTTGGGGATAACTATGGAGATTATCAACTACTGACGTGTTCTCTAGGTCCCGACTTTGCCTCCCTGGACCAGTCTGCCATCGTGGGTCTGTGCGACGTGAACGGCTATCCGCAGAGCTACAACCCGTCCACCCACATCTGCTGCCGCGACGGTATCCACGAGGGGCCGACCCGCGACTCCATCTGCCGAACCTGCGGCAGCACCACCTTCGTGCAGCGGAGAGGCGTGCCCATGATGTGCTGCGGGAACTCTCCGTACGACCCCAGGTCCAGCACCTGCTGCAACGGAAGAGTTTCGCAAGGATCTAGCTGCAAGCACAGCCAGGGTAAAAACCAACTTTGTTTTAAATAAACGGGTTGTCATATGTCGAGAGAAAAGCTATTGGTGACAAATGCTTTATGAAGAATCAAACTGTTCTAGAACTCAAAGAAATCTACTCACCGGAACTGTGCGTTAAAAAAATCAAGTGTCTAAAGAGATGGGGTCAGAAAGCTGAGGAAGACTGAGAGAACCTGTTGAAAATTCCAACGAGTGAATTTACCTGCGTTGGGGAACAGTCTAATTCTTCATGATGTATTCTACCAACTCAGATGAAATTTTCTCCTTCAAATGGGGGAAATGCTGTTTTATCCAAATTAGCAAGCGGGAACAAAATTGTTACGGTTTTTGAACCGGCCCATTCTGTGCTCAGATCTTGGACCGGGTCAGATACCCCACGGATTTTCCGCTAAAAGGTCTGTCTGAAGATCACTTATTTCTGATGTGTTACCTGCACAGTAACATTATCTACACAGCCACAGTCATGTAGTAAGTAATTCACAACTTTCATCTGTTGCCTTCGCCACAGGAGGATCCCCATTCGACGTGAACGTTGGGACGGCCCAGTACGTCAATCCCGGAGAAACAGTGACGTTGACGTGCACGTATTCTCCTGCGTCACAAAAGGCGGATGCCATCACCTGGTCCAAGGGGAACAACCGCAAGTCCGACGCAGTCTTACACAGCGTGTACGGACCGAGGGGGTACGGAGACTTCGCCGGGCGTGTCTCCCTGATAGACCAAGCGTCCCTGTCGATCAAGGACGTGCGCCCGGAGGATACAGGGAAGTACACGTGTGCTGTGCAGGTCGGGAAGTCCAGAGTGTCGGGAAGTCTGCAGCTGTTCGTCTCCAGTCAACGTGAGTAGCAAGGATTTTCCGGAACTTGTTCAGTGGAAGTCACGGCTTCGATATCTATGACTATGTATTACATGTGTATTTCGGTTCTGACATGTTAAGACGTTGACGTAATAGATTTTTCAACAATTTTCCATGATGTCGATATTTCAAATCTACAAAATGATATCATCTCTTCTTCAGATGATTTTCCGGAACTTGTTCAGTGGAAGTCAAAACTTCGATATCTATGACTATGCATTTAGAACATGTGTATTTTTTGACGGTTCCAACATGTTGAAACGTTGACGTATTAGATTTTTCAACAATTTTCCATGATATCGATAAATCAAAGTCTACAAAATGATATCATCTCTTCTTCAGGCCAGAGCTCGGAGTCCGGCTGCCTGGTTGAGAACCGAGTGTACCGTGACCAGGAGAGGTTCCGCCACCCGAGCCAGTCCTGCATGAACTGTGTGTGCCAGGGCAGGGAGGTGTCCTGTCAGCCCAAACAGTGTCCCCCCGCCACCTGCCCCAACCCCAGGAAGGACGAATGCTGTCAGACCTGCAACGGTGAGATTAAGCAAATGTCTATTTTGCAAAATGTTTTATATAATGTTTTTATTTGATTCATTGGCTCAACTGACATGTAGACAATGCTGCCCAACTACCCACCGGTTGTAAGCATTGTAATTTGTATTAAGCCATGTTATGTCATTGTATTACGATGATGATGATTAAGGTAATTTCGTATCCTTACATTTTTTATCAATAGTCGAATTGAAGAAAATTTCCATAGGAGGTCCAAATTTGCGTTCCTGGCACACTTAATGTGCTTATCAGATATGTTGTAGAAACTCTACACATCTTATCAAGGCAATTTCTAAAGGGACACCATTTCTAACATTGACATGTTTCTCATCATAGGTTGCAGCTTTAGCGGCGAGGACTACAACAACGGAGACCAGTTCCAGCATTCGTCCAACCCATGCAGGACGTGCCATTGTATGGTAAGAGTCGCTTTCAATGTACATATTCATTTTAAAGCAACATTCGTTGATTTTTCGCATATGTTTTTGTTCTTGTTGGCTTTGAAAGTTTGACATTGCTGTCTTTTACAGAACGGCCATGTGCGTTGCATGGCCACAACCTGTCCCACACCGAAGTGTCCGAACGCTGTGACCCAACCGGGACAGTGTTGTCCGCAGTGCCCAGGTAACCAACATAAGAAAAGTAGCTATATTAGTTATTTATTTAGCTACTTGCAGTAGGATGCCATGGAGCCCGCCTTACCTTGGGCATCAGAGTGTCAGCCTGCTGCGCATGCTGCTTTGTGTACTGACGAATGGCGTTCTGTCGTCATTCTCCTAGTAGGCTCCTGCTTACATCCTCTTCCAACTTTGCCCATATCCATCACCTACTGGTTTGTTGATGGTAAAAGTCTACAACCACCAGTGACTGGTGACTGGTAACTAGTAACCAATAACTCCCTGCCTGGCTCAGTAGTAGAATCTTCAACAGTTGAGCTATTCAGAGTCCGATGGGAAACATATAACGTCCTACATTCAGGGTTTTCGGGAATGTTTAGTCTATTGAGACTGAGATTAGAAATCGACAAGATTGCCCCCGTTAAAGCAAGTTCCTATGTTGTGTAGGTGCACCAGCAGGTGGAGACTCAGGTTGCATTTACGAGGGAAGTACCTACTCCGCCGGACAGCAGTTCAATGACCCCAGGGACACGTGCAGGCTGTGCAACTGCCAAAACGGCGCCGTGAACTGCCGTAGGAGACCATGTCCTGCTGCCAACTGCCCCTACCCCGTCATCAGGGACTGCTGCAGGGCTTGTGACGGTACGTCATCGACAGGCTGCTCCCGTTTCGTCTTTAATATGAAGTTTTGGCTCTCGTGAAGGTGTTCGTACATTCGACATAAAGTCAGCAAATATCCATAGTGAAATGTATATTGTGAAATACTAAACTATTTCGTAGTTGAATAAACAGACGACAAAAACCCTCCCAAGTGTGAATATATTGTGATAGTTGAATCCAGTAAATGTATCGTAAGCAAAGCAGCAGGTACGCTACAGCTTCTGTTCATGATACATTTTCGGATGGGTTAGATTCACTGCCTGTCTCACCTCTGGTATTTCTATATTGACAGATTGCAGTGTCGACGGCCAACAATACAGGAACGGAGAGGAGTTCGCCGATCCACGAGACGAATGTCTGACGTGTCAATGCTCAGTAAGTAAAGGAATTCGGTTATGAAATATGTGGAGTTACACATACAAAACATGAATGACTGCGAAATAATCAAATGAATTTGTGAAAAAAAGGCATTTCTAATAGCTTTAACAAAGGATTCTTTTATTTTTGCAACTTGTCTTGTAGAACGGGCACGTGGTATGCAATCGCAGAGAGTGTCCCGACACGACCTGTGCGAACGCCATAACACGCGCTGGAGAATGCTGCCCTGTCTGTGAAGGTATGTGCTGGATTTGATCTTCTTGGCAGGAGTATACAGATCTATATATAAACGTTGTATGGTTGCTTAGATACGTTAGAAGCAAGACATAATTTGACGGCAATACCTTACATTTACAAGCTGTACATATTTTTCAACAAATAGCTCCGTGTTGCTTGCCAATTGCTTCGTCAACAACATCTCTGGTAACGTTGGGTAACATAAATTCGTGGGGTACTTAAATTCGGGATTTTTCGAAAACGGGGTATTTAGGGATATGTGCTAGATGCAAAATCAGTAATACCGTTAGAAATGCAAACTTGACAGACTAACGTATTCAGAACACTGTCTGAAAAGCTTCGATAAGCATGCATTAGAAGGCGACGAGGACAAAAACTCTCCGTCCCTTATTGAAACAGTCTGAGGGCTTCGTGGGAGAATCACACTACATCGTTGTCGGCTGGTTTATAAGACAAATGTCACATCAGCTTCCTGCTAAACACAATCATTTACAAGACAACTTATTTTCTTAAAATTGCTGACCCGCAATTGGACTCTAAGTGTGATCAATCATCAAAACCCCTCTTTGTTGCTACAACCTACGGCACGTGTATTTTCCCGCCGCCATATCAATACCCATAATCCTGTTGTCAAGCAGACGACAAAGGTTTGTGAGGAACACTTTTTTGTCTAAATGTTGCGTGTGATTGTGGACTGAGGACGATATTTTCCTCAAAGTTTGCTCCTAACACAACAAGGAATACATGGACATAGTAGTAGCATCAATGCTACGGCATCCGGCTAACTTTCCATGAATAATGTACACGTTGCCATGACGGTGGATGTCGACTTTGACGTTCTATAGCTACCGACTCAACACACGGGTTGTTCCCGTAGGCCTGATGTGTGCGGTACGGCCGTTTTGTAGTGTATTTTTTTTACTTGGACACGTCTATATCCATAGCACTCTCCTCAAGCCAAGGATGGAACGAATAGCTACTGTATAAAATGTAATTAGCGGTAAGATATTCAAGACGAATCTTCTCTCCCGAATTAATGTTCACCCCTGTCCGACAGCACCGTCATTGTGCGCGCGGCGGACGGTAGTTTCAAGTTGAAATATTATGGTGTCAGGACGACTAGAGACAAAATCTACCATATATATGATTAGTGCAAAGATAGTACATGATACTGACGGAATAATAGAAAAAAAGGATGGTTTATTGTTCTGCTAGATTGATTTCAGTCAACCATTATCGGAAAAATCCCGAATTTATGTTACCCAACGTTACCTCCGTCATTCTGACAAGAAGAATCAGTCTTCAACAACGTGCATGTTCTTACGTACTACCGATTGCTCTCGCTATAGGTTCTACCGTGCCGGATGCCCTAACACCGCGCCCAACCGCACCCACCGGACTCTCTGGATACGCCGTTGATGCCAAGACCATCTCTGTGCAGTGGCGACCGCCTCCAAACACCTTAGGTCTTCGTGGCTACAGAGTCTTCTACCAGGTATGGGGATTCCTTTTCAGCTGTTCATTTCATAAGCTCTCGCGATGTACTATGACTACAATAATGAACATGTTCCAAGTTTATTGATATCAAGATGGATGGCATCTCAAGTTGAAAATTCAATGCGTCCTATCGGCAATTTCCTTACATGTTATTGATTTGACACAATGATAACCCAAATCGATGTAGTCATCTTACAATGAATTAAGATGTTAGCAATTGTATGCACAATGTCCAGAAAGCTGCAAACCATTGTTAGAATAAACTTTGAACTTTGGTCACCTACTATCATCACAGAAAATCGGAGACTCTGATCCACAATCCACGGACACGGAGTCCAGAGATCTGTCCTACAACATCCGGGGTGTTGAGCCGTTCACGGACTACCAGATCTGGGTGACGTCATACGGCATCGGTGGGGAGAGCGAGAGGAGCAACAAGATCGTCGTTAGGACGTCTGAGCGGAGTAAGTTGTATTGATGTTCGCTGGCAATGGCTTTGAGAGACAGTATTGAATGTGCCTGTATAAGTGGTTTACAACGTTGGTAAAAGTTGTCTGAATCAAGAAGGTAACAACGTCACCCAGGATAACCCTCAGGATGAGGGATCACATATTTCCTAAATTACGTAATAGTATTAAGAATAGCAAACATTACATATGTCTTTGTATAAGAGAAGTAATTTGCATTGACCATCAGCGTGGCTGTTCTTCAGAAAGTGACAAAATAGTTACACTTGATTACGAATCCGATCTGTATAGCCAGTATAACCGCCATTCGGCGTAACACACGAGCTCTGACCATCCCCTTCCCTTTAAAGCTGCACTGGCACCGCAAGACGTCACAGCAACTGCCGTGGACTCACAGAGCGTCTTGGTCGAGTGGCGCCACCCAGTGCCTTCCTCCCCAACTGCACGTATCACTGGATACCGCATCCTCTACAAGCAGGCGAGCGAGAGCGACGATCAGTACCAAGACGTGGGACTTGTGAGTTTAACGTTTGCCAAGTATTTTTTTATATATCACCTAAAATGGCCCCACAGCAAGCTATTTTCCTTTTCCACATTCGCTGCTCCATACTCCAGTGACTTGAGAGAACATGATAAAAAGCTTTTACGTAGCTTCCTCTGATGTCGTTAATACTTTTTTTCAAGTTCTTCTTATTACAGTAGTTTCATATTTCGAGAGGAACGTTTTTATCATGCAGTTTCTAGCATCTTTTCGATTGATTCCTCTTCCACAGTCAACTACAGACACGTCGTTCACAATACGCGGACTGAACCCCTACACGGAGTATGACGTCATTGTCGCCACTGCTAGTGAAGGTGGAGACGAGGCCCGGAGTATGCCCGTCAGAGTACGCACGGCCGAAGGAAGTAAGTCAACAGTCATTGCTTTAGTTGTCTTGTTATATTCAGTACAAGAGCTTATAAGTACTTATAAGTTTATGCCAAAGACTTTCAAGCACAATCCATGCGAAGTTGAACACATAGGATGCAGCAAGCTGTGACTGCCTGATAAAGCCCCCGTCACAAATCAGGAATTGAGCTCCAAATGGGGATTTTCGGCCGAAGTACGGCCCACGTCCTGTCGATTACGCGGGCTTTGGGCGATTTTTAGAAATCAAAGTTGATCCAAATGTTGGCCTTTTACGTAGGTACCATCTCATGGGGGACTTTTAGTTTTTAGTGTTCGACGGACGTCACCCGAGATTTCAATTGGAAAATACGGTCGACGCTCGGGCGATTGTGAAATTCGGCGAGCTTCGGGCGATCTACAAATTCGGCCGACGCTCGCATGAATTGTGACGCCGGCTTAAGAACAGCAGTTATACGTAGCTCCGAAAAAAAATGTTTAAAATTTAAAAGTATGTGCTGGGCAATTCTTACAGCTCTTGCTATGTATGTAAAGTAAAGCAGCAACTGAGCGTAGGTGCCATGTAATCATTCTAGTGACCAGAGAACGACTTAGTAACATGAAGGTTAGACATCAGGTAATTAGATAAGATACCCAATATAAAAGTTGATCAAGCAAATGGATACGTTTTGTTAACAAACAGACGTTTCAGTTATATATCGATAGCATCCGCTGCCTCTGGTAAGTGACAGTCACTGACGAAAGATAGTGGATGCTGTCTGAAACGTTTAACCGTTTATGAAATGTATCCAGTCGCTTGAGTAACTGTTGAATATTGATCAACATGCTGTGTAGTTCTTGAACTAACGGAACATGTCTGACATCACAAAGCGCCTGGACCTGTGGGTGAACTGACGGGAGAGGCTGACGGAGACACCTCCATCAACGTGTCCTGGCAACCCCCGACTGTGGTCAGCGGAGTCCTGCAAGGATACCGCATCTACTATCAGGTAGGTTCCCCCCTCGACCCCCCTCCCCCCCAAAAAAACAAGAGAAGCCAACCCCATCTAGTCTAGATCTAGTCTAGATATAGTACTAGTATTTGAATTAGCCTCCTGTTACAATAAAAACAATCACTGTCATTATCACCCGTATGTTTCCTATGTCTCTACCACATGTTTCCTATGTCCAATTCCACGTACTTGCAATTAGCCTTCGCTGATTGGGCACAAACCTGAAAAAATAAACTATCCTTGCTGTACTGCTTTTGCAACTCCTTCTGTATCTAGTAGCTTTGAAGATGGCGGCGTTGCTCACGTTGGAGTCTTTGAAATTGAAGTTTTGGGAAAGTTACGGACGACAATACCTTGAGAAATTACTTAGTACATGTTACATTAGGATTCGCAACATACTGAAGAATGTATCCGCTTCTTCTCTTAGCGTATCGGAGACAGAGACTTTGAGGAAGTCGAAGTGAGCGACCCAAGAGAGACGTCATACTTGTTGACCGACCTGAGAAGCAACGCGCGGTACCGGATCTGGATGATCGCCTTCAACGGGGCGGTGGACGGTCTGAAGAGCCAGGAGATAATCGTCAATACCGGAGGCGAATGTACGTTTTTCTCCTCTTAATAGTAGAAACTAACATTTGTAGTATTTCTACCCGCTGTGCATGTTTGCATCCAAACAGTGGACGAACTATGTGTCAGGACCTAGTCGCATTCGTCGTAGTGGATGTGTTTAAAAAGATTCAACTGTTTTGTGACGGAGAGGGTTGTCGTGGATTCTTGTCAACGGTCTGTTATTTTATAACCTCTCTGAAAATCGTTCGCCAAAAATCGTATGGTCAACTTGACTGCGCTTTATTTTGGATGACAACATTTTCTGATAAGATTACACATGGTTCCTACGACTGTGGCAAGAAATTCTCATCTTACAAATATCTTGATCCGTTCATTTGTTACTGGCCCAACCTGGTTAAAACTTTGATTCTTCTTTTAGACCCTCAAGTTCCCGGCGTCCCACTGGGTGTTCGGGTCTTCCCGGAGGACCCCACGACCATCCGGGTGCAGTGGCAGGCTCCTTCGTTAGGGGGCACACTGTCAGGGTACAGAATACACTACCAGGTAAGAAGTGCCGTGCGTTTTTCTTGTGTTTTAATTTCCAAACGTTTAGCTTAATCATTGGTCTTGAAGTGTACGAATGGTGAGATCCGTAAACATCACACTCATGTAGATGGCGATTGGCAATAGACGCTTCATTTGTTGTGAGACTGTCAACAGTGTCCAAAAAATAAGAATAGGATTGTTTTGTTTTCTTTCTAGGGAGAATAATAATGACGATTTAAATTGTCTTGTCATATTTGACATTGTCATATGGTTCCATCGATGGTGGTTAAAGTGGAAAAATCTTAATTTGACGGTTTTCTGTACTATAAAGATTTCATACACTAGTTGCGTTCACAAAGTCAAACGCTTACCAACAAGCTTTCGGTCGGTCGTTTGGGCCTTCTCGAGTTGAATATATGCTTTCCTGTATGTAACGTTGGGTAACATAAATTCGGGATTTTTCCGATAATGATTGACTGAAATCAATCTAGCAGAACAATAAACCATCCTTTTTTTCTATTATTCTGTCAGTATCATGTACTATCTTTGCACTAATCATATATATGGTAGATTTTGTCTCTAGTCGTGCTGACACCATAATATTTCAACTTGAAACTACCGTCCGCCGCACGCACAATGACGGTGCTGTCGGACAGGGGTGAACATCAATTCGGGAGAGAAGATTCGTCTTGAATATCTTACCGCTAATTACATTTTATACAGCAGCTATTCGTTCCATCCTTGGCTTGAGGAGAGTGCTATGGATATAGACGTGTCCAAGTAAAAAAATACACGAAAAAACGGCCGTACCGCACACATCAGGCCTACGGGAACAACCCGTGTGTTGAGTCGGTAGCTATAGAATGTCAAAGTCGACATCCACCGTCATGGCAACGTGTACATTATTCATGGAAAGTTAGCCGGATGCCGTAGCATTGATAATACTACTATGTCCATGTATTCCTTGTTGTGTTAGGAGCAAACTTTGAGGAAAATATCGTCCTCAGTCCACAATCACACGCAACATTTAGACAAAAAAGTGTTCCTCACAAACCTTTGTCGTCTGCTTGACAACAGGATTATGGGTATTGATATGGCGGCGGGAAAATACACGTGCCGTAGGTTGTAGCAACAAAGAGGGGTTTTGATGATTGATCACACTTAGAGTCCAATTGCAGGTCAGCAATTTTAAGAAAATAAGTTGTCTTGTAAATGATTGTGTTTAGCAGGAAGCGGATGTGACATTTGTCTTATAAACCAGCCGACAACGATGTAGTGTGATTCTCCCACGAAGCCCTCAGACTGTTCCAATAAGGGACGGATAGTTTTTGTCCTCGTCGCCTTCTAATGCATGCTTATCGAAGCTTTTCAGACAGTGTTCTGAACACGTTAGTCTGTCAAGTTTGCATTTCTAGCGGTATTACTGATGTTGCATCTAGCACATATCCCTAGATACCCCGTTTTCGAAAAATCCCGAATTTAAGTACCCCACGAATTTATGTTACCCAACGTTAAACGTGTTTCTACTTTGCCAGGTTGATGGAGATTCGCTGATATCTACGGTGGAAGCCGGACCGAACGCCCGATCCCAGACCATCACCGGCCTGCAGCCCGGCACCACCTATAACGTGTGGGTGGTGGCGTACTCCTCAGCCGGGGTCGGCAGGAGGAGCCAGAGAATATCCATCACCACGCAGGAGATAGGTCTGTACACTTTGGAAATATAGTTAAACTGTCTCTGACTTTGGAAAAGTATTTCACGTCTTACTATATAGCAAATGTAAAGATTAAAGCGGCAGAGAATATCTGTCACCACACAAGAGATTGGTCTGTAAACTTTGTCTAGTACATTTGAATTAACCTCCATTAACATTAATCCGTCGGGTTACATGAATCCGCCACTTTGAAAAACAATGTGTTTGGGGGATCTCTAGTGCAGCTTCCCCCAGGTATGCACAGTTTAGATATCCAGGCGTGCATTATACTGAGGGACGTTTGGTTGGAGATCTGTTTGGACATATCTTTTCAGGGTGGCGGAATTATGTATCCTGGTGGAATTATGTTAGTATTTGTTATAGTTAAACTGTCTCTGTTTTCGGAAAAGTTGTTCACGTCTTACTATATATGATAATGGGTAAAGCGCATACAAAATAGTAGATTGTCACCATTAAATGTTGTGTCATTTAGCGAAGGTTATTTGTAACACAAATTATCAATGGATTGTTTTAGAAATTTCCATAATATATAACTTTAAACTTCAAATGAATGCATACAGATAGAAAGATAGAAATGCAGCTAATCGCATTTATTTGCCCAATGTCGAACTCGAGATTGGCGTGTGATGTAATACTTTATAAATCTTTACTAGTATGAAAGCTCATCTGTACATGTGTTGGTACATTCCATGATATAAGTTTGGTACTTTACTCCAGCACAAGCAAATTCTTTGCTGAGTTTCTTGCATTTTTCTCCCTCAGCTACTGACGAAGCCCCCGGTCCACCCCGAAACGTGCGCATGGGCATCGTGAACCCGACGTCGGTGCAGCTGGACTGGGTGGCGCCCATCCCCGGCGGGTACGACATCTCCGAGCCGGTCAAGGGCTACAGGATCCTGTACCAGCGCGTCGGCGTCCGCGTCATCGGAGAAATCGAGGTCTGTATATCTGCCATTTCCTCTATTCTGTCCTCAGCACAGTGCTGTCCACATGAAGCCATATTCGTCAGGTCTAGCAGTGTGTGAGATCTTTGTCCATGGGGATTGTAGTCAGTGTAATCGGCACCTTGTCGTATATAGACTCGTATTGTATTTATTATTCTTCACCAAACACCTTAAATGTCTTGCAGATTTGAATTGGCTATGTATTCCGGTTGAAATATGTCAATGATATAATGTAATGTTGACCTGCAACTGCAAATCCAGCGTGTGTTATGAATGACATGTTTTCAGTTTGCAAAGAAAAGAGACGGAATGCAATATACAGTCAAACCTGTCCTCAGCAGCCACTCAAGGGACTGAGCAAAAATGGTTGCTGAGGACAGGTGATTGCTCTAGACATGGTGGGTCCAACTATGTAAAATGGACGGGACTGTTTTAATGTGGTTGCCTACGAAAGGTGGTTGCTCGACCAGGTTTGACTGTACTCCTCGTGTTCCCCAGGTCGACTCGTCGGTTCTATCGTACACCCTGACCGGACTGAACCCTAACGCGGAGTACACCATCTGGATACAGGCCTTCACAGAAACAACAGACGGACGGAGGAGCGAGGCCCTCCAGCTGCCACGGAGAGAATCCGTAGAAGAAGGTGATACAGCATAGAAACACCCATATAAAGGACGTTCGATTATTAGTAAATGACCTTAATCCAGCAAGCTGGAATTTGTTATTTATCTAACTATTTATTCTATTAGAGCTTTACAGAAAGAGATCTGTTACCGTTACTGTGTGGCCAAAACGCACTCAAATGTTTGCCATGTGTACTAGAAGTACTTCTTTTTTACAAAGCATTTTGTCACTTGTATTCCTTGCTCCAGTTGCCCTGCCATCTGCACCAATTGGCGTCAGTGCCAACGCACTGGATTCCCGCAGCATACGAGTACAATGGTCCCAACCAGAGGGCGACCCGAGCAGCATCCAGGGGTACCGCGTGCTGTACCGGCGGGCGGGAGACGACAGCATGGTGTCCGCCGAGGTGGGAGCCGACCAGACGGCGTACACCATCAGCAGCCTGTCCAGCGACACGGACTATGAGATACAGGTCCTGGCGTACACAGAATCCGGCGATGGCGACCAGAGCGGCCCCGTTCTGGTCCGGACACCCACAGCGCCAGGTAGGAACATGAAGGGTTGTCTGACGAAGTTCGTGCACATATCTAAATAGCACAGAAAAAAAATCGTATTCCTGATGGAACTAGACAAACCATGTATTATAGGCTCCATATGTTCATACATCTACAACTGTCTTAGGAGGCGAGAAGAATTGAACCGGTACATAGCAATATTGATAGTCTTTACAGTAGATGTATTAAGATACTGCGTTGTTAATATCACTGTAATTATGCTACTGCTTTATCACCATCGAGATCGGTTTGCTATAACAAAACAAAGCTTTCGGCAATTTTGCTCGCTGTTCATCCATATTGATCGGACAAAAACTTGACTAAGTTGGAGAAAGTTTCATGAGTCTTTGGTTACAACGCATTTTTGTATTCATGATAACTTTGATTGTCACAATCAGTCAATGTAGGTGGGACTTTTACGGTGATATCACCCAAGTCTTGTCATGAAAGTGAAATGATAGAGTGATTTAAACTTCGGTTCTCCTCAGGAACGAGAGAGATTCCAGAAGTAGATTGCTACAAGGACACCGGTGACGACTACCGCGGCACAGCAAGCACAACAGAAAAGGTATGTTGATATTCTTGCTTCATTTTTCTATTTTTCCTGAATATGAATTCTTTTGAACTTTTCTATCCAGATACTTGAGTAACTGTTATCTTGCGTATGTTACTACCTCGATGTCAAACCTTCATCAACGTAATGTGATCTAATCTTCGTCGCCCCTCAGGGAGAAGAGTGCGTGTCATGGGGCGCCTCTGACGTCTTCCAGTATGGCGTCAACGAGTTCTCCCAGGGAGAGTTCGGCATCGGAGACCACAACTACTGCCGGAACCCAGACGGAGACATCAAGCCCTGGTGTTACGTCGATCTGAGGGGTACCTACGAGTACTGCGATCTTAAACGATGCGTTAGCGATTAGCAGCGGCGGTTATTCGTTACTTGAATGACAGCCAGGAAAAAGGAAATATTGTATTAAGAAGCCTTTCTACAATTCACAAGATGGAAAAGGTGACAAAAATAAGACTCTAAGTACTTTTATACCATTTTACCTGTTGTTCCGATGTACTTAGACTAAGCATTGTTTTAATGTTTTACAAACCTGCAAACATTAGCGTTAAGTCTATGTATACCACTTGTGTCTAAAATCAACACTTGTTGACAGAATGGTGCTAAACTACATGTTGATCATGTTTGGACTTTGTCTCGGATGTCCAAGCATCTGCCCTTAACATCATCACGGTTCAAACATTGTCTACATGTAGTACTTCGGATAATGGTGAAAATGGCGGAGGTGCTCGCCGTTTGGATGCGGTCTCTGAAAAAAAATAAATGCAGCTGTTGTTTGTTGGTAGTCAGTACGAGAGTCCAAACGTAAGTTCGCCATTTTTAGACATTGTCCGCTCTCATAAACTTCTTAACCATTGCATTCTCTGAACAGAAGGCTAGTCTTATATAAGTACTAGAACATGTACAAATTTTGTATTCGATATCTTTGCATAATACTAGTATATACAAGGGTTTCTCACCCGTTTCATCGGCTGTGTTTGGATACGGGGACCAATACACTTGTCCCTGCCTCTTTCGGTGTGCTAGACACCTATAATCGTAGGTAAACACATTCTGTTGTATATTGATTATTATAGATATAATTCATATTAGCTGCTTTTATTAACATGGTGTATAAGCTGAAAGCAATTATTGTTTTCCGTAATAATTTGCGGTACGTAATCCTGCATATCTGTGTACGTTCAGGTTCTGTCTGTTTAACAAAAGCAATTGACAAGGAAGCACAACCATGCTTCTTAACTGTGTTTAATTATCGGATTGTTTCCGTATTCCCTTATAATGCCAGTTGTTGTTTTCTGTACCACACATTCCCATATATACAGTTCACGGTCATCTTTTAATCTATATATGTTTGTGATTTTGAAAAAAAAATTATCATTTATACTATTGATATCTAAATATTTGCTTGCATTTCTGCCATAGAGTAGCGTAGTGCTACTTTGCTCTGCACTAGTTGTGTGGTTTGGTACAATTCTTTTATTTTGTGCGCACTCAAAGAGTGATGTAATTGATTTTGAGAAATTGGCGCCAAATGGATGAGTAGATTTTGTTTTACAGCTGCAGCATTACCGTAGTTCTAAGGCCCAATTTACACAAAGGTTTTCGGAGTTGACTCTGGGCTGTGTGTGAGAGGAGCTTTGGACTTCCTACTAGAAAACGCTACTTGAGTGGCCTAGGCTTCTCCTTGCATGCACAGTCCTGAGTCGACTAAAACACGTGTGTGTAAATCGGGCCTAAGACTACACTGTTCTTAATCCGCTACAACCATTCTCGAACCATTCCCTCTGTCGGAGATTTTGTAAGATACTCGGATGAAACATTGGAGTGCTGGATTTGTAATTTCAGTAATAAAATACAAGAAAATGCCATCTCCGCTTTGTATTATTTGGTGGTGCATACAATTGCCTCTTGTTGCTCTGCAAATACGATCAAATAGAACTGTATTACCGGAAGTCGTAAATCTCAAAAACTGAAATTTGTTTTTCTTTTAATGATAACTTTATTGCAAATTCATGCCAGGAGGCTGGTTTCAAGTAACGGAGAAAAGACAAGCAAACAATGGAGTAATGAGAAAAATATAACATGTAATCACCCTATATATGTTCAAAAGCTAACTCTAGTTCTTACATTGTTATATTTAACTTTTTCAAACAGTGGAAGACGAGAAATCCCAAGCTTTCCGTTGTGTGTTGATTTTTTTAATATGTGATGTTAAGGGGGAGTATTTTTAATATCTGACTAGAACCTTATTCAATATCTGATTTGTGGGTCTATTTGCCTGACTGTATGTGGGCAGCTAATCGTACACACCCTTGTGTACAAATCAAATAATCTGTACACCGTTTGGGAACTTGGCTAGACGAGGGGCTTTGCACACCTTTATTGTTAGCTATGGACGACAATCTGTTTGTTCTGCATATTTGCTTCTGTTCTTCTTGTACCCCTGACCTGTCACAAGGCAGCCCGAGAAAATTGATCGGCCGACTAGTCTGTGAGCTCTAAATGATATTTTCGGCAATAAGACGCCCGATGTTCTGTCGATCATCGTGTGATTTTCAGAGATCGGCATATGTTCACAGGTCCCCGAGTCCCGTCCTGTGTGGTGGAGTAGATTTTCAGGTGAATATTATGCCCGAGTTTCTAAAGATTTTTAAATCAGGCGATCTTCTGGCGATCAACAAATGCGGCCGAAGCTCGTCGACGTGTGACAGGGGCTTAATTATAATGTGCATACAAGATTAATAAACACTACATGATCGATGAGATGTGTTCAAAACATGCACCATCATGGTCTAAACACACGTTGACGTAATCTGTGGACTTTCCTCGTGTGAACTCCCCGTGAACCTTGACGGTAACCGTTTCAGGTGAGAACAAGATGGCGGACCCTCGCGCGGGAGCGGTCGGATCGGACGAGCGGGCCGGCGACGACAACCCGTGGTACCGCTCGCCCTGCAGGCACCGGATGCGGTACGTGTTCTGCGCCTTCTTTCCCGTCGCGTTCGCCCTCGTGCTGTGGGGAGGCATGACTTTTGCCGGGTCGCAGCAAACTAACAGCTCCGAGAGCATCATCCTGCTCGCTTTTGGATTTCTGTTCCTGCTGCTGTGGATGGCGGCAGTCGGCCACTACGACTACTCACAGCGTCGCTACGGAGTCCCCGTCAAATACTGCACTCTAGTAAACGAGGGGTCCGAGGAGAACAGTTTTAAATCAACCGTTAGAATTTTAGCGCCCTTTGCTATACTGGGACACGCCCAGGAGGATGCCTCGCCTGCTGTAGAGGGGTCTACCGATGGCCGTGGAGCCACGAGCGATCAGGCTGCTACACCGGGAGGGTCTGAGGAAGGCCGTGGCGGGCGCTACCGGCCATGGTGCACGGACACGAGCGGAGTAGAAGGGTCTCATGCCGTGCAGACTGGGGTCGGCTTTAGTGAAATCATCGTCAGGTAAGGGCTGGTAAACACACTAGTTACACATTAACCGAATTCAACTGCGGACAAGCAACACAAACACCTAGTCGTAAATCTTCGGACAGGACTTGAATGACCTCATTGTTATCTTATTAGAACGGATTGATGCAATATTGTGAGCGTAAGTGGAGCTCGAATTTGTGTTTTCAAAGTTTGAAATGTTTGCTAAGAGGGAAAGAATGATTCTGCCCCAAATGGCATTTATGCGTGCTCACAGCATATGTGCAAATCAATGGTAGTAACGATCTACGACAGCTGTTCTCATATATCCCCGTTCTTTAAGGTTGACTTTTATCAATCTATATTCATAATGCCGACATTTTCACACACAAATCTCCTATAATGGCTATCGAATGGCTTAAAGCCTTGTTACTTCCGTGAAAATGGAGGTATTGTTTTGGTCTGTGTGTTTGTTTGTCTTAGTGTGTTTCCATCATTTAAATAGTGTAGAGTGACAGGATGTGAGACGGAAGATGGTGTAACCGAAGATTGGCAAGATGGTAAAGTTAGCTTGGCATGTACCCAACTTAAAGCTGTTTTGGCAAGGAAACGCAAACACAGAATTGGCGAGAACTACGCGGCAATGAATAAATAGTTCACCAGGTTGTATTATTACTGCCAGTAAGTACCCATCTGAGTGATGAGGCTGTTGCAACGTGCTCGAGACACCTTTTCGAACACGGGACCCCCATTTTACGTCTAAAACAAGATATTTCACAGATGCATTAGATGTTCGATTCCTTGTTCTTAGCTGTTTTGCGTTTCCGCTTGCCTTCTACAGAGAGGAGAGCGGTGTGGGTGTGCAGCAGGCAGCTTTCCACGCCGCCGGCCAGTCTGAAGACCGGATGGATGTCCGAATCAGCACCGCGCACGGCTCACCACCACCGTACGAGCAGGCAACGGCGAAATGGACGTCCGAAGACAATTCTGTTTACGCGTCTGTCTGTTAGCTGAGTAAACAACTGTGTAACCACCTACCTATTTTTGGATGTAGGGTCGGCGGCCGTTAGTTGATGGTACACTTATAAAGTCGATTCCAATTATCTGACCTTTGTGTTCTATCGCAGTGTAACGAACACATGATGTACGCGTAATAGTCAGACGCATCGTGAGGCGCCAGCAGGAAGGGCACTAGCTAGTGATTTGTACAACGTCTCGAGGGTGATATATAGACATAATCACATGTAGATTTTGCACAAGGCTATGTGTGCCAAGGGCCTGTTGACTTTTAATCTGGTCTGATATTGGCCAATTGCATCTAGATCTGTATGCTGGGCGTTTGACAAGCGTTGTAATTTAATTTAATTTAATTTAATTCAACTTGTAAATATTAGCTTGGCTTGTTAGAAACATGCTTCACAATTTTTCGGTACTTATAATCATGTTTATTGTGCATAGGCTTCAAAGATTATTAATCACAATATGTCTGGAACTTCGTGCACATATCTGTGACAAGTTTGGCCCGTAATTTATTGCAATTGAATTCCGTCGATGTACAATGTATGTTGCAGAAAGTTACAGCTATGAGTTGATAGTGAAGTGGATATGTGATAGTACGAAAATCATGTTTGCAGATCCGTGAATAAAAAAAACTTTGCTTTTCCATTTTTGGAAGCCGCAGCTCAGAAATATCTCATGGCTATAACGCTAGTAGTTAAATCCGGCATTCAACAAGTTCCCTCAATAACCTATTTTTCAAGGCAACGGGTATAGGTTACACAACGGATTTAGGCTAGACGAACTGGCGTTTTACATGTTATTGTTGTTTGTATACCTTTGAATATCACATCCATCGTTCTGCTGACGACCAGGAACAGTAAAAATTACGGTAATCTTCACAAGCATTGCAACAAAATTGTTTATGGGATGTTTAACGTGTTCGTGTTACAGCTATCCACACGATGGCCAGGGCGAGTCAAATAGCGTCGCTCCGAGTCTCGCAGACTCGCACAGTTTGCTGCATCCTCCCACTGGTTTGGTCATCTCAGCGTCCGGTGGGCCGACTTGGAATGAGTCATAGTCTATCAAAGAAAAGCAGATAAGCAGCAATGTCAGATTTAGAATAACCGCAAAATGAAATTACTGTAAGATTATCATAAACTTTTCAGAAGCGCGATTTTTCATAGCCTTAGCGCGCCGTGGCGACGTTGGGAGAGGACCAAAGCCAACAAGGCTGGACTCCAGGCTAAATTTGTTAAGCTACTTTCAACCCACTAGGTCCCAACAAATTTAATTCCTTCTTTCCTTTTGATTATCCCCAGACTAGGAAGAGCGCGACGTGGTAACTTGTGTCCGTAATACAATATGATGGTAAAGGTTAGTAGTAAAAAATATCCAGAGCGCTGCTAGCTGGGAGTAAACCTTTGTGTAAGTTTCATCAAACTACCAGATCTCTTTGACAAACCATGACCATGACCAGGCCTTACCTAGAATTGCAGGACCAATAGAGGCCAGTCCGAAGAACCGTACAGGGGTGTGACCATCCACTGTGTCCCAGTAACCGTAACACGGCATGTTTGGGTCCGGTGTGCCAGGAAACCACTACACGTCTACTGTCTGGCCCTACAAAGTAGCCATGGTAGTTAATGAGTGAGTCTGTTCTCAACATCTGCAATCTGAAAGGCTGCAAATGTATACATGCACACTGGCTTATACTTCGGTCCCATTTGCACCGGTCTCCCAACCGGGACCCCGCCGGTTGTTTAGGGAAACGAAAAATTATCAATTGATATGAACAAGCTGTGCTCTTTGATAATTTTTGGTACTTTTGTGTTTTTTATTGTCTTTTATAGCATACTTTTCGCTCCTCAAGACTACCCGGCCGGGCCCCGGATCAGAAATGTGACCTTCGCACTTTAATGATTCGGTCCCATTTCCAATCCGGGGCCCGACCGGGCAGCTTGTGGGAATGGAAAATATGATATAAAACACAACAAAAGACACGAAACGTTTAAAGAATTACTCCTAACCATATACTATGTATTTTCGTGATATGCATTTTTTGTTTTTCGTTTTCGCAAACAGCCCGGCCGGGCCCCGGGTCAGAAATGTGACCTTAGCACTTCAAGACCGGTTTGAATCATATCAGGTAGACTTGTACCCTAAGCATGGCTGATCCGTTGTACTGACAGTTCTTGACCCAGTCCGGAGTGATGGTCCCTAGCCCTCCCGCGAACAGACAGCAGTCGTGGTTCTGCCAGCTGCTCGCTGTGTGGTTCACGAAGTACATGTTCCCGTCCGCCATGAGGAAGGAGCACGTGTAGTTGTGGTGCAGTCCAGGTTTGTTAAAGAGCGGCAGGCACCAGTCAATGAAATCACTGCGTAGAGTCTGCAAAATTATGAAAGAAGGGCGAAGTTTTAAGCATCTCTAATATGTTGTACATTCAAACATGTATATATACACGCTTGGTGGCATAAACGTTAACAAACAAACAAAAACAGAAAATGAAATAAACCCGACACGCACATAGAAAGCAGCCTGGAGTCCAGCATTGTTAGCTTTGAAACTTTGGCCGGCTCCCAACGTCCGTACCCTGACTAAATCACGCTCCTAGCAGCCGGCCCGACGAGTACCGCCCCATAGGGGAGAGGGTCATTAACCTCCGCCAGTAAGCACACTAAACGAAGGCTAGCCGCCAACAAGTGTTGGGAGCGGGCGACCATCTAGCGGACGTTGGAGCAGGCCAAAGCTAATAAGGTTGAACTGCAGGCTACTGCATAGAATTCTAGAAAGGCCCAGCAAATTCTATTCAAGAGTGTGAGACAGGATATCCTACAGATGCTGTACCCCGTACTGTGCAGAAGTGGCACATATGCAGAAATATTGTACATTCAGGCACATCGAGTTCATTTGGGGTTACCTAGTTTGATTTCTTTAATTTTTTTACCCGGTTTGACTGTAACTTGTACTTTCCTCTGATAGAACCAAATCAATGCGTCAAATACGTAATCTCAAAGCAGATCTAATGGTTGCGAAGACCGTATCCAACTGGCAGAATAAGTTTTTATTGCAACCTAAGAATAACTTCTTCTGCCAGTTGGATACGGTCTTCGCAACCATATGCATCAGATCTGCTTGGAGATTACCAAATACGTAAGAAAGTTTGAGATACTTCCTATGTCCTTAGGTATTTAGTTCCATTGATCTTGCCGATTCTGTGCGTATGATGGTAATATATAACTCAAGGAACAGGGAGCGAAAGTACACTTGTAAACGTGATTACTAACCTTGATCTTCCAGTTGTAATAGACGACGCCAGGTTTACTGAAGTTGCTTCCATACTTCTCTATACGGACGGTGAACTTGGACGTGAACTGGTCCGGCCACATCGGCGGTTTGGGGCTGGACACTGCTGAACCTGCGAAAAAACAACAACAAATATGTGATATTCTAGATGTCACTAGACAGTGTGCACTTGGGGATTTGTTCTCAAAAAAAGTTGAAGGAAGTATAACTGTTCCCCTCAAACTTGAGGCAACTGCGAACAGCTTACTAAACGCTGCCAAGCACATTTCAGAGTTGCATGTATCACACCATGAGAATGTAGCAAAGACTATGGGTCCTTGACCTGATATGAACTTTACTGTAGTCTCGTGACAACCTGATACATATGCATGGTGTAATACACTGTTCAATATACTAACATAGACATGCGTACGTTACAACGACTCTATTGGTGGGATTACTATATATATTCTTCAAGTTTGTTACGATTCTGAAAATCCATTTCTTATCAAAGCTTTTTCCTCTTTGTCGTCATGTTTTTTTGATGTTGACGTTTCTGCTAAACGAAGCTTAAGCGCCATAATAGAGGTAACGCTCAAACTTGGTCGGCTTTCTGACTGTACAGTTGTTATAATAGTCTTGTTTGTCACAGTAAGCTGAATGCAAGGTCTTTCGCCCAATACATATGAAGATCCCAAAGGATAAGCAGTTTGAGTTTGTTTATCACTTACCAGAAATGGACGCGGCTAGCGTTCGTCCTGCAGCCAACATGACCAGGAACAGGACGCACCAGCTACGCAGCGGAGTGAACGTCGAAGACGGCATGGTGGCTGTCATACTAGTGAAGCGGCGTCAGTGGGTAAGAAACCTTCATAATACTTGTACATGTAGTATCATGTGAATGATGTAATACGACGACATGCTCTTACGGTTGGATCACTATATGCACGGTGACGTACAATCTTAGCTTTGTTCCAACATTGCGTGTCTAAACGGAAGGCTTTTGCAAATCGCCTGGGTAAATATTCGGGACTTCTACAATTGAAATGGCATTAAAATAGCATATCGTATTCGTCCTATGTTGTACATTCTACGTACAGTTGCATGATTTACCTTTTTTTCTGAAGGCCTGTTAGCCGAGCAGCGGTCCGACGTTCCCAGGTTACACCTGACTTCCGCGTGATCAGCAGCCAATCAAGGTCATCCCGGGTCACGTTTATTTCAACTCTGACATGGCGTTATTCGGAGCTGTAATTTTGGCCTGAAGAACTAGTAATTCTTACGAGGTTCTACGTTCTTTTATAGACCATCAGTTTTAGTAATGTCGTTTCTGTTAACGTTTATATTCAACATGTCATAACTGACGAGCGAAGGTGCGACAGGCACAGAGCAGCTGGTTGTAGTGAAGCGCCGACTAGTGACGAATGGTGGTGTGGCAGCCATTGAGTAGGTGAAGCGTGACCTTGACTACCAGTACTGCTGGGTCGATTTATTCTCGTTCTTGCATCATGAGATAGGTTCCTTTTTACAGACGAACATTTGCAATTGTTCTTTTGCAAAGTACATATAGGCTGTTTTGGTTCACACGACAGCATTAAAAGAATTCCAGTTATCAAATGGGGCTGTTTGTGTGAACGAAGATTAAACAATTCATATCAACAATAGACGCAATGGTGCTCATGATTAATTCTTTTAACTTTTTTGTGTTTTGTTGTCTTTTGTTTCATACTTTTCGTTCAGGCAAACTGCCCGGTCAGGCCACGTGTGGGGAAATGTGACCTTGACTTAGCATAACACCAAGTCTTCTTGTAGAAGCGACGCCTACATTCAGGTAGTCACCTTATCTTATACGTGTTGATTAGGTTAAGCAACTGTTATATGAGGTAAAGGAACGTCAGTCACTCAGAAAACATTACCATCTTTCACCCCAACATCTGCTTGGAGACCTTAACTGATTTCCAATAACAACTTTGGCCTTTTACATAACGGTTCATCCGCTTTTAGAAGAAGAAAAAACAACATCTGGACATGTCCATGTTTCAGAAAAACTTTAATCAGCACAATGCAATCTTCTTTCTGAGCAGTTGTCTTCACCAGGTCACCATCGTGACGTCATCACGACGCGATCTTAATCAAGGCTGGAACAGACAAAAGAGACAAGGGTGTTAATTGTGATTGACAGCGCAACTTTTTATAAGTTGAATTTGATGATTTGTTCTAGCCTTTCAAATTTCGTTCATGTAGCCTTCATGTTAGCCGCGGCGACTGTCTGAGGGCTTCCTTTGCTTGCAGTCGGTAAGAGGGCGAAGTTAAAGTAAAGATGGTATAAAAGTATCATGAGTCTGATGGGAAAACGTAGTTCCACAATTTCTACATTGTCAAGAAAACAAGACTGGACTTTGACATATAAATGTGTATATAGATAGTTTGCCAACGGAAACCCTGCAGCTGCTCGACTTATGATTTTCACTAACTTAGTAACACAGGACTAAGATTCTGAATCAAAGTTGAACTGTAATTGCCAACACAATAAATTGGACTTTCCCAAATTTTCGACTGATCAGCGCTAGCTACAGTCTTTGTCAAGGAAAGAGCAATCCATTGCTCCTGCTTCTTCCACAAGACTAACATCTTTACTCGGACTTATTAAGCTGTATGAAATTCTTAACATTGGTGCCATATGAGCCCGTATGTGCTGTACATGGCCACATTCTGTATAACACTGTAATAAAATATTCCTACCTGCTAGGCAACCCTGGAATCCGGCGTTGTAGTCCACGGCCACCTCGTTGGTGTGGAAGTTGCTGCGGTCGTCAGAGTAGTTGTCGTGTGCGTCGGGTCCTCCCACCAGCGCTCCCTGCAGAACGTTGGCGTTGGCATCCCACGAGTTGTAGGTGTTCCAGTCGCAATGGCCGTCCACGGGGCAGGTGCTGAGAACGGGAACACCGAGCATGAAGCGGTTTATATAGGTTCATATCTAATGCACAGTGTGACTTACTTTCCCACTATTCCTGACCATGAGAAAAACATTCTACCATCAACATCAAAGTAAAAGAACCTATGAATTATTAACAAAGTGGGTAAATTCGTCTTCCACTACCTCAAAAGAAAAGGTCAAACTAGCACCATGTAGATTTAGGATGTAGTATAACATTGTATTTTTTCATGACTATATGTGTTGCTTGTACGTACAAGTAGCCATTGAGCATGTGTTTGCAATGAACTTAGATTGATTGTATTCTCTTTCTTTTGGATATAAAACTACAAAACGGTAGCTTGCAATGATGTCTGCGATATGCACCAAACATTTCTGTAACTGTATAACTTCAAAAAAAAAACAAAAAAAACTGTATAACTTCATTCCCCTGTCCCTTGGGGCAATCTGCTAATCCTAGCCTCCTTAGTTGTGACCCTCTGAACATCGTACATTTCCAGGAATAACGTTGATTCAATACATATCCACCGTCTTTTAACCGAAAACCTTTTATGAAACTCACGCTGCACGATGGTGAGGCCTGACCGGGGGGTTGTTTCCGAAGCCGACCACCATGCTGCGCCCGGCATCGCCCAGCATGTAGTTGATCTGTTGAGCGGCGAAGCCTCTGTACTGAGCCACGTTGATACCCTGTTCAGCGGCCACCAGAGCCAGGAAGGCGTGGTTGGCTGATGGTGAGAAACAAATTAGCATGGGAGATACTTATCTTACTTACTTAGACTTAGATCCTCCCGTGCCAAGTGGCACATGGGGCAGCAAGCTTCCCCCATTTTGTGCGGTTTTTGGCCAGGACTTCTGCTCCTTTCAGGGTAATCCCCAATTGGTCAAGGTCCTTCTGTAGCATGTGTCTCCATGTAAGTTTGGGTCTTCCCCTTTTTCTTTTCCCTTCGTCGGGTTTCCATGATGATAAAACACCACACTTACTAAGTGGAGTACAAGTGGATCAAATTTTTCAGTCCGGTCTTACGCAGCTTATATCTAACGTTACTGTGCAACCTCGTTGGGTACACCTTAGGGTTCAACCGTTGTTTACCGTTTGTGCAAAATAAACAAACAAAAGATCAATAGGCAATGGTAGAAAGTGTTTCAGTCGATGAAGGTTAGACATCCAGGTAATGAGATACTTGATACAAAAGTTACTCAAGCCACTGGACAAATTCTGAAAACGGTCAGACATCTGAACGTTTTCAAAACGTATCCAGTTACTATAAGTTAGTTTAGTCATGCCTTTAAGTACCAGAGTTATCAACCTAGGATTGGTGTGTTAAAAATTCGTATTTTCGAGAACAATATATAGTAGAATAGAACGCGTTGTCATGAAATACTGAAGGAGCATCCTCACTAAATAGCCTTTAATAACGCTGGCGGTCGTCAGATATGCAAAGACTAAGTGTGATAGATCGTTCAGTGTAATATACTAGTAACCAACTGCCTCCTCGCCGCGTGCCTGCGAAGCCGGAGTGTTACACCGAAGGGCGGCTATACCGGCTGTACAGATACAGATACTGTTGCTTGAGTTACTTTTGTGCTGAGTCCTCTCTCTCTTACACACCTGAATGCCTGCAGCTACCCCACTCGTTGAGCCACAGCATGCCCTTGGGAGTGTAGGTGTCCCCGCCGCCAGGCATCTTCCGGGCCATGTAGCCGATCAGGTCATTCTTGTACTTGTCCTTGTTCGTCGCTTTGTGCAGGACCAGCTGGAGAATAGAGAGTACATCTCAACACTAAATTGTCTTTGTTCACATGAATGGGTGACTCAAATTGGTGGACGAGAGCAGCGCCAGGCGGGCTGGCGTTATCAAGGCGGACCTCGAGCTTAAGAGTCATCCGGCAGCTCGCTGACTCAAATCATTAAGTTCATCTGTTCTTTCTTCTTAGGAGGATGTCTGAAAATCAGTTTTATTTTCGAGCGGATTTCTGAAAACATCAGTTTTCGGGCAAATTTAAAATCTTAACACTGACGAATGGTATTTCTTCACATAAACGAGTACTCAAATCTAAGACAATCAATAACTTGACCTGTACTTTTGACAGAAACGGATTCCTGGAAACATCAGTTTTCTTTCTGCATGTAACGTTATGTGGTACGGAAAAATAGAAATAACGTTACTGTCGGAAAGAATAGATGACTGAACAGAAGAAATTCCCTGTCTAACTAATTCATGCGCCCCGCCGCTAATACTATTTTCCATTCGGCTATTCAAGTTTTGCTTTCGTTTGATATATATATGTATTGTTTCTTTATAAACCGGGTGTGCTTAAAACAGTGCGCATGAATC
This sequence comes from Branchiostoma lanceolatum, assembly GCA_035149815.1. Classification (NCBI taxonomy): domain Eukaryota; kingdom Metazoa; phylum Chordata; class Leptocardii; order Amphioxiformes; family Branchiostomatidae; genus Branchiostoma; species Branchiostoma lanceolatum. The sequence goes on from CM068873.1 coordinate 9,745,168, forward strand.
ACCATTGTTCCCGACTGCTTCTCGTCCCAGCTGAAACCGCCGGAGCTGATGCCGTACTGATCGTAGTACGACTCGGCCTTGCTGAGATAGCTTCCGTCCTGGGTCGCTCTGTGAAGCCAGGCGGCGCCCCACACAAGCTCGTCGTTCATTCCACCAAATGAGCTGGGAATCAGAAAAAGACAAGAAACGTTTGAAATGATCAGAGATCATTCAAGCAGTCGGAATATTGCTTACTCTCAAAGAAGTCGTGATATCCGAGAGATTTGGTTAAGAGAAAAGAGATGCCACAGAGGGACATTTGGATCGTACAGCCTCCTGGCACTAGTCATGGAGGGGGGAGGTGCAGATCGAGTCACGTTTGGGACCGAATTCTTCTTAACGCATACAGCAACACCACCATGCGACAAGAAGTGGCAAATGCATTACTTCCTGATGAAGGCAGCTGAAAGCAGCGAAATTTCGATAAATAAATTGACTGTGGTTGCGTTAAAAGTAACCTATACCCACTGCGCACCCATTGGATCATCCATATGAGTTATGGGGTCCGCGCCGAAGTCGCGCAACAGAGCCTGAACAGTCCCATCACCTCTAAGCAGCAGATTTTGGGTGGGTGGGTGGGAAAAAATCTGGGCGGCCTCCAGAGCTGTCCGCTTCGAAGTTCCCTTCCGATTCCCCAACCTTTCGTTCAGTCTCCGTCACGCTCCCTCGGTACGTGTTGGATGAATCCGCTGAAGTGACAATGGGTAGTCTGTCCCTCATGTACTTATATGGTATGTACAGGTGTACTCATTAGTCTGATCCAATCAGTGCGCAGTGGGAATAGTAACCTATACCCACTGCGCACCCATTGGATCATCCATATGAGTTATGGGGTCCGCGCCTTCGTCGCGCCCCGATCACTTCCTTTGTCCCTTTACTAAGGTATGAGTTGCGTACGACATTATACTCACCTTGTTGGCTGACTAAGTACGTCTCTCAAGCACGTCCCGATGCGTGTTGGTATAAACTCAGTTATCCACGAAGGCCGTCGCTTCGTGGATTCACATCACTTGTATAATCAGTATATCAACAAGGCTCTCTGTGATCTTCCTATTACTTATCTTCCCCTCTCTCCTATTTACCCCTCCCTCATATTAACCCCTCTCTCATCTTTCCCCCTCTCTCATCTTCATGTACCCCATTCTCATCTTTGCCCCATTCTCATCCCATTCTCCTCCCATCCTTATCCCATTCTTAGGGTTGTCAACTTGTCATTACTTTATTTCCTAGGCCTAAATTCTTAAGATACAAACCTCTTCCTAATATGCTTTCTGTTACATTTCACCAGTGTAGCAAAGAGCAACTTATGTTAGTCACAGTCGTAGCCAGGCCTCCACCGATGTGAATGCCGCAGCAGTCAGTAGCAGTCAGTAGCAGTCTGGAAGTTTCCGTTAGCCAAATTTTAGCCAATTTTAGCACAGACATGGCATTTAGACCAGCAAACGAAAGTGCGAGGTCTAACTCAGCAATACATGCGCTATTGCACATACAGTGACATACCCCACCATAGTGGTCGAGTATGCGGACTGTTTTTATGTTATAGGCGGAAACGTGCCCCTCGAAACTGAGCGAGAAGAAAAAGGTCAGAGTGGATCCCGAATTTTACAATGTCTTTATTAGCTGGTAACGGGTGTGACACATAAATGCGATAGCCTCCTTCTGCGGGAATCATAAGTGTCTACATCGTCCGTCAGTGACACGAACGCATGGCTGGCTAATTCGATCGCACCTTAATGCATGCACAAACATTCATGCACTGTTGTGAGCGACTCATAGTTATGGATTGCCCCCAGAGTACCTTGTGGTCACAACTAGGCCCAGTACCTTTGGAAACAGTATACATGGAACGAGATACATGCAGACGCGAGCTTTAAACTACGAACCAGGGAATTGGCTCTAGCATAGAGGTCCTTGTTGCGAGCAAGGCTTATCGTCATACAGGCTGGTAGTTATCGGGTTGCCAAAGTAGCTCACAGATGGAACACTCCAAGTTTGTACCACAGATCAGAGTTTTACAGAATGGGGCGAGAAGTTCCATCTGAAATTACCTCATGGAGAGTAGCGTTATATACATATTTCTTCTCAATAAACTGAGTTTTCGGGATCACGACATTCGCACATCGAATTGAGCTTTTTCTGACCTTAGAAATGTCACATAGGTCATCTGCTTACTCATAGGAAAATAGTAACCATGTCGCCACCAACACCATTAAAGTTCATGTCCCCCTGGGGTCGGCAATATTCACATTAACGGGGGGGGGGCAGTATTCATTAAATTCCTGTGATATACCGTTACTTGCATTGAATTGGCCAGAGAGGCCCCGATCGTCCTCAGAACGTTAAAGTATAACACCAAGCTACGGGTAGCCGGACTATCACAATGTTATGTTCCTCTCAATTAGTGACCAATGAGTTAATGTCATAAACCTCATCTACATAAAATTATGCAAACCGGGGTGCACCGTCATCCGCCCGGCGTACACTCGCCGCAGAATGTGTTAAAATTCCTCAGGTACTCTCGGAGTGCGCCACCATACGCCCGGCGCACATCACATCAACATGTGTAAGATATCTCACTCTCATGCACTCCCTGCGTGTACAATCCTACACCCGGCGCACATCACATCACGGCATGTGTAAGATCTCTCAGGCACTCCCTGCGTGTACAATCCTACGCCCGGCGCACATCACATCAACATGCGTAAGATCTCTCAGGTACACCCGACCTACATCACGACATCATGTAAAAATTTCTCAGGCACTCCCGGAGAGCCGCATCGTTACCCCCGGCGCACATCATGATCCTGGCACAGCAACTCATGTTAGAATTTCTCAGGCACTCCCGGAGTGCACCATCGTACGCCCGGCGCACCTCAGGATCATGGCACGGCAACTCAAGCTAAAATTTCTCAGGCACTCCCGGAGTGCAAAGTCGTATACGCCCGGCGCACACCAGGATCACGGTACCGCACAGCAAGTTAACATTACTCAGGCACTCCCGGAGTGCAACATCGTACGCCCGGCGCACATTAGGATCACGATACAGCAAATCAAGTTAAAATTTCTCAGGCACTCCCGGAGTGCAACGTCGTACGCCCGGCGCACATCATGATCATGGTACAACAAAGCAAGTTAAAAATTACTCAGGCACTCCCGGAGTGCAACATCGTGCGCCCGGCGCACATCATAATCATGTTACAACAGAGCAAGTTAAAATTACTCAGGCACCCCCGGAGTGCAACCTCGTACGCCCGGCGCACATCATGATCATGGTGCAACAAAGCAAGTTAAGATTGCTTATGCACTCCAAGAGTACAACATCGTACGCCAGGCGCACATAATGATCATGATACAACAAATCAAGTTAAACTTACTCAGGCACTCCCGGAGTGCAACATCGTACGCCCGGCGCACATCCTGATCATAGTGCAACAAAGCAAGTTTAGCCATTATGATTACTCAGGCACTCCCGGAGTGCAACGTCGTACGCCCGGCGCACGTCAGGATCATGGTACAACAAAGCAAGTTAAACTTCCGGCACTCCCGGAGTGCAACATCGTACGCCCGGCGCACATCATGACCATGATACCGCAAATCACGTCAAAATTTCTCAGGCACTCCCGGAGTTCAAGATCGTACGCCCGGCGCACATCCTGATCATAGTGCAGCAAAGCAAGTTTAGCCATTATGATTACTCAGGCACTCCCGGAGTGCAACGTCGTAAGCCCTGCGCACGTCAGGATCATGGTACAACAAAGCAAGTTAAACTTCCGGCACTCCCGGAGTGCAACATCGTACGCCCGGCGCACATCCTGATCATGTTACACCAGAGCAAGTTACAATTACACAGGCACTCCCTGAATGCAACATCGTACGCCCGGCGCACATCATGACCATGATAAAGCCACTCACGTTAAAATTTCTCAGGCACTCCCGGAGTGCAACATCGTACGCCCGGCGCACATCATGACCATGGTGCAACAAATCACGTTAAACTTCAGGCACTCCCGGAGTGCAACATCGTACGCCCGGCGCACATCATGACCATGATAAAGCAAATCCCGTTAAAATTTCTCATGGGCTCCCGGAGGGCAACGTCGTACGCCCGGCGCACGTCAGGATCATGGTACAACAAAACAAGTTGAACTTCAGGCACTCCCGGAGTGCAACATCGTACACGCCCCGCGCACATCATGATCATGTTACAACAGAGCAAGTGAAAATTTCTCAGGCACTCCCGGAGTGCAACACCGTACGCCCTGCGCACATCATGATCATGGTGCAACAAAGCAAGTTAAACTTCAGGCACTCCCGGAGTGCAACGTCGTACGCCCGGCGCACATCATGATCATGGTACAACACAGCAAGTTAAAATTACTCAGGCACTCCCGAGTGCAAGATCGTACGCCCGGCGCACATCATGATCATGTTACAACAGAGCAAGTTAAAATTACTCAGGCACTCCCGGAGTGCAAGATCGTACGCCCTGCGCACATCATGATCATGGTGCAACAAAGCAAGTTAAACTTCAGGCACTCCCGGAGTGCAACATCGTACACGCCCCGCGCACATCATGATCATGTTACAACAGAGCAAGTGAAAATTTCTCAGGCACTCCCGGAGTGCAACACCGTACGCCCTGCGCACATCATGATCATGGTGCAACAAAGCAAGTTAAACTTCAGGCACTCCCGGAGTGCAACGTCGTACGCCCGGCGCACATCATGATCATGGTACAACACAGCAAGTTAAAATTACTCAGGCACTCCCGGAGTGCAAGATCGTACGCCCGGCGCACATCATGATCATGGTGCAACAAAGCAAGTTAAACTTCAGGCACTCCCGGAGTGCAACGTCGCACGCCCGGCGCACATCATGATCATGGTACAACACAGCAAGTTAAAATTACTCAGGCACTCCCGGAGTGCAAGATCGTACGCCCGGCGCACATCATGATCATGTTGCAATAGAGCAAGTTAAAATTACTCAGGCACTCCCGGAGTGCAAGATCGTACGCCCGGCGCACATCATGATCATGGTAACACAAAGCAAGTTAAACTTCAGGCACTCCCGGAGTGCAACATCGTACGCCCGGCGCACATCATGACCATGATACAGCAAATCACGTTAAAATTTCTCAGGCACTCCCGGAGTGCAACATCGTATGCCCGGCGCACATCATGACCGTGATACAACAAATCCAGTTAAGCTTACTCAGGCACTCCCGGAGTGCAACATCGTATGCCCGGCGCACATCATGACCATGATACAGCCACTCAAGTTAAAATTTCTCAGGCACTCCCGGAGTGCAACATCGTACACCCGGCGCACATCATGATCATGTAACAACAGAGCAAGTTAAAATTACTCAGGCACTCCCGGAGTGCAACGCCGTACGCCCGGCGCACATCATGATCATGGTACAACACAGCAAGTTAAAATTACTCAGGCACTCCCGGAGTGCAAGATCGTACGCCCGGCGCACATCCTGATCATAGTGCAACAAAGCAAGTTAAGCCATGATGATTACTCAGGCACTCCCGGAGTGCAAGATCGTACGCCCGGCGCACATCATGATCATGGTAACACAAATCAAGTTAAACTTCAGGCACTCCCGGAGTGCAACATCGCGTACGCCCGGCGCACATCATGATCATGTTACAACAGAGCAAGTTAAAATTACTCAGGCACTCCCGGAGTGCAAGATCGTACGTCCGGCGCACATCATGATCATGGTACCACAAATCACGTTAAACGTTAGGCACTCCCGGAGTGTAACGTCGTACGCCCGGCGCACATCATGATCATGTTACAACAAAGCAAGTTAAAATTACTCAGGCACTCCCGGAGTGCAAGATCGTACGCCCGGCGCACATCATGATCATGGTGCAACAAAGCAAGTTAAACTTCAGGCACTCCCGGAGTGCAACGTCGTACGCCCGGCGCACATCATGATCATGGTACAACACAGCAAGTTAAAATTACTCAGGCACTCCCGGAGTGCAAGATCGTACGTCCGGCGCACATCATGATCAAGTTACAACAGAGCAAGTTAAAATTACTCAGGCACTCCCGGAGTGCAAGATCGTACGCCCGGCGCACATCATGATCATGGTACCACAAAGCAAGTTAAACGTTAGGCACTCCCGGAGTGCAACATCGTACGCCCGGCGCACATCATAATCATGGTACAGCAAATCACGTTAGAATTTCTCAGGCACTCCCGGAGTGCAACATCGTACGCCCGGCGCACATCATGACCATGATACAGCAAATCACGTTAAAATTTCTCAGGCACTCCCGGAGTGCAACATCGTACGCCCAGCGCACATCATGATCATGAAACAGCAAATCACGTTAAAATTACTCAGGCACTCCCGGAGTGCAACATCGTACGCCCGGCGCACATCATGATCATGGTACAGCAAATCACGTTAAAAATACTCAGGTGATTCCCGGAGTGCACCAACATTCGCCCGTCGTAGTTCCCAGCAAAACGTGTAACATTAAATCTGGCGCTCTCGTAGTGCACGAAACGATGCGCACAACACGACAGAAAGAAAACACTACAGTTGAAGCACCGACTTTAAACCTTTCCCTAACGGCTTACTCACAAAACAAACTGTAGGAAGCGCCCCCCGTTAAGCACTAGTACCTCCGCAGCTCGAGGTTCAGAAAGGACAACACGTCAATAACGTATATCAAGACACCGCCCCGAAGCAAGAGAAAACCTAACTCCCACATTTACCTCCCGTTTATAGCTCCGGCAGTGTCTGCCCGGGGAGTGGTGGAGCCTTGGGGGAAACTCTGTGCCGTGTGGTCCTGACTCCCTGCTCCGGTGTCAGCAAACAGCGTTTTCAGTCAGCATACGGGTCGTCTCCGGTGCGCCCAGTCTTTGGTTGCCGCCTCCGTGCCAGGTGTGACCTGGGTACCTGCGATGGGCTAACACGATAATTCTATTAGCACAAATCACTCAAACTTCTTTCACAATCCTAAACCATCCGCACCGTAGTAATGTAAGGCAAACCCCACGCCGGAAGAAGGATCAACACACGAGACTGAGAACTGTGTGAACACCACTATCAACAGAACGTCGCCCAAAGTCCGACGCGAATAAAGTAAATTATACCTCAACCTTCAACCTTCTCCCCTCCAGGAGATAACTCTTGAGGCACGTCGCCTACTCCTGCCTGGTCAGCACCACGCTTCTGTGCGGCGGGTCCAAGTTTAGTGCTTCCGTTGTGCCGGATGAAACCTCTGCAGTCACCTTCCCATGCTTCCCCGCCTGAACCAGTCCCTGCCGGCGCGGCTGGCACCTGTGCCCTCGGTTTGGGTTGACCGGCTCCCTGCTGCACGTTCGGAACCTGTGACATGCTAATAAAGAAAGCAATACCATGAGGCACTCAACCCACGACAGCACAAATCAGCCGCACCGGAGTAGGACGACCCGGCCAGGCTGGAAGCATTGTATCACAGTCCTGTGGGAAGCTGTCCTCCGGTCCTGAGCCGAGAAAGGAACACACCTCTACAGCTCTAAGTCAACGGCACGTTTACGGAAAAACAGAAACAAGGGTTATAACGGCCTTAACGAACAGGGCGCCCGTGCCCATTAATACAAAGAAACCCACAAAGTACGTGACACCAGGCCACCAATACGTTCAAACCTGCTCCATAAACGAGTCACTTGGCTCACGAGAAAGAACGTCGGACCACGCCACGTGGAAGTATCCCGCCTGACCGTCAGCTTCGTACGCAGTGTCGGGTGATTTCGCTGAGACTGCACGTGCTCCGTCGAGGCTGTTAATTGTCGGCATGATAACGATGTCACCCCAACAAGCCCGACACCTGGCCTGCCCTTGTCGTGCGCGAAACTGCTCGCTGCATGCCTCCCTGCTGTGGACTGCGTACCTGAAAAATACTGAGACAGAAACGTGCGTTTGGATAACGCCAGTTACCGCGGTTACTCACCAGAACCGTGGCAAGGCACCAGGTTGGCAGAAACAAGCCAGGAAAGGAAGCCCTCCCCCAAACCGGTAGCATAAAGCAAAACAGAACTCAGAAGTAACGTCAACGTAAAGACATGCAAAAATATCACGTCTGCACCAGAACAATAAACTACAACGACGTTAGGACATAATGCACTCCAAAGGCGTTAAACCCTGTCCCAAAAGAACAGGAACCAACGTCCAGAGCCTTAACGTTTCCCTCTTTCAGGGAACCACCTAGAAAAAAGAAGAAGAAAGAAACATAGCCAAAACTCAGCCCCTGTCCACGCCACGCGCCCCGCTTTAGACAAAGGAGCGCAAGTCTAGCACCTCCGGTTGTGGGGGAAGAATCCGCTGAAGTGACAATGGGTAGTCTGTCCCTCATGTACTTATATGGTATGTACAGGTGTACTCATTAGTCTGATCCAATCAGTGCGCAGTGGGAATAGAGCTTTACAATGCAACTGGAGCTATTTACTGACAGAAGAAATAGTGAGTGCATGCGCAGTAGACAAGAGATCGAGAGATAAGAGCTCCAGACATCAGTGAAGCCCCTTTCACACAGCAGGAAAATGGATCGGCCGACGAGTCAGTGAGCTCTAAATGACATTTCTTTTGACAGTATTACATGTACGTCCAATGCCCTCACGATCATTGAGCAATTTTCAGAGATCGGACGATATTTGCAGGTCCCCGATCCCCGTCCAAATCCAATGTGACGGGGTACATTTTCTGGAAACAACAGGCTGCAGTATCTGGCTTTTTTTTTAATTCGGCGACCTTCTGGCGATCAACAAATACGGCTGAGCTTGTCGACTGTGTGACAGGGGCTTGAGAGAGACTCACGGGTAGGGAGTGTCGTGAACGACGTTCTGGTACTCTCCCCTGTAGGTGTCGGCGAACTCGTACAGGTCCCGAGCGTGCGACAGCAGCTCGTCGGCATACCCGGGGTCTGAGGACAAAACAAGGCATTCAGAGATGGCAGACTTACCCACTTCACATGATACTGCTTTGCCACGGACTCACCCAGCCCCAATGAATCGCGTGCATACACAGACAAAGATGCACACACACACACACACACACACACACACACACACACACACACACACACACACAAACACAAACACAAACACACACACACACACACAAACACAAACATAAACACACAAACGCACAGACAGAGAGAGAGAGAGAGACACACACACACACACCCAAGAACTAAAAACAATACTACACTCCCTTGGGAACAAACTCTGAGGTTACGCTTTAGTAAACTGAATGATACAACTTAGACCGGGAGGAAAATAGACATTGTTGTCACTAAAAAGATACATGGTGGGTTTTTCGTACTTCCGTTTTCCCTGAAGACGATGGAGGCAGCAGCCATGGCCGCGGCGGTCTCCGCGGTGACGTCAGAGCCGGGCTGGTTGGCCGTGACCTTCTTGGCCGGCCGGCGCATGGTCATGTCCTGCGGCTTACCCCAGAACTGATGGTCCGGCTCGGTGTCTCCAACCTGGCATAGAGCAGAACTTTCTTATTAGGTAATGGTACAATGCAATGCTTAACCCGTAGCCTTTTTGAGACCGTAGGGGCCATTGGTACATGTACTTGGACACTTTAATCCAATATTAAGTCCATTAGCTACATGTAACATACAACATAAATGGTTTGTTATCCACTGAGTATCGGACACGGTAATGGAAGGCGAAGCCAATCCATCTTCTTCCAGCACATCCACCTTTTCACCCTCAGCTATGAGACGATGTTCTGAACACCGGTTTTCACACTGATAGTACGCCTTTTCTCTGCGTCGTAGCAGCCAAGCGCACGCACTTTTCATCGAGACGGGCTTGACCCCGCATGTCGGGCATGACAGGGGTTAGGGAACGCCAATTTCAGCACCAAGGACATAGCCGGTTCGGGGTTGCGGTCCTTTGGATGACACGTTAAGTCGGAGGCCCTGTGTCTCAGGATTGCCACACCACAAGCAGGTTTTAAAAAGCACCACATCTCATCGAGACTTGAGAGTACGGATCCTCGGTGTGAGTGGCCCATACCTATTAGCCCGGTCTTACGCAGCTTGTACCTAGTGCATGAAACTTATCGATTACTACGGTGGGTTCTCTAACGTGTTCCAGGTGTGGCTCTCGTCAAATACAAGACCTGGCTTTACGTCTCATTCGAATGTGGCATCTTACCTGCGCGACGAACTCGAACTTGCTTGGATGGCAGTTGATGAAGTAGTCGGTGACCCATTTGATAGAGTCCATGGCGTTGGCCATCTCTCCGGCAGCCTCGTACGCCTGCTTGAACTCGATCATGCCCCAGGACAGCACAGTGATGGTGTATGCCAGGGGGAAGTGCAGCTTCAAGTGGTCTCCAGCTGCAAATAGCACAATGAATTAATGCTATGGGACACACTGTGCTTGCCGGGGTAATTTGCGGCACGGCCGGGAAGCCTAAATGTTGACCCTATGTCAAATTCTGACTGCTGAATATGTAGCAGTCTATTAGGCCATAGGACAGGCCACCGTGTGCCACAGAAATTGTGGGCGATCGCGACGTACTGTGCGCTTCAGGCTCTGGACTTTGGATCTGTGCTCCTACAACCCTATGATGATGAGAACATCGACAGCCTCCGTCAAGAACGAATGAATACGTGACCAAGATATATATTATGATCGAACATTTTCGGGCTTCAAGCCCCTATTTTACTGGACCCGGCACTCCGGCGACCTTATTGCGACCAAGCGATTTAACAGCTCGCTCAACGAATTTCGTCGATAAAAAACTAATCTTTTTACGCTTTGTGCGTGTTGTTGTATACTTTTACGTTTTGCCTGATATTTCCATTTTAATAAAAGTCAAGGGTAACACAAATCCTGTTTAGGGCGCAGCGAGGCTGACAACGTGCCGCGGGTCCAGTGAGAGAGGGGCTGAAGTGTTAACAGAATGCCCCTGATGTGACAAGTTAAGTCAAGCAGCTTTACCATCGAACCATCCTCCGGATAGATCCAGACCGACGTCACTCCCGTCGCCTAGGCAACTGTCGCGGCGCCAGGGGATGCGGTTGTTTGCGGGAAGGCGGCCGGCGCGCTGAGCCTCGTAGAACAGGATGGACTTGTGCAGGGCCTCCACGTAGTCGTACCGCCCATTGACCTGTGAGGGGGGAATGTTCGGTCTGACAACATTGTACAATGTACATTGTTTTTTCCTAACTTGGCGGTGGAGTGACGCCCACCGATCGCGAGCCTCTTCGGCTAATCTGTCAAAAGTTTGCCAAAAACACATTACGGAATTGGTGCGCCGATGTGCCAACATCTGCACATTTGTCGACCAAGAGCCTTTTTTTTCCAATGGAAAGGGCTCAACGGACTCTGAATGCGTGGCACTGCTAACGTAAGAAGAACCACTTTTTAGAAATGTTCACATCTAAAGACAAGACTAGAAGTTCTAAAACGAGCATATCTGTTTGCCAGGTGTGCACAAAACCCTTCCAAAACTTTTTCATAACAAACTTTGGAAATCATTGGCATATGGGATCTTACAGTTATCTATCTATACAAAAGATATCTATTATTAAACATATGGCCTTGCTCTCACGCCCATGTGCGCACTACATTACTGCGCCATGTTGAACGTAATTTTTCAAACTCAGACAAAGAAATAAGACTATTAGTACGGGATAACATGTTGTAAGATGATTTTAAGAATCATTTCTTCAAAGATGTCCACGCCATGTCACTGCTCACAAGACGACAGTGAAAAAATCTGCACTACTGACAGGATCATCCTGTGAGCAGGGCAATTTTTCTACTGCTGACAGGGTGATCCTGTCAATAGCCTCGGGCATTGAAAAATGGACAGACTTACGACGACAGGATTGCCGCCGCCAGAGGTGGTGGTGCCGCCGCCGGGTCGCTGAGTCGTGGTTGCCGTCCCGCCAGATCCGGCCTCCACTCCGTTGAAGAAGAGCCGCATGCCCGGCGCCGCCCCGTCGGTGTTGGCCACGAAGGTCATGTCGTAGGTCCCCGCCTCCAGGTGGCCGTTCCAGCCCAGGTCCGCCAGGTCCCAGGCCTTGTTGTCTTCGCGAATGTTCACGACTTGAGCGCGCCAGATCTAGAGAGATGGAGGCAGAGCTCTGAACGAATTTCATTGATTAAAAACAAATCTTTTTAGGCTTTGGGTCTGTTGTTGTCTTTTAAGTCATACTTGCACGTTTTGGACGCAGCAACGCCGCTAACGTGCCGCGGGTCGAGTGAGAAAGGGGCTTAAAGCACCACTCTCACTGGACCCGCAGCATGCTGGTGACCTTGCTGCGACCGAGTGATTTGACAGAGCTCTCAACGAATTTCATTCATTTGATAAAAAAACTAATCTTGTACATGAGGCTGACTACAAGAAACCGGCGGGTACAATGAAAACTGATAAATAATCATCAGAAAACAGCCTTTATAAGCCTACCAAAAGGCCAACCCGAAAGTTTGATAAAGCGAGCCTAAGCCTATAAGGAGGAAACAAAACGGTGACTCTCACTGTATCACTGTAGTGCGACCCTAACTTCGCAATCGGGATAGTCTTCATGTTTTTAAATCGTTTCTTACTTTTTAGCGGTATATTTCTCTCTCTGTCTCTCCCTCTCTCTTTCTTTATCTCTCGGCGAAATGACATTGCTAAGACTAGAAAAGATGTTATTTGAAACGACGACACAAAAACGTGTCGTAGAGCTAAGACCAGTAAAGATGTTATTTAAGACGCCGACAGACAAACGCCCCCTACCTCCATGTCGTAGACCGGCTTGTCGAACAGGAAGGTGGCGGTCCATCCACCGTGGACGGCCTGGGGCACCGGGATGAACACGTTGGCCTGGAACCGGTTTCCCCAGTCACCAATCACCTGGTAGTAGGACTGTGCCTGGGCCACGCCCAGCAACGCCAGCAGGATAAGAGCGGTGCACTTCATGTTGGCTGAGACTGTCTACAGTACAGTAGACGAGGCGGGCGTCTTCCTTATATATGTAGCCCCGACGAACCACGTTGTAGACGCCCCCTGATTGGACGAACATGTTGTCATATTGCTGTTGTACCTTAGATTATGCACACTTTTAGATTATGACTATTTGCATGGACAGGTGGCGCCGTTCACAGACTTTTCAGCCGCAATTTATAACATGTCATCTCCTCCTGACAACGTCTTCGGACTGTAGAAGATTATGATTATTTATGTAAAATAATGTAAGATATGTAGACTTATCTTATGTAATATAGCGCATTTGAACAGAAATGTGTAATTAAATGAATCCACTAGATTTCTGAGAAATGTACACTGTTCATGACTGTGTAAATGACTAGGCATGACTGCACACACAAGTTCGTGCAGCACTATGTCTGGATGACCAGTACCCTTGAGACTGACTCCTTCACCACATCCTTTAATGACCAATCTTGAAGAGTGCAGAATCATTCATCTATCTGTCAGAAGACGTCCTGTTGTGAAACGTATAAAACTGTACTTAAGTCTAGAGAATACAGAGGGTGTAATGCGCATTTATGAAAATTAAAATGTCTATAAACATTAACTATTTTACTGGTCATCAGAGCACCCTCGTGATATTCACGGGGAAACCAATATCAGACAAAGAAGGAACCAATCGAATTCTGATCTTAAATAATATCTGGGTCCTGCTCACATCATCGATCATTCGTTCTGACTGGTAAAATGATTTACAAGACAGTCTTATTAATCAAGAACCTTGAACAAGTACACACGTGACGTTTTCGGCCATGGCATTTTGTCGACAGCACATTTTGTCAAGGTCATGTAAACGAAAAGAGCACTGGTTGGCACAGGTTGGCACAGGTTAAAAATACTCACTATCCATGAACTTTAACGCTACATCAAACAACCTACAGAGCTATAGCTACCTTAATCGACAAGCATGGCCACCCGAGTCAACAAGGTACGGAAGTCACCCAGGTAATAGCACATCAATAATCCGGCTGTATCTGAAAACATGGCAGCATTTGCCAGGTGTCTGTTTGCACAAGATACTAGTAACCCATGTCTCTAATAACAATTTGATAAAGGTACTCAAGCATGAGTATATCGCGCATCCTTTAGGTCAGCGAACTTAAACACACTTTTCAAACGCCCGTCGTCTGCTTTAGGTGAACTATGAGAAATCGGCGTAGCTATTGACAGTATGTCAATGGTGCAAAAAAGTATTATTGACAGGAAGCTCAGGAATAAGTTTGAATCAGAAACATCCATCTGATGCATGGTTCAATGGTTCGGTGCAATTGCTCAGGGGGTCTCATCGTAAGCGAGAGGTTTGGGGTTCAATCCCCGGCCAGTGCATTCTTCTTCCCACATTCATTCTTCATTGTCATTCTATTCAATCATACTTGCTCAGGAATGTCAATAAGTCTTATTTCTGCACCATTTTACAGGATCATCCTTAAGGTTATGGTTGACAGGATCATGAAGTGTTATTTACAAAGATTATCAATGGAACATCCTGTCAAAAGTACCAAATATACTTATTGACAGGAACGTAATAGTGCCAAACATTCTTATTGGCAGGAATATCCGGTCAATAGTGCCAAATATTTTTACTGACAGGAACACTCTGTCAATAGAGCCAAAAAATCTTATTGACAGGAACATCCAGAGTGAGTATCTGGATATGCTGCAATTACTGAAAAGTCGTTCCTTTTTGCACGAAGTTAATTTCTTGGTAGCAGGAAAAAATGATTTTTTTTCCTTCTGGCATGGCCAAATCTTATTGACAGCCTCGGCTATCTGAAAATGATCCAGCCAGTATCAAGTATAAAACATACAAGATACTGGGCGAGCTCTAAATGTCTATTCTAGCTGTTTGCAAGCCAAGAAAGCCCCTATCACTGCTCAAAACGGTGTCTACACGCACGTATCAGCTTATGATAGATACCATATCTTAATCTTAGCTTAAAAAACAAATTCAGCTATATTCTGTCCACAATTCCCCGTGCCCAACGTTCTCGAGAACGTCAACCTCCATTAACATCAAGTCGCCGGGTTACACAAATCCGCCACTTTGAAAAACAATGGGTTTGAATTGAGAGATCTCACCCCAGCCAGGTATGCAAAGTTTATATATAGCAGTACAGGTCCTAGAGTGCCTTATACTGGGGGACGTTGGGACACATCTTTTCAGGATGGTGGAATTATGTACCCTGGTGGAATTATGTAAGTAGATGTTACATGTAACATATAACGTTACACCTGTCGGCCTGACCAACCTTCCCACGGGAGGAAAACCGGCGACATCCGGGGACCTTTCTGCATCATAACGGATGTGCAAATATTTGTCACTTATTTGAACGGCCTGTAGTGCTGATGGTTAGTGATAGTGACAAAAAAATAATATTTCAAGGTAACGCAAATGTTCGACTGCTCAGGGTGATAAACAGGACACTTGAAAAACATAAATCAATATGTTTAAATAATGTATATATATGCGATATAATCTTAAAGGGTTCGGTATGTCTGTAATATGAAAAATATTCTATTTATCAACCCCTCTGTTAAAATATTCAAGTTGTTGGGTGATGTGTGAGAAAACAGGGGACATGCCAAAAATTGTTACTCAAGCAACTGGATAAAATTTTGAAACAGAAAAACAGGGAACATTCACTATGTTTGATAATATTCAACCTTAGATTGATAGCATGATAAAATTTTTGTTTAGACCCTTGCAGTGCCAAGTGGCACGAAGGGCTACAAGTTACCTTGCTGCTTCAGTGGCAGGGTATATCTTTACAGGGAGGGGTTTAAATCTAACATGCTCTAGGCACCGCCTTGAACACAGGACCCCCATTTTACATCCCATCCAAAAGATGGGATGCCCTTCACAACCGACCCCTGGTTTTCCCAGTTAGCAACTAATTAGAAGCAGAAACTCAATTGTGAGGCAGCTGAGCTACATGTACAGGGACGTCCCTCAAATTTCATTACGTTAAAACTTGATAACCATTAAAAACTTTATAACTGTTGCTCTTCCCCACATCCAACTTATCTATTACTTATAACATGAAAGTACATGATCGGTTTCAAATACAGAACAAAGAACAGTTTAATTTCATGAAAAGCGTTATGTTATCTATGCAGTTACAAAAAAACTTTTTTCACTGATAAGAAAACCATGTAGTAGCCACTAACATCGAGCACTTTTACAGCACGAACCAGTTTTCTACTATTAAGTCAAGATAAAAGAAATACTCTGCACCATGCCCCATGCACATGGGTGCTTTGCATTGGTATCTTTGCATTTCTTTGGAATCCTCTAAGTCTTGGTTCATCACACTGGTCAGTGCAAAAAGAAGAAGAAAGATGCGAACAAACTAATTATCCTAACAAACACAATACAATGAATGATGGATATTTCTCGTGTACTCAAACGTACTGGTTGTGAGATCTCACTAAACCTGGATTGACTTACCTAAAGGAAATATCATCCTTTGCAAACTTCTCTACAGTTACAAGCCATCTACTTGTATCATTCACATTTCATGACTTCTTACTTAATGTACCTATCCCTATGTGTCCTGGAATGTTCATTCTTCATAGCATATTTTCCACGAATCTTGGTGATATTCTTTTTGCCACTTCATGTCAATTTTGCACATGTTTCATGTTAGACATAGGATTCTGCCTCCAACAACACAAATTCAAACATGAGTTAACATTACCTAGTACATGTAATACTCTCAACCTGACCTTAACACACTCTACATAACAGCTACATAATAGTAACAGATACTACTATCTTTTACACTGTAAGGACTTTGAACACATTCACAATTTTTGTTCCTTCTAGATACTATCTTTCAAGTCTTCTTATATCAATACACACATGTGTACATGTGCTGTTTTGTTAGCAATCATCATGTTAATGCTATGTTAAAGTAAACATATATTTCATGTAAATCATGCAGACATTTCTATAATATATCATATACATGTTGCATCATTGCAGAACAAATGGTGAGTCAGACTTATAATCTGACAAAATGGTAAACAAACAATAACATTTATACAGAACGTTCAAGAGCTTTTAGTACATGTACATGATCGTCATGTAGTTTCTTTGGTCTCTCAGTGTCGCAGCCTGTTTGCATCTCTCCCTTGGTCCTCGTGTGGTCTGTACCTCGCCACCATCCTCCATGTGCAGTAGGCATGCTTGAGCAGGATGGTTGGTGGAAAGTGTTCGTCTAACCCTTCCACTTCAGGAGTGTCCTTGTCATCAATGTAGGCACTCAAGGTAGAGAGCATGCTATGCAGGAAATAGTGTGGAGACTCTTTAATTCACAACTTTTAACATAAGTAAGTCAGCTTTTAAATCTGTGAGCCACAAAATCAATTTTAAAAAAATCTCTCCCAAAAACAGATGAAGTCATGCACCATTGCTTATTCTAGTTTTTTAAAAGAAGTAAATGCCAGTCAAGTTTACCTCCACTCTGGAAGCCTAGTTTGTTCCTCTGCAACAGCGATGAGCTCATACAGCTCAGCCAGTAGGGTGTCTACATTGATGTGTCGCAAGGCCTCCTTCAGTGTCTTGGTCTCAGACTTGTCAAGTTTCTCATTGTACTGCTTAGGCATATCTTCAAATGGATCCTGTTAACAAAGAAATGACAATTCTTGTCTTTTAGTTTTATGTTCTTACAGTCACTGTGGTAGGTGTGCAGTCCATTATATTTCAATACAGATTCTGTATGTTAACCTTAAGCACTCTGAAGTAGCCGTTTGGCACCAAATTCCCTTTTGGTTACAGAGTTAGGCAGTAGGGAGAAGGTTGAAAGAACTTTAAGCAGATAGATCAAGCACAACATACATGTACATGTATATTTCAAATAGGTGAACAGTAACAAACATCAGTGTAATCAATTTCTCATTTCAGACCGACATATTGATAACAAGCAAGAAAATACTGAGTGTACACCCACCTGTCCATTTTCCAGCGACATCCTTGCTCGCTGTACAGCCAACAGTTGCCATAGAGACAGGATGTGTTTGAGACGACAGTGCTGGTTGGCCTGGGCAATCAGAATTGTTCATTAATATGTCATCATCGAAAATTAAGACCAAATAAATTACAATACTGTAGATCTTGAAATTTTCCCCACAATTTTTGTTGTTGTGCCTCTTCTCAATGAAATAATGACAAGAACATGAATAGTGTTTGTGTATGTGTTTTTGTGCTTCAGTATTATTTCCACTGTAGACATAAAAACAATGTAAAAACCTCCTTTACAATCCTACCAGAAAATTAAATCCCCACAAAAATGAACAAATTTACATTATCAACACATCGCAAAAGTCCAATAAATTGAAGATATTCACAATCGCCCTCATGTACAGTTACCAATTGGCCACAACTTCAGCTGCAACTAGCGAGAAATCATGAAAGAGAATTCTGTTACATGTATTCATGTTCAATTCATGACAGTTAGACTGACCTTGTCGCTGTGTAACCCTGCAGTTGCCTTCATTTTCAACACCCTGTGCAAGTACTCCCTAAGGGGGGTATTGGAGTCTCCTCCCGTAGTTGCCAAGAAGATCAAGGCAATGTCCACAGCAGCCAGAGAGGAGCAAACATTGGTGAGAGTCTCCAGCTCTTGGAGGATGTGCATCTGAACAGCTTTAGATAAAGACTCCTGAAAGAAAAGTGAACAAAATGGTGAATTGTAGCAAGATACAATGACTTCAAGGACATGACATTTGTACTGCTGACTTTTAATGCTTTCTAGCAGTGAAGTATTCATGGATCAGTTATGTCTATTGCTTTTACACCACTGGAAATGATACAAGTAACGCCTTAGTTATATAGCAGACTTTGAAAAAATACAGGTGGCAGCCAATGTTG
The DNA here is from genome assembly GCA_035149815.1 of Branchiostoma lanceolatum. Taxonomy (NCBI): domain Eukaryota; kingdom Metazoa; phylum Chordata; class Leptocardii; order Amphioxiformes; family Branchiostomatidae; genus Branchiostoma; species Branchiostoma lanceolatum. Next base: position 9,764,098 of record CM068873.1, read on the forward strand.
ACCCCTCCAATTTTGAACATACCTGTGGGACCTTGTCTCTCAAGGACTTGTACATAGCAACATTCTTGGTCTCCTGTCTGAAGACAAATGTTTCAAACTGGAAAAAAGGAAGTACACATTTATATAAATGACAACATCAATAAAGAAAATTACAAATAAGACATATTTGAAAACAACACAAAGTCATGTCATTTCAAAATGCATAATACAGCATGTTTGGTAAGTTTGCCATTCAATGTGGCATCAGTACTATTACTGCATATCACAACGTTTTACAATGATTCCGACATCAAATTTACTACTAGAAGGCAACCACAATAGATGCCTGTTTTAATCTTGGAGTCACAGTCGTAGGGATATACTTTATTCTTCAGTGCAGAGGTGGACTGTTACACACAGATTTTTCAGGTTTGAGTCAAATCAACTTTAAGGTATTCAGTGCAGGCTCAAATCTACATTTACAAGAGGTTAAAGGTGAGATTCTCACCTCATCGTTGATCCTCGGTTTTCCTGAGACGAACCGTTCCACCAGCTGTCTCTCCAGCGCAGGGAGGTCGTATTCCACCCTGGTGCCCTCCCCCACAGCCAGGGAGTAGCAGCAGTGGGACAGCACCAAGGGCAGGAGGTCCTGTTCAGGGTGGCAGGCCACTACATGGGCAGTGTTCACATCACTCAGCAGCACAGACCTACCACTGCTGGGGAGAGATAGACAAACAAGCTTTACACACACATGTAACACACACACATGTAACACACACAGCAGCAGTGGGACAGGACCAAGGGCAGGAGGTCCTGTTCAGGGTGGCAGGCCACTACATGGGCAGTGTTCACATCACTCAGCAGCACAGACCTACCACTGCTGGGGAAAAATACATATTAGGAAAGCAAGCTTTATACTTAACACACACACACAGCAGCAAAAAACAACATAATTTTAAACAAAAATATTGAGTTTTTGGAATACTGTTGTCTGAATGACGTGTACAAAAAAAACAAGAACTATGGACTTAACAATTATAATGTCTACATCAAAGTATAGCAGCAACACATGTGCAATTGAAAAAGTCCTGTATACGCGCATACCTCAAGTTCTGTGCCGCTGCATGGCCCTGAGTCTCCTGTACAAAACTGTTGTGTGCGTTGGCCAGGAACAGGACCAGCGCTGTGGAGCAGGAGGTCGGAGTGACTGTCCGCTTGATGGGGAGGAGGTGGTACAGGCTGGTCCTGATGGGGTCAAAGGTCTTCTGGCACAGTTCTCTCGGCACTGCCTGAGATGCTGAGGACGCGAAAAAATAAAAACACTTAGCATACAGAACTTTGCAACTCTGGCAAGGCACTGAATCAACATGTACACATACATGTACATTTCCCACCCTTGATTCAGTCCTGTAGTTTATCTGAAACAAGAAATATACCAAACATGCACGACATGTCATGACATCAGTGAATGGGATAAGCTTCTTCCTGCCAACATACCCTTTATCCAACATTAAATTTGGTATCAAAAGACCATTGCAGCAAGCTGAAGATTATATATGCACTATATCCATCTATTTAGGAAAGCACTGCTTTTCCAGTCTTGTAGTTACTGCAGCAGCAGAAAACAGTGGACTACTACTAGTTACTGGTTCTGGCCTGATGAATCAGTAAATGGTTTAACTGTCTCCCTGCTAACTTAACTCAAATTTGATATCAAAAGGCTATCACAGCTAGCTGATGGCTAAACAGGCACTACTTCAACAGTTAAGTGCTACTTTTCCAGTCCTGCACTTACTGGTTCTAGCCAGCAGGTGGCGTGTCAGGTTCCATGCGACACGGAAACTCTCGACAAGCAGGCGGAACTCCTCATACACAGCACCTGTGGAGAACGTGCCACTGTTAGAAGATCTGTTGTAAGAGGTACAAAATGCAAATTGGTTCACCAAAATGACATAGAAATTTCTTTTCATAAGATTTGAGGCTAATGCATTATGATTTTTCAGACTACGTATAAATTGCAACAATATGAACATGTTTCGGCAAATCTTTAGCACCAAATGTTAAAAATTTAAAAAATGATGCTTTCAGGGCTTATCTTGTCTACCAGGCACATACCATACACAGTAGACCAACTATTTACGAATATAAATAAATGGAGTATTGTAAGTTTAAGATTCATTTGTAGAAGATAATTGTGATACAAAAGATGTCGGTTAGCTGAGGAATGAATAAACTCTCACGTTGATGAAGGTTAGACATCCAGGTACACCAAAAAGCAGTCAATCGAGAATCTGGATGAAATTTGAAAACGGCCAGATGTTTCAGGTAGCATCCACTACCTTTCGTCAGTGACACTGTGGAATACACTCTAATATACACATTTGCAGTAGAGTTGCCGTTCATCTTACCTTCAGGTTGTTTGTTGAGGAAGTCGCTAATCTTGATGGACATGGCCTCAGCGACGTCGATGTGTCCCTGGTACTGGGTGATCAGCAGCCTCTGCAGACGGAGGATGTCAGGCAGGTGTCTCATGGCCTCAAGTACCTCTTTCTACATCCAACATAAAGGAAAGGGAGTTGGTAAGACTGTCATCACACATAAAATTTATTCACTGTTTGCACAAGGTGTAAGATATGTAAAGGACAAGGCTGAATGTAGAACAACATGTACCTGTATGTCCCCAAAATGGAATACCACTTGAAACTACAAGTTCAAGAACTTCAGATCTATAGCAGCTACTTTTTCAAGGTTTACGATGACTGCACTGGTTTGTCAGTCTTTAATCGATTCCAAAACTATAGACTATCGAGGAAATAGTAGATCAAATTAACAACAATAAGAAGTAAATAATTATATACTGTACATGTACTGTCTAGAAGTATAATATACATGCTGCAAATTCATCTTTCTTTGAGGGGACTTAATTTTGTGGCAGGGGGTGAAACAATTTGCAGTACCATAATTATATGTTATAGAGATGTCGCCACAACATTAAACACAGAAATCATTTCAAGATTTGCAGTAAGAGCTGGTGCAACAAAGCTGTGTACCTCAGCGAGGAACTTCTCCAGCACCGGCAGCTGCAGCTGGTTCTCAGCCATGGTCTGAGTCAGACTCTCCAGGTTGATCTGCGGCCGGTGTCTCCACATCTCGGGCAGGTCCGCCAGTCTGTCCAGGTTCAGCCTCTCCGTGGGGGTCACGACCTCGGACAGGAGCTGCAGCAGCGGGTTGTTGCTGAGGTCGTCGTTGTGTAGCGCCATGTTGGCTTGCTGAAGCATGGCATCCAGACCCTATATAGTACAAGGCCAGAGTCAGTATACAAAACTAGAAACTATGGAAACTTCCTTAGTCATCAAATTTTGTCTAGTCTAGACTAAAATCTTGAAATGCTAAGCCTTTAGCACTCTGAAGTAGCTGTTTGGCACCCAATACCCTATTGGTTACAGAGTTAGGCAGCAGGGAGAAGGTTGAATTTAGCACCATATTTTACATGCATTACTATATTCAGCAAAGTTGGCTTCGAGCAGTGGACCTGTTATCATGTCAAACAGTTGTTGAGTTATGGTATGGAAAAATAAGTGTATGGGGAGTTACAAAACTCTTTGCATGTAGTATAACAGTTTCAAGAATGAAATCTCTAATCAAAAGCAAACCTATCTCTATCACTTCTTCAATTACTTGCTTCTTAGGAATATTTCAAACCTATGTTAGGAGACATTGAATAAGTCCAGGTGTATAGAAAATTCCATCCTTACCTGGTGGAGGATGGGGTTGACACATGTTGCCATGAAGATTTCCTCCCATCTCCTCCTGCTGTCCTTAGAGGACCAGTCTCCTGCAGCTGCTGCTGTAGGTAAAAAAAGCAACACCAGATGGTTATTACTGGTACTTATCATCAGTTATAATAATGCCAACTAGACGTTTCAAAATTCAAGTGAAAGCAACAAGGATGATTGCAGTTGTAGTATGTTACTACCACCACAGAATACAGTACATCATCACAAGCAACAATCACTAATCAATGCAGTTAAGTACTTGCTTCAACCACTTAATACATGTATATGAACATATTTTTAAGATACATTAAGTTTGAAAACAAGAGAACTAAGAATCTGATATCAATACTTGTTAGGATGCAAAGGAAACACTGCACAGCAAAATCATACTAGTGTACTTCACTTTGTATCCTTTAGAACTTAACCATTGAATCAACCCTATGTCAGTATGTTTTTGTACATGTAATTAAAGGCACAATGAATTGGTTGCCTTTTATCATGCTGCAACATAACAAATCCAAGACATGTTTCAAGTCGAGGGACTTTCGTCTTCCTTACCCTGTACTCCAGGTGTGAGAAGGTTGTGCAGTATCAGGTGCATGAACAGGGCTGCGTCGTCTGCACTCCTCCCAAGGGCACGGCCAAGCTGCTGAAGGTCAAGTTCAAGGTGACGCCACAGGAAATCCGAGGGGTTAGGTGGTCTTGGGTCGATCACATTTGCAAAGCCCTAAAAACATGAGGGGCAATGGAATTTAAGTTGTTATTATGGCAGAAATCCCCCCAAAAAAGTGAATAAGGTATCCTCATCATCAGTCATCAATGTCTACATGTATAGGTTGCATACTTCAGATCTTGAAACTTTTACTGTAATCAGTACAATTGTTTATGCCTTCTAGCTTGAAGTTCACATGTTTCTTGGGATAAGGAGACTACTTCCTTTCTACAAACCTATGGCCAGATTTCCCTGATGTCTTTTCAAAATCTTGATACTTTCGTCATTTACCAATAAATAGCAAACATATTGACTAGTCTTACGTGATGATGAAACTGAGAGGTATGACATAACGCCTGGTCCTACCTGAGGATTGTTGGTGGCAGCCTTGACCATAGCTGCATGCATGACCAGTCTGACCACACAGGTGGCCACAGTGGACAGGGCTCGCTCAGCGATGGGTACAGCCGGCCTGGTGGCTGCAGGGCCCAGGATGTGCCCAGGTCTGGTGGCATCATTGCTGAAGAAATCAGGGAATCAAAGCAAAACAAAATCAGAAATGAGTCAACTGAGTTTCACATGTTGGTCTTGGCATTACTATATACCTGGTACATGTATATAATCAAAAGGTGTGTCACTGTCTGTAAAAAGACCCTGAGCAGCAACTGAAGATCATGCACAATGTTTCCTGTGGCAATTTTCTGCCAACAAGACCGAGTATATCACCATACACAATATCACTGCTCTTCTTGGTTGTCTATCATATTTTGTTTTATTTTGTTTTATTTATTCGCACATAAAAAACAGAAAGTAATAATGAAATAATCAGAGGTACAATAAAAACGTGCAGGAGGGGGATGAAGCCTGCAAGGCTTATAGATGCCCTCCTCCTTTTAACTTAACAAATTTACACAATGATAATATGAATATCGAACAAAGGTAATAACAAATGATGAAATAAACATAACGAACAACTATATAATGAAAAATTAAATACTGATAATGTAATACTGATTAAACGAAAGAAATTATCACAAACGAGGACCACAAATATTTTTAGAAGTAGTTCGGATTTGAAAGAAGATAGTTTCGAAGATGACATTTGAAGGTTATCACAGAGGCAAAGTTCTTAAGGGGGGAGGGGAGGCTATTCCAGACATTGATGCATTTGAATTTTACACTCATTTGGGCTAAAGTAGTTCTGAATAGAGGGATATGTAAATTTGAGGTTTGACGTGTTTGGTAATTGTGAAACTGGGAGCGATAATTAATAAAGTCGTCAAAAGTATCAGGCAGATTATGGTTAATGAATTTGGCTGTGAAAAGAGCAAGTTGAAATCTGTTTATATCAAAAATATTCAAAATTCTGAGTTTTTCAAATAGAGGTAGTGAGTGCGTGTGGAAATTTGAACCAGAAGCGATGCGTACAAATTTTTTTTGGAGAATTAACATTGGGCGAAGGGTAGTTCTGTAGGCATTTCCCCAGACAATATTACAATAGATGAGGTAGGGGTAAACTAAACTGTTATATATTGTAATAAAGGTTTGGTGAAGAAATTTTTTTGAAGATGACATTTTGAAGATGACATCCATGTTCATGTACTATCTACCTCCCGATCTATAATGACTAACTAGCAACCAACTCTTTCTACCAAAGCCAGGTTGAGTAGCTAATAAACCATAACAGAAGACAGGCAAATTGTATAAAATTTGATATGTCAGTGCTCACTTTCTAGCAGGTTGCAATCCCTGGACAGGGCGATGGTTGACCCCCCCGATAGCCGCCCCACAGTCAGGACAGCGGCTCTGCTGCATGGGCTGACCACACTCGCCGATGGGGTAAGGGTGTCCATTAACACACTGGAACCAGTGCAGCGGCTGTGCTTCACGCTCCCCTAGTGCCCGACGTGCCTCCATCAACACATCTTCCGGCATAGTTGGGAAGTACGAACGCTGAAAGGAGTAAAGATTTAGTAAGAAACATAGGAAGAGATAGCATGTAAAGTAGCGCTAACCAGTGTTGTCCGATTTGTTCAAAATGCTATTTTTTTGTGTAGCAAAAGCGCCAAACACACAAGAAGAAAGATTCAGCTCTTCAACAAAGAGCAATGCATGGTCTGTAACTTTTTCTTTACCTATTTACACCATGCGAGCATGGTCTACATAATATATACTGAGGTCTGTAGTGAAAAATTGTGTCAGAATAACATCTTGTTGTTCACTTATTATTTCTCCTTCTATAGTGCAGTCCACTTCAAAGACATAGACTCAGCAAATATTTCCAATAGGTGGGTAAAGTAGTCTGCAAATTAAACACAGTAAAGAAAAAAGAGTGGATATTCTTAGACTATTATAATAGCGTCTGTACTATTTATAGAAGCAAAAATGTATACAAGCAAAATGATTACGATTGCACACACAACTACAGTTAGGTACAATTCTTGGCTGAACTGGTCAAACCTACAGCATGGTTCTGTGGGTTATGCAGGAGGGTTTGTAGTGGCAGTAGAACGCCCCCTACACCGGTGCCCAGAACTGCAGCAGTGTGGACCACAAGAGCTGACAGAGTTCTCTGGATCGGGGGCTGGTTTAGTGTCACTAAGAGTAAAAGGTTACCACCACCCTGGAAGAACACAGGCAAAAGAATATAACAAATTTTAAATAACCATGCTACTGTGAATCTAGCCATGAGCTTATGAATCCATGTAAATTTCAACCACTGACATTGACATCTTCAACAATATCATCTACATTGTAAATATTCCTGACTGGTATTGTGTATCAAGGAATAGAGCAGTAAAACAGTAAGGAAAGGGGATTCCATTAGGTTACATACACTGAAACTGATAAACCTATCATAATCAGAACCAGGATTTGAACCTATGCCCTGACTTTACAATTCTCTATTAAAAAGGTACTTTTAAGTTTAACACTGACCGACGGATAGTTGGGTCTAAGTAAATTTCAATATGGCAATAACTTGTTAATCTCCAAGGCCAACCTACTCACCTGGTTGTTTGTCAGCAGTTCTAGTGCAAGCTGCTTGTTGGCCAGAAGCGGAGAGTCATGCAGGTACTGGTGGCAGACTGTGATGTAGTCCCGAGTAGGATGGCGGGCCTGGTTGGAGTTGGCTCTGGAAACTGTGACCTCTCGGTACAACGCCAGCAGGAGCTGAACTTCTCGCAAATTTCCAGGTATGTTCATAGCCTTGGGACAAAACAAGACATATTGAATTTATCACCAGAAAAAAGTACAGACTCTGAGACGAATTTGGCATATAAGTTGGAAAATTGTGTGCTTTTGAGAGAGAGAAGTATTCTCATGGGCATATAGTACAATGTGTGAATTTGTAATTTGAACATTTTCATTTTGTATCAACTGAAAAGGTAACAAAAGATGATTGTACAGGTACATGTAAGTCAGGCAGCTAAGGATGGCCTACATAAAATGCAGACAATACAAACCTAAAACAGTGTAATAGATACCGGTAAGAGACTGACCTGGAGGACAGCGTTGACTGCTTCCATGTTCTTACTGACCATAGACTTGGCCAGTTCTTCCCTCAGCTGCCGGTACTGCTCTCCACACACAATGAAACGATCTGGGATGATCTCCTCCTATCAATGGAAAAATAATTGAATACATGGCAGTCTGATCTACATGTGTATGTACATGCATGATTCAATTGTTTGAAAGCTCATTCATATTTTTGACACAGTTTTCATCAATAATCACAAAATTGCTGCTCTAAATTAAATATAAGCTAAGATCAAAGCTTTCAGATTTTAAATTGTAATCAGAAAATAATGGTCTGTGAGAAAAGTTTTATAGCTGACACGGTTCATAGTACAATTCTGCTTTGAATAGAAATATTGCCTAAGATAAATAGGAATCTCTAAAAACCATCATAAGGGAATGAAGGGCTAGCAACCTCTCCCTGTAAAAACATACCCTGCTACAGAAACAGCAAGGAAACTTGCTGACATACATGTATGTGCCACTAGGCACTAAAAGGTGAACAACAACAAAAACCATCCTGCTACCCAGATACTACATGAATCATTCTGTACTGACCTTCCCACCCCTGGCCTCCGGTGGGATGACCCACTGCAGGTGCTGGTGCACCTGTGCCTGTTCCGTCACGCTCAGCAGGCTGTCCATTCCGCAGCTGCGGTACAGCTGCTTCAGCAGGAACACCTGCGGCCACCTCCACTGCAGCTGCTCGCACAGCCGCCAGGCCTGGTCCAACAGCCTCTTGGTCAGTCTGTTGGTGTTGAGAAAAGGGTGTGATACGCTGAAGGGCTGTTATAACGGCTATACATATACTGATACAAAAAATTTTTTTTTCCAGTATCACTGTGACAGTAACTAGTTTTAAAGTTGGCCTTAGCACACCTTGAGACAGAGATCATCATCATCAGAAATGACAAGGCAGAGATACATGTAGCTTTACCTATAATGTGTCTGAACCATCAGTTTCTTCTCCACTTGTACTGAGAGGGCCTGCTGTCCATGGTACTTATGCAGGAGCTGTGCACCGACCGAGAGCCCAAACCGTATGTTGGCAATGAACAGCAGCGTGGCCACAGATAGGCCTGGAGCGTTCCTCTGTGCCTGCCTGCCAGCCTGCTGTAGTTTGGACACAGCAACTTCAACCATGGCTGTCTCTGTGTCATGGGACTGGGCAGCTTCTTGTTTGTAAGAGTCCTGAGATGTTAAAGGAGAAACAGCACATAAAACATCGTTATATCTTTGTAAATATGATCATAATACTTAACGTTTCGGACCGTATTTGCAGCAGAGTTACAGCAACTCCTAGCTGCAGAGTATAGCACCAGTCATTATTGCCCTGAGGAAGGTGACAGAGGGTCACCAAAATGTTGGCTGTTGTATAAATCCTTGGTTGTGTATACAGAATTTTGATACTCCTTGGTTCATGCAGTAATACTTCTTCCTTCTAGGGTCATCTGAACAAATAAATGTTACAAGCTTAAAGTAGCTTTTCATCTCCTGACTATGATGGCCAGTCAGTTACACTGAATTCATTTTGTATGCTTTGGCAGTGCAAAAATATATACAAGTAATGAAAAGGTCTGTATGTGTATTTGTGGCCAGTAGTAATGTACTGTAGATGACGGTTTTACCTCCATACACTGGATGAAGATGACCAAGAGTTCAATGACCTCTTTCTTGTCCACCACAAAGTCCCTGGCAGCCTGGAGGTACTTCTCCATGTGATCAATGACTTCCTGGGAACTGTAAAAAGACAAGCACATTTCACGTCATTGCAAATATCCCAGATGTATTGACTTAACCTTTAGCAATTTGGCACCCAATTCCCTATTCGTTACAGAGTTAGGCAGCAGGGAGAAGGTTAAGACTACAATTAACTAAAATTCCATAAAACACAAGGAGACATACATGTAGTATTACCAGTAATTGTTACACAATGTAGAATACTGTTTTTTTCAATTAAACCTGTCTCTTCAGTCAAACTTGTACCAGTCACCAGCTTTGTATGCGGACAACCTAGCCATTGTGGCCACTTTTTAGCCCCTTGAGTGGTTACTATATATTAGACACACAGGTCTGTATTTGTAACTTAAAGTATATGTTGTGGTTTAAAGATGGTTAAACATGGTAATGATATGTGTAACATTAGGGACTCATACACAGGATATTCTGGCATATCTTTACTCAGTACTACATTAAGTTGACTGTGTCCGGATAACAGACTCACTTTGCTCGTAGCAGGAGTTGCAGCAGGAATGAGCGGATGACCGGCGTCTGGTCGATGCAGTCGTCCTCAAATGGTGTGAACTGCTTGGTCTTGGCAGCCGTTCCTTCTTGGCTCCTTCTCACCACATAGTTCAAGAGCATTTCCACCACGCCGGCCTCCGGAGGTGTGCCGCCGGCGAAACAGAAGCGAGACACCAGCTCCATGAAGAAAGAGTTGCAGCAGCGCCTGTAGGCATTGTGCTTCTCAACTGCCTCCCTGGAGATTTACAAGTTACGACAACGTTTGCAAAAGGTTTTATGTACTTCACTAGTTGGTCAAATTTTCTTGAAGCGCTTCATCATTGTCAAGCAAGGTAAAAATATCTTATTAATTGTAAATTGTACTTAAGTTAGTTTTAGATTTTATTACTTTATCATACTACATGTATGTTTTGTTTATGTATGTCTGCAGGGCATATTGAAAACCACCCTAGTCATAATATGTTGTCCCTCGTTAGCATATTGGAAATAAATATTGTTTCTGCATCAAATGTAAGACAATAGTTATTAGTAACCTGCATTCCAAGGTAACAGTAAACTGGAAATCTTCAGGCACTGCAGCACGACACAGTGGACAACTCAGTTTATCAGGAGTCAGCCATCTCCGCAGGCACTGCTGGCAGCCGACATGGTCACATGGCAGCTTCACAGGCTCCCTCAACCCCTCTTTGCAGACCATACAGTCTCGAACCCCTCCACTGTAAAGGAGGCAAAGAATCAAAGCAAATGAGCCATAGATTTTTTAAAACCTGTTCTGACCTGAGAGACTTCTAAAATGAAATGGTCCTTGTCACATCACGCTACATAAGAAACTGAATAATATCTGTATCTGATTCTGTATAGCCGGTATAACTGCATTTTGGCGTAACAGTACACACCAGCTTTGCAGGCACGCAGCATGGCAGCAGCTGGATATATTAAACTGAACGACCTGTCATACCTAACCTTTGCACATCTGACTGGAAGCGTTGTTACAGTGCCAGTGGTTGTTGTCCTATACATCATAGATCATAGTTCAGTTTAGTTCATCCTAGTTGTCTAGATCTGGTAACACAATGTATAGCCTCCACGACACCTTGTCGCACATAGAGGTGGCAGTTATTTGTTTTCCAAACCAAAGAAATCTCTCACCTGAAGTGTTTTATCCCAGCCTGACTATTGCAGGACTTCAGAAACCTTTCAACCTTCTTCATGGTCTTCACACTTTTGAAGTCATTCTGAGGTTCATTGCAGAGGACCTAGTGAGTGAATAAATAAATTCATCAATTCACTTTCTTGCAATGTACATGTACAAGTCATGTATCAGTACAATGTTGCTATATAAACACTACTTGAGATAAGAAAAGCAAGTACAAAAATTTGACACAAGTGTATCAAATCAACATACTGCTCAAAATACTGCTTCTCCAAAGACTTTAGAGTTATTTGCACAGTAGCTTTTGAACCCTTGACAGAATGTATAATATTAAAATATCATGTATTATGCAAAAATGTAATTTGGTGGGTTCCCCTTAAGCAAGCACTATTAGAGTTTCTTTGGACATGATTACAAACCTTACACTTTAAATTCTATACTGGGACAAATTAGAAAGGAACAAACAGGGAGGAAGGCTTTGTGGTGATGGAAGTGAAAACTATAAGGCCGACATACAAAATGGACAATATCTTGTTCCTAAATATCTTTACAAAAAAGGCCAACCTTCCACAGCACTTCCATCTGTTTGGTGCTGAGTGACTCCTCACTGTCAGCTGCTGTGAACATGTGCTCCATGAACATCTGTAGGGTCTGTAGTCTGATCCACAGGAATCTAGGAAAAGATACAGGTACATGTGTAGGCTTGAAGTCTTTCCAATCACATCACACCCATCATGGTTTTATCCTAATTTGCACCAAAATTTACATATCTTTACATGAAAACAACCCAAGGCTATCATTCTCTCGCTATCGTTAAAAATCAGCAAAAAAACTACAACATGTACATGTACATGAAGCATGGCATCATCACTACATAGGTATGCAATCTTTCTTCAAAGAAAATTTAGAAATGGATGCCATCTAAATAGTTCACTTAATTGTCCTTCTGAAATCTTTTTGAAAAATTTCTATATATATGACATCAATTGAAATGATGACAGTGGTAACAATCCTGTTAACTGTTTAAGATCAACATATTATTGTTATAAGACTTGGCTACTTGCAGGATATTAGCTATAAACTCTTTACCTTGCCATGTGTACTTGAGTCAGGCTCTTCTCCCCATAACACCCACTGTTATCAGGGGAGGCAGCAGCAGCAAAGACCCGCTCCACCACAGGAGCCACACACTGCATCCTCCCCAGCCAGGTCTGCCGGCCCGCGGGGGTGGTCATGTCGTGTGCTTCCGGCGTCAGGCCCTCCAACACTGCCAGCACTGCTGTCGTGTCAACAGTCTGTAGAAGTGTAAGTAAAAATTCTGTATCTGTATCTTTATAGCTGGTATAACCGCCCTTCGGCGTATCACATTAGCTTTGCAGGCAGCAGCTGGTTATATTACACTGAATGGCTTGTCACACCTAGTCTTTGCACATCTGACTGCAACCATTCTTTAAAGCTATTTTAGTGAGGATGCTCCTACAGTACTTGATGACAACGAGTTCCATTCTACTATGAAAATACAAATTTTTGAACAATTGAATTTTGACAAATTTTGAATTTTTGAAATTGTCACTTTCCATTTCAAATGATATGCTCTTGACAGTACTAGTAACCATGGATGGATTTTAAGAAAGAAGCATGTAGAACAAAAAGGCAGTATGACAAAAACATTCTGGACACTTTTGCTACACTGTGAACAGAACTGTTTTTGAAACAGCTGACAAAATATTACTGACAAAAAACACACAAAACAGAATGTAAGTACAATAATTTGTGTCAAAGTGATTGTTTGGTACCACTGATCCGAACCTTCAGTTGGGATTGACCAAAATACCATTTTCTGTTCAATTCTCTCCTACAAGTACAACACAAACACCCACTGCACATTTATTTGGACAAAAGTAGTCATCAACAAAGACAACAGAAGTCTCACCATTGATGTGTCTGACTCAAAGTCCAGTGTACAGAGTTTCTCGAGCAGGCCTGGTGTGGTCTCCAGGAGCTGAGACAGGTTAAGCAGACGCCCCTGCACACGACTGAAGGCTGTGTGGACAGCGGGGATGGTGAGGCAGAAGGGCTCCGCTGTTCCAGACTGGTCGTAAAGCTCTTCAGCAGACATTTCTACAGCACTGCATACCATCTGCCATACAGGAGGGGAAAACAAAGTGTTACGCATGCCTACTAACACCTCAGCTTGTAATAATGACAAAGATCCACAGAATGCAATCAATGAATTTACAATCTTAATTTTGACAAACGTACCACAGTTAATTAACTTTCTCCCTACTGCCTAACTCTGTAACCAATAGGCATTATAGTGCCAAACCGCTACTTCAGTGTGCTGAAGTATTACAGTTAAAACAATATGTACATGTACCAGCTGTAACATGATTACTAAAATACCCTTAAAAGGAAACAATAAAAGTGTTATCAAATACAATGTACATGATAGTTTACATACAAAAACATACAATCTTGTTTCATTACTGAATATTTGTCAGGAGGTCATCAGTAAATGCCTATCACCCTTCATTTACCCAGAAATGTAGGTATACTTTGTCCCACCTTAATCTCTTCCACAGATGTAGTCACCATCCTGTAAGCCATCCACACGAAGTCATGCAGATATCTGGCAGCGATGTCCTCCTCACTCTGGTCCTGTTCAGCTACTGTCTGGATAATCTTGCCGAGCGGGGATTCCTCAAACAGTCTGGGCAAGGCCTGATCAGGAGTCTCTCCAGTTTTTGCTAAAGAAGAGAAAAAAAATGATATTCAGCAACTTGACCAAAAGGGGACAATACTATTATAGCATTTATGAATAAAATATAAAAATTATCCACTCATATAAGTCAACATCTGTGATTATTGAATAGCACAACTATTTAAGGTCTAGACTTACTTTTGTTAACCCTCATAAAAGCAATATGCAAAAATGTATAGTATTCTTACAAATCCTCTATGATGATCACTGTTTGAGACCACATTTTGTATACATGCAAGTACCTGTAACAAGCAATAGAAATTATGAAGACATTGGCTTGAGTACATCTTAATATAAATCATCCTGAACATATCATAATATGGTAACACTTCTATGCTGATATTTCAGATCAGATAAGTCTGAACATAAGGGCTGTTTCATCAATATCCCCACCTTCCAGTTTCTGTGCCGTCTTCCACATGGCGTCCACCTGACCTCGGATGACCCAGGAGAAGGGCACCCTGCACTCAAACAGCTGCTCACCACACCCTGAGCTCAGCACTGGGATCTGGGAAACATCAAGCAGCATTTTAGATCATTAACCTTCTGTCTATACTGCCTAATCCCCTAAACAAAACAAATTTGGTGCCAAACAGGTACCTTAGCAAGGAGACGGTTAGATGTGACTACCAACGGGATCTGGAAAATATCAACCATTAATATGAGACTATTATTAACAAGACTAAACTTTTCGTCCAACACTTAAAGAGAAATTGGGACTTACCCCAACTTTCATGCTAAATATGAGGCTATGTTGGACAATGAGTTATAATTATAATGCATGGAAACCGAACTTGCTATATGTTAATGGAGTGAGGTATGAATAATACAGTTAGACTTGTAGGTGTGTATTCACTAATACCTTTTGACGTTGTACATTCATAACAGGAGACAACATGGCGTTATAGTGGAAAGGCACCAGGTTATGGTCACTCAGGACATCCAGGAAGAGTGGGACGGTCCACTCTCCTGCGGGGGTGGCCATGTGGTCCAGGTTAGAGTTCCTGTCTGCGTATGCAACAATCTCAGCCAGTAGAGGGGCTATCACCGAGGACAGGTGGTTCCAGGCTGATTGTCTGAAATTTGAAAAACAAGAGACAATGGTTACACTGAATCATAACTTTTACATTTTCTTTATACAGCTGTAGCTGATTTCGAAGAATACCCTAGTACTTAAGTTTCAGTACCAAGGACAAGAATACACTACTGTATTTTCGCATCATCTTCTTCTGTTAACTTGAATAGGTACTCTTAAGTTCAAAAAGAGTGTATGGTACATGTAGATATGTTCATCTGTGTGCCTTTGCAATAGCGTTGGTGTAGCCACTTACCTGTCCTTACCGAGGACAGGAATATAAGACTTAAACACTGCACTTTGTGCTCCATTGCCTTGAAGATTTTAATTACTATAATTGTTTACTGATCTGAAATATCAGTGTGCAAAATCTATCAGAGGTGTCTTCATTGTTAGCTCAGCTTCTCTGCCATGGCTGCGGCCCCTTTTACTTACCTTTCAGTACCAAGGACAAGAACATAAAATCATACATTCATGTCAACGTATTGTATCTATCAAAGGTTTATTTATTTCTACATGAGTGTCCTAGTTTCTGTGGTACTAATAGCCTTGGGTGCAGCCCCTTATACTCACCTTTCAGTACCAAGGACAGGGACATAAAACTATATACTCATGTCAATGTCTATCATCTGTTGGAGTTACACTCATTCCTACCTGAGAGGCCCTGGGATAGCCTTGAGTGTAGTTTCTAATGCTTACCTATCAGTACTAGGACAATAAAATAAAATCTGGTACTCATGCCAATATGCAATGGACAGCATCTGTTGGAGTTAAACTCATCCCTACCTGAGTGTCCCTGCTTCTGTGATAGCCTTGGCTGTAGCCCCTTATACTTACCTTTCAGTACAAAGGACAGAAATACATTCATGTCATACCATGCCAATTGACAGTACCTACTATAGAGTTACACTCATCCTTACCTGAGTGTCCCTGCCTCTGTGATTGCCTTGGGTGTAGCCGCCTCATTAGTAAGCCAGTTTACACCTCCGTCAGCTTTGCTCTTCTCCTTTTCCTCCAGCAGTTGCACAATGCGAGCCTTCACCACACCACAGAAACTGGGACCTGAAACAGTATGAATCATAAACAACCTTCTTTTCTTTCGAAATTATCTAAGCGGATGCAAATTAGTTCCTACACTCTGCACTAGTTATATGGCAGTCAGCTATTTGGAGAAGTATCCATATCAATATTTAGATTGTTATATGGTTTGCAAGCAACATATCTCAACACTTCTTTTATACATGTACCTGTATTCTACTATTCAGTTTGCCTGTATTTCAAGCTATCCTGGAATGACATTGCTTGAGAAAGTTGAACACATATACATTATGTAGCAATGTCATTCAGAAGCACGTCTGAAGAATGGTGAAGACAATTTCAAACTTTTCACTTACGAAAATGCAATATATCTATTTCATCTCAAGACAGCTGGGTAACCCCTTCAACTTACAAAAGTCAATTTCCAGCATATCATTAAAAAAAATTGATTATTGCGACAATCAAACATGACTTATCAACAAACTAAAGTGATCACTACATTATATTCAGTATTTTACTAGCATTCTACAAACCTTTCTCCTTCCTCTCCAGAAGCAGCTGCATGAGCTTCTCAATCCTGGTCACAGTCCTTCTCTTTGGCAGGTCCTTTGGATCCTCCAGCATGGCTGCTGTTGCCTGGATACAGCTCACCAGCAGCATCTTATCATCCAGTACAGACACCTTGGAATGGTAAACACGCACTAGGTCAGAATATGTGATATATATGTACTTCAGTGCAGACATTATCAGGACACCATAACGTTACACAAATTGCCACAGGATTCCTACAAAGCTGGTGTGTTATGTCGGGTGTTGTATAGGATGGTTGACCAATTCCAAAGTTGGATTCCTTCATCTACAGGATAGAAAGTTGAAATATATCGAGTATGAGGAAACAATTACAAAGAAGTAAAACAACTACAGCAATATCACACTTTCTATGAGATCACCTTTTTCAAATACATACAAAATGTACCGAAATGCAACACTGAAAGACTTAACTATAATCACACATGGACATACATGTACCTCTGTATATTTGTCAGTTGTCTTTGGTTCTGGGTCTATTTCTTCCCTTTCTGTAGTGAGTTCAAGCTCAATGTCATCCAGGTCCATCCCCTCATGGGCATCACCACCCTCCTCCATGGATGACCCTTGGGGTTCCTCATCCTCATCTACATCCATGTCCTCACCGACACCAGGTTCAGCACCAGGGAGAGGCACCTCCTCCTTCAAAACCAAACATAAAATAGTTTCCCTGTAAGGTTATGTTATGCCCTCATGTGCATAATAAGTACCATATGCTGCAGCTGTACTAATAATCAATACTGCTACTCTTTAGCATAACACTCCAGGTTCAGTACCATGGACAGGCTCCTCATCCTAAACAAACATATGTTGATGAAGGCTAGACGTCCAGGTATTGAGATACTCAATGGAAAAGTTGCTCAAGCAACTGGATAAGTTTTAAAAATGGTCAAATGTTTCCGACAGCATCTACTATCTTTTGTAGGTGACTGAAGATGGCAAAAGACAGTGGATGCTGTTTGAAATGTCTGACCATTTTCAAAACATATCCAGTTGCTTGAGTAACTTTTGCATTGAGTAAACATCAAACGATTTCACTGTAAGGTTATACGATGCTCTCATACGCATTACAAGTACCATATGCTGCAGCTGTACTAATAATCAGTACTGCTACTCTTCAGCATAACACTCCACTTTCAGCACCATGGACAGTACCCAACTCTGAAACCAAACACCAAGCAATTTCATTGTAGTAAGGTTGTATGATTCTGTATGGATACTAATAAACATGAACAGCTGTCCTTCAGAGCACGTTTCCCAGGCACAAGGTAAAAGCTATTTATGGCTGGATCTGTGAATTTATGTTTAAGGGTTTGGGAAACCAGGCTTGGTGTCAAAACATAGGAAACTGTACTACTCAATGGAACTGTGGTTTAATACACACATTCATCTGTACAGATCTTTCAAGTCCATTCCCCTCCTCCCCAGCATCTACATCCATGGAGCCTGTTTCTTCCTCCTCCCTCCTGTGTCCCCCAGTAGCTGACTAATTATATAACTAAAATACTCAACAGGACTGTGGTTTAACACGCACCTCCATCTGTACAAATCTTTCAGGTACATTCCCCTCCTCCCCAGCATCTACATCCATGGAGACTGCTTCTCCCTCCTCCCTCCTGTGTCCCCCCAGTAGCTGACTGATTGGTTTCCCCCTCATCTGGGCCACATCGGGTGCGTTCCTGTGCGGAGGCTGGAGGTCGTCGATGTGCGCGCACGTCCACTTGCCGCCCTGGAAACCCACAAAGCAGCCCCCGGGCAGGCGGGGCAGCTGGACGATGAAGACCAGGTGAGCCGTGGTGTTGCCCACCTGTGTCTGCTCGTCCTGCACACAGTACCTGGCACAGGCGATCAGGTTACTGTTGGTGTGGCCGGAGTCACACTGGACTATCAGGACGGACTCCTGCTGTAGTGTTGTCGTCAGGAAATCTCTGCAGAAGCAACAATATCAGAGTGAATTGAAAGTGTGACTGTTTCCGTATTACACATTTAGAAGTCAAAAGATGAACATACAGGGATCTTTTTTTGTTGATGAAGTTTAGACATCCAGGTAATAAAATACACAAGATAACAGTTACTCAAGCAACTTTACAAAATCCATCCAGCTGCTTGAGTAGCTGTTATCTTAGAGATCATTGTCTTTACTTGTACTGGAGTGATGATTTATGAGTAGCATATGATATCAAAATGTGGTAAATCATTTTGTTTATATTTAGAATATAGTCATCTACAGTAGCCTTAACTTTTGTTGAGTCTTCATCAAGGACAATGAACAATGAACTTAATTGTATAATGGTTACTCATGCCCACAAAGGGCTACATGCATTAAGGTAGATGAAAAAAGAAAGGGAAAGAAAAACCATGCTGTATTCCATCTATATCAGACTGTTCAACAAATACTCTTCTCTCTTCTTAAAACACGTGTACACAGCAGATCAAGAGGACTTGAAAAATTGATAACGGGACAAATCATGGTGCATTAAACAATTTGAAGACATACCTGATTTGCTTACAAAACTGATGCTCGGTGTCAAACTGTTGCAGCGACATGACGGCTACATAAAAAGGAGGCAGGCCCAGAGCTGCGGCCAGAGTCTGGGCATCTGTGTGGGACAGCAGCTTGGAGTGGGTCGTTATCTGGGGGGAACAGATTAAAATTATGATAACCAAATTATAATGGCCTTAAAACATGCATGTTTTCCAGAATGTTGTGAATTATTTGCACTTAAAAAAAACACACACACACACATAATACATATATATACATGACTATATATATGTAGCAATTGTCAAAAGAAAGAGAATTGGTATAGCACCAAGAATGGATTTAAAGCTTATTTCTCTTTCAAGAGGCACATCAAATTGTTACTCCCAAGTGTTGCAACACATTTTCAGAAGAGAGTAGTTTAAGTTTTAAAATTTGTATTCCTTAGCTACAAAACATGTACATGTTTATGGAAGCAAGAACAAAAGCATAAGCCCTTTTTGTTCTAAATTGAAGTGGTAAACATTTGGCATAATTGATTGTAATTTGCTCTATGAAGAGGTCTTTCTGATAAAATATGATGAAAACACTGTCATCTTTTCTTGGGAGCTTCAAAGTAACCTGAGTCTGAATGCCCTGCTGCAGCCCCCTTGGCTGTCTGGCCTGGTCGATCCTGTGACACAGGAACTCCTGCAGACAGGAGTGGTGCTGCTGGTGGAAGTACTTGTCGTTCAGGGCTGCTTCTTCTGACGACAGTCTGGACTTGGACAGTCGGACCACGGCGTCTGGTGTGGCACACTGGAGGAGAAGGTCCTGGGCCTTCTGCAGTATCTGATTAACATGAAGAAGTCAGACAATATGGTAAGTATTTAGACATCATGAAATAATATGAAGTCCATCACCAAATTGCGGTTATCAGGCAATAGAGGTCATGGTAGATCATAGAAATCTTCTTTGGAGCATGTCAGGAAGGACATCATATACATCGGGGAAACAATATATGGCCTCCTTCAGACAATATTGACCGAGTGATTTATTCAACCGACATGATCGCTGTCTTGGTTGTGTGCAAAGAGTCTTTTCATTCAGTGACTTACCAACCTGATGAAACTATTCACGGATGTGAGACATATCTGAGGCAACAACAAAACACAAACTCACCTCCTCCTCCAGAGCAGGGTCATCTGTGTCCACCCCACTCATCTCAGAGCAGACCTGGAACACCAGGGTAGCGGCCGTGTCGGGGTGGTAGCCAACAAACGCATCTCCTACTGTGTACTGGTGCCTGGAACATACATATCAAAAGTCAATGACAGTATGGTAGAAAACTTTTTTTTGGGTGGAAATGGACGGAAATTGATGCGCGCGTGGATGTCATCCATATAATCAAATCAACATGGCCTTACTGTACAAAACTTGTGTTTTACCCTTGGAGACTGTTTACTGCTTTGCCAAAAGAACCACTCACTTGACAGTTTCGTGCGGTGCAGTCCTGCGTGTGGCGAACGCCTCTGCCCACGTCTCCAGCCTGTCTGCGATGGCCTTCTGTTGGGGAGTCAAGACGGTGGAGATGGCCAGGAAGTGTTTCTCCAGACGGTTGATCAGTGGGATGGGGAATCTCTCGTACACAATGTCCTTCTCTGCAACAACTACCAGCCTGGGAGATCATAGGATATCATATGATTAAGCCACACCATCTCAATTTTGGATCTTGGAATTTAAAAAGATGATAGTCCAAAGTCATGCTATCATCCCAGCCCTTTGTTTTCAAGCCTTTCTGAATTATTGGCTAAATAGTTGTGCTTTGAAATTTATCATCACAAGAAATCAGTACATAAAACATTGTCCACTTTATAATGTTACAGCCTAGTCATCCATTTTGTAACAGTCTGCACATTGTGTAAAAGCTTCCTTAGACAAAGCATAAAAGACGTTTTACCTGAAGTTTTGATGAACCCTGCACTTGACCCTGTGTGTACCCAGGCCAAGATCCACGTACCGCTGTCCTCCAAAGTACACGTAGTACTGCACAGAAGAAAATGGATTGAGAACATCTTGAAATACATCTAAACACAGATAAAACAACTTCTTCAATGTGATATCCTGCAAGCCTGAACATGTTACATTAAACCATGTTCAAAATTGCTGGATACCAACACAGCCAATACATGTGCTTTATCTTTTACAGGTTGAATACAGTTTTCTGTAAAACCTTCATTCAAATTCTGTTACAGTTGATAAAAATCAATGTAACAAGACACAGTTTACTGTAATAACATTATTTATTACAAGCATATTTTGTAATGAAAATTAATGTACTGTAAATGCAATTGTTTGCGGTGAACTTAAAAACTGCCGCAAAATTTTGTCTACTATTGTCTCAAACGTGAACTTGAAACAACCCCAAACACTCGATTTTCTCCCTACCACTAAATAAAAACCATGTCAACTTAGATGCATTTACAGCAAGCCTCTTTACCTGGTTCAGAGCGTCATACAGACTCTCATAAAGGTTCTCCAGGTTCAAGAGCACCACTGTACGGCCCGTCTCCATACACACCTTGATACGGTTGATGTTTCGACACACCTGACAAGACAACATCATCCAACATCAATATTGCATACACCAGAACAAGCTTAAAATCATGTGGTGAGAGGAAATGTCATAGACATATGTCTACTGAATGCAAGTATTTCCTTCAGTGCAAACCATGAAAGCTGCCATCAAACTAAAAGACATCTTTACAGCTAAACTATACTGTGCTTGCTTTCCAATATCATGATACATCAGTACCATACATGTAGTAAGATTTCTTTGGGCTAAGCTATCTATGAAGACTTTAACTGCAGTTCATACAACCTGCAGTTTACTTACCATTCATATTAAGCCTAATGTAACGGGTTGAAAAGTCTCTGCATAATTTAGGTGAGTTAACCGGTTGAAGCCTCTTGCGTTCATATTAGTCTTCACATGTCAGGTCATGTCATCGCCTTGAATATAGTCTGCGGTGCCCAATGTTTGTGGTGCCGTCAGGCGCCCCCCCTCCCCCACACAGATCGCAGCGCCCCGTCTTCAATCCCGCTAACTTTCGATAATATTGAGCAAAATCACAGGGAAAACCGAGAAAAAAAACTTAAATTGAAATCGAGTGTATCGGTGCTGTGTCGTTGCAAGTATTGACACTTTTCCATATCTTTACCTACCGATTTTTGGCCGTCAAAGCTGACAGTAAGGCTTAATTTTTTGCCAGGCAAAATTCCGTAAAATGACGGTAAAACAGCCGGGCACTGGCTTAAGCCTAAAGTTGGGCCCCCAATATTAGGAGCCTTGTCTTGGGTACAGTCATGTATGGTAGTTCCCTCGCAATTAGAAACGTAAAAACAGTGAAGAATGCATACAAGACAACAGTACTCAAGTCAAGAGGTCGGAATAGTGCGGGTACTAGCATGACGCCAGTCGGAACCGGCTAACTAGTCCATAGCGTTCACACTAGGGTTTTTGCCGTGAAAAACTCATCAAAACCCTTACCAAACCTACTTCCGAGGTGTTTTTTGTGTAACTGGTTAAAACCCTTTAAAAAACGGTTGATTTGCTGTGGCCTTGCCTGTGTGTACTCCAGGTCCTTGGGGAAGCTGCTGCCGAAGATGATGACAGTGTCGGACATGGTCAGTAACTCCTGCTGCAGGATACCCAGCGCTGCGTAGTTCTGGGTCAGAACCATCAAGTAACGGCTCTCCCTGGAACATTGGGTTTTCAAACTTTTAACAAGGACGAAGAAACAGCTTATAAGATGCTAACAACAAAAGCATTACCAGAGAAGGAGGAGGCCAATGATAGCCAAGCAGATTTAGAAATCAAGCAACTCATAAGGAAGAGAGCAATTTAAGTCAATCACTAGAATTATTGTAATGATGTTATGGCTACAATGATTGGGGAAGATAACTGTGGCCTTAAAGTTATAATACAGATTATTACACAAATCAGCAGTTTCTACTTAACAAGTAGGCACATCAACGAAACAGGATAAGAGCAATAATAGACTGGGCAACAATATAGCACCAAGGATAGTGTCGGTTGTTACAGTAGTGTAAGAGAAAGAGCATGAATGTACAGAGAATAATATACAAAAGACATTTCAGCAAAGGGGACACTGTTAAAACCTTTAGCACACTGAAGTAGCCATTTGCCACCCAACTCCCTATTGGTTACTGAGGGAAGCAGGGAGAAGGTTAAGCATGGTTAAGATAGTAAGAAAAAGTATGTATTTGGGAACAATGCGCAACAAGGCAGTTCAGCACCAAGGACAGCATTGGATGTGGTTCAATTATATTCAAGAATGTAGGAACAATACACTACCAGTTCAGCACCAGGGACAGTGGTTACAATATCAATAGTGAGGAAGAGCATAAATATACAATGTAAGAACAATAACAGAAGACAGTTCAGTACCAAGGACAGTGATGGGTGTGGTTATGCTAGTAGGCAATAATGAGCATGAGTGTGCAAGTCTCCATGTGTGTGACAGAAGCCTACCCTTCACAGTGCATGCCTTGGACACTTGCTCTGATCAGGCCACTGGGGGTGCAGTCTGGGTCATCAGCATGCTGCAGCAACAACAACTGTGTCATTTCCACTTCTTTTTATTTACACAAAAGCTCCTCACAGCACATGAGCCAACCATTGTGAACATGCAAATTGGGTTGTACAAGGTGCAAAGGTGTAAATTCCAGAAACTTGTACTTTGTGATGTTATCTGTAACACAAGTCATTCCAGTCTACTCTTAATATTCTTGACTATGGCAGAGAATAACACATGCTTGCATGCATCTTTTTACTACAGTGTAAGTGTAACAATAGATATACCATATAAAGTCGTGAACTTGCATCAAAGCTAAGATTGCATAAAAATGCATACCTTGTCATCTTGGAGTGTCCCCACCACTTGTCCAAACTTCTCCAGGGGATCCATGTCATCCCTACCACCATAGTTCCTCAGGACTGCATGCACCACCTGAGCCTTGGTGGGGGGTCTCTCCGACGTCTTACAGAAACCGTACACCATCTTCACCAGGCTGTAAGATGTACAGTATTAACAGCTAAGTATATGTTTCAATCATCATACTTATTAATCATTGTTACCCACAGATGGTTTGAAAAGTCTGTTTGTTACTACAGTGAGTAGCTGGTTCACATTTTCTTTTATTTCTTCATCTGGAAAGTCTCAGAAAAATTCCTACAAAAATTCCTGACATTTTAACTACACCAGAGATTCTGTACGCAACAGTAGTGTTTATGATTTTGTGTCTACAAGCAGACCAGGTTGGAAGTAAATTGTAAAACTGCACCTGTAGAAATCACGAAGACCGAAGAACTCCCTGTCCTGATCATTGTAGAGCTTCAGGTAAGCCTCACACAGGTGGGGGAGGAGAGTCTTCATACGGGCCAGGACATGGTGGTCATTCTCACAGATACCCCTGGAAAATAAGAGAACAATATTTCATAAACTGTTATATCACTTGTATCCACTTGGCTGTTTGTATGTATAGATGTAGTAATCCTCACGAAAGTCGCTGTACTTTTGTTGTGTCAATAAAAGTTCCTGATGTTTATTAACAGATCTGTTAAAACATTCCAAGATTTTGTAACCTATGTTTTGCTCTTCTTAGCAGTGGAGAATGATAATGGGCGATCCCATACACTTGTAAGGTGTCTAAAAATCTTTGATTACGGAATAAGACATTGGACCTCCTAGTAGACAAAATGCACCTTTGCATCAGTTTGCTAGAGATTCTCAAGAACTGTACAAGTGACCACCACTACATAAGGACCACCTGGTCAACGTGACCACTTTTTGGTGGCCCCTTAGATTATTCATAGTGACCACTTGTCCACAAAGACCAGAGTTCTTGGTCCAGAGTGGTCCTCTTGGGCAGGTTTCACTGTACAAACAAGTGGGGAAATAGCTGCTGGCCCAGAAACCTACCTTGCACTCTTGGTCAGGTCCTCTTTCCTAGGCTTCCCCCTGGACACAAAGATCCCCCTGTTCATCTTAGCAGGATCCAGAGCCCAGTTGGAGATCCCCACAAACGCAACCTTCTTGTGGGACCTCGTCTGATCTGGGGTTTCCTCTTCCTCCTCCTCTTTCTCCTCTGAATCTTCATCTTTCTCATCTTGGTCTTCCTCCTCATACCCATCCTCCAGCAGTGGGTGTAGGGTCTGTGTTACAACAATTGCAAACACAAGCATGACTGAGGCCATAAAAATTTGGTGCACCTTAACATCAAACATGAAACACTTTCTTTGATAAAGGAAAACACCATTTTATACCAGGTTTCCAATCTTCTATACCAGGTTTCCAATCTTCTATTAGGCCACAGCAAGTAATCTTTATGGATGACATCAGCGCGCTCATTAATTTTCGCCTGATTTCGAAATAAAAAACAAGAAATTTCATTGCCCTCTGACGGTGGTCAACATGCCAAAAATTGGCAAATATGTCGTAAACGTTGACAGTCTAAGGTGTTTCATTGCATATGAATACCCAGTGTAGTTCCTGCCCATGATGGTATGATAACAAGCTGTTGTCTGCATTTGTTCTAGCAAGGACATTATATAGATAGTGGGGGGGGTCTAGTTAATTGACCTATATACACAAGGTGTTTCATCGCATATGAATACCTAGTGTAGTTGCTTCAGATGATGGTACAACAAGCTCTTTTCTGCATTTGTTGTAGTTAGTCTATTGAGATGTACACACATCTACAAGGATATGTTGACTGTTGAATCAAAGAGGTTTTATATTATATATGAATATATAAGGACTAATACATTGGTTGAATACAGGACTTAAAGACCTGTTGGTCATAATATTATATTTCGCCGCCTCAATTCTCGTTTAACAAGACTTATGATCTCAAAATTTGAAAATATGGGAATCTTGTTTTTTTTGGCCCGCCTTGGGTTTTTTTCGCCCTATCTCATTAATTTTGGAGTCTGCGGAGGATGTCATCCATAAAATTTACTTGCTGTGGCCTTAGCTCTAACAAGTGATAGGATGCAAGATCTGCAATGCCATTTATTCCTCCTTTGTGGCTAAGCTACACGCAACAGAAACAATTTGTTTACTCACTCCAGTCAAATATTGATAGAAATATACAGGAATATCAAGAAACAAAATCATACAGACCTCTTAATAAATAATTTTAGATTCCTAATCCTATATCACATCTAATGATGATGTATATGTACTATGAAATACAACAGGTATCAATAAGATGTTCACCTTCAAGGGCATTTTGGGCGAGTCCTCTGCCAGTCCCACCTCATCCAGCACAACTACAGACACAAAGCGGGACAGGTCCTTATCCTTCTGGAACTTGCTGCACTGGCGGAAAGTTCCCACAATGCCTTCTGGTGTTGCGAGTGGGCTGCACTGGAAGGAAACCATCTGGGCCTGAAACGAAAAAAAATAAAAATAAAAATTACAACTGAGCATATTTGACTTTACAGGTAGCATGAAAGAATTTGGGCCCAAGAAAGTTTTCAACTGTGCACAATTAATCCAGTCTTTGTCAAAGAAATAGCTAGTGAACCTATAGCTGTTTTGTCTTACAGGTACAACGTACCTTTAACCAACTATTTGATTGATTGTACCTGATGTGTTCAACAGCTCCGAATTTTGCTCCCGTCATTTCAGTAAACCCTTGGTCACATCCTGGTGCAATTTGAACTTATTCTGATCCCATCTGTATTAAACATGCCAGTTTTACTTTCAAGATGGCAGAATAGCCATAATCTTTCTTAGTTATACCCAACAAGATTCCATCAAATGACCAGATGACAGACTCTGGAGAAAAGGCAGTGCATGAGGAGTGCATTTCATCATCATCATTGTTACCCCCATCAGGGGCAAAGTAAAGGGGGAGTGGAGGTCCCGGGCTACGGCGGGCACGGAAAGACTCAACGCTAATTTCCCACCTGCTTGAGTCCTTTAAACAAGGGGGAAGGTGCAGAGTCTCCCTGCATGGCGTCTGCCACGATGGTTTTGGCCAGAGACTTGGAGCTGCCCGGCTTCCCCACCAGGAAGAGAGGGATCTGCAGCTCGATGCACACCACCATCATGAACACGTTCTCCTTCAGGGCCGTGTTACAGGCGATGTTCGCTCCCAACTGGTCCTTCAACTCCTCAAGGAAGGCATCTTGGCATCTTAAGGGGAGGAAGAGAAAGATGACATCAACTCAACAACTCTGACAATCCCTGTTTATGCTAAGGTCACATTTCCCAACCAGGGTCCGGCCGGGCTGTTTGCGGAAACGAAAAATTACAGTCACAGTGTATTATAAAGTAAATATGCACAAGCTATGCTCTTAATTAATTCTTGTTTTTTTTTTGTATTTTTTGTTGTATTGATATCATACTTTTCATTCCCAAAGACTGCCCGGCAAGGCCCCAGTTAGGAAATGTGACCATAGCATTAACTAACCCCATAAACATTCACTATAAGTGTTTACTTACCTCATGTGAATTGCTAAGTGTTACTTCATGGAAAGTCTTCCATCAGCAATAACATGAAAGACGGGAAATGAATTCAAAAGGAAAAAAGTAGCATGCCTAGGTGACTATGGATGGTATATTTCTTCTCAAATACTATAGGCTTTGTAGCAAGCGTAGAACCAACAATCAAGAGGCAAGCACTTATGTACCAAAATGGATTCAGCATCATTAGAGGGCTATACATTCAAGTCTTAAAAAAACAACAGAAGCAACGGTTACAGTAGAGGTCTTTTAGTAGGAAGGTACAATACCTGTACATGACTTGTGTAAGTGTTTGAAAAAGTTGAGACTGGTTGGAGAAAGTACACCATACCTGTCTATCTCCTGTTCCACTGTCTGTGGTCCCTGGGGCAGCTGGCAGGGCTCGGTGAAATGTTGTGCCACGTTCTTCCTGTACTGTTTCCGAGTCTCCAGGCGTGAGTGGTAACAGACGCCAATGGCTAGGACAAGAGCTCTGGTGAAGTCAGATATATGTGCCTGTGACAAGATAGAGTGGGTATTGTCATTAATATAGCCTTGGAGAAAAATGGTTATTGCTGTTTATTGAAGCAATTCGTGACCAGCAGCAGGTTAGTACAGAGATGCTTAGCTGCACCTAATCTACTGTAATTTACTTTATCTTCACGGTAGCAAAATTTCACGGTATAAGGAAAATGGACATTTTCACTGAACTTTAACTTCACTGCAAGTGATTTACAGAACAGATTTGTGAAGGAATCATGTATAATAACAACAGTTTTTTTTCATGGTGATGATAAGTTCCTGGTACAGAGACGAACAGTATACTGGACCATCCCTGCAACACTAGGGTGACCTTAATTCATCAGTGACCCCAAAAATGCTTTGCATTCTCCTTAGTAATAGTAGAATCCTTGAATACCGCAGATAAAAAGATTCCGGATTGTACCACTAACTTAGGAACACTATCAAAACATTATTTTTGAAATGGGCCAAGAATAAGTGGTGCAGGCACCTTGTCTTGCGCAGGTGATTGTACACACAGAAGTTATGGAATTTCCAGCAGGTCTTACAAGACGACAATAAGAGGAGTACATACATTCGACCTTGTGCTCCTGCCTGTGTCTGGCATCAGTTCCCTCAGTTTGCCAGACATCTGGTAGAACCAACACAGGACTGTCAGTGTCCTCTCTGCATCCCGCAGGCTCACAAAACTGCACTCATCCTGGTAAAAACAACAGTGGCCATTGTTAAAACCCTAATATACAGTTTAGTAATTACTAGTAGTACTTCATGTATCAAAAAAAGTTCATACAGTTTAGTAATTACTTTAGTAATACATTGTAAATCGATAGATCAGATAGATCGATAGATCCGATTGATCGATAGATCCGATAGATCGATAGATCAGATAGATCAATAGATCAGATAGATCGATATATCGATAGATCAGATAGAACGATAGATCGGATAAATCGATAGATCAGATAGATCGATAGATCAGATAGATCGATAGATCAGATAGATCGATAGATCAGATAGATCGATAGATCAGATAGATCGATAGATCAGATAGATCGATAGATCAGATAGATCGATAGATCAGATAGATCCAATAGATCGATAGATCGATAGATCCTATAGATCAGATAGATTGATAGATCCGAAAGATCGATAGATCAGGTAGATCCGATACATCGATAGATCCGATTGATCGATAGATCCGATAGATCGATAGATCAGATAGATCAATAGATCAGATAGATCGATATATCGATAGATCAGATAGAACGATAGATCGGATAAATCGATAGATCAGATAGATCGATAGATCAGATAGATCGATAGATCAGATAGATCGATAGATCAGATAGATCGATAGATCAGATAGATCGATAGATCAGATAGATCGATAGATCAGATAGATCGATAGATCAGATAGATCCAATAGATCGATAGATCGATAGATCCTATAGATCAGATAGATTGATAGATCCGAAAGATCGATAGATCAGGTAGATCCGATACATCGATAGATCCGATTGATCGATAGATCCGATAGATCGATAGATCAGATAGATCAATAGATCAGATAGATCGATATATCGATAGATCAGATAGAACGATAGATCGGATAAATCGATAGATCAGATAGATCGATAGATCAGATAGATCGATAGATCAGATAGATCGATAGATCAGATAGATCGATAGATCAGATAGATCGATAGATCAGATAGATCGATAGATCAGATAGATCGATAGATCAGATAGATCCAATAGATCGATAGATCCTATAGATCAGATAGATTGATAGATCCGAAAGATCGATAGATCAGGTAGATCGATAGATCAGATAGATCGATAGATCAGATAGATCAGATAGATCGATAGATCAGATAGATCAATAGATCGATAGATCCGATAGATCGATAGATCCGATAGATCGATAGATCAGATAGATCGATAGAGGCCATTTTTAAAACCAAAAAATGTCATGCATCAAAATAGCTGATTATTGACTCTTACGAATGGTGCCGCTAGTAATCGCTTCAAGAATGGGTCCTTAAGGTGTTCTATTACAAATAGTGTAAATTCTACCTGATGAATTCTGCCATATACATCATACACATAATGACATGCAGTAGCGTTGTTACCTTTTTGCTCCTCATGTAGCGCTGGGAGGCAGCCAGTACAGCACTCACAACCTTTGTGGTATTTGCTGGCAGGCTGTGGTCTTTCACCTAGAAGTTTGACAGAGGCAAACGAAATTATGATCTGGCAACAAAAGTGCAGACTATATGAATGATCGCTAAAACTGGATCAAGTAAAACTGTACACCTATCCTTAAATATATATGATGTAAATGTACCTGTATGCACCAATACTAGAACAATACTGTTTCATTAGTAAAGACCATCATAAACACCTTGATGCTAAACTGACTCTTTCCCTCCATCTCTCCTGATCCTCGGAGTCCATAGCTTAGTAAAAATGAACACATATTTAGCAAAACTAAATACTGTTTGATACAGGTACATTGTCTGTACAATTATAATAATTACAGTCTCATTTTATGCACAATCATATTTTCCTAAAGAGAAAAAAAAGAAGACTTACACATCTGTTGACCATCTGCACAATGTATTTCTCCTCCACATCGCTGCTGAGCTGACCAAAGTCCCAGACCAGAGGCAGCATGCTGGGGGGCAGGGGCTGGACACGGTACACCAGCTGGCGCAGCGGGATGTGACCTGAGGTTTGGGTACATTAAAGTCAGATTTTACAACTGATCTCAGATACTCGTTTTCTACCAATCTTACAAGTCCCTCAACCTGACTAGGAAATAAAAAAAAAACACTGAGTTCATTAATTGTTTCAGGGCATTTCTCTGTGTGGCTATCTCTAGCACTTTTGGGACTGTTAAAAGTACTCCATTCCTTGTGTGTCACACACACAGGACTGGAATAGAAGCCTTAATATCTTATTTTTTCCCCTGAGAATTTAGAGAGTTTTACTTATGACGTACCGGGAACAAATGGAACACAAATGACATCTTCTTCTCAATGTAAAAGTCAATCAAATGACATTGTACTTGACATGCTCACCAAATTGATTATGTTATATGCTACAAGACCATTACAAAAGTCAAGAAGATTATAGGTACTTTCTATTATTTGAACAATCTTCTAATTTCCTCTATATCAACTGCATCTAGTCCAAACTAATACATACCAAACCTGTCTTTTGTTTCTGTGGCCTTGATGTGGTACCCGAGCCCAGCCTCCTCCAGCCTCCTGATCATGTCATCTGTGTGTCTGAAGAGAAAAAAACATGGCAAAAAATGAAGAATCACATATCTCTTATGTTTCTCTTCAATTTACAGTTGCTGTTGATACAAAAGTCCTCAGCCATCAGGAAGAGTGGTACTTTTAGGAATGAAGTTTTTCTGTATCATTTTATGTCACACATCATTCACAATACTAAATGGCAGTGGCATCAGCAAATCAAATTTCTTTACCTTACAGGAATTCAAACTTAACATTATACATTCAATTTACAACAAATGGGACTATTTGATTTCTGCACACATCTTTATCATCATTCTCATCTGATGGTTCTACTAAGGAAAAGGAAATCTTCAGTCTACAACAACCTTCAGCAACAAAAGCTACCTTCTGTACGGGTTGATGGCAGCGACGATCTTCAGGCAGCCATCTTGCCTGTTGAGAGGCTGCCCTGCTATCGTTCCATCACACATGATCTCCTTTATCAGGCCGATGGCTTCTGTGGTGTTGGCCTCATCGAAGAACAGCACAGTGTCAATGTTGTGCCTTTCCCGGTTGATCCTGGCAGTCTGCTGTGCTTTCTCCACCTTACGTATGATGTCGTCCGCTCTCACACCACCGTGGACCTGTCACATGTACATGTTACATTACATATATGTAGCTTTTCATTTTGCTACCAGGGTACATATAAAACATGTAGCTAACCAAAGAACCCAAACACTGCAGATGGACATTTCAATGGCAGAATATACTATATATATATAAAATGAACAAAATTGTGTATCACCCACTATATAGATTTAAATTAATAATGAATGAATGAATGAATGAATGAATGGATGGATGGATGGATGGATGGATGGATGGATGGATGCATGGATGGATGCATGCAAGGGTTGGTTGTTTGGTTGATTGATTGATTGGTTGGTTGGTTGGTTGATTGATTTATTGCTTGATTGATTGAGTGCTTGATTGATTGATTGATTGGTCGGCTGATCGACTGACCGAACGAACGAACGAACGAACGACCGACCGACCGACCGATCGATTTTTAAAAAAAATCTTTGACTAAATTTAGTCTTGATGTTGAACATCATTCTGACAAACCTTCATGATGATCATGTTCTCGGGGTGTTTCTTGCCCTTGACATGGCCTGCCTGAAGGTCGCACATGAACCTGATGAGCCTGGTCTTCCCACAGCCTGTCTCTCCCATGATGATGACTGGGATGTTACACCTGTCAAAGGTCAATAACAGATGCCCTTGGAATACAACATCAATCGATGTGGTCTTAACACTGGAAATAACATGTTCAAGTAAACTATCACAAAATAATAACTACAAGTCATGTATTTCTTGTGTGTGTGTTGAAAGGAATCTTATGCTAATAGATTAATGTACTCTACTGCCTGTTGATTTTGATAAGAACCGACAGGCAGAAATGTCGAAATCACCAAAATGTCTTTCTATGCACATGGGCCGTTAAGACTGATTCTGCTCCAACGGAATCAATACATAGATATGTTCTTGTGGATGATACTGGGAATATCAGTAATTCCAATTAAAGGTGACAATCACGAAACCACAAAAAGACTTTCCACTAACCTGAATCTCATCTGGATAGCCAGGATCTTCTTGACGTTGTCAGTTGTTAGTTCGTAGGACGGGTCGGGATCATAGAACACATCATGAATGCCCATCACAAAGCACAGCTTCTGGATCTTTTCGAACCTGGAACAAAATTGACAGTATGTACTGTAACTAGACTGGCCGTCATTTACTTTAAGAGCAAATTCAGCATGTTTCGCCCATACTCCTCCTCATGCAAGAAGTGGGCTGTCCCAAAATAACTCCTGGGCAAATCGAAATATTACCTGCATGTTGGAAGGCAACATTTGCGAGAGCATCATACTTTGCCAATCTCCCTCCCGATGCATAAATTGACTGTTCCAGAATCACCCGTGCAAAAACAAAAATTTCAAACTCTTCATATCTTTTTAAACTTGGTGTCATCTGATAGGTATTTGTGAAAGAAACAGAATGTTTTTTGTTTCAACAAAATCGGACATACCGTTAGCGAGTTACGGCCATTCAAAGGTCTGAGAATTAGTCCTCAAATTCTCCGGAATCCGTAAAAACCGTTAAAATGTAATATCTTAAAACTGTCATAACTCAGTAATAATTCACAATAGAAGCACCAAATAAGCTGCATTCTCTTTATTTACAATGATATTAACAAGTCCTTAAAGCTTGTAGCTTTGCCTTCATCGTTTCTTTAGATTTCTCATCTCAAAATATCACCAAAAGTGGGAAAAAAATGGACATGGGCACAGGACATCTTAAATATGCAAGATTGCGATATCTCTGTAACCGTACAATATACAAGGAAACAACTTGGCATACATTGGGTTCTGTAACATGCTGAATCTAAATATGGCGGCCATAAAATCTATATATCTGCTTCAGAAATTATGAATTATGATGAATAATTGATTTCCTGAGGTAATAAGATGACTTGTGCATCCGCTAATTAAATATGCAACTTGCATATCTTCCTTATACTTGAAGATACACCAAAAGAAAAAAACGTGGTACACAGAGGTTTAGACACATGCTGATTCCAATTTTAGCCTCAAAAATATAATCTGATCCAGAAATATTGAACTACATGTATTACCCAATGCTATATATTTACATTTGTACACACTGATATCATTCTTTGTACAATCTGCAATATTGGTCCGACAATTCAATATCCAGCATTCATTTCATTTCTTCCCCTTTTTTCACTGCAGGAATTTCGTTTCTTGTTGCAGGGCAGTTGAGTGGCAAAGTACATACGTACATGTACATGTATTATATTTCAATTTTACGGGAATCAGACAACTGGATCATGGAACAGGTGGCCATTGCTTCCCTGGTCTGGAACTATTTCTACAGTTGAATCAACTACAAAAGCTAAATCTACTTTTTGTATGGTTTCTCTATCCAGCTGAGATAACCAAGACACACATGCTGATCACTACAAGGGTAGAAGTTACTGAAGTTCTCTTTCGTTATGTACCAAAACTACAGTTATTTACGGCAAATAGAAATTATATCTAGTCTCGTCTTCTAGTTCACTGGCAGTTCTGTTGGTTCTTCATCACTTTCCTCCTCTTCACTCTCTTCATTCCTGTGTCAAAAGAGAAAACGTCTGTTGAAATTCAAACTATATAATACATTCATGGCAGACACACATTTCAAACAATCTATGATGAGATAAATATGAAACTTGGATACTTAGGTACTTTATTTCCTCCATTAGCTACCATACATTTATACTAAGTAGTACTGGTAATTGCATACAATAATAAAGGCTATCATTCATTATAAATGTAACAACTTAATAAACTTAACAGACCAGCATAGTTCTGTCAAGTGAGGTTTATACTTCTACTCATAAAATAAATTACAACGGAAACTACGACTCGAGTAGAGGGCAGCTGGGTATCCCCGCCGCCCCCCTCCCCCTAGCAGTGACGTCAGAAGGTGAGGATAGCAAGTACAGTTTTCTGCATTTTAAGTTTAGATTACGGCACTAGCAAAAAAAAACAGGAACCAAATGCATCCATTAAGGGCGCAAGTTGAAAATGATTTATAGTAATCATACATGCAACCACTGGCACGAAAATCCACGTATTAAAACGGCAAATTCAAATTATTTGAGCTACCATGCGGCATACAAAAACAACAGTGTTTACCGATAATCATGCCGTCAAATTTGACATAAAAATAACCCAAAACCCACATAAAACTACGTAAAGACTTGGAAAAAGACATTACCTGGCATTTGGGTAATAGAAGTGTCCGTATTTTGGCCCGATGCCGACGTAATCGGCTCCGAACTACAGCGGTCTGTAGCGCCCAGGCCGCCGTCCACCATCTTGCTTCCTTCCCAAAATTGGCTCGCAATTTTAAAAGTATCAGCCGATTACGGAGCCCACCATGGCTCGAATATATGCGAATTTGGTACCAAAATAACAACAATCTCTTGAATTTTCCAACGATACCAATGTCGAAATTTTTTTTAAAGGGGTACCTCCCTCCGGAATTTCGATTTGAAAAATCAAAATGTGAATATTTTCACCAATGAAAGTCGCACAAGCTGACCACTTACATCATTTTGTAGATCGTAATGCTGGCTACAAATTGGCGACTAGTTTTCTTGTTTACGAGTGACGTAACGATCCGTATTTGGATCGGCGCGAAGCCGGCCCTCCCCAAGTGCGTGACCGGGAAGCGGGTGCACCTGCTCCCGCGGGCGAAATGCGCGTAACCCGATGGGCGATTTCTCGCTTATGGTTGACGGTATTTTAGTAAATCCTTCACAGATATTGAGTTAAGAACCTTCTTTAACTACTGGTATAAAATTATAAGCGATTTTTGACCGTTATGTATCAGATCGTACGCCTTGAATTTGGCGCATTTTTCGGTTTTGACGGGGCCGGAGAACAAATTTCGGGATCTGCGCCACCCCTACTACACTGCGAGACGCCAAGAGCTTCTTACTGCAAAGGCTTGCGTGTTTACCTGCAACATGACCTCAGGTAACCAGAAAAGAACTCATGTTCTTTGGCCAGCAGCAAATGGAACGCCCGGAACCTTAGATAGAACATGGATTCTTAGATAGAACATGGAACGGGGACAGCACTTTTGACCCGTTTTTGGTCTGAAAATGGGTCCAAAAGTCCCCCATACGAAGCATTTTGAAGTGATGTACACCAGAAATGTGATTGTAGTCCTGTAGGGACATGTCCCAGGCACCCTTGTGCCGAATTCCAGGCCATTTGCTTGTAATACCAGGGCACAGGAGCCAAAAATATAGAAATTGCCTAAAAATGCCCCAAAAAACCTCCATAAAAATGATTTTAAGGCCTGTTTCAAAACGATTAAAAAAGGGCCTTTGGGTATTCACCATCTTTACCTCCATGCCAAATTTCAGGTCGGTTGGGTAAGAAATGGCGGAGTAGTAGCCATTTGAAGATTTGTCAGGAGGAGGAGAAGAAGAAGAAGAACCAGACAAATACAATATGTTGAGCCCATACTTATGGGCTCAACATAAATATACAATCATGCCACATGCTTTAGCATGCTGTACCAAGTAGGTAGATAACTTAACCTGTCAAGTTCTTTTCACACGCATATTAAATATACAGTCAAACCTGTACTAGTGACCACCTCTACATAGGGACCACCTGGTCAATGTCACCGCTTTTTGGTGCTCCCGTAGATAATTTTTCCGATTGACACAAGCATTAAGAATCCTGTCTTTAGTGACCACCTGTTCACATAAACCAGGTCCGCTGTGCGGTCTTCTTGGACAGGTTTGACTGTAATAGGTTTAGCTTGTCACAAAAATCATTATGGAATTCATATAGTTTGTTGAACGAAATGCCTGTCTTTGCTTCTTAGCCCTGATCATGAATTCTTCGGGTAAGATATCTAAGACAGTATGACAAGTGCAACCTGCAGTTTGTTGGGGGAAACTTTCTGAAGTCAAATGACAGTTACCTGCTCAGGTCATCAAAGTTGGCATTGAACTTGACGCCGTTGCCAGTCAGCCCCTGGTACAGGTTGCCGGTTATCACGTTCTGCTCGAGAAGCTGTCCAGACGCGTCGATCACGCTCCCGGCACGATCCACATAGAACCCCAGAAACGTCATGGTGTTGTGGTCGGCATTGAAGAACAGGTATGGGTGAGGGCTGTGGACAAGTTCACAGAGTTACATCCATTGCAGAAAACATCTTTCCATTCAGAGTTAAACAGCGCTGTCTCCAGCTTCATTTTTTCTGTCCCACTCATTGTTTGGGAGCCATGTTGCTAATTTTTGTTGTTGAATATGTCATTTTAAGCTTGCAAATCTTTTTTCCATCAATTTCATATCATTCTGGGACAGATGGAGTGAAAATATGTTCCATTCCAACAAGAAACTTCCATCCCAGGATGGAGGGACAGGTCAAAAAAAGTGACCACCCCTACATAAAGACCACTAGGGCAATGTGACCACTTTTTAGATAATCTTTCCTACTGACACAAGATTTAAGAGTCCTGTCCACATACAGCAGCTTTCATCAGTCCCTTAAGTGGTCATCTTGGTCATAGGCAGTTTTGACTGTACAATACATCAAAATATGAAATATATACATTTAGATAGATTAATGTTGTTTCAATCAAACTGCAGTTTTGAGCCTTTAAATTCCAAAACGGTGTGTACAAAATATCTTGAAAGTCAAACAATAGCAGAGCATCTTAAGATTTGCATTTTTAAATAGCTTGGAGACTATATATAATTTGGGGATGAAAGTACCTTGTCTCCCAGGTTCTCCTCAGCTGGAACTGCTGCATCTCTGCCTGTTCTTGATCGTCTGAAGGTGCCGCCTTTAAGGAAGGGCTCTGGTCACTCATGTTCAGGGATGGAGTAGCAAAATCCTGAGAAATTATGTCAACAAAATTAATTATTTTGATAATATATGAGCATGCAGATACAGATATCAATCACTTTGATCTCATTATTCTGAGAAAAATCTATGAATGAAGCACACATTTTGAGAGGAATGTCAAAATGATCTAGATGTACAGTCATACAGATGAAAAAAGTACCTAAGACTGCCATACCGTGATCATGGTTTGAATTGTCTTAAAATTTCTTACTATAACAGTTTGGAAAATATCTAATTCAACATTCCTCATCTTGACCTCATTGGGACTACATTATATGAAGGCATCTTTTAGTCTAAGAATACATTTCTGACATGTTTTAGAGTGTTGCACATGTATAGTCCGAATATGAATTATCGTAACTTATTAAGGGCTTACCTTGGACATGATAATCATGAACTGCACCACAAACTTCCTGAAGCCGGGGAGGGTGTCCCTGAGGAAGTCCAGACAGAAGGCGGAGTTCTCGTAGTCCTGCAGCTGGTAGTTCAGGAAGGACAGGAAGTGCAGCAGCTCTGCCCAGGACGGATCCTCCATGCCACAGTAACTGGACAATCAAAGAGAGCCAAGACGTAAAATTTTAACTTCTAAATCTTGATGCTTGCAGCTACATGTACATGTACATTAAGATTCAAACTTGCGAAGGAAACATTCTTTACAGTTGTGATTGTCTGTCTTAAGATTAAAAAAACTGATATTCTGAAAATCTAGACAGGACTTTATGCATAATCTGACTTATAAATGAAAAATACGTCTTTGCATTGTAACATGATATGACATATACATGCTCGTATCCTAGACTGATCTCACAAAACAGACATCACATCTTCAGTGTATTACAGTCACATCTGACCAGGAGTTGTCAACAAAACTTCACTGTGCTATTCAAACTGAAAGGTTATGCATATGTATTATGTATGATAAAACATTTTATTTCAGTTATTACAAAGGTCAGTAATTACCTC
Source organism: Branchiostoma lanceolatum (assembly GCA_035149815.1). Classification (NCBI taxonomy): domain Eukaryota; kingdom Metazoa; phylum Chordata; class Leptocardii; order Amphioxiformes; family Branchiostomatidae; genus Branchiostoma; species Branchiostoma lanceolatum. Next base: position 9,803,169 of record CM068873.1, read on the forward strand.
AGAACTGTGTGCAGAAAGTTCTGATGACTTCCTTCTGCGTGGGACGGTGTAAATACGAAGGTCTCCAGGTTGGTGTTAGCCATCCATCGCCTGAGGTACTGGTACGGCCGCTGGTACTCCACACTCCTGAACATCATGTCATCCACTTGTCGCAACCCTAGCAAAGGCAGCAAAATGTACTGAATGTAATATACAAATGTACTAAATGGATCCAAGGAAATGACACTTCTTCTAAACATCCTTAAAACTACTGTAAATGCAGAAATGTTTGCAGTGAACTCTTTACAGCCAATCTAAAACAACAGCAAAAAGCTGTTCCATCGTGTGACTGTAGCGCTACTATTGTTTCAAACTCGACCTCAAAACCACTGAAAACACTCCCTACCTGTCAATTGTCAAGTAAAAAAAATCTATGAGATTAGAACTTCAGTGAAGCTTCTGTACATTAAACAACTGTTTTGTAATACATGAATATATTACGTAGATCAATTGATGATTACTAATACTTCAACCTGATAATGGAATAAGTTGACATACCCGGAATGACTTGTTGGCCTTTTGTCAGCAAGTTGTAGGTCTCTCTCGGAGATATGCACGTCACGCTTGGCAGCATGGACACAAACGACTTGTGCTCTTCTCTGGTCTTCTGTAAAGTAACAGAAATCAATGGCCAGGTCAACTTGTTAACACATCACAACAATAATATGCAGTATTTTCCACCTACATCAGCAATTCCCACATGGAATGTGATTGAAGTTGCCTTGGTTGAGACCATCAAGCGTGTTGTCCAGTTGACAATATATGCAACATGATAATGTTACCTTGTAATCCACCATCAGTAATGCAAAGAATGGCAACAGACAGGGCAGATATCTACATGTAAGTTACAACAGCTCTAGATATTCATCAAACAATAAATTATGGATATTTTTGCTGATCAACATATAATTTCCATGTGGTTGTGTCATCCAGTTTTTGCTTTCTTCTGGATATGCAGGAACACTGTCTTCAGCTGTCACTGTTGTACAAATGTACCTTATTGCACAAACGACACCCAACCATGGTCTATAGAGGGTCGGGAAGGGGATGATTGGCTATTTGTGACAGAGCTTTAGGTTTAAGTACAAACTTGGAGAGCAACACATAGTTCACCTGTGCATCAGTAGCCTGTGGCTTATAGGTGTGCTCCACCACGTACATGTCCCAGGGGAGGCGTCTCCACACAGCCCCGTCCCTCCCCACCAGGCTACCCAGCACCAGCAGGTTGAACAGCAGACAATCCACACCATTATGAACCTAACATTACAAATAAATAGCACGTTGACTAAGGTTAGATTCTTACAGCAACATTGAAAATCAATAACAAAATATATTTTGTACTTAATAGTTGGTAATTGTAATGGACAACCTCAAGTCTACTGTACACACTTACGCCACATCTTCAGAAAGGACGCTGTAGCTGCATAGTTCCCATTTAGACTTAATTCGGCCCACACACTTAGCATTTCACAGTAATATCAAGCAATTACTGTTACACTATAGTCATAAAATGGTAGGCAGCAATCAGTACAAAATAATAGTCTAGCAAGTACATGTAGGTTCGGTGCAACTGAGAAAAATGCAGACCATTTAAAGACATGCAAGATGCTGCAAAAATGCATTTTCATGTTGTTTCAGTACAATGCTTTCATATCAAATGGTATATTACGGTTAAGTCAAGTACATGTACATGTAGCAACACTTGAGAGTCACAGTACATTTTGTGAGTAGCTTTATCATGTTGGAAAAGTACAGTTCATTCAAGCCCTGAGGCATTACCAAAATGTTTACCGGCTTGTGAATTTTTCAGTGACAAGCATCATTCAAGAAGCAAGAAGTAAATCATGTTCCTACCAAGGGAGAGATATCCAAATGGATGATCCTAGGAGAGTAACTGGCTGGGTTGGCAGAATGAGGGAGTAACGCCTCCAAGACTGCATCGTTGTTCACTGTAGCCTCATGCAGAGGGACCTTGATGTAGGACACTCCCCCCCGCAGTGACCTGGGAAGCTTTTTCTTGAGTTCTTCGGACAGACGCTGGACGACAAGGGACTTGCCAACACCTGCTCGCTGGGAGGATATCACTCGCACAGATGACCTGAAACAAGTTTTTCAGTCCTTTTTAAAAATCATGTCTTGACACAACAGAATAGGGTGAAAAGCAGTTCGTTTGACAGGCGCCGAGGAGTGTTCTTTCACTTAATAATAGAACATTTATTGACAGAAAAAAAGTACGCTAACTTTCATACTGACAACTACAAACTTCCAAATAGAAAAACCCATTCAATTCACATGTACAACTGAAGATTATCAGCAAAATGTTTAAACAAATTATTTTCCTCAACATACATTGTACACAAAGTCATGCATAGCAAAATAACTATAGCAAATATCTGAAAGTTGCCATTACCGTTGGTGATCTACAGCTGATGCCAGCCCAGCTGAGCCAGCGTCCTGCTGCTGGAACTGTGACAGCAGGTACTCCTGTACGAGGTCGTGGGAGGGCACGTGTGGGAGAGGCACCTTGTACTGGTCCAGGGCAGTCACCATGTACGACTGGTGCTGTCTCTCTGAGGTACACACGACTACAACGTGGTAGCCTAGCAGATGGGATAGAAAATATATGATGTTTATTCCCGAAAATAGTTCCATCAGGTTGGTACATGTAGAACATAGGACATTTGGAGTTTCCAGGGCCACCTACATCGGCTACTTATAGCGGCGAGAAGTAGTACTCCAGTCAGAATCTCTGAAGAAGGTGTCTGACAGACACCAAAGAGTCAGCAGGTGAGATTCCTGGTTGTGTTAAAAGAAACTCCAAATATCCTATGATGTTTATTGTTATTGTTATTGGGTGGGCCAACTACTCTCTCCCAGTGGACACAATGTCTAGATCTAGCCAGGAATCAAACCTGTGACCGCTTGATCTCTTGTCCGCTAGCCTAGCCACTTGGCCATTCGAGGCAAACTTTGCTATGGCGTTACATTCAATACGGCCATGTCATCACCTGATTTTCCCTGGAACAGTTTGCACCTCATCTCCTCTGCCCTGACGCTGACATCATAGTCCAGTTGGTCAGCTGCTACCAGGCAGAAGATTCCTCCTGTCTGGTCTCCTACAGCTCTTCTCCACAGAAGGACCACCTGATGAAAGGTATTGTCAATGGGTTTAGCCATACTGATTGTCATCTTTCTTTTCAAATCCAGCAAAAGAATTATAGTTAAAGTTTGTTTTAAAACAAAAGATACTGTTTGCCAGATGTTGACATTGTAATTCAAATTCATGGGTATTAATCCTAATCTATTAGGCTTCTGAAAACATACTCTTAAAACAACTTCAGAATAATGCACAGTACTGGACACTTGTAATATATGCCTTTGTCATACCTGGTAGGTTAACAAAAGTTGGTACAAAAAAAAATGTAATGTAGAATAACAACATCTCACCTCTTCCAGAGATGTGTGAGGAGTACAGATGAGCACCTCCCTGTAGGAGGGGAGAGGTTGTGATGTCTGGCCTTGCATGTACAGGGACAACACTGTCTGCCAGATGTCATCTGGAGATGAAAAACAAAAACAAGGAGTAAGCCATTGTGGTAGTCACAATAGCGGCATGGCCAAAAAGTGTTAATTTTTTTCACACACCATCAGATAGTGTACAATATTTTACAGTCAAACAATCTGATTCTGAAGATATTCAAAGAACAAGAAAGGCAATAATTGAAATAGATACAGTTTCATTACCTTGGGGACACACTACGAGGTTGGGCTTGCCTGCCTCTAAGAATCTGCTTGGCCACTTTCGACCAACAGCGATATTTGCTGAAAGATAAAGAATTATGTCTGCTTAATTAGCAATAGATATCACATACTTCCAAACTTGTACTACATCATATCAATGTGCAAGGAAATTATATCTTTACATTAAGAAAAACCGTGGATACAAATATAAGCCAAGACATGTTTAAAAATATCACTTCCCATCCCTTGCCCTTGCAACAATTGGACTGTTCCTAAACCACCCCCATACAATAATTGACTATTCCAAAATCTCCCTGTGCAAAAATAAACTAACCCCAAATTACACTGCAAACTACAGATTTGAATGCAAAGTACAAAAGCACATACCAGTGCTGGAAAGATTTCTCAGCACCAAGGCCAGGTGGTCTATACTGATGTACTCCTCAAATGTAGTGGATTTCACAGTGGTCAGGTACTCTCCCCAAACTGACTCCATTCTTTTGATCATTGTCCTGTGAAAAGAGTCAGATCTGGTCACAACTACTTTGTCATTGATCTATCTCTTGTCAACACACACAATGCTAAAAGAAATAGGTATCACAGTACACAAAAGCAAACTAGATACTTGTCAGTGAGCTATGGAAATATACATCATTATCACAGCAGGTGTTGTTATGAAGCACACTTACTAGTACATTTATTGTTCAAGTTGTTGATGTATACATTGCAATACTACAGGAAAGAGACATTACAGTACACAATATAACTGTCTACTATTTACAAATGTACAGAAAGAAAAGCACAATGTTAATACAGATGACATTGTTGTGAAGCGCATCTGCTAGGAGACTTTATTTAAGTAACACTCACTCTTTCCTGGGTTCCTCCCTGGACAGTGACATGCTTGTGAAGCCAGCAAGGGACACAGGTTCTTGTATGGAAGTTAACATGATACTGCTGTCTTCCATCTTCTCTGGGATGACATCTTCCGCTGCAGCGACCATTTCTTCTTCTTCCTCTTCCTCATCCTCATCGTCATTGAGAACCTCTTCGATGACGTCATCATCATCCATGTTGCTGATGCACCATCCGACAGCCTCCTCCACGTTACCCTTGGTGACCTTCATGGCTGCCATGGCAACCCGTTCTGTCAGATCAGGCACCAGCTGCTTCAGCTTCTCCATAAACTCCTCCCTCTCTTCATCATCCATGGAGGACAGCTTCTTTCCTGCCTCCTCCGTCATTGGTTCTTCTTTGATGTTCTCCTCTTCCATGGCATCGATGTCTCCTGCAACATGAGACATGGCCCTCCTGATGTGCTCTTCAGCACACAGTGGCTTGATGCTGGACAGCAGGGCCAGGACTTGGGGCGTCATCGTTTCACTGGGATCAATCATCCTAGCCAGAGCTTTGCGAAGAACCACAATCTGCTCAGTGGTGAAGTGATTCAGTTCGTCGTACTCCAGCCTGGCTTTGTCCATGGCACCAACCCACTCCTCCAGACAGACCTCCATGTACTTTGCCAGCTGGGTGAGCTGTTCTTCAACTGCTGCCCTTGTTCCATAGAGAACGGGTGTGTCAAAGCCGAAGTTGACCATGACTTTCACCCTTCGGTCGCCCTCACAGTAAACAACTGCATTCCAGTTGTTGAACAGGACGGCACCAGCGTTGTAGAGGTGCACATAGGCCTGTCCCAGTCTTGTCACTCCTGTCAGAATCTGAAATCATTCGAGTGGGTGAGTGGGTGAGTGGGTGAGTGGGTGAGTGGGTGAGTGGGTGAGTGGGTGAGTGAGTGAGTGAGTGAGTGAGTGAGTGAGTGAGTGACAATGAATTTTCTACATCATATTTGAAAATTGATTAGATGAATCTAGCAGAGGATCTACCTTGTACAGCAGAACCATAGAAGAAAAGAGCTATGTTTCAGATTCTTTTTATCACAACATCTGGACACCACTTGTACTCTATTAAGAAAATGATAAAGGTATACAGTTGACTTCACAAACAAGGTAAAACTTCCATAAACCTGTCTACTCCCTCCAATCAAGCATGCTAGAAAATTTAAAGAAACTATGATATAAAGGGCCTACTATATAGAACCTAAGTATAATGTAGCTTGACACTGCAACTGACCTCCACAAATCTGTCCACCTCCTGGCTGCCCTTGTCAGCTTTCCCTGCGAGCAGCATCAGTTTACTCTGCAGACTCTTCAGCATTGACAGGTTGTACTCCTTAAGCTCTTTAGCAGCCATGTCTTCATCATCCACCTCCTCAGATTCGGCTCCTTCCACTCTCAGCCTGACAACTGACTCCAAGTCATTCTGAAGAATATTGATTAGCAAGTCAAAAATGCCATAAATGATACACAACTGAAATCATCCGGAGGCTTTGTTGAAGAAAGAGTATGAGCAGGGCAATTTTCTACTTTTAGCAGAATCTGTTCCCAATTGCAATGATAAGAGGGCATAGCACCATGTTTAGAAAAAAAAGTCTGTCATCTTTGTAGTAACAGACAATATCATTGTCCAATGATTGACTCATAACAAACCTTTGCATGCAAAAATTTACCATTTTTTTCAGTTTCAATATACTACAGCTTGAGCAAAAATGTCTTTTGTTGAAGTATTTAGTTGAAGTAGTATAAGTGCAAGGCAATAACACAACAGAAGCATCTAACAAGATTTTTCAAGACATTCCATATGAGCTTACCAATGCCTGGTTTTGTCCAAAGCATCCGATCTCATAGACGCCCCTGGCATTGATGGCTTCTGTCTGAGACAGAGAGGACATCTCCACAGACCCATGGGAGTCACTCACGCCCTTCAGCCACTCCAGGTTGCGCCAGGTGTCCCTCTGGAATTATATAAGAGGATAAATAAAGTTGACTCACAGGTATGGTGGTAATACTGCAGCAATCAGACAGATCTGATGTCCATGTCAAAACTTTGCATTAGGTTCATATCTTCATACAGGTGACTACGTAGCAAAGTTTAACCTTCTTCCTGCTGCCTAACTCTGTAACCAATAGAGAATGGGGTGCCATATGACTACTTCAGTGTGCTAAGGTCAAGAGCTTGAACAAGTAGATTCAATTGTACCAGAAGCAACATCAGTGCAAAAACTAATCCTGACCAGTTTATTGGGCAGGTGCTTGTCCTTCTCCAGGGCACCCCAGAAGTGCCTGCAGCACTTCATCAGCTCATCAAAGTCAGACTCCTCATCCAGGTCATAGATGAGAGGTGCATATCCAACCCCAGCAGACAACAGGCAGTTAACCTTGTCCACCTCGATGTCACTTTCACCGGCAGAGATGCTGGCCAGGTCTACAAACACCTTCAGTTCCTTGGTATCTGTAAGAAAGAGATTTGTGATTACACACCTAAAAGTTCATTTATTACCAGTTTTTATTTCTAAATTACCATTTGTCAGTCCCACACTGATACATATCTTCTATGGAGTCAATTTGGGATACAGTAACAAATATGTCTATGCAATAATCATAAATGTTAGCAAAAAATATTCCATAAGCCATCTTCTAAGCCAGATCATTTGCCATGCACAGCAGCATACATGTTATATCTTCTCCTGATGCATAACTCTGTAACCAACAGGGAATTGGGTGCCAAACGGCTACTTTGAAGAGTGATACAGGTTAAAGAATATATTCATCAGCCATTTGAAAAATGCATGCTAATTAACGCACCATGGATCTTTGTCCTCAGCCAGTCCACCAGCCGCTGACACTTGACAAACATCCTGATGCTGTCTATCCTCTCCTCCGTCATGTCAGCAAGCAGCTTCCCTGCATTCACCACTTTCCTGTTGATGGAACTCAGTGGATTCTGCTTGAAGTTTTTGGCTTTCTGTAACGAAGAAACCATCGCAAGTCCTTACATGTCATACAGCGGTGCATACAAGCTGCTAAATGGGAGTGTGACTCGAGCAGGCAAGTTTCGACTAATAAGACTAAAATCTTTCACACAAAAAAGAACAGAAATTCTTTTCTAAATTCTTTCTGCATAATTTGACAACAACAAAGACAACAGCTACCAACATTAACGTCTAATCCTAAAGGAATACAATACATACATTTATCTATTTATTTGTTCAGGAAAAAATACACTCAAGTAACAAGCATGTTATGATGTTTACAATGTGTATTTTACAGAACAAACAGTCTACTAACCGAATGCAGTAGGACCTCCACTCCTTTAAAGTCTCCCTTCAGGTTGTACTTCTCCTTGACATCCTTCACAACATCTGCAGCATCCAGGTGCTCGTTCAGCTTGTGGTACTGCTGAATCTGTAGCACACGCTCCTTAATCCATCCCTCTCTTGGATTCTTTGCCAGCACCTTCAGCTCATTCTCAAGCTTCCTGTACTCGTTCTTGAACTGCCCGAATGTTTCGTCCACCTCGTCAAGTGTGATGTTCCCATCTTTGAGGTTCTGACGAAGTTCGAGCCACTTCTGGTAGGCGGGTTTCCAAACTTGGCTGAGAACAGCGTCGACGGAAAATGCCGGTATTGCCTCCTCCTCTTCACCAGACTCTGTCTGTCTCATCTTCTCCCAGATCTTGTTGAAGACGGTGCTTTTGCTGAGGTTTTCCAGGAGTGACAACATTTCCCTGAACTCTGGAGTGATGCCAAAGTAGGTGATGTTGGGCGGTTGATCCAGGTCAAAGGAAACTTTGGCAATGTCAATGCCAACTACAGGTTGACACAGCTTGTTCAGGGACATGGTTGAAGTGTCTCTTCGTACCTTTTGCTCCAGATCTTCGCAGGCAACTATAGGAGAACATAATCTGAAAACTTCTGATAAAGCAACTTCATTACATTTCAATCAAATAAGATCACCAGTCTCGTTCCAAAGAGTCTCAGGGAGACTTGCTAACAGGACCTTTAGTCTGGGGAAGGAACAAAGGCAAAGCCAATTTGGCAAATGATACAAGTTGACTTATGAAATTTGATATTTAGTTTCATGAATTGTATTTTTTGTACATACAATGTATGCAATGTGCATATAGCTTAATATATTAAGTAGAATTTTTGCATCAAAAAGATCATTTTCAAACAAATTTCAGTACAGTAACCACAACTATTTGAGTAAAGGAATGTTACCTGGTTTGATGTCTTCACACATGCTGAGAAAACACTCAATCTGCCTTGTTTCCGTCTTGATTGCTTCCATTTCCTTTCCTCTCCAGTCCAGAACCTTCTCAAGCTGCTTGACAGTCCAGGCAGAATCCCCCACTTTCACCACCATGTTTGCATCATGCCTTCCACTTCCTTTGGCCTTCTTGGCTTTATCTTCGTCCTGCGGACTGCTGACAGCCACAGCAGAGCAGAGCTCTAGGAACTGCTTCTGGTGCTGCAGAATGAGCTGGAGGTGGCCGATGACGATGCTGGCTTTGGTGAGCTCCTGGATTGCTGTGCCCAGGAGCGACTTGTAGGAGGCAATGTGAGTTTGGCTATCTACATCCAGGAACGTCACCAGATCTGATGCCTCGCCTGTATAAATCAATTACAAATCATAACTGAGCACCTGTCACCTGAGCACTTCAAACGATTGCAAACGAATGCATTTAACTTATCAACCTTAACTTACTTGATTAGACAATGTTATCGAAACATTGGCACAGCATCAAAACATGACCAATGCATGCAATCTATCATTAATGTTAAACAAACACCTACTTTGTCAATATTTTGTCAATATTATTGTCAGTTAGATGGGCACAACATAATAACTACCACTTAAGAATAGCGTTCAAGTTTCCCACATGACATATCACCATTCCTTGACCACATAATTTTGTCTAAATAAAAAGTGACAAAGCTTAAGGTTACTGACAGCGGCTGTGTTTATGTGGTGTCAATTACTGTATAAAATGTCATAAGGACCTTTGCCAATAAAACATACCAAACAGCTTGATGATGCCAGCACAGGGCTGCCACCGGAGCATGTGCCTGAGCAACTGTAGATCATCTGGTGGATTCTCTGAGTTGTTTCCTGGCCATGTCCGACACAACATTCGTGAGAACAGGCGACCATACTTGTGCTTGGACTCATCTGAGGACCTGGAGTAGCTGTTTAGAATCTGCTGTCCATTGTTGCTCTGTAAAGGACAATGAGACTACTAAGCATCATAGCTTTTATCCTACCACTTTACAGAAAGAACCAGAAGAAGGAAAATAATGATCAAGCAAAAAACACTAAAAAGAAATATTACGGCACAATAAAACTAAAAGACATTAACTCTCTCATACTTGACAGACTTCTGCTACAGACAACTGTGGTAAGGTAAATTTGAACATGAAGTCATAAATAAATAGCACAACTCCATCAAATGATAATGAAAGTCACAGTACTTCTTTGCCGGTCCTCCTAATCCTCAGTTTCTTGTGAATGATTTCTTTTTCATAAATAGGAAAGAGTTTCAGACAAGAGGAGAACCTTTACCTTGACAATCTTGTCAACTGCATCAAAAGCAGCACTGCTGAAGCATTCTGACAAGGCACTGGGGAAGCCAGTCATGTCCAAGGAACAGAACAGATCCACACGGTCCATGTCCGAGACCTGGTATGTCAATCAAAAAGATTGTATTCTTTAGACTTTATTTCAACATTCACAATATTGTAGTAACAAGACTTGGTTTCAGTTTCAATACAGCAAATTTCAAAGTTGACAAAGCAGTAATATCAAAGGGATGAAAAACGAAATTCTAATTTTTTGGATGCTTTAGACAAAACAGATTGGGATGACTTGCCAAACATTTGGGGTTTGAAAATCCAAATGTTGACTTGAATTTTCAGTCTAAGTGGTCGTCTTGATTCTAATTGACAATCCATGTAATGTCACACTGTAATCATAATTATAAGGCAGAGAATCAATATTCAATAACGTCACAGTCTTTGTAACAAAGAAGTACTTACAGGTGCTAGTCGCTGATGTATGAATGCCACCATGCCATCTTGCCAGTTCTGATTCATCTTGGCATTCCCCCAGTCAACATTCAAGAATGCACACCAAATCTACATGTACAAAGGGAATTGATATCAATTTCTTACAATAACACTTTTGTTTAGTAAATATAAACACTACAACAGAAGCCATTAAAAAATCAATTACAGTGAAAAATTACCCTTATACTAGATTAGAAAAGAACCCAAGGCACCACTTAGAGGATATTGTACAAATAGTCCCATTCACAGATTAAATACACATCAGATTCTAAAGAATGTCTGCTGAATACAATGCCATGTACCTCAGTTTCTTGCTCAGCGTTTCTTGAGATTCTGGAGATCAGCCTCTTGTCCAGCCACTGTATGACAGAATAAGTAGCCTTCTCAACACATCTGAGCATCCGTGACTGGGGACCGTGTTGCTTTTCTTGAGACACTGTGACCATGACCTTCTGTAGGTATCTCACACAGGCAGCGTACAGCTTTACTGCTCCATGCAGGACACGATGGCAGTCCAGTCGATCACTGGCTTTGATACAACTTGCCAGAAGCTCATCGGCAATGGTGACAGTTTCCCAAACTTCATGAAGCTTTTCCTCACAACTGTTACTGAGAAAATACATGTACAGGATGGTTGAGTTATAATAATGCAGTGACAATGATGATGATGACAACCACAATGATGAAAACATTGTCAAAGCTTAATATCTGTAATTTCAACCCGCACAAAAGCTATCGATGAAGTATTGTGTACTTTGAGCACAGTATCTTAATAAGTATGTATAATTTGTCTACATTTCTCCATTGACTAGAGCGAGCATGAAATAGTGTTGAAATAAACATTAAATTTACACACCTGGAATCACCCAGGCTGGCAGCCAATGCAACTGTGTGATTGAAGAGGTCAATGAATTCCTGTAGAGAAGGCAAGTATCAAGGTCTGTTACTTTAAATATGCATCACAATGAGAGAGACTAAGTTAAAATCATATTTATTGTACTTAGAACAGACATACAACACACAAGATGAATATTTAAAAACACCTAGGACAGCCCCTTGTCTGGGTTAGGACACCCGGGGGGCACAAGGTAAAAAGTAAATCGTCTGCGATGGACTGTTCAGGCACCGAAACTGCAGATAAAAAAGATTCTCCTTCAAAAAAGTTTCTACTCCTGTGTACAAATGGATTAATCCAGTCTATAGTAAGAACATTTAAGTTGCAACGAAAAGAAAAACATACATCAATCGTTGTATGATTCTCAGCGCAATTAAGTCATCAAAAATACATGCAAAATACAGTTCAAAAGTTTATCTTTATTGTGAAGAGATAGATATTCTAATCTGCAGCAAATATGTTTGTGTACTCAGTGTATTGTCATTTACGGCTTAAGGCTGTTCCTACATGTACATCATCTTTAATTTCATTACAAACGTTTCATCAAAACCAACCCACATATCAAATGCACCCAAACAGACTAAATATGATAATAACTATAGTATAATAAATGTATCACACAATACCTTTTTATCTGAATCAAGCACCAAGGCTTGTGTTTCTGCAATGTTGGCACTGATAGCAGCACACAGCGTAGACAGGCTGAAGGGAAATGTTGCAGAGCTGTCCAGCAACTCTTTGGTCCTTAGAATGGCGGCACACGACCGTTCCAGGAGGATGTCAGCAGCAAACAGCTCGGCGTTCAACTGCTTCATCGCTTCAAGTGGCTTTACCGTGTGACTGAAAAGAATCCACAAGCTAGAAAAATTAACTCATGTTATATTTTTGCATCATATGAACAACATTTTGGTACATTTTCCTTGCAAGAAAGAAATACTTGATTTCAGTTCTGAATCATTCATAACATCAGGACTGCTGGAACTGAAGAATGGGTGAAAATTTAGTTGAACCATAGTCTTTATGACTTCTTAAAAGTAGCACATTGTCAAGTGACTTAGTGAGTATTCTGTCTATAGGCATATGTGTCCTCATAATTCCAGAGCTAGCCCTTTGTAATAGCCACAGGCTAGTTAGGCAGCCCTGGCTGTGTGTCCTGAACAGCCAAACCAATAGATAAATATTAAATATAAATAGGCATAAGATATAGAAAAAACTTAATGACAAATACGCAATGTCATATTCATTTTGTCTTACCCGTACTTGATGTTGATCTTGAATCCTTTGTGGTTGAGGTCTGATAATCCCCACCATATGTCTGAACTTCTATCAGAAGACACTACAGTCATGCCTTCAAAAGGTGCAGAGTCTTTGCATAGGAAGTGAAGAATTGGCAGTGCCAGCATCCAGTTGGAAGTGTGAACCCCACCTGAAACTGACATGGCCTTGTTCATCAGGTACACAACAGCCTTTGTCACCTCTCTGAGAAGGAAAAAAAAACCATTTGATGTGTGACTTTAAAAATGAATGTAATATTAAAATGCCTGGTATAACAACGTATGTCACCAATTTTGTAAGCCACACAAGAATGTAGTAACCAAGATATATCAGTGTGACAGCAACTATAACATTGCCCATATGATATTTTGTTTTATTCTTCATCAAGTTATAACACAATATTTTTGGACTATATTCTCCACCAGGTGTAAATCAATGTACAAATACTCACGCCATCTTGTTCTCCAAACAGAAGTGGAGGTCTATGGCTTCCATCTCGTGGCAGGCCTTGTTTTTGACATCTGGCTTGACGAGAAGAGCTTGAAACAAGCTGTGTACCTGGGCCAGGTCCAGCTTTAGACTGTACCTGTGTACCAGCCAGCAGATGGACAGGGCAGACACAACCCGCCACTTCCTTTCCTCAGTGCTCTCACTTTGGACATCAACTTTTCCTAACTCACTCAATTTGGGGCCAATGTACTCAAGCAAAACCTGATGAAATAAAGGTACACACATGTATCAAATAAACATCTTTTGTCTCTAACAGACTTGCTAGCACTTAGTCTAGTAATACGACTTGAAAGCAGAAGCATGAATCTAAGATATTTTGCTTAATTTCATTCTTAAAGATAATTTTCTTAATATGACACCAATGGTTCAAAAAGCTAAAGAATGACTTTAAAGTTGAATAAATTTCAATCATTGATAAATAAGTAATTATAAAAGCAACAATTCTGTCAAGAGGATAAACAGCAAATAACTTGATAGGTAACTTCAGAACATGATATTCTAGATATTCTACATTGTATTGTAATAATTAAGTGAAAGTCATTTCTTGGATGACATACCTGAGGAATTGAAAATTTCTTGACCTCCCATTTTGTTCTCATGTAGCCAAACGCTGAGCACACTGAACTGGTCCCAAGGGATTTGCAGATATCTTCCACCTTCTGCAGTGCCTCAGATGCCAGCCCCTCCTCACCTGCCTGACCAAAGCAGATACCTTTCCACCGAGGCAGCCAAGTCTTAGCTGCCAGACAGCGATCATGTGACAGCTTCTCTTCCATGTCTTGACGAAAAAACCTCTTGACACCCTCCCAGAATCCTCCATGCTCAACTTGCATCACGTCACTGTAGACATGCACCTCAGCTGCAGGAATGACAGTTGAACATTTTACCAATTTCCGAGTTAGAGAAGTAGCTTTTTAAAAAAAACAATCAATTTTCAAGTGAAAATCAGTCTCCGAGCAAGGACCAGGCTGTGTCTTAGCTTTTGGCTTCAAGTATTCTTTTGGAGGTTGGTGTGTAACCTAGAGGTTGGTTTGTAAACTGTCCTAGCCTATCAGGTGGCAGACAATCTTAGGATCATCTGAAACCAAACATTATTGTATCATGTCTTCCAATTTAGTCAAGATATAGGGACTGCAGTTGTAGAATGGTGACATCAAACATCGAAGGTACCAACTTGAAGGCTTCAGATGACCCTGAGACACTATACCAACTGATAGGCTAGGTTAGGTTTCACACCGATCTCCCTGAAGGATGCTAGAAGAGGAAATTATGGCACACCGGTGCTCGCTGATCAGCTCCTAGCACCATTTTGATGACGTAGGTTCTTCCCCATGAATGCCATAGGCTGAAACCCTTGCCTCAGCAGACCTAATTTTACCCTTATGCACTGTAACTAGTACTGTGAATGCAGAAATATTTGCTGTGATTTTATGCTCGCAGTTTTTGCGGTGAACTCTTCAGCACGAACTTAAAACCACAGCAAAACTTTTTGCCCACCTATGGCTGTAGCACTACTATTGTTTCAAACGCGAACTTTAAACCACCGCAAACACTCTATTTTCTCCCTACCACGAAATAAAAACCATGCAAACTTAAATGCATTTACAGTATATCTAGTATGACACCTGTTCACTGGAAGTGAATTATGATTAACTACAAAAGTAGTTTTACTTCTGATCACTTAAACATGGCAGACAGTTAAACACATACCTCCAGCTTTACACTGCTCCAGTGGAATGATGAGACCTCTGTTGGCAATGACACCTCTTCCCAAGTCAAAGTGGATTGCCTCCCACTTGACCTCTCTCTTGGCAGTGACTATAGCATACTTGAAGGCTATGGTTTTGTTCCTTATTTTCCATGGCATGACAGATGCCTTGCCTTCAGCAACAATGAAGTCATCTTTCAGTATTCTGCATTAACACAATCATTGGCAAGAGTTTATACCATTACACAAAGCAGTGTATAGTGCATCACATGTCAATGACGATTTAGCCAACTGAAAATGAGACAGATGTCCTGAGGGTAGAACTTACCTGTAGAATGCACAGTCCACATTACAATTCAAAAACTGTTTGCAGCATGTTGACTTGATTGTTACAGTCACAGCTTAAGTTTTACCTAAAAGCTCCGTCAAAAATATGGTGAAGAAGATTGTTAAAGGAAGGATTCTTTTCCATACCCTTTGGTGTCAAGGATGGCGAAACTGCGTTCAAATCCTATGATTGAACATCGAACATGAACCTTGTCCTCCTCCTTCATCTTGAAGTCTGGAGACACCAGCACATGGAAGTGTATGGTCATGGATGATCCAGAGCTCTCATACACTTTGTTCTCCTTCTGCTGTGAGGAAGCAGTATCAGCGGTATGTGAAGACCTGAAAAAGGACAATACATAATGTTTCACAATATTGTCTACACAACAACAAATTGTAACTGGAGTCAGAATGTCTTATCAACAGCACTTTGATGCCACTTTGGGACTTATATTGGCCTTTATTACTTGCACATGTTTATACATTTGCCTTAGCGCCAATGGTGACACTTAATGAAACTTGTTACATAGAACTATAATCATCACCTGGCTCCTAAGTAGTTTTCAAAAGAAAGTAGCAAACTTAGGGTACTCTTTGTTACATTCGCAAAGCTAATATTACATAGTTTGAGGTCTAATATCTTCTTGAGATGAATGCACATTTCATTGTTTAAACTTACTTTTGCTCGTTTCAATTACCTCTCCCTGTTAGCATTGAGGAAAAGATGACCACATGCAAGTGTGCACAGCAGATAAAACATAATGCTTACAGATTGGTCTTGTCTTTCTGTGTTTTGTCTGTGGCTGTGGTGTCAGCTGGACCTTTCCATTTTCTGTTCTTTCGATCAGCTTTTTTCTCCTTTCTGCTTTTCACCGGTTGCCATTCACCACCATCCTGTAATTTAAGAATATTTTCAATAGGGGTGGGTACCGGTACAGAAAATTCAGGTCCAGTCCAGGTCCAGGTCCAGAGGGTCAGGTCCAGGTCCGGACCTGGACCTGTACCTGATTATAGTAGTGTAGCAGTACACCATATTTTGGAGAGTGATTTACTTGATTGTATATGCATGTGTCGGACTAACGCCATGTCTGGAACGATATGATTTCTTAGGCTCGCACTGTCTTAAAATTAACTATACTCGCCTCGCCGTGTGTTGACTCATCAGGTGTTTCAGGTGTTTCTAGATAAGATTCACAGCTAACATCTTCGAAAAAGAGCAACCACGACTCATTAAATCTGCTGTTTTGTATTTTCTTAGACCGATAACATCATTATATTTCATTATGTGACCGCCTGCTGGTAGTCTTGTACTGTGAATTTTCTAATCGGTCCAAAGTCCGGTCCACTGACTTTTTACGGACCGGTTTTTTTGGACCGGTCCACACAAAAATACCGGTTTTGTACCGGTACACGGTACCGGTACCCACCCCTAATCTTCAATCATAAAGATGATTTAAGAATAACTCATGATTATTCATTGTGAAATAGGCTTCTATCAATCCGTCGAAATGACCAACAATTTTAGGATAACATTTGCACTAGCTATTGACCAAGACTGTCCAGTTACTTTATATCTGTTTATTTGTGTAACTGTGTGATTGTATTACTACAATAGTGCATCTTTTTCATCTACAGGATTAAACTGAGCATACATGTATATTCACACCTACAACATGCCGTATGGACTTAATAGAAAGTCACTTACAAACCCTGTTCTTAGTCAACTCAATGCATAAAAATGTATACAATTCAACAGCCTGTTACCTCATCATCATTGTTGAAAGATTCCGTTTGATCACGATCAGTCTCCTCAGCAAAGAGGTCATTACTTTGAGTACCACCAAACGGCAGGTCGGCGATGTCCTGTTGGTTGTCACTGACATCTTCAACCTCTTCTTGAACATCAGTCTTGTCTTGCTCTGTGCTCTTTTGGCCTTCGTTATGGTCTCTCTCCTTGTTGGCTTCAATGTTGTGCTCATCTTTTGGAGGACGACGAAGGATTTCCTTGTCTACCACTTTGACCTTAGGTTTGGTAGCTGGTTCACTTGTATTCTTCTCTGGTTCTTGACCTGTCTTTGGTTGGGACTGTGGTTCTGCTGGTTCTTTCTGGGCATGTTTATCAACTTTCTCTGATGCATCACGTAGCTTTGCATCACTCTGCTGTTGCTTTTTGCCCTTGCCTTTGTCAGACTTGTTTCTTGGAGGTTTTATGACTTGTTCATCTTCTGGTGGACTTTCTGCTGGCTTGGGTGGACAGGTAGCTTGTAGATCACTGCTTTGGCTGTCCCCTTGACCTACTTCTATGGGCTGGCTACTCTTAGTCTGAGATCCTTCTTTGACAAGACTGCTGACATCTCTTTTCTCCAACTTCTGTACACTGGTACTAGCTTCTATGGTATCATCTGCTGGCTTAGGTGGACAGCTAGCCTGTAGATCACTGCTTTGGTTATCCCCTTGACCTAGTTCTGTAGGTGGGCCACTCTGAGATCCTTCCTTGACATGAATGCCCACATCTTCTTTCTCAATCCTCTGCACACCTGTACTGGTTTCTGATGAATCATCTATCTGCTTCGGTGGACAGCTAGGCTGTAGGTAACTCTTTTGATAATCCCCTTGGCCTTTCTCTTTGGGTTTCCTACTCTTAGTTCCTCCCTTGTTGAGACTGCCTACATCTCCTTTCTCAAGCCCCAGTACACCTGTACTGGGTTGAGTACTCTGAGCTCCTTTTTTACCAAGACTGCCAACATCTTCTTTCTCAAATCCAAATCCAGCTATACTAGTTTCTTGGACAGGACTGTCCAGCTGAACAGACTTCTGCAGAGTATCTGCCAGGACAGTAGGAGACACTGGGCGTTTGTCATCAATCAAAGGTCTCTCCCCTCCTACGCTACTTGTGCTTCCCTCTGGAGGTGTTCCATCCTTCAAGACCTCTGACGAGCCACCATCATATGAAGCACCCTTCTCATCTTGTACCGAGTCAGTCTCCATGGGTTCAGGATCCATGGGTTTGATGTTTTTGTCACTTGTGGACGTGGTGTTGATTTCCATGTTAGCATTGTGGTCGGTTGACAGACTGGATATGTGCACATTTCTACCACCACCACCCCCACCGGTAGGCTGCGACACTGACAGTCCTTCTTTGCTGCCATCTGGCTGCTCAGCAGTCAGTTTTGCTGCTAACAACAAAAGGGACAACGGACAACTGTTAATATGTTAAAACAGTTCACTGCATTTTGTCCACTCTGTATTTCAGCATGAGCATAAGGATTCATGTAGACGTTTGCATAACATAATATCTAGATTATTTTCTGAACATTATCTTTCACAGCCACAGGTAATCATTCGCAACCAAGATTGTTGAAAAATAATATTTGTGTGAGTGTGTGTGTGTGTGTGTGTGTGTGCGTGTGTGTGTGTGTGTGCGTGTGTGTGCATGTGTTTATGTGTTTGTACATGTAGATACAAGAATACAAAGTGTACTTCAAATTCAGTATCTCCTTTGTATCAAAACTGGTTTGCAATATGTAATATACAAGGATTGACAAACATGGCCAGTAAAACCTATGAGGGCAGGCACCTTGTCCCAAGTAGCAATCCATGATTCACCAAGGACATAGTATTGGAATAACAATCTGTCCTAGGACAAATGGGAATTCTTCCAGGACAATCACAAATTCAGATTACATCAAAATGTTTTGGAAATGGATTAAATCATAAAATT
This sequence comes from Branchiostoma lanceolatum, assembly GCA_035149815.1. Taxonomy (NCBI): domain Eukaryota; kingdom Metazoa; phylum Chordata; class Leptocardii; order Amphioxiformes; family Branchiostomatidae; genus Branchiostoma; species Branchiostoma lanceolatum. Next base: position 9,822,346 of record CM068873.1, read on the forward strand.
TTCCATTTCGTAGGACAAATCTGCCCTAGGACAATTCCAAATTGAATGTCCTAAATTCCAATCTCTACTGTGACATATACATAATTATACATAAAAACAGCCCTCCACTCAACCAGAAGACAGGGAAAATGGCTAAACTGGGTTATAAGTAAATCATTTTTCTCACCTGCTGGCACAACAGGCACTGTGCTGGATGTGGACTCCGCCCCTCCTCCCTCCCCAGAGTCTTGGAACTTCTGTCTCTTCTGCAGGCCTGTCCCACACTCATGGCAGAACTTCTGCTTAGCTCCGACCGGCTCACCGCAGCTCGGACACTCCATCTTCAGCCACTCACCTACAAAAGAACATCATTTGGATTTTGAGGAGATGTTCTCGTACAAAAATATACTTCCCAGACACTGCTCTCCTGAGAAGGGAAGCGCTCACGGACACTGACACTCTAAATGCAGAAATGTTAAAACCACCGCGAACATTTTTGTCCAATACTGTAGCAGTATGTGACTATAGCGCTGCCGCAAACTTAAAACCACCGCGAACACTCTGTTTTTGCCTTAGCGCAAAATAAAAACCACGCAAACTTAAATGCATCTACAGAATGTAATCTGCATTAACATAAATCTGCCGGGTTACATAAATCCGCCACTTTGAAAAACAGTGGGTTTGAGAGATCTCTAGTGCAGCACCTCCAGGTATGCATAGGTAAGATATACAGAAGTGAATTATACTGGGGCAGTTGGGCTTGCAATCTGTTTGGATGTATCTTTTCAGGGTGGTGGAATTAAACAGATGCTACAGTACTTACAGGTCCATTGTACTGTGGAAGTTCACATGTACTAGTAGCTCTTTTTGACAAGACAGTGAACAGTGGACCCCATTCTAAGGACTGCAACCCTTTCCAGTACCTTAGAATCTATGTGTACATTGCACTAGATTAACGTAACTAGCCAATAGTCTTATGCAACTCTTTACCTTACATTGTACCTGTTACAACTGTTTTGCAATAAGTTGAATAACCTTTGACTTGACTATAAAAACAATGACTACACTTTGGTGAGGTGGAAACCAGGTCAACAGATCCATACAATCAAACATTGAGTGGACTTTCCTTACTTCCTGTTTCCACTTTCAACTTGCCTGGTTTCTGTTTACAGTACAATTGGGTGGGACAATTAGGTTTCACCTTGGTTTCATGTGTGTGGCTTTCAGGGGTTTGCGGAAAAAGTTGGCCCTGTCTACCTGGCCTGTCTACCTTGGCTGTCTACCCTTTTGGGTCCCCAAGGCATGCATGGGGGTTTTGCGTCTGATTGAATTTTTTTGAGGAAAAACTGGGTCGGTGGCAATCCCAGCTGTGGGTGGGCTGGATGAAAGACAACAAAAAGCTAATTGTGCTGTTGGGGGAAACGGGCAGCTATGAGCAACTCCACCAACACTGGAAGAAAATCTATTATTTATAAACAGACATCTAAGTATGCTAGGGATGCGGACCTAAACCCATTTTCAGGTTCAGGTCCGGACCTGAACCTAAAAGTTTAGGTTCAGGTCCGGACCTATTAGGTCCGACCTGAACCCATGGCATATCTGACTAATTGCCAAACTTCTATTTACTAGTACTTGGAGTGTTCTTACATTGCACTGTGATACACATACATGTACTTTTATACCAGTGTAACGCTATTTGTCATAGACCAAGACTGATATCATGTTATTGCACACTAACCTGAGAGTATAACACAATGCTTAGTCTGTTGCTTTCTTCTATCAGAATAAGGTAGAATTATTAAAGTTCTTAAAAATGAACGAAATAAGTAATAATGACTGATCAAGACTGTGAAAGGAAAAATATTTTCCAGGGCAAAATCACTTTTTAAAGGAAACCAATAAATGAGATTAGACTTTGTCAAGTTGGAGTCCAACACAAATCACATTAAAAAAAATCATATGCAAAAAAAAAAAAAAAATTGAAAAAATATATACTTGGATTTCTCTCTGAACTCGGCCTTTTGACATTCTGGCATGCCCTTCATCTGATCAAGGCACCTGGTATTCATTAGAAGTTCATTAGCAGCAAGTCCCGCACCGCTGATATCACAGGATATCACAGTCCTTTTGGGAGGCCCACTGCAGAAACATATCCCTGATTGCCGCGATCAAGCCATCTTTATCCAATTTGTGGCAGAAAAATAATAGCCAGCTTCTCCTGCCCCGGACAGATTTTGCCCTTTCCGTTTTATGCTGCGGGATGACATCTTTATATGCCCAAGCGTCAACGAAAACAGTTCGTCACGTCTTCTCACTTCAGTTCCCGCGGCTGTGGGTGAAAGGTCATGAAGTCTCGCGAAGTCTCGCTGTCTAGGTCAGCTGACCTTGCATGTAACCTATATCAAATCTCGCGAGAGCAGCTAATTCAAAACAAATATGGCGCCTAGCGCCTCGATCGGTGTCGAGAACGCCAATTTTGATCGTGTTTTGCACAATCTAACGGTGTATCTACAGCGATAGGAATATTCTTTACTAATCACAACATATTTCATGACCTGATACATTGTCTTGTGGTGGTGCTGGGATATTTTCACGGAGAAAAGATCGTTTTCGGGAAAGATTGCTTGTTGTACCTCAGCATGCAGATAATATGACCGCCATGAATGGCAATGTTTTCCTCTTTTTCGAGCGCAAGTTTTGCGATTTACGGAAGGTTTTAAAGATGGTCTAGAACGAAAAAGATATAATGTGAGTGCTAGATTTTTTTACCGGTCCAGTACCGAAAAAAACGGAAAACTGGGCTTCGGTTTTTTGGACCTGAACCGAAACGTTTTTTTAGGTAATAACCGGACCTTTATAACCGGTACGCATCCCTAAAGTATGCAATAAAATGTACCAGGATTGTTAAACTAGATAGAAGGGATGTGATAGGGTATAGGATAAACAAAGAGAACTGATAGGATGAGTCAGGCAATGATAGGACCTTTGTTTGCCAGAACAGCAGCTGCTAAAGATTGAAAAAAGAAAACCTCATAAAACTAAGTGTAGCCAGCACCATACATCTGCTTGGATATATGGAAACTTCTTTTATCAGCCTTTGCTATTTGGTCAGTATCAACTACAGTAACCCCCAGGAGTGTCAGACATCTGTTGTGAATTTAGCTGTTGTGACCAAGGAGGTTATATCTAAAACCTCCTTGTTGTGACAAACAAACTTAATAAGGTCCTATTGTTGTCTGGCTCATCCTTTGTTTCCTTGTTTCCTTATATTAGTATTTACTATTACCTTCCACTTTAATCTTTTTTAACATTTCAGGTACATTTTGTTGTATACATGTACTTGGAACTTTTTTTCCAGTGTTGGTGGAATTGCTTTCATAATACAGCTTCACCCCATCCCCCACCCACCCCATCCCATCACCAATAGGCGTTGTCTTCCATCCAGCTCACACACATCTGCAATTGCACTGACCCAGTTTTTCGTCAGAGAAATTCCATTAAAGGCCAAACCCCCATGCATACCCTTGGGGCCCAAAAAAGGTAGATAGCCAGGGTAGACAGGCCAGGTAGACAGGGCCTGCTTTTTCCGCGAACCCTGGCTCTCAGTCCAGTACAAGTCCTATTGTGTCTAACAGGGTCAACAAGTTCACTTTAACCTTTAGCACACTGACATAGCCGTTCAGCACCCCATTCTCTATTGGTTACAGAGTTAGGCATCAGGGCAGCCGCGCGCGAGGTCGGAGGTACACAGCCCGGGCATCGTGTGTGATGCGGTCATGCGCTTGCAGCTGGAAAGTGGCTTTTTGGGGATGTAGCCAAGTGCAGTTTGTAATTGCTATAAAAAGAGATTGTGTGTAGTGAAAATGTTGTCAATTTTTTTAAAATAATCTAGGGTAACTGTTCTCAACATGGAATGAAAAACATTGGCAGATTTTCTATATCTTCAGGTCCTATTGTTGAACGCGCCCATGTAAAACACGTATTATAACATGTAATCCTATGGGGCGAAAAAACTCATGAATGAGACCTTAACCTGACACATGTCACATGGGCCTGTAAACCTACATGTAGAACTCATGCCACTTTTGTCAGACATCTTCCTCATCACTCTAGCAACCTTGGGGCTCAAGTTGAGCCCCAGCAGCTCAAGTATATTTTCTGCATACATGCAATGTCAGCCTTGGCCCTCAGTATGCAAAATATATGTATTACCTGTATATCAAATATTCAATGCAGCAAACAAAAATCAGCATACAATACACCTATGAACATTGACCAATACAGGTTAGGTACAGGTGGATATCAGAAATAGTCTGAGGGGCAAATTTTGCTGGTAAAGAAATCTAAGTTTAATGACATCTCTATATGTGAAAAAAATACAGAAGGATTTCAGGTTGAGTTTTGGCGAACGACGCCCTCCCGACATATAATTTTTCCGCCAGAGAGCGACATAGAAAATTTTGAAACTTTTTACCCATCTCTATTAGTGAAAAGATACAGAAGGGTCTCAGCTTGATTTTTGGGGGGGGCGACGCCCCCCCCCCAACATATTTTTCGGGGGGGCAACCGCCCCCCCCCTGCCCCACCTGTGCCGCCGCCACTGTACATGTACCCACACAGGTACACATGTACATGCATGCACAGACACATACAGGAGGAGACATTAACATTGTGTATCCATTGATCACCTCCTGTCACTCTATGCCGTCTACAGTGATTGTGACTAGCATATGGAATTATAAATGCACAAACTCCCCGTGAATTAGTAGGCTCTTTCATTGACCCCATGACCTGGAATGTCTGTCGGTTGTGTTGATAAATTACTAAATCTGCCAACTCTGACCGTTTGCCCTTCACTTCCTGTCACTCGGTGGTGAGAGGTGCCTAACATATGGAAACACCTGCGGTAACGTGGAGAAAGGAGATATCTAGGACTTCGGGATAAAGTACTGTAGATAAAGTGAGGACAGATGCACAAGACTTGCCATGGCCAAAGAATGATCTTTATTCCACAAGACTCACATCCTCTCCTCCCTATTCTTGTCGTCCAAGTGTACTGAGTATTGTGTGTCCCTTTTTATCTGCCGTGGGGGGTGTCCCTGTGGTGTAGTGGTCTGTGCCTTCTGCCTCTCATCACATCTGGTTCAAATTACTTGGATGTAATTTTTCAGCATTACTTAAATTCTGATGTCTATTTGTAAACGCATGGATTTAATATGAGCCTCATTACTACACATCAAAATACATGTATGCTATAAACACTTGCAGACAGACAGACGAACAATAACTCTGTACACATGGGCCACAAGGACAACTCTTTTCAGCTAGGGTTGCCATGTTTACTCAAAGCGTAGGTTGCATGATGATGATGTAGGTTGCACGGTGCAATATAACAAAATGAAGGCATTTATTAAAGGGAAGTGAAACAAAGTTGTTGTTGTTGTTGTTGATGTCCGTCTATTTCTCCGCTAGACATGGGCTCATGGTGCTGCTCTCTGCATGGAAGCCATGCCAGTCCCCCAAACCCTCCCCAAACCCAACTCCTGTGGCCATGAATATGAATGGGAGCTGGCAAGATTCATTCTACAGTGAGCAACTACCCCCCTCCCCTCCCCTAACACTCCCTCACCCCTTCCCCAAGCCCTTGGTCTACCCGATGTATCAAAGATATACAGTTAAACGCAATGGATGTTGGACTTTGCAACAGGAAGTATTTGGGCGAAACTGTGCCGTGTATGTTACAACAACAACGCTCGACAGTCTAGTCTTGAACAGAGCAACCACTTTAGTAAACAGATGATCGGGAACTTGTACAGCTGATATTTGTATACAAAGGCTATTCAGTAGCAGCTGACTCGCATTGTGGATGATATAGGTTCGCCAAGACGACGCTACACTTCTTCTAATTTGAAGACGAAGTGTCCAGACTTACCCGAACTGACTGAGACTGCCACACTTGGTCACAAGGCACCCGGCGTCCCCTTGGGTGTCGATCTTGGAGTCCCAAGCTCGATTTGAAACTTGAAGTTGAACGCAGATCTTCAAAAAAAGACGTCTAAAATGCAGAGTCCGATGCGCACACTGCTCGTAACGTTTTGCGAAAACCCAAGGTGTGGAAACTGGTTTCAGGTCGATAAAAACAGGTCTGGACCTGAGACCGAAACTCCCGTTCTGAGCAGTGACGCAGGCGGCGAGACGTGGAACTGGCGGGAACCCCGGACCAATGGGAGGTGATGATGTCACCGCGGGACTTCCCCAAGGTTCAAAGGTCAAATTTGCGCGCGAACTCTAAATTTTCACTTTCGTGAAATGTAATCTGACTTTACTTGAAGTGCAAAGGGTGATGAATTTAGGAATGTCCCTGTAGCTCAATTGGTAGCAGCCAAATAATTGAGATCCTGGTTCCAATTAGTTGTTAATTGGGAGACCCAACTTCAAATCCTAGGACAGGGCATCACCATCTCGGTTGGGGCTGCATCCGTCTTTCACATGAGACGTAAAATAGGGGTCCCGTCTGCGAGGACGTACTAATACCTAGAACACGTTAAGGGTAAGGGCTAGAAAACTCTACCTGTAAAAATATACCCTACTACTGCAACAGCGAGGAAACTTGCCACTAAGGGCAACAACAACATACCTCTACTCCGGACGGACAGTTTCCAAGGAAACCTTAGTGTTTTTGGTGGAAAGAATTTTTCCACGGGAAGCCGCTCTGTGGGAAATTTCCGCACTGGACACGCCCATATTAACATCACATAGGATGAGTCATAGGAGAGGACGTGTGATCGGCTGCTGCGCAGCCGACCGATGATGAGGAGGAGCATGAGTCAACGCTAGTCATAGCCTGAAGGGAAATGTTGTTTCCGGTACGGTTATGCGACTGACCCTGGCAAAAACCTGCTAACCCTGGCCTTTTTTTTTGGTCGACCGCTGGAAAGGAACATAACAATTTGGGTGATGAAATTCAAAACAGAATTCCGAGTAGTCTTGCAAATGACAGACTTTAGACAGTTGATGTAAGTAATGTGTAGTTTTAAACATTGTACTGTGCTTGTACAATGCATGTATATCTGTATAATCACTAGAAAGGCAACATTTTCAGGAAAATGCAGGATATTCCCCTTCCATTACCTACACCTGAAATATGACATCCTTAGCATTGACTGTAATGGTATTATGAAGTTTCTGCATATATTATGCGAACGAGGTCTGCAATAGCATAATTTATGGTCAGTTGTATTCACCTTTCCTAAAGGTACCTACATCTCAAATATGACATCCGTAGCTTTTATGGCAAGGAATATGCAAAAATTATGCATAAGGCCCTCATTATCATAATTTATGGCCAGGGTTACTGACCTGTCCTAAATGTACCTACATCTCAAATATGACATCCGTAGCCTTGACAGTAAAGACAAGTACATGCCTAAATTATGCAAATAAGGTCAGCATTAGCATGATTTATGGCCAGGTGTGTTCACTTTTTCTAAAGGTACCTACATCTCAAATATGACATCCGTAGCTTCAATGGTGAGGAAAGTACACGTTTATGCATACATTATGCAAATGGAGCCCTTATTAGCATAATTAATGGTCAGGTGTATTCACCTTTCCTAATGGTACCTACATCTGAAATATGACATCCGTAGCCTTTACGGTAAGGGAAATACAAGTTAATGCCTAAGATATGCAAATGAGGTCCGCATTAGCATAATTTATAGACAGGTGTGCTCACCTTTCCTAAAGGTACCTACATCTGGAATACGACATCCGTAGCCTTCGCGGTAAGGGATATGTATAAATTATGCAAATGAGGCCCTCATTAGCATAATTTATTGTCAGGTGTTTTCGCCTTTCCTAAAGGTACCTACATCTCAAATATGACATCCGTAGCTATCATGGTATGGGGAATACAAGTTTATGCGTAAATTATGCAAATGAGGTCCTTATTAGCATAATTTATGGCCAGATGTATTCACCTTTCCTAAAGGTACCTACAACTCAAATATGACATCCGTAGCTTTTACGGTAAGGAAAATACAAGTTTCTGCATAAAGTATGCAAATGAGGTCCTCATTAGCATAATTCATGGCCAGGTGTGTTGACCTCGCTTAAAGGTACCTACATCTCAAATCTGACATCCGTAGCTTTCATGGTAAGGGAAATACAAGTTTCTGCATGAATTATGCAAATGAGGTCCGCATTAGCATAATTTATGGCCAGGTGTGCTCGCCTTTCCTACAGGTACCCACAACTCAAATGTGACATCCGTAGCTTTTACGGTAAGGAAAATACAAGTTTTTGCATAAATTATGCACATGAGGTCCTCATTAGCATAATTTATGGCCAGGTGTGTTCACCTTTCCTAAAGGTACCCACAACTCAAATGTGACATCCGTAGCTTTTACGGCAAGGGAAATACAAGTTTATGCATAAATTATGCAAATTAGGTCCTCATTAGCATAATTTATGGCCAGGTGTGTTCACCTTTCCTAAAGGTACCTACATCTCAAATATGACATCTGCAGCTTTTACGGTAAGGGAAATACAAGTTAATGAATTAATTATGCAAATGAGGTCCTCATTAGCATAAGTTATGTCCAGGTGCATTCACCTTTCCTAAAGGTACCTACATCTCAAAGATGACATCCGCAGCTTTTACGGTAAGGGAAATAGAAGTTTATGCATAGATTATGCAAATTAGGTCATCATTAGCATAATTTATTGTCAGGTGTATTCACCTTTCCTCTAGGTGCCTACATCTCAAATATAACATCCGTACCATGTTACATATAGTACATATAACTTTCTGCAACATCATTAGTAGAGCTACCACCGCACATCTACTTGGTTTTTGGCAGAAGAAGAAGAAGAAGAAGAAGAAGAAGAAGAAGAAGAAGAAGAAGAAGAAGAACAGGCAAGCAAAAACAGTATATCCCCCTTCCCACTGGAAGGGGAATATAACAATCGTTACATGCATTTCACTTTTACATTGTTAACCTGTATTTGTCGGATCACTTCGGATTTTTCTAGGACCGCAATCGAAGACACAAAGTTAACATCAATTTTCCTAGGCCTATAGCTAAGTGAAATAACACTCCTTAACGTATAGGCAACACTGTTGTTTCATTCATTTTGTCCGACATTTTCTTTTTTTTTCCTTTTTTCGTCAAGATATACTTGATAATTCTCAATAATGATTCCGTGTGTCTGAACAAAAAAGAGAATGTCCATAGGCAAACTCTGGGAGCATAGGAGACCTTTGTCAGTTGTATCAAAATTATTATTTATTCAAACAACATTGGTTATTACGTAAAAATGTATATCTTCCCAATCAATGCAACAGCGAAAAAAAGATATCTTCATTGGGACCCCATTGTATGATAAGTCACAAAGCGTTAGGAAACTCAACAAAATGCTTTATTTTTTGTTAGAATACTTGTCTTACTCTGCTTGTATTGATGTAAAAGTAATGAATGAACAAATGGTTTTGCAACACCGTGCAACACATTCACAATGTTGATGTTGGCTTACTTAAACAAGTAGAACATGAGTACATGTAATAGATCAACGCAAACGCCAAAGGTTACATACAGCTGTCTTTGACATTAACCTCTATCTAGTCTAAGGAGCACGCGTCCCAGATGTAAGGAATGTCCAAGTTACGTTCCATTTTTCTTCCTATCGTTGCACAGTTAAAGTCTGATACAAGCTTCGCTGAGTTCGGGTCTTGTGCGTAGAAGCCAACGATATCTACTCTAGTCAGAGAATTGTTTGTTTCCACGGCCTCCACCAAATTCTTCAGCGTCAGCCCGCTGCAGAACAGTCCCAGGGGGCGCCGGTGAAGCACAAAGCTGAAAGTTCGGAGGATCGGATTTGTCTTCAACACTTCGGTGACGTCACGCAGGAGTTCGTTCGGGTTGCAGGAGGGAGGAACGTCCTCTAGCTGAAGAGAGAAGCACTGCAGAGAGCGGTTGTTCGACAGGGCCCGGAGGATCTCTGAGACGGCTGTAGTTTCTCTGGGTGTGCTGGTCTGGAAATATGATACACATTTTACAGTGACATTTAACGATACCTACTTAGTTTTAGATGACAAAGACGTTTCTTTTATGGAGCAAGAGCTTGACAAGGGTACACACAGCATTAGGTAGCAGTTGAAGAATTTGTCTATTCTGAAAGTATGTATCACCACAGATATAACATTAGCAGCACATTTTAATTTTGCAGTAGAGACAATTGTTTTCAGTGTTTTGTACTGTGCTCTTTTCATAGATTTTATTCCATTTCGTCTTCTCTTCGAATTCCTTACGTCCATATTCTTTTATTTCTCTTTGATATAAAAAAAATCAGGACTGTTTGATGCCTCTATTATAGCTACATGTTCTAAGCAATATTCTGTTCACAAATACATGCCAGGGATTATGCAGTAGTAGTGGTCGCATTATTTAACTTCTTACTGTTATTCACAATCCATTATAGGCGCCTTATTATACATACTAGTATGTTCATCCGTGATACTCTCACGACAAGATGATAATGAATTATACTTATATACGACATTTTAAAGTCTTAGGGACAGATTTGTTACTTCAACATTTCGATCGTATACAGGTAATAACAATAAAGATACATATTATTCATACAGTCTACGGCAAAAAAAGAGGTACCTACCTCTGACGCGGTTAGATGGAGCTTCTTGAGGACGACGTTCCTGGTGACGAGGTCCCGTGTGCCCGTGAGGATGAGGATGTCTGCCCGGGGCACGTGGAGGCTGAACTCCTGCAGGGTTCTCTCTCCGGCCACCGCCTGCAGCAGGGGGATCACCTGCAAGGTGTAGGCTCGCGTTGATGGCTTCTCGCTGTGAACCTCTGTGTCCTGGATGGTGATGGACATTTTCCTGAAAACACATTCACAAAATCAGCTTTTTGTATTAAAGTCATTAGTCATATCAAAAGTAGCAACTGACAAATTAATGAGGACGCCACAAAACCATGCAGCATTCACCCTATCGCTATAATGAAAGGTGGCTGTAATTTTCCGTTAAACTTGTAATCATAGATACTCGGCTGTGTACTAAAAAAATCCCGGCTGTGTCGCTCACCCGACCGTGATGCACGCTACTGGAAAGGGTTGCAGTCCTTAGGACGGGAGGTTAAGCCGTGGTCCACTGGTTACAGTACTTGTCGAAAAGAGCTAGGGAAATTTCCCTGGTACAATGAACCTGTAAATACGGTACATATCGTCTGCCTTCTCTGCGACGACCAGTGGAACAATAGCTCTTCAGTGAGCTGCGCTGGTTCAAGATCACTTTCACTCAAATAATTATTCACTTCCGACATACACATGCCTGGAATATAAGACGATTTTCATAGCACCACGTACTGGTGACAGCAGAGTACAGTACTGAATACTCCCTGTTAGCTCTGTTAGCATCTATGCCTTGTGCATATAAACAACCACACGCGGCCATTGGCCTGACTAAATCGCGCTCCTAGCGGCCGGCCTGACGGATACCGCGCTGGAGGGGGTCATTACCCCAGCCAGCAAGAGATTATGTAAACACAGGCTAACGCGGCCCCTATCTACTGAATACTAGTATATCATGAATATTGTAAAGTATTGCTGAAATAACGTACCTCATCTGAGGAGAAGTATGGAGCATGCGCACTACGGGAGACATGAGGCTGAGCCTGTTCTCCGCGGTGCTCTCGTTCTCAACCTGGCTGAAGCAGGATTCCTCCAGTTCCAACGAGAACTCCTGGTATGGGCAGACAAATCGAGACGTAATGAAACATTTGTTTAGATACCAACATACATCTACCTGAATGTGATTACGAATGCGAAGTGGTACACTCCACTAATAAAAGAAGCCAACAGCACGTGTTTATATATATAGAAGGCACACACGTCTGTCGGACACGCACACACACACACACACACACACACACACACACACACACACACACACACACACACACACACACACACATGCACACACATGCACGCACACACACACCGCCACACACAGGCTCACTCACAAACACACACACATCTATGTATGATGTAAATCTTAAGTATCACGCACCTGTAAGGAAGACACCGCCAGGGCCTCGAAAGGCAGTGAGCAGAACTCCTCCGCAAACTTGGAGTCGTAGTCGTACAGGATCTTGAAGTTTGCACGACAGAGGGACCTAAATACAAGTACAATATACTGTGTAAAATATCATATCAACTACAGCCGTTTACGTTTCGTGAAGATTGTTACGGGTAGACCCTTAGTGACCCTTCTACCCGCGTAAACAAGCCCGGGCGAGCCAGTCCATTCGAATTAGTTATACTAAACTTATAGTATTTCAAACGGCAAACCACCTACATGTACGACCAATGGAGGACATGTTGACTCTGCTACAGATTTGTAGTCCCACGGTGTTTTTGCTTTGTTAGATATTGTTTGACACTTTGAAACAGAATCAAGTCGAGTGTCGCGGTCAAATCCGTCGCAAATTTTCGGTACATCGATATGTCTACGACAGCAAATTGAGGATATTTTGGACAGCCATGAATGAGTCGTACACAATCCATGCGGTCTTGTGACGGAGAGGGTTGTCGTGTGTTCTTGCAGTCTCGTCGACGGTCTGTTTTGTCATAGCCTCGCTGAACACTAACGAGAAAAACGTGCTAACCTGCTCGCTGTCATGGCGTCTATGATGGCGCCGAAGGCCGGGCGGGAGATGGTGATGTTGTCGATGTTACAGGAGACCTCGTCGATAGACTTGTGCCGCTGGAGCAGGCGCCTGAGGCTGCGGCAGTCCAGGCTGATGGATCCGCCGCAGGAGCGCGCCGAGCTCAGGTTCAGGTTGTCCTCGAACACCAGGCTCCGGACCAGGAGGTCTCGGTCCAGGGCGTCGAAGAACATCGGGAGCCGCGCGGTCAGGCGTCCCGCCACGCTGATCTGTGTGGAAGGAGAAAGCAGTCTCGTCAAAGCAACAGCGAGAAAAAAAAAATAATAAAAAATGCGGAAAGAGAAGCTCGAATGGACCATGGTCAAAACAACAGTAGGTAACAAACAATCTAGAAAGGCTACAATACCGCTTACTGCATTGGTAGATGATTGTAATTGCAGGTAAAGCATATTTCCAGACGGAGAACAAAACAGGCATATATAAAGATAACGGACAGGAAAAAAGGAAGAGCGGGAAGGAGAATGGAGGATAACAGATTGGCAGAGACATGTGTAATAGGATATACAGGAGCAATTAGCAAGATAAGAAGATACAGAAAGGGCATCAAAAGAAAAAAGTTACCTGAAGTGTGTTTACGAAGACTTGGTCCTTTTGACACTTTTGTGCCCCTTGGAACTTGAGTACGTCAGCGATGCTGTACAGACAAGCCGCCGTGCATTTCTCCGTGATGTGAAGCTTCTCCGTGAAGAACTGCGCCAGGATGTGCACGAAGTTCGTCTGTGCTCGGCACTCCTGCAGGCACTCGAGCCCCATTCGGAGAAGATCGGTGAGCCGAAGTTCAGCTTCTCGAGACTTCGGGACGCGTTCGATTTCCTTCCGATAGAACTTGATTTCTCTCTCGATGGTCCTCATCAGAGGGCTGGCTTTGGACTTCATGTGCCCGGCTGTGAATAGGCACACCAGCGAGTTGTCCCGTTCTAGACAAGCCTGGAGGTATTGCGTGGTTTGTCTTGAATTCGGTTGACTTTTTGCCTTCTCCCCTACATAGAAAGCAGCGAAATACTCCTGCCATGTCCTATTAATGAAAGAGCACTTCTGTGACAACACTAGTTCATTCTGGACTCCCCTTTCGTACTGTTGTTCTATTCTTAGCACGCCCATAGGCAGGAGTCTATCCAAGACCTTGTACGTGTCTCTTAAGTTGTGAACGGAAAATGTCGTCCTGTTACATTTCAGTTCCTCCCACGCGATCTGCCCTAGCGCCATCAGCCTGATATGGATGTCTTTCCACATTCTGTCACCTTCGAGGATGTACGGTTTCGTCGAGCAGGGCGACAGGAGAAGCCGTCGGAAAACTTCGGTGTAGAGTTCGGTAACCGTCGTGGGGAGTCGGAACGGCTGGGAGTCCTGCCCGACCTGGAGGTGACACAGCAGAGCGAGACAGGAGGGGTTGCTGGCGAGCTCCAGGAGCTGCGGGTTCGTCTCGATCTCCGCGACAAGACGCTCGGCTAAAGTCGTCTTCTCTACGAAGTACGACCGGACGTAGTCTACCTTCGCCACGGTGGTGGGGCCCTGTAGGATGTACACGAAGTCACAGACCTTCATGAGCATTGTCGTTCGCAAACCGCTTCTGGCGGTGATTATGACGTGCGACCTCTCCAAAGCCCCTCCGACAAAGATGTCGAAGAAGCCGAGGTTGTGCAGCTGCTTCTGCGTGAGGATCTCCAATCCGTCCACGAGTAAGAGCACATTTTCCTGGTGGCTAGCGACGTAATCCCAGAACGCATCTGGCGTGATGAAACTGGAGTCCGACCCGAAGTGCTCTCCGTAGAGATAGTCGCAGAGTGACGTGGTCACACTCGACACGTCCACCATCAAGACCAGGTCGAAGTGGTCCAGCATTCCTAACGTCCAGCGCAGAGCTATTCTCTGACAGAACAGCGTCTTCCCAATCCCCGGGTCTCCCTCGAGTCCGATTCTCAGAGGGATCGCCTGCGGAATCTCCAGGGAGGACGCGATGTCCTCTAGATTTGTGGCGAATCCCGGAGGAGACTCTCGCGTGGCTTTAATGACGTCGGCCTCGACGTTTGCGGACTTGGAAACCGACGCTGCGCTCATGAGGAGCGCCCCCTGCGAAGCCGCCGCCCTGGGTCCGAAACTGGTCGCGTAACTGGCGCGAACCACTTCGGGAATGGACACGTCGGAGGGCTGGAGGACGATCTTGGGATTCTCATCTGTATGGAAAAGAGGACAACAACCTTGTGTTAACATGAAAACTTCTGTCACGTTGCATTAGCAATGGATGTATGGCAATGATGACATACTAGTACATGGATGTATGGCAATATTATAATTGTATAACATGAGATCTACAGTATAGAATAAAGTACCGTGGCGTCGGACACGGATATGTCAACAACAACAAAAGAAAGAGGACAACGGGAAGAAAATTAGACCTGCAAAGAAATATCACTAATATTTGAATCGTATATTCTGTATAATGTAAAACAAGATAGAGGTAATAGCAGACAACGATTCTAATGGCGGCGCAGACAGAAAACAGCTATGCAGTACTTGAAAACAGACATAATGAGATGATCATGGAAGCTCATCTGTGTTGGAAGTAATCATAGTACAATGCTAAACTTGATTCCAACACAAAGGTATACACGGATCAAACTTTCAATTACCTCTGTCGCCTCCTTCAGGAGCAATAAATAAAGGATCAGATATGACATTAGTTGAGATAAGAAGCACCTTTTTTCAAAGGAAGGAGGTTGAATATCTGAGATAAATCTAGTGAGGACTAGCATCCGTCAGAAAAAAAAAATCAAGCACACACTGGTTTCTAATCTCGTAACGAGAACTTCAGCAAACTGGCATATATGTGACCCCTAGCTATATGTATTGGCATGCCGTGTAGCTGGGATGAAAGTTAGACCAGGAGACATTGTTCTAGTTGAATGGTCCGGTAAACGACACCGTCTCCGTTGTTCTCGCCGTCGTAACTAAGCCGGTACATGAAAACAACTTTCGCCGTGACATGATATGTATTTCGGTCGTAACAAAATATTCTTGTTACTTTTTAAATCAACCATAGACGTTGCCTGACGACACGTATAACTGATAATGGCCGGCGCAGTGGACAAACACACGTCTGGAGGGCTTACATCGACTGATTAGCTGTCGTCCACTAATGGATTTGTTATGACCGCACAAACATAAACAATGATGGCCACAAACTCGCATCATTGGCCTAGCCCTAACCTCTATCAAGCTATTGACAGAGCTAACGGGGGTATTGTTTGTAGATTGAAGTACTAGATTCGGCATAAAGGGAATAATTGGCCACGAGTCAGTCCGCGGTAAGATTCCCGCCGCCTGCAAATGAAACCCTCTGGTGGCCAAACTCCCCTTGCAAATATTTTCCCTATAATCGATATACCGTGTAGTTACTCCGGTAGAGACTAGCCTATTCCGTCCTTCGATATCTGTTTTGACAAAGAAAGCAGACTTATGAAGCTACAGGGAACAACAAAAAGACACGTTTATGCGTGATTGTGAGACGAGAAATGAAAATATTTTGATAGAGATGACTTAAATTTTCCTTCTTACTTGCGACCGTTGTGTTGACTTGTGTCTCCCCCTTGCTGGTGGCTGGCACTAGTTCCGGGGCATCCTTATCTGTGAGATACAGAAGTCACTTTAACATCACTCTACTTCAGCAGGTTCCCTTTCACAGCCGCCGTTCAGTAAAGAACACACAAGAACAGACAGTATGTAGTTAGCAAAACGGTGATGTAGCTCTTTTGTTAGTAGTGACTAGTACAAAATGCATCCCTCAAAAATCTAGGTTTATACGATTCATGTAGAAGACGGCTCCATCTTAGACTCAGCCGTGTAGATATGCCATTAGATAATTTCAACTCGTCGAAATAGCGACCAAAATAGTATAAGATGTTCAGACGGCTTGTTTGTGGTAGCAATGACGTAGCTTAAGCCCAAGGAGGTCCTTGCTGAAGACATAACCTGTAGGTTAGCGTTTGCTTCTGAACATATCTAAGATTATAACGTAAAATACAACACATTTCTAATCTACAAACGGAATACTATTATATGGGGGAGGGGTATGAAACTAGCTGTTTATTTTAGCTCTAGGATGACACGTCCACAGGTAGTTCAAGGTCAATATTTGTGGCCAAAACGTCGGGAGTTGTTGACCAAATAATGTTAGAGTGACCACCGGCATGACCGGCGAATTACGACTGTTCTATCCCCTTCAAAAGAGCCACATCATCATAGCAGCCAGCTATGGTCGCTACAACAGTCTCTAACTAAATTGTAACGTACAATGATCAACTTAAGTTGTAAAGGATTTAGGAATGCTTACCTGAACTGGGCACCCGTAATCTTATTTTCCTCTTCTGTTTACCGAATTGTCGAGCCCGCCTCGGCATTCTGTACGTGTACATAGTAACTTTTCACTACCGTATCGGACAGAGACCCACAGACCTCACGTTACGTCCAGATATCTGATCACTAGAACGTCTACGGCGATGCCTACCTACCGAAGGTCTGGTGGAAAACATACCTAGAGGGCTACATTTGTGGTAGCTGTCACAGAATACTGGGTTATAGCGTGAGAGAAATCACCTGTTCAGTGCCGTGCGGGGATCCGATTCGTGTGAGTTGTAAAGTTATAGCAACCGCATGCTAGGGGTCAGTGGTGGTCTATAGAACGCAGGAAGCCCATTCACAAAACTCACCGTATTCTGTTCCAACCTCGTGGTGAGAAGGCACGAATATTTCAGCCTCCGATTCCGACGTTGTCGCCGCCATGGTTTTCGCTTTTTTCCGCACAAGGCAAAGTCGTCCGCCCTGCGAAAGGCACAGGTGGCCGCACAACAACTTCTAGAACGCCTGTCGCTCCTTGGCAACAAATCCTTCTGAGAGAACCATGAAAGAATGGCGCTTTTGAGAGGTCTGCATTAACTAATCGTTAGTTTTGGAGTAAGCTAACAAAGTTAACGCACCGCCTCTCCCTGGCAACGTCATAATGGTTTTGAAAGGGGACGGGGTCTAAATCGGGAATTTTCTTTGACTGCATCATTATTATGTTGGTCCATTCTTTCTAAATTGTTTAGTAAACTCCAGTGAGGGGTTTGCAAAGCAAACAGACAGCCACCCGCTGTATACATGATCCGGAGCAAAGGATAACCTCAATCTACCCGCTAACGACCGGCACGTTTGTGTCCAGTTCAGCCTCTTTTCAAAAACCCTGACCCAAGTGACCCATGTAAAGTGGCAGTGTTTTTCGTCGCCAAGGTCGTTGTTATTCTTTGTAACCACAGTCGATATTTGTTTTTTTACCACATTGCAAGGTGCTCTATTTACTTTAGGATTTAAGGCAAACGTTGGTTGGTAACTGCTACATGCATACCTTTTTTGACAGACATTATGTCGGTGTGTAACGTTAAGTCGTTACTTTGAAACTTGTCGAGACAATGCCCACCTATAGAATTAGCCCCTTTGCGTGTTAATTACCGTGTGTTTTTCTAGTATCGTTACACGAGATCAGAGTCCACTAGAAAAGACCCCGGCCAGGTGAAGTTGAACTAGTCTTAAGTGGGGTCTGCCAGTGGGCGTGCTAAACAAACCGTTCCCCTCAGTGACTGCGACTGAAAAATGTGTAATATATAACTGGGGTTTTCTTATGACTCAGATTCCACAAACCAATGTATACGTGTATGTGCACTGAGATGTGATGATTGTGTCGTGTTTAAGAGCACATTATGTAATCTAACGTCATTTTTCAGAGTTCCCAAATTTATCTTCATCCTAGTGATTGTTTTAGGAGCAAGCTTGTTTTAGGTATGGCTTTAACTTTGTTAGATTTACCTGAGTACGTTTGAGGCACAATAGAATGATTCTGTTTTGTCTTCCAATCGGTGTTTGAGGTCAGTGAGTTTGATTTGGTTTGGTTTGGGCAAGTGTATTCAATATTCTCAGCAAAAACCTGTCCATCTTTGATGCACTATGGACCAGAGCACTGAGATCTACGTACAATTAAAAGGGATTGAAGGAGATGTTCTTTTTGTTCCCAAGTTATGACTAGGTCTTATTTCCAATCCGGGGCCCGGACGAGCTGTTTGCGATAAGGAAAAAATATAAAAAAATGCATATCAAGAAAATACACAATATATGGTTCAGAGTAATTTTTCGTTTCGTGTCTTCTGTTGTCTTTCTATATCATCTTTTTCATTCCCAAAAGCTGCCCGGCCGGGCCTCGGATTAGAAACAGGACGGAAGCATTAGACATGAACACATGGTGATCTGCAGTAAGGACTCCCGATTCCGTGTCGCTGTTCCAATGTTAGGCCCACCTCGTCTTGTTTACTGTCAGTAAGCAGACTTTAAAAAAAAAATTGTTAACCGTAGTTTAGCACACTGAAGTAGCTGTTTGGCACCCCATTCTCTATTGGTTACATAGTAGGGCAGCAGAGAGAAGGCTAAAACGACGACATTTGTGGCCACTGCACCCAATCTTGGAGACTCATCGAATGACCCCTCGAGAAGTGCAGAAGTGACGTCACAAGATCGTTCATAGAATCAACAGGTCGGCTCGAATTTACGAAATCCACAAGTACCGTGACTTAAAGTTTGTGGAAGTGTCTGTTGATATTCCCATTTTATTCTTCTTCGGTCAGTCAGCCTATGAGCACAGAATAGAAGTCATACAAAACGTAATGTTGGCTACTAATGGCACTTCCCATCATAGTCGCTGGAGTACGTGAGTTTGGCGGGTCCATGGGCCCATAGGCCTAATTATCTTCGCCGAGGAACCCGGAGTAGATTATGTTTTTGGTTGAGCCGGCTGTTGTGTGGGTCTGTATGTATGTCAAGAGTATAACTCGGGAAACCTTTGATGGATCTTCATGATATTTGGTAGGTGTGTAGTGGTTGTGCAAAGGAAGGTCAAGTTCAAAAATCGTTCACCTGGCGTTTTCCAACAATACTGCAGCGGACTTTTAATTTTTCTGTGTTTGTATGTAGGCAAAGAAAGTGACGGAAACGTTGATGGATCTCAATGATTTTTGGTAGTTTGGAAGAGATTGTGGGAACGGAGGTCAAGTTTAAAAATGATTTATTTGGCGCGTTCCTACAGAACTGCAGCAGGCTTTGTGTGTGTGAGAGTTTGTATGTCGCCAGCATAACTCGAGGAGCTATTGGCGGTTGTGCATGATATTTCGTGTATAGGTAGTGATGTCAAAGAGGAAGGTCAATTTCGATAATGGGCCTCCTAGCAGGTATTTGAAGTACTGCAGCGGAGCTTCAACGTTTGAGGCCAAATTTTCTGGAGGTGTCAGGTTCATGAATTTTTGGTAGTATATAGCTTCTGGGACGGCAAGTGAGTGGTGGGAATTAAGGCCCCCTAGCTGCTTGTTTGGAACTGCAGTTGGCGTTTTTGTTAATACATTTGGAGACGAATAACTCCAGCAGGGATTGACGGATTATCATAATTTATGGCATGTGGATAGTTTCGGTGATGCCATTTATAACTGAATACTTGTCATGCAAATAAGACGATAATTTGCATAATAAATCAGGAAAGTTAATAAATTCGCCGAAAGCTTGAGGTCAAATTTCATACACGTGCTATGGTAACGATTTTTAAGTGGTGTACAGCTGTTGGGGCAGGGAGTAAGTGATGTAAGTTTAGACCCCCTAGTGGCTTGCTTAGAACTGCAGTGGGCTCTTTTTGTGTTACCTTTGGAGGCGAATAACTCGGGTAGGGTTTGATGAATTTGCATTGTTTTTGACAGGTAGGTTATTGAGGTAATGATTAACAAATAAAGACGTATGAAATTGTAATCAGGGTCTAATTAAGTGGTGAAATAGGCTTGTTTATAATTACATTTTTAAGTACCTTTTGTCGACCTATATCTAAGGACAACACCTGCTTGTCAGCAGGCCTGTGCAAATTAGATTGATGCTCTCTGGTGACCTCAAAAAACACCGGCCAAACTACACTCCCGCTGGGACGTAGCTTATATCAACAAAGGTCTGGCCCTGTGCGGGACAAGTCGAAACGATGAATATAAGGAAATGTGCAAGCAGCAGGCACTACAAAAGGCATTGTACTAAGCTTTATGTGGTTTGTAAAATGCAGTTGTATATACCACACTGGATGTGGACCACAGTCCTTCGTAGATGAGAGTAAGAAAAGGTTCTTGCGCAGATAGTGACATGACCTTACCTTAGACCTTAGATCCTCCCGCAACTTTGTTGCATAGGTCAACTTGGCTTCGGATACTTCTTCTCCAAAGGTTGCGGTCTTGTGCCGCTTCTGCCATTTCCTCCAGTGAATGTAATCCCAGCTTCTTCCCGTCGTTTTGCAGTGTTCGCCTGAGAGTGACCTTAGGCCGTCCCCTCGGACGAGTGCCTTTCGGTTTCCAGGTCATGGCGATTCTAGTTGTTCTGTGCTCGGGTAACCTCCACGCATGTCCGGCAAAGGTTAATCTTCTTTTCATTACAATTGTGCTAAGAGGGGGGACTTTTGCTCTTTGCATAAGCTCTTCATTTATAACATGGTCTCGTCATGAAATGCCAAGAATTGATCTCAGACATTTGCGTTGAAAAGTATCTAGAGCTTGTACTGTCTCTGTGGTACTTTTCCACGTCTCACATGCGTAGATAGCTGTCGGTACCACAATGGACTGGAAAAGCTTTAACTTTAAGGGTATGCTGATTTGCTTGGAAAGCCAAATTTTTCTTAAGTATTGCCACATTCCCGTGGCTTTACCAAGGCGAGTTTTGATGTCCTTTTCTGTGCCACCGTGCCTAGTAATAGTACTTCCTAGGTATGTGAAGCTGTCGACATACTCTATTTGTTTGTTGTCAAGTAGGATTGGTGTAGGGTTTTCTATGGTTGTCATGGCTTTTGTTTTTTCGCCACTTACCCTGAGACCAATCTTTCCACCTATGTTGGCTAGGTTGTTTGTGAAGTTTTGCAAATTCTCACAGCTGTTGGCCAATGCAGCTAAGTCATCTGCAAAGTCGAGGTCACTTAATGTCCCCTCGCCAAAGGTTATACCATCCCCTGTCTGTTTGGTTTTCTTCAACAAGAAATCAATAACAATAACAAACAGAAAGGGGGACAGAATACATCCCTGTTTGACCCCTGTAGCTACTTCGAACATAGGAGTCCTGTTTTTGTTTTGACACAACACTTTGAGTCTAGGTACAAGGATTTGAATACATTGATGTATTTCTCAGGTATGCCATATGATTTTACAATCCTCCACAATGTGTCTCTATGCACAGAGTCAAACGCTTTACGAAAGTCAATAAAGTTGATGGCAAGTGATGCTCTGAACTCATGGGATTGTTCAATTATGTTGCGAAGGGCAAAGATCTATTCGATAGTCGATCTTCCTTTCCTAAAACCAGCTTGCTCTTCCCTGAGAACTGTATCGACCTCGTCTTTGAGCCTCTGCAGGATAACACTACAGAAGACTTTACCTGGTACGGATAGTAGGGTCACCCCTCTCCAATTGTTGCAGTTGCTAGGGTCTCCTTTTTTTGCAAGTTTAACTATGAGACCGTGTCTCCAGTCATCTGGGACCGTTTCAGTCATCCAAATTCTATTGAAGAAGTGTGTTAGTTCACTGAGAAGACTTTCACCACCATGTTTGAGTAACTCTGCAGTTATGTTGTCAGTCCCTGCTGCCTTATTGTTTTTTAACCTTTTGATGGCTGCCTCTACCTCTCTTTCTGTTATAGGTGACTGGTCTACTTCAATACTGTTTATTACGTCACTGTCCTCAATTACTAACAGATCTTCTGGTATTGGCTGGTTTAAAACCTCCCGGAAATGCTCGACCCATCTGGCATCTTGTTCCTCATCTGATGTCAGGACTGTACCATTTTTGCTCTTTATGGGCACTGCTGTAGTTTCTTTGCTTTTAGAGTTGGTTATGTCTTTTACAATGCGATAAAGAGTGCGCGAGTCATTCCTGTCTGCAGCTTTTTGTGCTTCTTCTTGTTTTTCTTCTAACCACCTCTGTTTGTCCTTTCTACATGCTTGCTTAACACACTTGTCTAGATGACGGTAATGGGCATCATGCATCTGCCATTCACTGTTTGTTTTGGTTTGATCCCTAACAGACTTTGTTGCTTTGCGTTCGTCAATAAGTTCCCAAGTTTTGTTAGAAATCCAGCGTTCTCTCTTGGTGCCTCTGCGCCGACCAACCTGTTTCCCAGCGGCTTGGGTAATGACTGTACTTATGTTTTCCCACTGCTCTTCTATGTTTTCACTTCTCTGTAGTGACTCAAGTCTATTTTGAATGTCAATTTTGTATCGTGTATTGACCTCATTTGAGGATTCCAACTTCCTAACGTCAAAAGGTCTTGGTGTGTTGTTTTGTTTTGCTTGCTTTTTGAATTTGATTCTAAATTTTCCAATGACCAAGTTGTGGTCAGAACCGATGTGACATGAACATCCTCAAAATCAGGATAATCTTTAAAACAGACCCATGCTACCCATCAGGACCTGACCGAACTCCCCTCCAGGGTGTTTCACATTTAAGACAGAGACACGAAAAAACAGTAACAGGTCTCACAAATCTAACACCCTCCAAAAAAAAGTGAAACAGGAGGCTTTAGAGAGATATTGTCAATAGCAGTAGGGGCAAGAGTCGTGGTCACTGCCAATGTTAACATATAAGACGGAATTGTTAAGGGCGCATTCGCAACAGTAGTAGGCATTGACAGCACATGCCATGATGTCCACACCTTCCTCGTAAAATTCGACAGTGAAAGTAAATACAAGAATGATTTACCCAAATGCGGTACCCATCAAAAGATGTTCAATAAGTTCTCAGTTACGGCAAGCGGACGATCCAAGCACGGCGAGAACAGTATCCTCAATCTTTAGCATGGGGCTGTACCTAAAGTTTAAGGAAGATCACTGGACAAAACTGTTGTCCCCTTTGAGCGCAAACGGGTCGTTTTTTCTCAGGTCAGTTATAAGTTGCCTTACGTCACGTTGAATTTGAACGGATTGTATCTATTGGGATTTAAACCGTATGCAATTACAATACTGTAAACCAAAATATATGTTCTTAAAGAAATGGAACTCCTAAAACAGCTGCCTGTGTCAAAGGTTACACAACAACCTAACACAGAAGACCATGATACTTGCATTAAATGTCAAGTTCCTGAATATACTCCTACGCAGAACATCTAAAAAACATGAGAGCTGACAGATCAACACAACCAGTCGATGTCTTCTGTTTCGTGGAAACCTTCCTGAATGGCCGACAACAGACTGAAAATTTTCTGCCACAAGCAACGGCACAAGACGTCAATCCTACACAGCCGATATATTTCAGCAGATGGAGTCGAGTGCATAGCTACCACAGTCACCAAACTATGGACCACAGTTGAAACAAATCAAAGGAGCGAGTAGAAAGTTACTAGAAACAGAAGTGATCCCAACCGAGATTCGAACTCACAGGCACGCACGCCTTACTTAACCACTAGGCTAAAAGGTCGCGACCAGTTAGACTGGTCAGTTGGAGGCGCTTGAACCCCCACTGTTACACAGTCAACAGCATTAACATCTACAAACCACACTCCTTGCCTGAAGCAGCCTTGTTAATTGAATGAGCTTGAGGTGTGTTGCCAATTATTATCACAAGTAACACATGTATCAACTAAAATATGTGGTTTCATGAATTGATGAATTGATGAATTAATGAATTGATGAATTAATGAATTTCATGAATTTCATGAATTTATGAATATCATGAATTTCATGAATTTCATTCATATTATGATATAATGATATAATGATATAATGATATAATGATATTATGATATTATGATATTATGATATTATGATATTATGATATTATGATATTATGATGTTATGATGTTATAATATTATGATATTATGATATTATGATATTTTGATATTATGATATTACGATATTACGATATTACGATATTACGATATTATGATATTATTATGATATTATGATATTACGATATTACGATATTATGATATTATGATATTATGATATTATGATATTATGATATTATGATATTTTGATATTATGATATTACGATATTACGATATTACGATATTAAGATATAATGATATTATTATGATATTATTATGATATTATTATGATATTATTATGATATTATTATGATATTATTATGATATTATGATATTATGATATTATGATATTATGATATTATGATATTATGATATTATGATATTATGATATTATGATATTATGATATTACGAATTTCATTCATATCATGATATTATGATATTATGATATTATGATATTATGATATTATGATATTATGATATTATGATATTATGATATTATGATATCATGATATTATGATATTATGATATTATGATATGATATTATGATATTATGATATTATGATATTATGATATTATGATATTATGATATTATGATATTAAGATATTAAGATATTATGATATTATGATATTTATGAATTTCATGAATTTCACCAAAACTGCACCACTGCTAGATGCGGAAAAGTCACATGTACATGTACTATGTACTATGTCTTTCAAAATGTGTATGATATGGAATAAAGATTTATTCTATTCATGTATATTGACTGTACCATTTCATCATCACTTTCAACTTACAACACTGCAATATCGAACCTTTGTAGCCCATACAATATCAACATACTCATATTTTTTCATGACCAGTTATAACATATAAATTTGTATCAGCACACTCTACACATATACTAGTCCTGTACCATTAAATGATTTTTAACCCCATCTAGACTGGACTCATTCGCCCCATCATAACTTCCAAATGGTATGGTGCATGATCAAATTTGCATGGGGTGATAAGCACGTAAATATCAATCACTCTCCGTAATAAGCTTTGATTATTTGGCGAAGATAATGTGTTCGTGGAACTCTAGTTATAACTCTAATTGCGAGATGATTGTAGTTATTTGTAGGTGTGTTTTAGTTTTGATACTGGGGTGTCTTTCCCGTGAGTTCATCCAGCTGGAAGGTAGTGAACAAACGTACAGCGCTGAAGCTACTTGCATCTATAAGGTAGTTGTACTCCCTCCACCAGGCAATGACTTAAGGAGGGCTGACCGTTGTTGTTGTTGTTCACGTGCCTAGTGGCACATAGATCAGTAGGTTTCCTTGGTGTTTCAGTAGCAGGGCTGGTAGCAGGGTATATCTTTACAAGTAGTGATTACTAGCCCTTCCCTTTAAACGTCCGAACGTCGAACATGGGATCCCCATCTTACGTCCCTTCCGAAAGACTGGTGCCGCCCCAACCGAGATGTCCTGTCCCAGGAAGGACGGACAGCCATAGTACAGTACCTCGCAATGTATGCCCCAGGCGTTTTTAAGTCTTCTAGTTTGTCCTATTTGTTAATAGCTTAAGTACGTAGACGCCATCTTCGATCTCCATCGACCCCCGCACATTTCCTCCCAACTTCTGAGGAGTCTGTCTGAGCAACTACTAAACAGACTTGGAAGGAGCACTCGGATCTCCCAGAACGGTGATAACAAGGTGAGTCTGGGAAAACTACAGGTAATGACGAAAAATGATGGCGTCCAATGCTGTACGTGCGTTATATCTATCTTCATTGCTACATTAAACTTGGCAGCTTGTTTTCGTTGAATAGCAGGCAGCAATTGTTGAAAATTGAGCTAGAAACGTCCAACAAGGACGACCTAAATCCCATTTTCAAATGGAAATGGTAATTTTTTCGGTTAGACACGAGTTTAACTTAGGGAATGACTTCTTGGTGTCCGCGGCTGTACGAGCATTTCTTAAGAAGCCTGAGTTACAATTTCTTAGACGCCGGGCCAAAAAGGTTTACCTCTTCGCTGTGCGCGCAGCTGGAAAGAATCAACCACGTAGGAGTTCAAGTTCGGTCTCCAACTTCAGGGACGAACCAAAAGAAAGCTTTAAGTTCTTTTACAGAAGGCTTTTCTGTGCACTAGCTGGTGGAGAAGAAACGGGAAAATAACTTCTCAAAAGTAACGCAACTTGCACGAAATGAAGCAGTAACACCTTGATATACGCGTTGTGGTACAAACGTCTGTTCGTGTGCTTACGTCACAACACCCTCTTCACCGTAAACCGTACCGTCCCTAAGTCCACTCTACCTGAAGTTCAAGTTGCCTCAGGCTCAACGTGCTGTAACCTTGAACGCCCCTTCTCCGACAAACAATGTCGTCACTGAACTTCCTGTCCTTCTCGGGGAATCCTGGGGATGTCCCGTGTAGGCGTAGCGCGGGGATATATAAAGGACGCAGCCGATACGCACTGAGTACAGTCCACCTGAAGTTCCCCTGAAGTCAGCCTTTCTGCTAGGAAACTCCTGCCGTCGATCGCCATGGCTTTCTTCCGTACCTCGCTCGTGATTCTGGCAGTGGCGCTGCTCCTGACGACAGAGTTCACGGAGGCACGAAAGAAGCATAAACATCGCAGGAGCAGGGAGCACTCTCGGGAAAACTCACGGGAACACTCACGGGGAAGCCGGGAGGACAGCAGACCTTCGTCTGAGTCTTCGTCGTCTGAGGAGTCCGCTGAGCAGGATAACGAGCGCCTGGACAAGCTGGAAGAATTGTGAGTCGGTCTTGCTTTCTAGGAAATGCTCAGCGTAGCTTCAACCATGCTGCACTGAGCATAGAATCTGTTTCGCCGCATTCTGATTTGATGCCACTCGAAGAGAGAAGGAAAATGTCCAGACTATGCATGATGTACAAAATGACTAATAAATTGGTGGACGTAACCGACTAAGTATATAATACCAGCTAAGAAAAGGACAAGAAATTGTCATGCCTTTAAGTATCAGACTTATCAACCTAGCATTGATGTGTTTAAAAATCTATTTTTTCATAGCACGATCGTAGAGTGGAACTCGAGCTCGTTGCCACCAAGTGCCGTAGAAGCATCCTCATTTAAACAATGCATGGTTAGATATGCGAAGGTTAGACGTGGCAGGCCGTTCGGTGTGATATAACCAGCTGCTGCCGCGCCGCGTGCCTGCGAAGCTGGTGTGTTACGCCGAAGGGCGGTTATACCGGCTATATAGATACAGACACAGATACAGATACGCCTCTTTGAACACAACATGGGTTCGTGCTTGTATCGAATTCCTCTCTGCAGTGATGCAACGTAGAAGTCGTCCTTACGATAATGGCTCATGATAAGTAAGCGCCCCTCAGTTGTCCATCCTTGGTAGAAATCGGAGACATGTACAAGAGGCCCTTGGCTATTTCCAAGGATCTGGTCCGATTCTGTAAAATCAAAGCAATGGCACAAACGATACCGATTTTCGTAACAAATTATCACGAATTGTGTTCACTAGTAGTAGTAGTTCCCATAAAGGCATACCGCTCGCCAGCAATCTATTTCTAGACGTTTCATCTCGAACCTGCTTGAAAAAAAAATATATAAAAGTGCTTTTGCGTCTTATGTTGCAAGCCGCATGTTCAGACTGTATGTCGTTACGTCGGTAGAGAGTTTAGTCTAGACACGGATAAAGAGATGTATTATGCTGTCATCATCTGGACATTTCAGCATACTTCATCTTTCAATAATTTCTTTGCATAGGATCAAAAAGCAACAGGAAGAAATCAAGGCATTGCAGGACGACAACAAGACCCTGAAGGACAAGATAAACGCACAAGCAAACACCACTGATAACTTGGAGGAGGATATAGGTAAGTCGGTCCTTCCTTTAGCTGGAACAGATCTTATATAGATGTTCTTTAGTTCGTTGAAGTAACGCTGTTTTGCTTTTCAATCTATTATGTAAACAGTGAACGCAATTCAGCACTATTTAACGTTACATTTAATATGATGTGCTGCTATGTTGATTTTTATGATTTAAGTTGGAGAATGTTGACCTTACCTTCGCAACAATGTCTCCGTCTCTCCATATTCAGAGAGAACTTTATTGCGCGACTATTGTAGCAGGTACAAAGTATGGCAACAACAGTAAACAGAACAAGATATTAGTTTGGAATTTAACTATTCACTACAACAAAATGACTATCTTAGGTTTTACATGATTCAAGTTGGGCTAATTTTGAGTATCATTATTTTTTCTAATAGTAAAACAATCTTTTAGATATTTGCCTATCTTAACACTGTATGAGCTGTTGCATCAAAATATAGTCAAATCTATCTGTGGCATTGAGTTTCTTAAAATCTGAAGTACTTGAATTGAGAGAGGTGAATAACTCATCGCGTTATCATCATATTATCATCATATTTAGTGCATTCCATAATGAAGTGAAACTCATCTTCAATTCAATTTGGACAGAATGGGCAATGCAGATAACCGCCTAGTATGCTATCAATTAACATAAATCTGCAACATGACAATTACATCTGACAGTGCAAGTAGACTTCCCTGTATAATAATGAGTGTATCACTCTAAGTGGTGAATCATCTACGTACCCACGAATGTCTCACATCCTCCGCTTTTCATTTTCCTCTGGTCATCGATCTACCGTTTTAATGACCTTGATGTCTTGCTAGCTGAGTTTGACGGCCACAACAATAATGGTCGACCTGATACCTGTGTTATGCTTCGGTCACATTTCAAAGCCTGGAAAACAAAGAATAAAAGGCGCATATCAAGGATATACGTAACGTATGGTAAGGAATAATTTTTCAAAAGTTTTGTGTGTTTTGTTGTCCTTTATGTCATAGTTTTCGTTCCCAAAGACTGCCCGGCCGGGCCCCGGATTGGAAATATGACCAAAGCATCACATCGCCCTCTCAACCATACACTCTTCTTCTTGCAGATTCGCTCCAACAGGAGGTTGAGAAGTGCAAATATGACGTCATCGACCTCGCCGACAAAGTTAAGGCCCTGAAGGCAGACAAGGAGGACCTGAAGGACGCTATAGACAGTCAGAAGACGGAGCTCAGTGACCTGGGGGCCGAAGTGGAAGACCTTGCGGAGTGCTGCGCTGAGCAAGCTGCTGGAGACGACGGGTTCTTCATCCCGCTAGTACGGGGTGAGGAGGGCGAGGACGAAGTCCTTCCCAAATAGAAACAGCTTGCAGTCGAAGCGACAATGCTGTAGAATACGCTTATTGGAAACTGAACTATTTCTCGCCGCTCAACTAGTATATAAACCATTCACGGTAGTGTATAAGTAGTGTGTCCCTCGTCCTATGATTTGCAATACAACGTCCATCATGCTTCTGTGCCGTTGCGGGAAGACTGTCAGTCATATTTGAGAAAGTAAACTTATCGCATACTTGTCTTTATTGGAACGGTTGCGTTGTTCTGATTGGTGTACTGGCTGTTAATGTCATTTTTGTAGGCTTCCAGGTCAATTTATGGGATGGTTGTGCATTTCTAGGTAGTCAACTTGACGAATAAAGATCTAATTAGCCATTTGACACATCTTGACTCCTGTCGTTTCAAATAGCATGGGTTAGATAATTTCCTAACAAAAAGAAGCCACGTTAATACACTGGTAGTAGTAGAGCATGCGTATCTTCTCTAAAAGTCATGGGCTTTCATTTCGCCCAAAGCAGTATACATTTAGCGTCTTATGCTATGAAAGGCCTGACTACAGGTAAAAGTATGTGACACCAAAATCATTCAAATAAACATTTTATTCGTAGTACAAAAGATATCATATTGAATATAGAACGTGCATACATCTATAAAACGTAGTTTTTACTTATCTAGCAATTCAATCTCAACAGTATCAATATCAACAAACTTATAAATGCAATTTTCATTTTTTGAAACTTAAACGTTGGAGAAAATAGGTTTGACGGGGCAAAATTGCCCCAACATTGTGTTCCCATTGAAGCGGGTTACGGCCTGGCATGTTCATTTGGGATAAAAACATAACTTTCATCTTCATGCTGTCTGAACATACATGTATAGTTGTAGCTCTTTTTATTTGACCTGATGCATGGACATAAAGTCATTACCCATATCTCGATGTTGGTTCCAAGCGTAGAGCTTTCACTAAATGGACGTATGATATGCTTGAGTACATTTCAGTAAATGAGAAATGGACAAAATTGACTGTTTAAAGGTACTAGCATTTGCACAACTGGCATTAAAGCGGATAGTAAGTGAATGGCAAGGAACGATTTCTTCTATCATTTCACAAGTATTATCAAGTAAACAACAGTAAAAGCAGAAAGGGTATCATAAGACCCCAGTGTCATGTACAGTCTACTTTCAAACTCTTAAACATGTAGCTTCAGGAAGGACTAAGTAGGATACATACAGGTTTAAAACAACACAACTTATAAACAAATATAGGACTGCTTCTACCTAACACACAACTGGAAGAACCAAACAAAACATCTATGAAATAAATATGGCATGAGAGCAACATCCATATAAAGTTGGGGAACAAATCTTAATTACTATGTACAATTGTCTTCTCCCTCTCATAAACTGGCTTTAGTTTCCTCATCAGTAAAAAGTGTTATTTTTTCATTTCGCATATTGAGGTACCAGACCATCGACGAATGGTAGACAATGTAAAACCGACCAATACCCTGTGTGGACATGACGGTAACTTGATGAATATCAGGTTGGCCAATCTGGTCCAATATAGATTGTTTTACACTAGAAATAACAATAGTTATAGAAACCGTACTGATACAATATCAATATATGGATATGCCGGAAACTGGTTCAACATGGTGACTGAAAATGTCCTAATGTAATGATGGTCTCTTTTTAAATCAAACAATCTTGAGGACATGAACATTTCTGATATGGCTGAAATTTGCTCATGGCAGCTGAACATCATTTAGAAATGCTTTTGGTCCAGTTGTCAAACCTAGGTCAGATTAATGCTTTTATGTGAAATTCTATGTGACTCATTCAGTCAGATGGATGTGTTTTGTAATAGGTATGCACTTAAAAGCTTCCTATGCACTCTAAATGCCCAGTAATCTTTCAATGAATTCAACAGTTTACTTGACTTGTGATACTGGCTTTGAAACGACTGACAGCACACATGAATAGTTGAAATTGAAAGGGTCTCCTTAAACATAAAAAAAACAGTTCGCTGTTGTGCATGACTCCTGCTCTTCACAAGGCCACTTGAGCACTGTTTTGGTCAGAACATCATTCCCTATTTACGTGTAAAAATACCTTTGTACATTCTAGCTTACTGAATTTATCCACAAAACTTTTATAGAAGTTTAAAAGACAATATAAATATACTGGCCTTTGTCCATGTTAAGTTTTGCACAGGTAAGAGGTGCTTTCCTTGTCAATGTATTTGAAGATTCTAAACTTGCTCTTGTCCGGTGCATTTTCCAACATTCATGACAAATACAAATACTTTACTTCAATAGTGATATTTGGAAATACCCATTCTTGATCACTGTCAGCCTAGATGTTGTGTTCTTATGACTTCAAGAACTGGAACAAACTCTACTGTACAGAAAATGTCTTGTGTTTTACCAAACGCAGAACTACGATGAGGACAAGTCAATGCTGCAAGGTGCACTGAAGGGTCCCACCCTGCCATACACATCCATAGCTCTCACAGCAAAATGGTAGGTGCTCCCCGGTAGGAACTGAGTGAGGGTACAAGCCATGGGGAGCGGTAAGGCTTTCACATCCCCAATCTTCTTCCACAGCGCAGTGTTGGGCTGTCCGGTGCCTTCTTGGTAGGCGAACAACTGGTAGCAGTCCACTGTTGGAGCGTGCGGGTTTGGCGGCTCGGTGACATTCCACGACAACACGATTCCGTTCCCCGCCCTGGCGATGTGAAGGGTGGTCCTGTGGGGGAGGGGGAGGCTGGCGTACTGGGGGGGTAGCTGTGGAGGGAGCGGGGGAGGTTGTGGGAGGGGGGCAGGGTGCTGGTTGTTGCCTGGGTGGGGGTGGTTTGTTGGCTGCTGTGGCTGCTGCTGGAGAGGTGGTGGCCTTTGTGGGAAATTTTGTTGCATAGGTGGCCTCATCTGTTGAACCTATTGGTGGATAAGAAGTTCATGATAAGTTACACAAAAAGCTGGAGTTAGTTTAGAGTTAGCCCTGATACAGATACAGAGACTAGTCAAATCAGCAGTTACAGCCTCCAGTGAAAAAAGGGTGACACAGATGTACATGGACACTTAACATGAGTGACAGTGCCTATATACATGTACATCAGGAACCATCAACCCTTGTTACACAAGGACTGGAGGTGATACAGACTTCCAGACACCTTTGACCCCTTACTGAAGTCACATGTCTGTAAGGTCACATGTCAAAGGTAGCAGGTCAACTACCTTGAGGAAGGCCACAGAGACAGCTGAAAATATGATTGGTGTTTTTTTTCATTGAAAAGCATGTTCAGGGTTCTAGCTTTTGCATTTTAGCATATCGGGCCACCTCATTATCCTTTGCGACTACCACGCTAAATTTAGGACCATAGCGCTTATTTTCGACTGGCAGAAGTTGTGTTATGTCAGACCAAATGCTAAAAATGTTGATATTGCCCTGAAATTTAAGAATTTAAAAATGCAATATAACTTTGTTCAAATTTTCAAGTTAGCCATGGAAAAACATGTACATACTGAAGTTTTTAAGAGAAGCAGTAGGGTTCGCTATCAGGTTTTACTGACATTCTACTTTATTGTATATTATGCACCCAAAATTCTTTCTGTGCACCTAGAATTTTAAGCTATTCCCAAAGATGGATTTTGAGCCCTTAAAACATTATGCCAAATTAGTAACATTACACTGGACATTGTAGAGAGTACCTGAGCAGGGTTGCTGGAATGCAACAGAGGTGGTGGCGCCGGCCTGGCGACTACAGCTGGCCCCGCCGGCCGCTGGGCCTGCATCATGTTGGTGGGCGGCTGAACCTGGTGGAATGGCGGTCGATAACCTTGCACAGACTGCGGCATCTGGTGTCTAGCCTGCACCACCATGTTGGGCACAGGGTGACGTTGGGGCTGGAGGAAGACAGAAAGAGTATGCACCATGTTAACCTTTAGCACACTTAAGTAGCCATTTGGTACTTAAATTCCTATTGGTTACAGAGTTAGCTAGCAGGAAGAAGGTTAATCCTTTTCTAATACTACTAATATGCAAACAGATGTTTGACTTTGGATGCAGGCAAGGCAAGCAGAGGAAAAAGCATTCGGAAGGTTTATGAAATGGTGCAAATGGGCATGCCAAAGCGGGTGACACAGAATCCTTACCTAATACTACTAATATGCAAGCAGATGCATGACTTTGGATAGCAGCAGGCAAGGCAAGCACAGGAAAAAGCACGCGAAAGATGTATGAAATGCTGCAAAAGGACATGCCAAAAGACTTAATGACACACACAAGACCACTTGTGTCTTTCTGGACCACTTTTACATAGGCAGACATCTAATTTTACACAGACATGTTCCTTGATGGTGTCTTAACAACGTGCATCATTTACCTTTAGTACGCAACAGCAACATAGGAAATTGTTGTTAATTATGACATTATAGCTTCCAACCAATTGTGAAAAGAAAGTGCATTAGTCTTCAAAGGCTACCAGAGGAGAAGCAAGAATTTCAGTTTTTTTGCTTTTATTTTGCCACTCTTTTCCGAATCAGCCGCAAAACCAGCAGCGAAACCCCATCAACAATGGCTCTCCATATATCGGGTCCATGGCAGACAGGCCTCAATAAGCAAGAAAGGGAGGGCAACAAGCATGAAATACGAGGCAACAGCAGCAGCAATGGCAAGCTGGTATTCCAAGGCAGGCACCTGAGTGAAGTGGTTGTACAGAGGATTCCCATGCTGTGACGGCTGCATGCTGCAAGGACTCAAGATGGATTCCACAACATGTGCTGGCTACAGAAAGACAAAAGTGGAGCCTATGGCATGCAGAAGACTGCACTACAAGAATCTCTTATAGAATTTAAAGTCAGTGTTACACAACATGATAGCACTGGTGTAAAAACTATAAGCTGCAAATACAAGTGCACGTGCAGGTATGCAGTAAATTACTTTAACTAAAGTTTGAGCTGGATTACTGTGTTAACTGTAATGCCCCTACTTTTGCAATGTAACATACATCTGTAAAAAAGAAAAGGCTTTAAACAATAGATATCCTTTAATTACAGGACTTGAAGAAGTTTTCATGCAGCTCCAGTGTGGTCAAAAAGGATTGCAGTGAGAAATACGTCAGTTGGCTTGAAGTTTAATCCACCCCACATATGCATTCTTTAGTTACAGGTTTTGTTTGATATGATGTCTACATAAAAGGAATCTACAAAATAAATGTATAAAAGAACAATTCATACCTTCTTATAGAAAAGACCTCTTTTAATAGTTTTAAAAGGTTGCTTAATAAAAGGGGATCAAAGTTCTTTGTACACAATCAGATCTACTCCAGTCATGAACTGTGATTAAAGGGGGATACAAGCTTAGCTATATGTTTAGGGCTATATTCTTAGCAGCAACACCTAGCAGCAAGTATATCCAGTCACTATTTCCCAAAGTGAGGCAGCAAAAAAGACTACAAAAATGTTTTGGATATGTATGAAGAACTCTTAAACCCAGAAGGATATTTAAAGACAACCACAACTTGTACAGTGCCTCCATATCGCTCTTACATCATACAGAAGGTAGCAGATAGACTACCAAAATGTTAGCAGGTAATAATTTTTGGAATGTGTAAGATTTATGCCAATTTGCATAGTGATTTGTGCATTTTTCATAAGATTTGTGTGTTTTTGCATAGTGATTTGTGCGTTTCTCATGAAATTTGTACGAATCTCATAAAATTTGTGCCAATGCTTTGGCACCCCTGCATTAGGAAAGACAGACACAAATTGTACAGTTCCTCCAAGCCAGTTCAGTCTCACCTGTCCCACATAGGCAGTAGTTGTGACAGCAGGCGGCCTGAAGGTGCCGGACGTCTGCACCCGTGGCATCACTGACTGGCCCACGTAACCCACCGAGTTTTGCGGCACCTGGGCCAGCACCTGGACTGGCGGTCTCTGGTAGGTCGGAGCAGTCTGAGGCATGGAGTGCAGTGGGTTCTGTCCCATCTGCTGCACAGTGGTGGTAACCGTTCGAAAGTTCGGCGGCGCCTGGATCGTTCGCGTGCTGTTTACGATGGCCTGGACAACTTCGGAGATGTTTCTTGCGGGCCCGTTATTGGTGCTGATGGCGACGGACACGGGTTGTGGGTTGTTGAAGGGGCGTACTTGAGAGGTCGGACGTGCCTGGGACGTGGGTGCGACAGTGTTGGGAACAGGTGATGGTTCCACCACGGCTTTCAGGAGAGGCGGGGGACCTGCGCCAGAGGGCTTCCTTCCTTGGTTGGATGCCTACATCCAAACAACAACAAAGTTCAGAGTTACTCTGACACAGCAGATTGTGAGTTAACATATTCAGTGACAATACATTGGGAAAAATCAACAAAGATGAAAAATAACATGTAATTTCAACAAGCACATGCTTCCCATATTTAGGAGATGTTAATGTTTGGTTTCATTATCATGTGAAATCATCGTTGGTTATCATTACCAACATACTGTGAAATCATCATTGATCAAATCACTTCAGTTAGAATCAATGGTGTTCCAATTTATACCTTCAGTTAGAAGTAGAAATTAAAAGTTTCTGGTTATGGTGATTGGAAATACAGTGGAAAACTTAGGTCGTCATCATTTGTAAAGTTTCAACCATCAAGTTCATCATGTACCTGAGAGCCATTCGTCCCTGTTTCCTCTGCATCTTCAGTAAGGTCGATCACTGCATTAACCCTCGCAGCATCTTGAGACGGTACCCGGGCTTTCTCTGGAGTTTTCTGTCTTGCAGGAGGTGCTGAAATAGTAAGACATACAGACCATCAAGGACATGGAAGGAATGCTGTACAATATGTATGGGCATCTTGTTAAAATTTGAAAAATTTTGAGGAAAAGATGCTGCACTGGACACTCATTCTCCAATTTCAAGGCATACCGGCCAAATGTCAGGTACATTGACAGACTTCTTTTGTAACAAAGGAAGATTCAGGTAAATGTCTCCTATCTTGAAGCTTTCAAACTTTTTTTTTTCACTTATAAAGCACCTGTTTGTTTTAGACACTCTAAAAGTAAGATTTCTAAAAGATGAAGATAAAAAAAATGACAAAAGAAGAATTGTTCCAGTTTTGATTGGCTCTGATGCCTTTGCCTGGTATCCATCCTATTTCAACACCAGTAAGCTCCTCCAATGCTTCCAAAATGTATTGGCATTTATTGATTGCATTCAGAAGCAGTGTAATGGGAGAACAACCTTCCAAATGCCTGTTTGATCCCCATTACTATTGTTACAGAGGACCATGCAACTCGGAGCCAACCATATGGCTTGTATCTCAAGCATATATTCAAAAGGTGATTGTTTCTCCATCAACGGGTTTCTGACAATTTGTCAGGGAAGCAGTTAGATGATCTACCCAGAGCTAGAATAAGATGAATAACCATGATAATGCACAACAAAGTGATAACAACTGCACCTGCTTGTGTCGGTTGGCGATATGGAGGTTGTGAGTTAACACTGCTGTTGTAAATTGTTGGGCTGGGTCTTGAGGTGCGTGGAGGGGGAGGGGGTGGGGGTTGGTGCACCAGGGTGGGGATGTTGTGGGGTGGGTTAGGAACACCTGTATGTGGGATGTGAATATGCATAAGCATTCCAAGCAACCCATAGTAAACCAAAGGCACAGAAGAGAGAACCCATACATGCCTGACAAGTCCTGCAAAATACAAGTACAGGCAAACCTGGTCGGGCAACCATCTGGCAAAGGCACCACTTCAAGTCACATTAGAACAGTCCCGTCCACTTTTACATTCTAGTTAAACCCACTCTGTGCTGAGCAACCATCTGTCCTCAGCAACCATTGTTCCACAGTCCCTTGAGAGGTTGCTGAATCCAGGTTTGACTGTACTTAGTAGAGCCACTACCAAAACTAGACTGGCCGTCATTTGCTTTAAGAGCAAATTCAGGATGTTTCGCCCATACTCCTCATGCAAGAAGTGGGCTGTCCCAAAATAAGTCCTGGGCAAATGCAAGTTTCTGCATAATTTATGCAAATGAGGTCCTCATGAGCATAAGTAATGTCCAGGTGCTTTCACCTTTCCTACATGTACCTACATGTTCAAGATGACATCCGCAGCTTTTACAGTAAGGGGAATACAACATCATGCATAAATTATGCAAGTGAGGTCCTCATTAGCATATGTTATGGCCAGGTGTGTGCACCTTTCCTAAAGGTACCTACATCTCAAATATGACATCTGCAGCTTGTACGGTAAGGGAAATACAAGTTTCTGCATAAATTATGCAAATGAGGTCCTCATTAGCATGATTCATGGCCAGGTGCGTTCACCTTTCCTAATGGTACCTACATCTCAAATCTGACATCTGCAGCTTTTCCGGTAAGGGAATTACAAGTTTACGCATAAATTATGCAAATGAGGTCCTCATTAGCATAATTTATGGCCAGGTGTGTTCGCCTTTCCTAAAGGTACCTACATCTCAAAAATGACATCCGCAGCTTTTACGGTAAGGGACATACAACTTTATGCATCGATTATGCAAATAAGGTCCTCATTAGCATAATTTATGGCCAGGTGTGTTCGCCTTTCCTAAAGGTACCTACATCTCAAAGATGACATCCGCAGCTTTTACGGTAAGGGCCATACAACTTTATGCATACATTATGCAAATTAGGTCCTTATTAGCATAATTAATTGTCAGGTGTATTCACCTTTCCTATAGGTACCTACATCTCAAATATAACATCCGTACCATGTAACATAAGGTACATATAACTTTCTGTAATACCATTAGTAGAGGTACCCCCTGACATCTGCTTGGTTTTAACTCCCAGACAGGGGAAGTGTAGGAGGGCTTATGTTACAAGATGACCTAGTTGTGAGAAAATAACCAAAAATTCCATCAAAAAATTGCAAAATAAATGATTTTCAAGTAGTGTATACCCAAAAAAATAATGGGGTCCTTTGGGTAAATATCCAATGCACAACTAAACCAAATTTCAGGTCCTTAGGTTTCAACACCAGGGCACTGGAGGCCATAATGTGCGACTTTTGTCGGAAAATGACCAAAAAACCTCGATAAAATCATTTTGAAAACTTATATCAAAAAAATTTTTAAAAGGGTCTAGGGGTATACACGTACTCTACCTCCATACCAAATTTCAGCTAATTTGGTCGACGGACGACCGAGAAGAAGCGATTTGAAGATTTGACAGGAGAAGAAGGAGAAGAAGGAGAAGGAGAAGAAACGTGACAAAAACAATATGTTTCCTTGGCGAAACATAATGATCAAAAAACCATAATACTAACATGTACCCACAAACTAATATAATGATGAGTCCAAAGATGTGACCATCAAAAAGGGTATCACCCATAGAATGCCGCATGTGCTATCTAATACTGCAAGGGCAGTAGTCGACCAACCCAGCAGACAACACAGTGTACCAACACACCTGTAGGAGTTGTCCTTTGACTAGACACTGCCTGTGGCTGGGAAGCAGGCTGTGGAGGTGGAGGTTTCGGCGCCATGGCAACTTGTGGTTGTGGTGGACCCACCCTCTGGACGCTGCTGCCGCTGACGGCCTCAGTTGCTATGGGAACACGCTGTACCGGCGGAGGGTGAGTGTACGTGGGCAGGGGAGGCTTTGGAGCAGCCTGCTGCCTGGACGCAACAGATGTCACCTGTGGATGCAACAATTCGGAGCTTGAGCAACTTTTTATTCTATCTATATCATTCTACTAACCTTTAAGGTAGATCACAGTTTCAACTGTGCGCATGTGCGGTGTGATGTTTGGTGGTATAAGGTCAAAGTTTAACCTTCTCCCTGCTGCCTAACTATGTAACCATAGGGAATTGGGTGCCAAACGGCTATCAAAGTTAAGGCCCCTTGTATATAGATAATGTGTGGCCAGGGGCCTTGAATAAACCACAATGCATGACACTGTAAGGTGGCTTATTGACACTGTAATAGAATCATTCACTGGTAGAACATCGCTCTGCAACGGTAAAAAAATACTAGTAGTGTGCTTTGAACATGCATCCAGCCCTAAGTACACCATAATTACAAACATTGATCTTTTGTTTTGCAATTTTGCCTTACGTTTGCTTAACCTTTTTACTGCAAGGTTTTGACTGACACACCTGCGAAACACAGTTGTGCAGGCCGACGATAGCGGGCTGCTGAGGTGCAGTTGCGTTCGGCTGCAGTGGCGGAGGAAGCATGTACGAGGAAGCCTAGCCAGAAGGAAGCATGTACGTTTTTCAGACACTTGCATGTACTGTAGGGCTGTGTACTTGTACTTGTACCTGTAAACTATTTAGGTAAAGGTCTGGACCTGAACAAACTAATACACGAGCAAAAAAAACATTTTTAGATTAGACACTGGTAAATCACTCCTAAAAGACGCCAGTTTTGACAAATTAGCACTTGACAATAATTATTATAGGAAACCTTGTAAAATACTAAAAACTCTTGCTTTGTGATTGAGAATATGTAAATCCTCAACAATTTACCACACAAATAAAAAGCCAGTTGGCTACATCTATACTTAACTATAACTTACAAATAATTTGCCAAAAATTGTACCTATACACTTGTACCTGAATTTCCTTTTAAGTATACACAGCCCTAATGTACCAGTCCTATGTACAAGTCTCCTTTGCAGCCATGGAAAATGTGCAGTTCTTGGCATAGTGTAGCAAAGAAGGTGTTCTGGTGCCTTCATACCATCATTAAGATATATATCACCCAATAATCTTAAAGGCAACCAAAGCAATATTAGGGCCCAAAAAATGGACATAGAAAAAATGCTGATATCTTTATGGTAGTGACATTTACTAACACTGTTTAGCACATATGTGTATTGTGTAATAACTTCAGACTTTGAGCATTTTAAAACCATGCAAAAATGTGCTGTATAATGATCCCCTTAGTTTTGCGAGCCTACAAAAACTCTGCCGATGATTTTCAGTGAGTTCTCACATTACAACAACGTCATATTTTTGCATCATACAATTCATAGACGTCGCTATACGTTGTGATAGTGTTGTTTGAACTAATCATGTATAGAAATTACTAAATAAATTGACTTTCAAAATCCGATTTTCGGGCCCTAATATTGCTTGGGTCAAAGCCACCCATCACCAAATTTGTACTGATTCACTCTTCAATAAACCTACCGCAAGTTTTGGTGCTGGTGCTGATGTGGAACTTACGGTTGGTCCACCTGAAGTTTGGGAACTAGAAGCTTGAGCAGTGGGCTGCTGATGCTGCTGTGGAGTAAAAAGAGAGAAATTGGATTTGTTTCAGTGACTGCCCCCTTATCTTATGGCAACTGTAGAGATAACGATTTTACTTTAATAGAGAAAATCGTCACTTGGAACTGCTATCTTCTCCTGTAAAGCCGCAGTACATTTTTCAGATGTACAAAGATATTTTCAGATGTACAAAGATATACAAGAGGGTAATGTTTGCAAGCAAATGATAAACATTTCCTTTATCACAATGGAATGACACTTAACACCAAAAACAAGTACATGTATGTCAAACTAGTATCATTCACTCAATCATTACCTCCGGAAACGGAGGTATCTATCTTTAGGTCTTTTTTTTTTGTTTATCTTGGTCTGTGTCCTGCTGGCCCGGGTCCAAGTTTGTTCATGGCTGAGTTGTAATCAGCCACTGGCAGGATGCCATGGTTATGCTGGCCTGTGTCCAAAATTTTCACCATGCAGTGCTGTAAATGACCAGTAGGAGGCACTACTGCAACACTGATATACAATCACTTAGATGGACATGAGAGGTTCCTACCGGCATCAGGTCTGCCTGTACACCAACGTCCACTGGCCTTGGACCTCCTATTGCTCGACGTCTCTTCAGCTCTCTCTTCAACTTATCCTGTTCTTGGTTCATTGTCACCAATTTTTGCTGAGACATACAAAGAAATATCCAGAAAAGGATTTAGAAGGATATTGGTTTATGTTGATGGGAATCATGTCTTGACTCTTGGCAATCATCAGGTATCATTTATGTTCTCTAGAATTATAGCGAATC
The DNA here is from genome assembly GCA_035149815.1 of Branchiostoma lanceolatum. NCBI lineage: Eukaryota > Metazoa > Chordata > Leptocardii > Amphioxiformes > Branchiostomatidae > Branchiostoma > Branchiostoma lanceolatum. The sequence goes on from CM068873.1 coordinate 9,864,128, forward strand.
TGTATTGCTGATGAGCATTCAAAAGCTAACACACTGTGACTGGTTAATCTGAACATAAGAGGAGTTTGAGCTTGTTAGTATATGTTAATGAGCCTGTTATGTACAGTGTATCAGTTTTCTCAGCCTCATTCAGTTTAGAGTTTTGTGATTTTTCTCACCTTCAACTTCTTGGTTAACAGTTTCAGCCGCTTCCTTTTTTTCTGATTTGAAAAAAATGAAAATGAAAAAAAATATCATCCCCAAAATGTTCATATTTTGGTACCAATAGTTGAAAAGAAAGTCTTCCTAGTTGTTAAGTCTTTATTGAAATATCTTGAACCGTAAGCCATTATGTAAAAAAAATTGGTTCCATGGCTTTCATGCATTAGAAGTTTCTGCACAGTGGATGCAGGCATTCTGCATGCCCAACCCACCACTTTTCGGCAAATATCTGACAACCAAGAAATTTCATTGGTGTGGCCTAAGCTATGCATTCTGGTTAAGTTAGTAAAAGGGGAGACAGAGGAGATTCAAGAATTATTTGTTGCATGATTTCCAAAGAGGTATAAATTTCAAGTACACAATTCTTGTTTCTGCTTGTTTCTAAGGCAGTGTGTAAGTAAGTGGTAGTGCAGGTTGTTAAAATGCAGCTTTCAGGAGCTTTATCAGGGTTTCTAACAAGCAAAAGATCAATAGCATGCCTAAAATCTAGGGTGTGTATTTTACCATCATCACATCTAACATTGTCTACATGAACTAAACCTGGCATACCTGCAGTTTTCTGGCATACTCCTCCCAGCCCTTGCAAACTTTGGTCAGCTTGGCAACTCTGTCCTGAAACTGCTTCATTTGGCTGTTTGCTTTGGCCGTACAGTGAGCTACCTTGTCTTCCACCATCTAGAGAGGCGAATTTTTAACATATATGTCTTCAAGTTCAATGATTGCAAGCTCATGATCATGCCTTGCAACTTGACCAGGGCTCTAAATTCATTTTTTTGGAATAGGTGCACCTAAACTTAATTCAGGTGCACAGAAAAGAATTTGGGGTGCACAGCATGAAATACTTAGAATGTCCGCAAAACACGATTACAAACCCTACTTCCTCTCTAAGAACTTCAATTTGTAATTCTAATGCTAACTTCAAATTTTGTAACAACCAATACATCAAAGTACAATAAAGGTGTATATTGCTTTTTCTGCTACTTAAATTCCAAGAATATGCTGTATACTACTACTAGTGTACAATAGTACCTTTATCCCATAGCCTACAAAAATATCTAGGTGCACTGGTGCACCCACCATCAAAAATTAGATGCATAGCTCCAATTTTGGTTGCACAAAAGTGCACAATCATGCACCCAGTATTTCAAGCCCTGTTGACATAAGGCTGTCAGATCCTAACATATTGCAATTTGATTGTTGACTTAATTTAATCACATTAATGCCTACAGAGAAATTTAAAAAAAAGTTTCAAGCAATGAAGGTGTATATTGATGAAAAAGATTATCTGACAGATAAATCCTAGACCTTTTTGATTTCCTCCCTTCCCAACAGCTGTTGCTGCTGTGCTGTGGTGTTACATCCAACCGATCTTGTGACAGGAACACTGTTACATCCAACTGATCTTGTGACAGGGACACTGGCTGGAAGATGCCTGGTGGGTGGTGTGCTAGTAGGACTGTGAACTGCAGGGGGGAGTGAGGGAGGACTGTATCAAGAGTGCACACTTTGTTTGAATATTGTAGCCAAATCCTTTCATCAGAACAGTGAGACTGCATTCATCAGTGCTGAATTTTGTCAGGACAGTTATTTTCTCACTCAACAATTTATCTTTGTACTAAAGTTTCAATTTTCTGACTCTACAAAGAATCGCCCAAAGTAGGTTATCCTGCGATTTAGACTTCTATGTCTATGATATAACATGACCTATCCATCTATGAGAAGACCCCTTTCTCATCCAATGGCCAATATCACATTTTAAGACAAGTAAACAAACAGGAAAGCATGTGTTGACAGCTGGCAGGTGTTTCAGGCCCTGAGAATAAAACTATGTGTACAGTATATATAATGGCAAAGTAATTGTGAATGAGCTAAGAGCATAAATGGAACATTATACAAATTCGACAAACTTTCAAGTGATTTTTTTATAAAGATCACTGACATACAACTGTTGAGGCATAAATAAAAAGTATGTTTTAGCCAATTTCATGCACTATCTTAAGGTTTAACATGCAGAAATGCATCTAAACAATCCAGACATTTTGCCTTACATATCTGACGAATACTTGATAAAATAAAATCAACAATACTTAAGACCTGTAGCAAGCTTACCTGGACTGGTTGCCACAGTTCTATGTACATATGCTGAAGAAGCACCGTTGGCTAGCCTTGGCTTCTTTGCGTCTTGCCCAGGGTTTGGTTCTCCCTCTCTCTTCCTTCCCCCATACAAACCCTGATCTTGCTGTACAGAGGACTGATCTCCAGTCAATGGATTATCATCAATGACAACTGCGACTGGTTCTACATCCGATGTGGTCTGGGGCTGCTGCTCATCGGAGCCAGCTGGCAATCTACCATTGGCTGGAGGGGTTCTGCTCTTTGGCGGGTTACTGACAGCCCCGCTAGCAGCCATCAAAGGCAAGGAAGTGCTTGAAGACTGGTTTGGAGGACTGCTTTTCCCAGAGGTCGATGTAGCTTGTGGTTCTGATGCTAGAGTGTCTGTGTATAACACAAAGAGCAAAACCAATTAACCATGGTAATAATGGTAATTCAATTTCAAAAGAAAAATCGATTTGAAATATACTTGTAATAGTTTACAGAAATTTGTATGATAAAAAGTTATGCATATGTTTTTATATACCTTCCACAATTACCACATCATTCTCCACTGCACCAGGTCTGGAAGCTGTCTCAGTTGGGTTGTTTGCAGCACCTGTTGATAATGAATGAAGTCCTATGTGACTTTTTATTTAAAACAAATCTTACTATCAAACCTCATTACGACTGAAACATGTACAAAGGACTCTACCCTGCAATTCATAATCCAACTTTCAGATAAAGGTAATTTGCAGATACCTACATGTAAATGGCAGTCTTCAATGCAATGAGCAAAGACCTGATTTTCCTCTAACTTCTCACTTTACAAAATTGCAAACGACATTTGTGCAACATGCACTAATCAACACAATTGTCCATAGTCAGACTAGTTACTTGCATGTTCTAACTTCTCATCATCTGACCTGTTTTATTGGTCCCCTTTGCTGTGGCACATGGCACTGGTGGACTTGTATTCTGCACTGGTATCAAAGGTGGTGGAGGTCTAGATGCATATGGATCACTTGTTCCCTTAGTCGAAGTCTTTGTAGGGTTGGACTGGTGGTGTTTAATCTGGCTTGGGGCTTCCTTTGATGATGAAGATGGCACCTTACTTCCAGATGGTAAAGTCTGATTCACTGGTGAAGAAATGGGCTTTGATGGGCCAGTGACCTGACTGCTAGAGGCAACCTCATTTTGTACTGGAACAGAGGGTTGTTTGACAGGTTCTGGTGCAGTAACTTGTTGATCCAGAGAACAAGCCTCCCTATCTTTAGCTACAACTGGCATCTCTGAACCAGTGACTGGACTGGTTGGTGAAGAAGGCTTGTCTACAGACATCTGTTGGCTAGAAGACAAAGAAGCCTCTGTAGGTGAAGAGGGTGCTTGTTGAGTTGAAGTGGAAACCTCACTGGCCACTGTGATCTTTTGTTTAGCTGAAGTAGACTGCAGAGGGGCTGAGACAGTTACAGCTTTGCCTGAGGCATCCTGAGGTGCATGCCTGACTGCATCAGACACCTGGATGTTTGAAGCCACCATCTGTCCAGATGAAGCAAGTTCTTGATGGGTCGAAGTAGTTTCTGGCACAGAAACTTGATTAGCTGTAGCTACTGCCTGGTCAACTGTAACAGACACCTGGCTGGTTGGAGCAACAACTGGCGGAGAAACATGGCCGCCGGTAGGAGCCAATTGTTGGAATGGAACTGAAGACACACTTGTTGTAGGCTCGGTCTGCTTGACAATGGGCTGACTGATGGAAGTCATCTGTTGTACAGAGTCTTTGGCAGAAGCAGAGACAGGAACCTGACAGGTAGAAGCTGCAACCTGCTCCTGGACATGGGTCTGATTTGTGACAGGAACAGTCTGCTTGGCTGAAGCCATTACAAGCTCTGTTGGGTCAGGCTCCTGCTGGGTTGGTGATGGCATCTTGTGACTGCATGTTGTAGAAGAAGGCATCTCTTTGGCTGGAGTGGAAAGTTGATTAGATGATTGGGAAACCTCTTGCTTGGGAGGAACCTCTTGCTTGGGTGGAACCTCTTGCTTGGGAGGGACCTCTTGCTTGGGAGGAACTTCTTGCTTTGGAGGATCTTCTTGCTTTGGAGGAACCTCTGGCTTGGGAGGAACCGCTTCATTTGAAGAAAAATACTCCTTTGAAGAAATATCTTGCTTCATAGAGATTACTTTCGTTGATAAAATCTCCTGCTTTGAGGAAAGCTCTTCTTTGGGAGAAATCTCTTGCTTTGGAGCAATCTCTTGTTTTGTAGTTGATACTTGCTGCTTTACTGTGGGAGCCAGCTTAGCTTCTGCAGTGACTGGCTTCTTTTGGTCTGGTGCATCACTCGTGGTAGAAAGCTGGCTTTCATGTTTTAGATGTTGGTCTGCATTGTTTTGTTTCACCAGTTTTGCTACCTTGTTAGGGATATTATTCAAGGGTTTTTCATCTGTTGCTTCCTTTACACTAGTTATAGTTGTGGAGGACTTCTTTGGTGTTGAGTCATGGACAAATTTGTCACTATCTGCAACAGGAGAGGATGTGGACTTCTGTGGCACAGTTTCAGCACCATATACTGAAGAGTTACGTGTCTCAGATGCATTATTTATTCTTGCAACTTTTTCATCACTTCTGTCTTCCTTTTTGTCATTTGTCGAAGTCTTGTCAGAATACAATAGGGCCTTTTCGTGTGATGGTGTCGGAGCAGCTTTGTCTGAAGAAAGCTTTATCGGCTTATCAATGGCAACTGTTTTGGACTCTACTCTCCCACTATGATCTAATGAGACAGTCATCAACTCATTTGCAATGCTAACATCATTAACTCTCACACTTCGAAGTGAACTGCATTTTTTCTTAGGTTTCTGGCCATTCACAGTGGTGGTGCTATTTTGTGCTTTGGTCTCTTTTCCCGATGTACTGGATGTGCTAGATGTACTGGATGGTATTGCTGGCTTGGTACTTTTAGACTCTGCCTGCTGGGCAATACTGCAAGATGCTGAAGACTTGACATCCTCTTTGGACACAGAGTTTGAGGCTTGGCTTCTTGGTTTCCCCCCATTTTGTTGCGTTTCCTTCTGCGCTAGCTTTCTCTTGATGGAATGGGTTGACTTTTTAGCCACAACAGGCAAGTCCCTCTGTGGCAAAGAGGCATCTTTGCTGACCTGATGTGCGTTGGAATGGTTTGATGAGGAGCCAAAAGATTGCTTGTCCACCCTTTCCCTTGCACCTGCACTCCTGGAGGTGGCATCTGTTACTGTACTTTCCCTGGAACCAGAAGTCTTCTTTTGTAAAGCAAACACTGGCGATGCCTCCAGTCGAGGTGTTTTCTTTGGTGGTTCTCTGGACGTAGATGTAGACGTAGAGTTTAGCTTGGCCTGGAAACCGGCAGGTTTGCTTGTGGATTTTTTTGCCACTTGCCTTTTGACAGGTTGGCTGCTAACTGATAATGACCTGGAAGCTCCTGTGGGGCATTCAAATTGTAACAGTTATTCTTCTGCTATAAGCTTAAGCTCATACATGTGTAATTAAATTTTTTCACCTTTCTAGACCAGTGATGAGTGAATAGAATGATAAGTCAAATGATAGGATGTCAAATAGTTTTCCTGACCAGAAGGTCCCCAGCCTCTACCTACTGAGCAAGTGATTGATGAGACCAGATAAATACCTACATTTGTGACATTTTTTTGTGCCTGAGGCAAGATGCCATGCCTGAAAGCACTTATTGTGCTCCAGTGCTCTAATAAGTTGCAAGACTGGTTGGGTGACATGTCTAATTACATGACATAGATGTTGCTAATCAACAAATTGGACAGAAAACCTTCTACTGCTTTGTTCCCTCAAGGCTCAACATGAATTCACAACCATACAGTACTGTGCTTGCTTGAAATTCTAGGCCTGGGAAAGAAAAGTTTCATTTTGCACAACTTTCCAGTAGAAAAAGGCTTACATTTTTTTATGGAATGAGTGTCATTGTTCATCATAGTGGCATCAATCAGTATAGCAAGGATGGGTCAAAGTTCAATTGCTACATTTGTTAACATGAAGTTTTATTTTGCACCGCTTCAGATTTGCTTGAAATTCTATGTCTTGAAAAGTAAAGATTCATTTTACACAGATATTAGACTATCAGAAAAGTCTGTGGAATGAGTATCATTGATACACTGTTCAACACTGTGGCATCAACTAGTCTAGCAAGGGCAGGTCAAAGTTCACTCTGCTACATTTGTTTACTTGTATTCTGCACCTGGCCATGTCGTTAGTGCCACCAGTTTTAAGGTGTGAATTTAGGTGTGAAAGTGCAAGAAGTTTTATTTTGCAAGGCTTAAAATTTGCTTGAAATTCTAGGCCTTGGAAAGTTAAGTTTCATTTTGCACAGCTTTCTAGCAGGAAAGGCCTGACATTTCTGTGGAATGAGTATTATTGGTACATTGTTCATTGTTGTGAATCTGTCTACCAAGGATAGGTCAAGGCTGCATTTGTTAACATGAATGTGTGCAACCAGGTTCTTCAATTATAACATTTCAAAATGCACTACTGGAAATAGGGAAATGTTCTAATCATCTGATGTCTTGTAATCTCCAACTTATGGCATCAAATTGGAATTCAGCAACTTGTAAATTTTAAAAAAATCAACATAAGAGTACTTGTAGGCATGTATTTAAACTCAAAAAGAAAAACTTTTACTCCTCATTGATTAATTTCTTAATGTCTGGATGTAATCATGATAGGCTGCAGTATTACCTTCTCTACTAGGAGGCGCTGCTTAGTGGCATGTAAGAGCTGTGGTAAACTCAATGGTAAACACTTTTGTATCCTAGATGCCAGACCACTGTGCTAGACGAAAACCCTTCCTTCCAGCCAGGGAGGCCACATGCCCCGTTTAGAGTCGGCACCCGATCTCTAATATCCACCACATGTGTGACAGATTATCAGAGACTTTGTGCCAACTGTGGTAGCAGGGCCATATGGCTTCCCAGGCCTAAGGGATTAGCATGTAGGGAGGTGGTCTGACGTCCAGGCTAACACTCTTGGAAAAGGATAGGGGGAAATGTTCCGCATTTGAAAGGAAAATACTGACTTTCTAGTCCATCTTGTCTCCTGGAGAGCTGACATCAGTCTCAAGATACTTTTTTTCTAAACTAAAAGTGTTTCTGTTGTATGTGATTAAGTCTGGTATAAACAATTATGCTGGCAAAATTCAATCACATTAATGTACCATATATTCCAGCCTGTTACTAGGCAACTGTAACACATTCTGAGAACACTCACCTTCCATGGCAGTCCGTGCATCTGTAGACCTGTAGTGCCAAAGACAACACATCATGATTGTGTTTCTTTAAACTTGGAAGATAGATTTTGCCTTTTGCAAGTGTGCATTGATATTTTTGCTGGTAATTTACACCCAATGACTTCTGCAATTGGTTTAAGAAAACATTGTTTCTGATAGTTCTATAGTAAATCACTAAATGACTAATAGTAATATACAGTGGAATGATGGAATGCAGCTGTAAGATTATAATCAGTCAAAATTATGAGCAAATGGAAGGTAACATTGACCAAATTGCAAAACAACTCAGATTGCAAAGCTTTTTAAATGAGTTCGGAGACCTCATACCTCCATGAAAAATTCAGAGCTTTTGTAAATCTTATGTAAATGACTTCCACATGGGCATAATCTATGCATAGTGATGTTTACCTTTAACTTACACATGTCACAAGTATGATTTTCCTATCATTCAGCACTAAGGAATTATGGCATTTTCAATCAATTATGCAGATTAGCCCCTTATTTGAATAATTGTTTGTGGCCTTCTTAAGTTGTGCTGACCACAAATATCAGCAAACACACACACACACCAAAAACAAGACCTCCATTTTTCATGGAGGTAATAACACAAGTGTATCAGAAGCTTCACCAAAGCCCACTTTCATTCCATCTAGCCAAACTTACATGTTTTTGAGTTCAGGGCGCTCCTTGAGGATATCTGTGAGTATTACTCTACAGGGCTTACACAGGGTCTCTGTCTTGGCCACTACATCAAAAACAAACAAAATACAACTTATTGTCCACTCATCTGAAACAAGACAAATCAAACAGAAACAAAGCATGACAACATGAAAGGTGATCTAGCGGTATGTTGGTACATAGCGTAATTCAAATCAAAACTTTAGATCCAACCCAAGGAAAATTGTTTGGCAAGTTAAAGACATTTTGTTCCTCACTTGTGCTGAATTGTTAGTTTAAATTTGGATCAAAGAACAATGGCGTTTTGTGAATGAAAGATGTCATGCAGTTCTACTTTTACCAAAACGCAGAAAAAATAGTAAAATAAATTGTTAAAAAAACTAGTTGTTAGAAAAAAATTACAGATTAGAGAAAATTAAAAGGGAACCAAACACACCTTTAAATACAATTGTATGGGACTTCTAGATGGCAGATCCAAGGCAAAGCAAACAAACAATTTAAAAGAAGCATGTACCAGCAAATATGGCAAGAAAAAGGACACACATTTAAGGAGTTTTGTTAGCAGAGCTTAACTTAAGAATGCTGATCAGTTTTTGTAGCAAAATTATTCAAAATTTATAAAGGCATTTTTTCAACTGCAAGCAGGCTTCCACTAACCTTCCTTAGAGCTTGCTGCTCCTTTTAATTCATCATCATTTCTAGCCCCTTTCCTGCAAAATGAGGACAATTTATTATAACTGAGTACATAGGTATAATTGAACATAAATTACAGTGACGTAATCTGTTCTTCTCGTGCCCTTACAGAATAGCATGGAAAACAAGGGCTTGCAGACAAGACAATCCACCTACCTTTAGTTGGTCTACTACACACACAGCATGAAATCCAAGATTTACATCCCGTCACACAAACACGCACATCCTTCACAACATTCATAAAACATATTCTATGGTACTAGTATTTCTTTTCTATTGTGTACTACACAATACAGTAGGGAGGGGCCATGGTAAAGCTGGCCTCTAATTGCCTGGCTTATAACATCCTGCTCTGAGCTTTTTAAAAGACTTATAATGAATCATGTACACACCTTCTAGATTTGCGATTCCCACCTTTCCGACCTGCAACAGACAAAGTAGTTTCAACACATGACTAAGCACTGCAAGTGAGCCACAAGGTGCACACAACAAACAATAGATCCTATACTTTTGTACAATGTTCATGTATGTATACCCGCCCACTCAGAGGATTCAAGTTGTTTGTTCCATGCAGTGCAGCATTCTTGAGAACCTGTGCCTTGTTCTATACAGTTCCTACAGTGCTACAGCAAAACTTCCATACCTTCGCACAACACAACACTGTCAGGAGGATCCATTCTCCATGCTTGGCTCAACTAAATGCCAGGTGTTGTCAACAAAGGTACTTTACACAGTCATGTTCAGTGATCCATGAAATGTGTACACTGGGCGTTGGTTAACCTTTTGTAGTTTTGCACCACAGGGACTCAGCTGGTCTTTGTTTTTGTCAACTGTCAACCTTGAAAGGCTAGTGGAGAGCACAAGGCATATCTATGGGGCCAAAAAAAATGTAAAGTTTGTTTCTGGTTTCTCAATCTAGGCTCTCGAACAGTATCATCAGCTGTTGTTCTACTTAGTATTTGGGGCACTTTATTTATGCTGAAGTACATTTGGAATTTTGGAGGGACTTTGGAGGCACATGTATATGATACACAATTTGATAGCCTTTAACAAATTACAGCTTTGAAGTAAGGCACCCTTTAGAAGTAAGGCACCCTATTACATAACATAACAAGAAATCGTTGATCCCATACCTCCATAATCTATATAGTGAGTTTTTTTTACTTTATTCATTATTCTCAAGTTCTCACTGATTCTGTCATGCATTTTCCCACTGGCTTCCAATAGGCAATAGACATGCATAAAGCAGAAAATTGAGACCTATTCTGGGACCTTTGAACTAACTTCCTGTCGGTGTTGCAGCACCTAGCAACTTTGCCATTTTACCTTAGTTCCCATCCTACCAATTCTATAGTAAATTTCTCACTAACTCTGTCTAAATATACATTTTCCTGCCTTTTTGCAGGACTTTGGACTCGAGCCAAGCCTGCAGTAACAATTTTGGACTTGGGCCAAACCAGTGTTCCAATCCTGCAAGTCTCCAGTTACACCATTTTCTGTCACCCAGGCCAACCCTGGACCTGGGCTGCCACACACCAAGGCAAAGAAACAAGCCGAAAACAATACCTCCCTTTTCAAGGAATTAAAAAAGAAAACTAATTGTCAGCTGTGGGTCGTGCTGAGACATTCAAATGTCTAGTTTCCCATGGTCTCTGTGAAACCTCTCATAAATACATTTACGTAATTGACATTTTCAAAAAACAGGCCATCTGTTGCTCAGCAGTTACACAATAGCTTACATAATGACCTTGCAGCTGATTACAACAAGGGCTTATCTGATTTCAATAACTTACCATATTTCCTGCAGCTGGTGACTAAAAAATTGCTCTTTGACAAACAAAATGACTCATCAAATAATACAATGCATTCTACCTCATTAAGTTATATTGTTTCTTTCACTGTTGCTGTATCTTCACTGTTTTCACGGTCACCTCTGTGCTGTGAACTTATCATCACCGTGAAACAACCTGTTGTTAATTTTTATGATTCCTTAAAACATCCAATTTGTAAATCACTTGCCGCCACCGTGAAGATAAAAGTTCAGTGAAAATGTCCATTTTCCTTACACCGTGAAATTTTGATACCGTGAAGATAAAGTGAATTACAGTATTGTACTGCTCATCATTAGACCTACTGACATTTTTGCCCCAGCATTTGCATGATTTGACACAAGTCATTTGCATAAAAAGGTTTGTACAATTGTGTTTTTTTAACAGTAGCTCTAAACCATCACTCACTAAATTTGTGATGGGAAAACAACATTAAAAAATATACACCCCCCAAAAAATATCACTACTGGAGAGATAAGTTATGTTCCACAACATTAAAAAAAGGGCAAATTTACAAATGGAGCATCAGTAATCTCTGAGATATGCCCACTTCAGATATCCAGATGTTCAATACATTTTTGAGAAGGCCTTGACAACACAATTTTCATTATCTGACTGTTCTAATTGGTACCCACAGAATAACGACAGTCCACATTACATTCTCATATCAATAAATAATGAGAGAACATGGCAAAAATAATTATACAAGGATTTACGAACAACTTATGACCCTTTTCCCTCCATACCATAACAAAATTTTATCTGCTGACCTATACTGCCTGTAGTTCAGTTGTTGTATGTCAAATTTTTAAAAAAAGATAGTAAAAAATTGTTATTTTTAAGTTCATTTCCACATTTACCACTGACAGAACATTTATATCTTCAACCACCTGTAAAATTGAAAAATAACATGCAGCCTTCTTATCATGTAAATGTAACACAATATTTTGTAGATTCGTCAACCAAAAAATAAAACCTGCCATGACTGAAAAAGATGCATAGTATAGCGTGACAACACACAATTTCTTCCTGGTTGCACATACATGATTTAATCAACTCACAACCTGCAATTTCTATACATACATTACACTTCCTATCGACATCATGTTCTAAAAATACTCCTTTGCAGAGGTGTCAAATGCTGATTGGCTGAGGAGACTGAAATGGTCTCCCACTGGTGTGTGTGAAGATTACTGACAGCAAGGAGGTTATATATAACCTTCTTGCTGACAGGTACAAATGTATATGTGAGCCAGGGCTATCTCCAGGACCCGTCCCTCCATCATCTATCCCGGGATAGAAATGTGCTTCTTGGGATGGATAAAAATTCAGCCAGTCCGTCTAAAAAATCTGAACTTCATGACATGAAACTGGTGACAATTTATTTTCGTAGGCTGAAAATGGCTCCCAAACAGAATTTAACAAAATTTAAATCTGGAGACAGCACTGGTGTGAACCATGAACACGCAGGGTCAGAACCAGTTCTGTCGAGTCAGTATCATGATAATCACTTAACGGCTGACTGTGGAGGTTAAAACCTGGATTTAATTCCAAGGCTTCATCTGATAAAACCCTGTGTTTTGGCAATGAGGCCGAGCCAGTATAACCACTATTTGGCGTAACACACCACCAAACCATGCATGTGTATGTCGTACAACATTATGATTGTGCTCTACGCTGTAACTATCCTATTTTTCATATATATTCATAAAACAGCCTTTTGCTCCTTTCCTTAGTTATTTGGAAACATCACAAGCAGGATACAGAAACATGACTTGCCAACGTGGGCAGTGTTGCAGGATGAAACCATATATCAAAGATGCGTCATGCATCTCATCAAAGCATTGGAAATCTACTAGTATAAATGGTTATACTACTGTAAATGGTTTAACTTCTGTGGTGGTTTTATTTTCACGTTTTCTAGGGTGGTCACCACAAATACATTTCCCTTGTATGACTACTGTTCTGCATAATTGTTTCAACCGCAAATTTATGACACAGCGAAAACCTCTCTCTCCTATCACAAAATAAAACCACCGCGAACGTAACAGAATTTACAGTATCTGTCTACGTTAACCAATGTGTTCTTTTAATAAGTTCAGTCTTCATTGTATAGCAGGCTTACTCAAGCTTACTAGCTGTGTTTTGAGTTACAATAAGGGCCAATACACATGTAACATGGAATTTTCTAGAATGCACCTTTACAAATGCTACAACAGTTCAGAACTGGTTATTTTCTGTACTATTTCACCTAACAGTTTACACCAGTCTTCATAGTTCAAGTCATCTAGATAAACAAAAATGACATTTACCCTAAACTGTTACCCTGGGTTCCAGACTGTTTCCTTTTAGCCGGTACCTTGTAGTCAGTTCCTTCGGCGGCACAGAGACCCCAGCCCGCAGAACCCTAATTAGCGCACCGGAGGATTTCTAGCCGGGGAATTGACCGGCCCTACCCAAAAGGGGCGCAGTTCACTCCCACGGGCTCAACTACCCGGAGCGTTGATTAAGACCGGGCGGGCTGTTCTTTGGCCACCGTAGGAAATCGCTAGCGACCCGGTACTAGTCTGGCGCCCAGGGTACTAAACTGTTTGCAAGCAACACCTTTTTAAAATCTGAAAAATACATAACTCTCTTGAGTATATTTTCTCCTGTAACAGCCATGATTTTCTGACAGTATGAAATTTCCCACATTTCCATGTCTTTTATGTCTATATAATGTGCATATGATCATGATCCAAAACATATTCTAGAATGGTGCTTAGGTGACACAGAAAAGAGACACTTGGTAATTGTTCTAATGAGATCTAAATGTCTCCCTCTGCTGTCATATGCATATGGCCAACCACCTGGTCAAATTTTGCTTCAATACAAAATCTATCAGTAGATCAGTACTTCTGCAAAATCAAAGGATAAACTGAAATTCCAGCTGCAGATCATGTGTGAAACATGTCAGCCAGCTTGTCACCCTGCACAAGGTCATGAGGCCCAGTTTGGGTACATCAAACTTGCACTGCATTCCCCATAGACCGGTGAGACGTAAACTGGCCTTTTATGCCATCACTATGGATAGTTTTAAGTTACCCCACTATATTCAAATTACAGGACACACAATTTCTCAATGTTCTTGTAAAAAAGATTTAATTGTCTATTCTATATTGCAGCATTTGCTTTTGACACAGGTTTCGTCACTTTTATGAGTTAAATTAGTTGCCTAGTATTTATACGTTTCCAGCTTGAGTCCACTTCTGGAAGATTGTTCAGAGAGGTGGACACAAGCTGGAAACGTACAAATACAAGGCAAGAATATCAGACCCAGAGAAAACAATGCAAGCCAGACGTTTTTTTCCGCCAGAAGGACTTCCTTCAAGTGTTCCGTCCCTGCATTGTATGTATTTAATGCTAATGAGCACTTAAGCTATCTATACCAGTACCGTGAAAGATGGGTTCCCATTGGATGGAAAGAAGAACAAGCCAAACAAGGAAAGCCCATGAATATTCATGACTAAAATCTGATTGGCTGCAAGCAAGATCATCCCAAATAAGGTGGGGGGTAAACAGGGCAGAGCTGTACTGAGCCCATGACAATAAGCTGATTCAAAGCTTGAACTGCACATGCGCAGTGTGATGCATTGTGGGTAATATGTCAAAGTTGAGATAAAAACAAATTATGTCTAGATACTGCATCAAGCATGGTCTACACAAGAACTGTTTACAAAGTAGGGGCCTTCTGCCCTTCACCTCAACAATGCACAGTTTAGACTGTGAACTAGCTTATAGTATACATAAATATGTGTTCATGTCAAGAAATGTGCAGACGTCAGCTGTGGTTGCTTGATAATATGTTTCACAAGTTAAGACATACGTTTACTGATACGGTGATACCTGTACTAGGATTGCTATCTGCACTTGCACTTGGACACAACAACAGCAGTCCTCAGCGAATCTTCTTGATGAAAAAAAACATAACAATATCAGGCTGTGCAACATGCTACCTGGCTTTCATGGCACCACACTCTTTTTCTTTACAATATTACTGCAACACTTCCTCTTGTCCTGGCAGCATTCTTGATCCAGCCTTCATGAGCCATCCTCTGATACTGCATGCACGCCTTGAAGGTTTTTGAAGTATCCTCCAAAGATAATGGTGCAGACGAATGAAATTCAAATCCTTGGCCAGAGCAAATTAAAGTCAAACTCAAAACAGCACACAAGACACACTTATCTTACAAATCAAGCTGGTAAGTATCAATCAAATGATAAGTCTGCCAGTGCCCATGTTGAAAATTAACCACATAAAAATGCATTAATTATACTTAAGGTATATGTGTGTCTCTGTAATATATATATATATAAGCTTTTGATAGTAGTAAGATATGTCCAGGCTTAGTAAGGTAGTTGTAGTTTGTGGATAAATACTTGTGGATTTATTTTTCATTGTTTGAACCTCCACTGTAGTATTACCTTTTGAGTGATGGTCCGATACAAAAAACTTTAATCTCAGGTTTTGAAAACATCTACGAAAATGTTCCTTTTTTTCTTCTTCAATGGATGTGACACACACTTGGACACACACGATGCCCATGTGAAAACCCCTGGGGGCCTCACAGCTCCTACAGACTCCACTGAACAACAAAGAAAGGGTCTGTGTGTAAATAGCTAGCAGTTCAGGTGACCTCTGGCCTTGCCTGTAGGAAGCAAGCTGGCTTATCTAACAAGGTAAACATTCCAGGTACAATCAATCATCAAAACTCTGTACAGCCAATGGCAGCCAAACACATCTACAATGGAGCTGATTCAGCGGTCAATGGTCAACAGGACTTTAAAAAATATTCCCAGAAAAGTTTTCTTACAGAACAACTTTTTATGTCATTAATACCAACATATCCTAAGGGCAGGCTGGTGAGTTGCCATTGTGTAATGTATGCAAATTGTGTGTACAGTTACACAGGCCAGGTGCAACTGGATAGGACTGTTTTCACAACACCATAAATTGCCTGTCCTAGAAAGACTGAATAGTGCCCATTACAGTCATGCATTGTCCTTCTGAAACTGAGCTACCCCTGCATACTTGCACTCAAGTAGGCAGCCTTCAAGGCTTCTGCCCTGATTCATCAACAGATAATGTATGCTCAGGTTGGTTTTCTGTGCATTGAATTGAGAGACATTTTCCACATTCAGGTCACCTTTTTGTAGTGAATCTTGTTTTGAAATTACACATGAATTTTTGCCTATTACTACTTGAATGTACAGATATGATGCACTTCTAGGAGAAAGCATGAAAGTGGCATTCTTCTGTGCATGTGTGCATAACATATACATTGTATTCTCAAATATGTCAAGCATTTGATCCAAAGCAACTCATATCCTTCCACACCAGTGGTACTCAACAGCTTTATCAAGTATTTATGCTCAGGCTATGTATCAATAATTCATAACATGCACATAAAATTTCAACACAATAGCCATGGAAAACTAATAACACCATGTGAAAAGGAAACACGCAAGCGTCGACAAAAAAAAAATTAAAAAATAATGCACTTGACTATATTTGCATAACGTTACAATTCTAATTTTCCGGTGTTAAGATACCACATTAAAAAAAACAACTTAAAAACATTCACGTCTAAACAAAGTCATAACATTTGTAACTTTTTACCAATTGACCAGCTCGAATACACACGAATCTGTCTTTCGTCTGTGCTGCCAACTCTGCCAGGCTAGAATGTCCGCCACCATGATTACAACTGACTGAATCGTAAGCCATTCTTATCTATCAAAACCTAATATCAACCGTAACGTATAACGCAATCATAACTCTTCGATCTTTTTATCGAATCATTTTGTGATCTTACCTTTCAGCATAATTCAACGATCTCAGATCAGCTTGACACCCCTGTAACGAGAAAACACCACACTTACAATACAACACAACACAGCGTTAGGCAAACATTTGTTATCAAGTCACACTTTGTGTAAGACTGATCTGATCAAACAACTCAAACAAAGGACACGCAAAACAAAAGCAGCCGGTGCGACTCAAAGAAAAACAAACACGTGTTGTCGTTGACCAACACCGTGTTCGGAAGTATTGGACACCAAAATAAACGTCATCCTCATACACACATTTCCGAAATTTCCCCTTGTTTGTTCTTCAAAAAGTTGCTGGCGAACAGCTCTGCCTTCTTCTGTTTGTCGTTCTTCCCTGACGGCTTTGATTTTGAAATCAACATGGCGGACGGCACTGACGGGCATGCGCAGTAAGTGGAGTTGTCAATCATATCTGATTTGCATATAACCTCGGGCATCGAATTACCGAGAGAAAAAATCCGTTGTTATGGCTTTTATACCAGAAACGTTCCGTAGTCAATGCTCAGGCGATACCGGATCAAAACCATCACATTTACACCCTGCAGGCCATGTTAGAAAACAAATAAGCTGTGCCCTCTCGTTGCCACGCTAGAGCCAAACGCAGCACAATTAGAAGCAGACACACGTACCGGGTCACCCACCCCTGCGTGGGCCCCACATTTCTACAGCGTGACTATGTGGTGGTTTACATCTTATCGATATCCGGAGTGCAAAAAGGGTAAGGGGAAAACCCTGTATAGGTACCCGTACCCGTATACCTGTATAGGTATACCGGTATACCCCATTTGGGGCCCCAACAAGCCAGGAAAAACGCTATGACGGCCACCATATGGGGCACCCAGAACGGCTGTTTTTTTTACGGTCTCCACATTTATATAAGACACATACATGTTGACTATACTCGGTCAGAAAATAGCTGAACAATCATATTGTACGATCTTTTGATTTTTATGAAGGACGGAGTTTTGGAAAATACGGAATTTGCGAAGTTCATACGGAGCGCCTGTCAGAACGTGCGAGCACCGATCTCGGAGACCTTTCAACTAAACCTGTTCTGAAAAGAAATAGAAAAAACACTTCAACCTTTCCGCATTTCTAATCTTCAGATGCAATACTCATGATCTGTTTGGCTGGAGCTGCCAGCAAACCTGCGTAAAACTTACAGGAAACGCCCGGTTCTCGATGCACGGAAGGTCCGCCATGACACATGTGCGAGTAACCACTTTATATATTGCGACACAAACATTACGGCCATTCGGCGTGATTTGTCTGAATATGCCGTGCTCGGTCTCTGTCTTAAGCGTGAGGCGTTTCCTAAGGTTTTCCGTATTAAACCTTTTCTGAATTCATAACGGGTTCAGTTGAAAGGTCTCCGAGATCGGTGCTCGCACGTTCTGACAGGAGCTCCCTACGAACTTCGCAAATTCCGTATATTCCAAAACTCCGTCCTTCATAGAAATCAAAAGATCATAAAATATGATTGTTCAGCTATTTTCTGACCGAGTATAGTCAACTGCTTGTGTCTTATATCAATGTGGAGACCGTAAAAAAACAACCGTTCTGGGTGCCCCATATGGAGGCCATCATAGCGTGTTTCCTGGCTTGTTGGGGCCCCAAATGGGGTATACCGGTTTACCTATACGGGGACCTATACGGGTACGGGTACCTATACAGGGTTTTCCCCTTACCCGTGCAAAAAGTCAGACATCCGCCCACTGACGGAACCGGAATATCATACTGGACCTTTGCACCGACTTGTACCGACAAAGAAAGCCGGGCGGCCACGTTTTAAAGACTTCTCGACTCAAACGGGGCCACCAAAGGTTACAAGAGATCACGGTTGTCAAACAACACTCAATCACCCGGCCCCTTAATTGCACGGGCACAATTGCGACACCGAATATCTTAGTAACTTGACAGCAGAGGAATTGTCTACTTCGCAACTGTAGACCTGTGCGCACACATCTAACTTTGGCTTGCCCTAATACAGTTACCTCAAGTCTTTCCGCGGGATTTTCCGCAACGCTGCCCAGATAATGACAACACTAGGGGTATCAAAAGCGAGTCCGGCGGCCACGGACCCAGGTCGTTCCAGTTGACACCGTCCTCACAATCTTGTCAGCGTAAAATTGGGTCAACAAACGGGGGGTGGACAAACAATGACTCCTCTAAAGTGCAAACTATCCTTGCTCTCCGCCTTTGTTCACTCTACGAGCTTGAAAAGTGGGGTCATTCGGGAGGAAGCTGCCTTGCATCATATCACCACAAGGACGCAATAAGATACAGCTATATTCACGGTGCTATATACGTCCTTCAGCAGCGAAAAAAAACAAGAACATGAATAAATCATCACCAGGACACAGTGGTCGAGAGTTTCTGGTAATGAAGAACCCTGTCATGATGGTGTCAATTTCCGATGGTGTCATCACGAACAGGGAAAATACCGTCCCGACCAATGGCCGACGTAACGTGTCCGCAATGTCACGTGTTTTAAGTGATTGGTCATTCAAAACTGACGAACGGGGCTGTAGCCGAACATTCACTGAGCTTTCTTTCGATGCGTTGGAACCAGCTCTATCACAAGCCGGGCCACCTTAAATTGAGTTTATGATGACTGAAAGCTTGTTTCATTGTGCATTGAGGGCGACGATTGATAAGGAATATATATGGAAGATGAAGATGGAAAATAATAACTTACCCTGCAAAATTGTTCCTTATTCACTCGGAAAACCAAACGATGTAGGGCAATGAAGAAACTGCTGGTACTGATGTATCTTTGTCCATATACATTAATTATTTAATAAAGATGGACAACATTTCAACCATAGTTGTGACATCTAAACTCAAACGTAGTGCCAATTGAACTGAATAAGTAGCCTAATATGATGCTGTTCATTACGTGAAGCTGGCAGCCGCTGATTGGTCAATTCAAGGAAAAAAACGAGTTCTTAGAACGCATACCTCCATGGAATACTAGCATTATGATCAAGTTGTCTGTGTAGTCCTTGGCTCAAGAAACTCATCCTACGCAGGGCCTTTCTGCGGAATACAAAATGCATTTGCGCATGCCGCGGAATAGCCGTGTGTAGGAGGATATTGAAAGAAACGTTAGTTTTGTGAACAGCTATCCATGAGTCATGGCATGACGAGTTAGCCGTACCGGCGCCCGTCTCTGCTTGTTGGCAAGCGCCTTGTACTGGTAAGACGCTAGTAACACGACCAGATACCCTGCCTTCAACGCAAAGACGACTGTACGAAACACATGTACAGACTGAAGCCATTGACGTGTCTAACGGAGGACGTTGAGTGTCAACTCATTTCGACAGGTTTACAAAAACACAATTCTCGCAAGCCAGCTTGAATGCTGACTTGACAATACACAACAGGCAGGACTCAATAGCAATCACCCAATAAATTCAGCTAACGTAAACCACCAGACCTCAGTCAGATCTCGACAGCTGTGGCCTAGTCATATCGGCGAAGGCCTCACTCTCAGGCCAAGCTAAGACAGCCTACGAAGTACACGAATTCACTCTTCAATGCAGTTATGAAACGTAGAGACAGTGGACGAGGAATCAGATACTGTTGCTCATAAACAGCTTCACCTAACCAAGAATATTATCAAAGCATTGACATCACTGGCTCGCCATAATCTGTCTGGCAGTGTGAGACATTGGCTAGCAGTTACATGTATAGTTCAACAGAACCCCAATCTATACTGGTTTCTTAGCTTAGACTACTAAGTAGACATCTGGCATCACAACACAAGGCACCTTTCTATCAACGTTAATTCAGCCGTGAGGAACACATTTTCGAGTATTCAAATAATAGTAGAAATTGAATTACAACTTTGAAGGGGCTGAGATGACAGTTGATCGATATTTGAACACAAGGTTGGTTTTCCAAAAACTAAAGTTGCAGATAGTATTGCATTTAAAGAAATATTCTGTAGTTTTGTTACAACAATCTGGGTCAATTCGCTTTGTTTGACAAAGTTCCTTTGAAAACCAGTGGAGGAAAAAATTTAATCTTTTTCTTCCTTTCCAATCAAGTCACTCCTTAAACTGCAGGAAAAGTCTAAGTGGGGAGTATTTCCTTATTGCTTTTGCCCTGAGTGAAATGTTTCCCGGTTTAAGAGCCCAACCGTCTTCGGCAACAATCAAGCAAGCCAATGACAACCCGGTAGGATTACTGATACGGTCAAACAGCCAGCTGTCAGGCGCCCAGGTAGGAGCCAAGTCCTCTGCAGCCATTGATAAAGAGCAGTAGACAGTGCTATAGCAACCAAACATGATCATGTCTGCCGGTGCACTGTGCAAAGTAGGCTTTGAGATTCCATTAGCAGACAATCAGCTTTGCAGCAGTCAAGTAGGCCTGAAGCTGCCAGATAGTCTGCAGTCAGTAGACTGATAAGCATGCAGTCGCATAGCAACAAGACATGCTAGCTTCAGGTATGTCATTCGGCTTACCGTTGCCACGCAGCTTCCTGGAGCAGAGCAATTTTGCACCAGGTCTAGTTTTTAGGAGTTAGAAGATAGATCTGAAACAGCCACAAAGGCTTGTTTGCAGCAGTCAGCCGCAGCTGCGCAGGCTAGTACAATAGGCACATTGCTGCAGCCAGCAGATACGTAACAGCTGAACTACACATGAAGATGATGACATATTTCCTCCTTTACATATATACAGTATATGTATTTCGAAAAAACTTGTCTTATGTCCAAATATAGCGCACTTTTACTCATTGTGAATATAGTTTGCTCTGTAACAAAATGGTTTCATCCTATATTTTGCCGATGTCCAAATGTCAAAATGCGTAAACACCGAACCCCAGCCAAAATGAGTGTATATGACCCTGAAAAACAAGAATAACGTGATATTTCCATCAATGTTTTTCTACTTTGTTGAGTGACGGCACTTTTGCTACCCCACATGTCGTTTCATCTAGTTGAGTAGTCTAGACGATGATTATTTTTCGGTGCCTTGTTCGGCATCACATAGATGATGGAGTTTGTTTTGCAAGCTGCTACAAAGCACCATACTAATTGTATTAGAATATGAAAAAGACGCCCGTCTTACCAAAGACGGCATCCCAGTGGCAAGCAAAGCAAAGCTACGATTGCCATTCTTGATACCATACCTGGTAGCCTAGGTAGTACCATCCTCCGTAGTTACCGCTGACTCTTCTTTCTCGCTTGCTTCATTTCATTTTTTTTAAATTTTTATCTATTTTACCAGGGAAAATCACAACTCAGGCCTTCAGGTGTCTCTGGACACGTATATATATATATATATATATATATATATATATATATATATATATATATATATATATATATATATATATATATATATATATATATATATATATATATAATACACGTAAGCAAGAACATAGTATTACACATATTACATTATAAAGCTAAAAACATCAATTTCGTTCAAGTAACAGTAGGACTATCTAGCTACAGTCCATTTTTGAAAGCCGTCAATCCGGTGAATCGTCTTTGATCAACAGAGAGTCCATTCCAAAGTGTTGGCCCCTGGTAGTGTAGACTGCCCTTAAAAGACTGTACGTTTGCCTGCGGTATGGTCAGCAGATGAGGATCCCAATCTGAGAGTTCCTTCGTAACTGTCCGTGTACGAACTTTATGCACCGGTGGCGACATCCACTTAAAGCTGCACTATGTAACATTTTGGCGCAAAAATTGAAAATATTCTTGTGAACAAATCCTAATACAAATGACATGGACAACCACTTTTCAGCATATTTTCATCATTAATTCGCCTATTTCTGGCATGTATGGTGTTTTTAACTGTACAAAAACAAGCTGCAAAAGTCTGACACCACCTCAACCGACAGCCTAATGTTTGTAAACAACGACTTCCTGCACACTGACAGGACCCCTGGGTAGGCTAATTACTTAGCGACACTTCGGTGGATCTAGATAACAGCTGATGTTATGAAGATCATCTTCTTCAAAAACAATCATATCTTTTTGAATGAGGATAAAATATGTAGCAAGTTTGTGGGGAATTGATAAAGCGGATTTTACCCGTTCAAAACTGCTAGAACTCTGATAAGGACGTTTGGCAGAAACTGTGGTTAACTGTAATCAGGTACCCCACTGGGCAGTTGGGGTGATAAGCCTGTGTGGCCACACTGCCCCAACTGCCAACTGGCTTTGAAAGTTCAGTTTTTAAACTGGTTTATATGGTGCAATGATGTTGAAACATTCCTTCTTGAATACTGGTATGTCATTCTACAATGTTTATTCAGCATACTATATAAAGAAATTGTAGAAAAATTGACTTTCTGTATTGACCAAATCTTACATAGTGCAGCTGTGTCAGGTATGGCGGCGCTTTATTGCGAACTGCTTTGTACACAGCGTGTTCTCTTTCACCCGATCAGTAAGTGGCCCCATCCCAGCCTCTGCTAACAGTGGTTCGACGGGTTTACGGTCCTTGAGTTTACTGCCTGTTATGATTTTAGCAGCACGGTTTATCAACCTATTCAACTGCATCATTTTTGATTTGTTAGAGTTCAAGAGTGATGGCAGCCATGCCGTCGAACAGTAGTCTAGGTTTGAGTATAGCAGAGTCCTACACACGAGCTGCAGTATGTCCTTGGTAACAAATTGTTTGGCGCGACTTCAGGCACAGAGGCCAGCTTCTCGACGTGAGGTGCCCACTGTAGAGAGGAGTCCATGGTGACACCCAGGTTCATGAAGGAGTCTACCTGCTGGAATGTGTTTAGCCTGTCCGTTACAGAGACAGTCTTCCCCGTGTGACGTAATTTCTGTGGTAAACCAAATACCATGGATTTGGTTTTATCCGGGTGAAGTGGCAGTCTGATTTCTTTAAACCAGTTGGCCGGTCTTTTTATGTCCTCGGACACAGCTTCCTCACACTCATTTAACAGGCTTGCAGAGTAGTAAATGACAGTGTCATCGGCGTACATGCGAATGTTGCACTTTACTTACAACTTTAGGTAGATCATTCATGTAAATACAGAACAGCAGAGGTCCTAAGATACTCCCTTGTGGTACTCCGCATGTGACACGGGATAGACTGTTTTGTATATCTACACATTGAAAGCGATCTGTGAGGTAAATAAGATCTGAACCAGTGTGCTGTCCCACTGTCAAATCCCATCTTCTGTAGTTTTCCCAGTGGTATTTCATGATTTACAGTGTCAAATGCTTTTCTTAGGTCGAGGAAAGCTCCTTTTCGCTTGCTACCATGGTGCAAGCAAAGATTGGATTGTACTTAGGACGATTGTACTTAGGCTACATACGTAGTATCAAGCCAAAGTACGGCCCATTTCAAGCTCGTCTGATACTGATGAGACGTCAGGACTGGGCCAAATGTACCTGGAAGTCTGTACAACCCACCCTCCTAGCTAAGAGCTAACCGACGCCTCCGATGCCCCTTTTTCTATTATAGTACTAGTATTGCCCACTCATGGTTACAGATAGTTCAGGTGTGCACGGTAGAGCATCAAACATAAAGGCTTAACTCAACATGTCGCGAATTTAATGTGAAGATAGAAGAGACCGTTGGCCCTAGCATAGACATTGTGACTTAAATTCAAAGAAATGTACTGGTTTTAGCCCAAGATCTTGCCAAGAAATAAGATCAAACTAGAGTTCCATGACCTCATACCTTAGCCAAATGATCTTAACCTTTTCAACTGATCAATCAAGTCAAGTCAAAGCCTTAACTGCATGATGTATAATGAGTGTATGAGTATTTCTCATTTCTCATGCAAATAAGGCCATCATTTACACAAATCATATCAGTTGATTATCTTCTCCACCCAAATAGCTATAGCATGGCAGTGTTATCTTAACAAAGGCTATTCTAGCATTTTCTGAAAAAAAATTATGCAAGTTAAGCCCTCATTTGCATAATTCATATTTAACCATGTTCACTTTCACATAAAATCCCAGTTATTTACCAATATGGAAGTGAAGTATTTCCTCCTTGATTATGCAAATTAAGTCTTCATTTGCATAACTTTATCTCTCAGTTACATATGTAAAATATTTTGATAGTCCTTTCATGAAATGCAGTGGGTTTATGAAATGTCAGCATTAATTATGCAAATTAGATTCTGATCTGCATAATTACCATTTCATTGTATCAAGCATCACTTAAGCTATCCACATATCAAAACAAGTTGTATTCAGGTTCTAGCTAGCGTTTGAATCACTAGCTGCAGGGCCCCTGGGCACAGGCCCTGTCAGCAGGGGAATATTTGCACCAGTTTGTCAACAGACAGGTGTTGGTTGCCTCATGTTAGAGAGTCTTGTCATGCAATATTGCGGATTCATAAACTTTCCTACTAATCATGCAAATTAGGGAGCCCAAAGTCTGATGCTTTCTAGGTTTCATAAAGTCCTACCGACATACTAAACTGATCAAGACAATCCATTTAGGCAATCTCGAGTTATCGTTTTCATACACAGACGCGAAATTCCAAAAAGAGAATCTTTTTAACCTGGGAACAATCCATCCACAGGGTCAGAGGGCAGCATACTAAACACAAAATGTCGCTCCGACAAAGGCTCGACTTTTCTGAATTGTTACCTGCTAGGTTGTTTCCGAGTAGAAGCTGTACGACTTCCGCCATTCCGCTGCAGCACGTCATTTATGTTCCTGTCGGATGCCAGGAAATACTAGGAAGTCGAGAAACGCTTTCTAGGAATTGGGAATCATTGACCATGCTCGAAAACCTGGTGGGGTTATAGCCATGACCCATTCGGAGAAATAGCTGAGAAACAACACACCTGCTAAAAGAGGGCAGTCCGAGTGTGGCGAAACCCAGTGGTTGTCGTTCAAATATGTACAGGAGAAGTTGACCTTGTAGCGTGCCGTTGAAGTACTAATCAATCAAAATGGTGAATTACAGTGGAAATTTGATGCAGTTGTGTAATCAGTTGACTCTGCTTGCTGTTGTTTAAAGTCCAGTCATGTGAGCTGCCCCACCCGGACAGGCAAACAAACTTTGATCTTTGCACTGCAGCCGGCTATGGTATGTGGGTGTGTGAGGCCGTATCGTAAACACGCACGGACTCTTTAACTACTACTGCGACAAGAGAAACGCTGGACTTGTGTGGCCATGTTCCTTTAGACGGCGCTTGGAATTGACCCCTAACGCGTGTGTGTTCCGAAAATGGCGATCATGGGGTCCCATTCCTGCAATTTTCGCAAAGATTTGCCCGACCCGCGCACGCACACACGTATTTCTGGTTCTATAAATAAGCTAGGATTGTTGATAGTGGGCATATTGTTTGTTGCTGGACACCGGGCACTTGTCAGACGATATTCAAGCGAGAAGGCACACGGATTAAGAACGCTGCTGACGCCAGATACTGAGATAGCTTGTTGGGGGGTGCCCATTTTCTCCACCAATCAGGAAGGTGCAAACTCCAGGCCTCAAGATAGCTAAATGTCACTGTTTTTGTTGTAGCTGAAAAATGCTTGTTTTGATCAGACGTAAGTGTAGACGTTGTTACGTGTAGACGATGTTACGTCGGCTCAAAGTCGCGGATCCCAAATGCGGTATTCCAACTGTTGTATTTTATGTGTTGAGGGGCCAGCCGTCCCCAGAATTCTCCCGAATCATAACCAGGTGCAATTTATTGGTGCAGTTGATCTGTGCATACTGGCTTGACAACTATTTACATTTCAATCCACTCAGGGAGATCGATGGGCGACCGATCCACACCTTTGTACTTTACCGACAAAAATAGACATAACGATTTGGTTTGTGCACCCTTTACGACCTGGTTCAACCAAGGACATTATATAGGCCTTTGGTTCAACGTGGGAAAGTGGCTCATGCTATAAATGGTCAAATTCAGACTCTGGGTTGAAATCTGAAACTGAGGTTTTGAAATCCTTCAGTCAGAAACAAACACTACCTGTCTATCAAATCGAATTTGTAAGAGGTCAATCTAAGCTCGGTGTGACCTCGCTTCACGAAAATGGCATGTAAGTGGTTGTGACACGCTTGGTTGCCTCGGCAATTGGAATGGTAGAGAAAAGCAAAAGACAGTGCCAAACCGGTTCCCAGGGTACTTACAATTCCACATCGGGCTGCTAAGCCTTTGTGTTTTCGAGTTGATTGGAATGGTGAGGACCACAGAGACCACCGGTTGCTGTGCTACAGTGTGCGTGGCAGTCGCATGTAATCAGTTAACTCATCGGCTTACCACTCTCCAATGAACTAGCTGTGCAAACCCGTGTGACTAGCATGTTAACCATTGTGACAGGCCGGGCAGATTGTAACCTTAGCACAATATGAATAGGGACCAAATCGACGAGGAAATGCCTTAAGCTACCAGAGGCTGTGACCTCTTCTGTCGTTTACTCCCCTAAGGGTACCTCTGACACAAAGGAGGTTTATGGTACCTCCCTGTACAGATTTCTGTACAGACTGCCCGGGTACGTAAGACCACGGGAGACATTGAATTATGTCGAGTGGGTGGGGGTAGGTAAATATATCCTATATTCACTGAACCAGGCTAAAACCTGGCTTTATCTATAATATAATTGAACTACAAGTTTACCTCCCCCCCTGGCCTTTTGACCATTTCCCAGTGGCCACGAATACATGAAGAACCAACAAAACAAAGTCATTGCCTTTTGACATGTCCTCTTTTCAAACCAACGAGGTGAAAGCATATGCTAACCACTATTTTGCATGTATACAAACTTGGCCAGGGGACGTCAACTGTTTTTTGATGGTTGTTTCATGCACCCACCTAACCAGCCATCAATAATGATCGACCCCGTTGTTCTGTGAGCACGTTTGTGCACGAGACGGCCATACCCTGTTGGATCTTCAGTGCCCTAGCCTGACGAATCGCGCTCCTAGTGGCCAGCCAGGCTATCCAGTGCCCCAGGGTCTCTCTTGTCTGCGTGTCTGACCATCTGGACAGGGACAGCTGCTAATCACAAAGAGTATATTTTTTCTGGCATACTTGACGTGACGTGTTTAATGTGTCTGTTTTGCTCCTAGGAAAATAAAATAAAAACCATTGAATCCGGGTCGGTTCGATGGTGAGGAAGCTAAAATCGATACACGTGCTGGGATATGAGACCGATGGCCACACCTTTGCTTGAAGATATAACGTGAAGACGTCAGGGTTCCGTAGAACTGAACTGATCCAGAAGAGCATAAAGCAAAAAGGGGGACCAACAAAGCCAAGGAAAGAAAAATCCACAAAACGTCTTTTCACATGTGTTCGTCCCTCCCGAACTCTTCATAAAGTAAATCACTGTGAGGTCTGTCAGAGTGTTCTGTTTTCTTGGCTGCAGGCAATTTGTCATCCGGTCGCCAAAGGTCAGAATTCCCTTTCCCACCAATGTTGTGACTGTAAGGTTTAGACGGTTTCCTCGCAAACCGGCATCCGCACAAGTTTTCGCCTCATTCATTCAAGGCACGTCACAACTATGCTATTGTGCAACATGTACAATAGACTTGGTTGTACAAAGGAGGTTTCTGATGGAATCTTACTTTGTTGCACCATGGAGGTTCTTTTACCCTTGGTTGTACATATCATCAAAGTGCATTGTTCTCTCCGACGACACCACCCCCCCCCCCCATGCCATGCACTTTGAGGGTAAACCCTCCCCTGGTAACTATTTACGAACAATCCCCAACTGAAGGAATATGATATCGAAAAAGAAGACAGGCGATTAGCCGCAGTCTAAATATGTGTAGACTGAGTTGGTTTCCCGCCGCTTTGAAGTAGAAATCATGAAGTACCTCGTCTACTCACCCCTGGTCATGCCGGCTAGCTAGCACGTCAGACGTCACCTGTGCAAATAACATTCGACTTGCGTTCTGTGCATATACAATTACTCGAGGCGGCGAGGTCAAAATCAAAATGGCGGAAGAAGTCGCCGTTCTGGTATCAAAAGTGCTCGCGGCCTGGGAGGTCGGAAATTTGCATAAACATCTAGCTGGGAACCAATGAAATGCAAGCACGCCGGTTCCTCAAACGAGGGGCACAGGGAAGTGTGTCGGAGCCTCGATGGAAGAGTTGATTTATTAACGCCATTCATGTGCAACCAGATGTTGTTGGAATTTCGCAACATGTGTCATGTTTTGTAGCAAACCGAATTGATTATGGCGGGCGAGCATTCACGATGGATACCGCTGTGGGAGAGAAATTGCTTTGAATCAAGAATGACGTCCGGACCGCCAATGATGTTTGAATCGTAAGAATTCCGTCAACTCCGTCCCTCCCCACCATCTGTTTTCATCGGGAGCTCCTCGGTGCCTCTACGGTGCCGGGAGTGTTGCCCGCCTAGCCTACATAGTTCAACAGCATACGACACGATCATTGCCCTTTTAGTTGTCCTCTTTTCAAATCAACGGGGGTCACAAAAAATGTAACCGCATTTTGCGTGAGTTACCTGACTTGGCCAGCCAGGGGGACTATTCTTTGATGGCTGTTTCATGCACCCAACCAGCAATTGATAACGATCCACCCCGTAATTCTGTAAGCACCTTCTTCGTGCACGTAACGACCATACCCTGTTGGATCTTCAGTGCCCCGGGGTCTCCATTGTCTGCGTGTCTGGCCATCTGGACACTAAATGCCAAGAAGATATCTTCTTACATACAATTTATAGAGTCTGGCATACTTGCCGTGACGTGTTGTGTCTGTGTTGCTCATGGAAAAAAAATCCAGGTCGGTGCCGCTGTGTAAGTCGGTTCGATGGTGAGAAATTTCAAGCGAAAGAAACTGACACAATATGCTTGGACGATACACGCATGCCGATGGCCACACCGCCAAAAGATGTTGATATAACGTGAAGACGTCAGGGTTCCGTGGAACTGAACTGAGTCGAAAGAACATAAAGCAGAAAAAGGGACCAACAAAGCCATGAAAGAAAAATTCATGGACAAAAGTTAAGATCTGTCTGTTCAGGCAGTTTGTCATCCGGGTCGCCAAAGGCCAGAATTTCCTTTCCTACCAACGGTTATGACGGTGGACGGTCTAGAGTTTCCTCACAAACTGGCATCCGCACACTGTCACACGATGCTCTGTGTCAAGTTTTTACATCATTCATTCAAGTCAAGTCACATGTACAATGGAGTTGTACAAAGGTGGTTTCTGATTGAATCCTCCTTGGTTGTACCATGACGTTTTTTCAATCCTTGGCTGTACATGGCAGTGTATACTTCTCTCCGACGACACCACATACCACCCCCCCCCCCCCCATGCCAGGCACTTATAGGGTAAACCCTCCCCTGGCAACTATTCACGAACAATCCCCAAGTGAAAGAATTGCAAACCAAAAAAAGAAGACAGACGATTAGCCACAGTCTAAATATGTGTAGACTGTTTGCCTGCGTTGGTTTCCGGCTGTTTCTGAGTAGAAATCATGAAGTACCTCGTCTACTCACCCCTGACCATACATCTCATGCCGGCTAATAGCAAGCACGTCAGACGCCACCTGTGCAAACAACATTCGACGTGCGTTCTGCGACAACACGAGGAGGCGAGGTCAAAATCAAAATGGCGGAAGAAGTCGCCGTGCCGTTCTGGTATCAAAAGTGCTCGCGGCCTAGGAGGTCGGAAATTTGCATAAACATCTAGCTGGGAACCAATGAAATGATAGCACGCCGGTTCTTCAAACGATGGACGCATTGAAGTGTGTCGGAGCAAGGGGTGCCTCGATGGAAGAGATTTATCAACGCCATTCATGTTCAGCCAGATGCTGCGGAAATTTCGTAACATGTGTCATAATCTTTTACTGTACGAATGTTTTCTTGGGGAGGGGGGCGAAACGTCGGCGCCAAACGCCGAATTCACGATTAAAAGATCATTTGATACTGGGACTCTGTGTGCTTCTGGAGCGGTTGTTGGGGAAACCGAACCGATTGTCGCGAGCGAGGCCGAGGAGCGAGTACTCGATGGATAGCGTTGTGGGAGAAAATCGCTTTGATAGAATCCAGAATGGCGTCCGGACCGCCCATGATGTTTCAATTGTAAGAAAGTTATTCGTCAACACCGTCTCTCCCCTCCATCTGTAACGTATTACCATCGGGAGCTCCTCGGTACCTTTACGATCCTTTACGGTGCTGGGAGTGTTGCCCGCCTACCCAGTCCATGCATGCCAGGAAATTTCTACTGGCTAATGTTCAAGAAGGAAGGGGGGTTCAACCGCCTTGGTTTCAATTACTACCGGGATAGCCTGACGAATTGCGCTCATAGTGGCCAGCCGGTCCTGTAACCGCCAGCCAACCTCCGGCCGAGAGCTTGTGCTACTACCGGGAGACCGGAGAGTAATTGGAAAGCCGGCTAGGAACCCAGGCTGACAGAAAGAGAAAAAATTCTAATAGAAGAACTGCGGGGCCGGTACAAACTAAAACACCGCTGGTTCGAATGGTTACCAGGCGAAATCGCTGTATTTTGGACTACTATTGAATTTGATTTGTAAGTCACTGTTCACGAATCATGTGTTACCCTCTTTTCCAAATACCACGGGATCCCACGACACTGCATGACCCACCAGTATTATAACATAATGAGCTCGGGAAGCCTGTCAATTTCGGTTCATCTACCAGGTGACCATTTCCCAACAGTCCCATGCAGGGGGTGTGGGTCAAGCGGAGAATATTAGGCCGGTGATAATGATATTCTGACTGAAGCACGGGTATCGGATCAGAAACTCGGTACTGAGTTCTGAATAAACGTATTTGGTAGGGGTGTGTGGCAGTGTGGTTCAAGAGCCACAAATTGATCAGTCTAGCTGGTCCGGACCTTTTAGCTTAGCGGTTATGGCGTGTGGTATGTGCGCTGGCGGGCCTGGGTTCGATTCCGGGAACCAGGAGACTGTGCTATTCGCCTCTTGTGCTTCAGATGCTGTACAATTTACATCTAGAGCTGCACCATATTGCATAATGCCATACTCGTACCGTCCACGAGCATGTGGAATTGGGATGCCAGCTGGAATGCGTTTTCCCTCCAGCAACAGTCCTGACGTTCCAAACGCCTGCACAAATGACGATCTTGGGGTCTCCAAGAGTATCCAAAAGAAGCAATATATAATAATCTAATGTCGCCCATAACCTACATTGACAAATAATGATTTGCCCCTTCCAAACGCATATACCAGAAACCATATGATTGAACGTAATCGATTCGTATCACCATTTCAGTGACCAAACCCAGCTGGCTTAGTCAAGTATCTTTACAACGTGTTCCACCTTGCCACAGATAACTTTATATCTGCTTGGAGATTATCATTTTCCCACGCTCTAGAACCCAACCTACATAACAACTGGTAGCAACAAGCGGTATGACAATCCAGCCTGTATTGGATTTGGCACTACCCTTCCGGGGGCCCCTCGATAGAGCCACACGGCTGCACACAATTCACACGCTATTGACGTAGTTGGAATGTCTGGCGCAGAGCCAAGCAGTCGCCTCGCTGATTGTTTGCCAGCGTGTACCGTGCAGCTGGCAGTCGCTCATTGGCCAACGCCGTCAAGGCTAGCTAGTCAAGGCTGGCTGGCGGCTTGCAACAGACAAAATGAATCATGCATGCAGGTGCATGGCGTTCGACAGGCTGGGAAACATCCCTGGGGACCGTCCGCTCGATTTCCTGTCACACCAGAGGTGCTTGCTTGGCCGCAACTGGGCCAGGCATTCCGTGCTGAGGCCAATTGGCATCAACCATGCAGAGAAATCTGCCGGATCAGCTTCTTTGATGTGTTTTTTTTTTCAGGGGAGATTCACCAATTGTGGTCAGGGGTTTTAGGATTTAGCAGTATATTTTGTAAATTGGAATTATTGTAATAGGTGAACCACAGTACCAGTATACAGATCTCATTTATAATATCTGTACATGTAGCTTGGTAACCATGCTATCGTGAGCACCCCGGTATCTTTACGTGCAAATGGGATTGTTGCCCACCAGCCCAGATCATTAGCTGGGGAATTTTTACGGGGTTGGTTTCAATAATAACTATGTACCGGGAATAATTAGAAATGGCAACTGGAAGATAGGCTGTCAGAAAAAAAAGGTCATTGGGCCGGCAAAACACCCATAAGCCGACCCGTTTAGAATGGTTTAAAATGCCAGACTTTAATATCTGTAATGTGTATCTGTATCAGTCACTTGCTTCTTTGTCGTCAGTTCTTCCGTGAAATACAATAACGTGTCGACCGTCACGCTGTCGTTACATATCACCGCTCTCACAAACTAAAGAAAACGGTTGATCAACGTACCGCCGTGTGGTAAAGATTCCAACATTTGTGGCTCGAAATACGAGACACGTTGGCCATGATACAGTAGAATCCGCTTAAATGCACCATCCATTTGTCAGCGTTATTGGTGCAATTATCCGGCTGGTGCAATTTGGGTTGGGTGGCTCTGCCACAGGGGTAAGGAGGGAGTAGTACTGTAGCTCTGTGTTGTAGCCTAGTTGTAGTTGGCTGTTTCCAGCGTAAATCAACTGTGCCACAATCACCCTGCCACAACCACTGGCTAGCTCTCTCAAACGAGCAGAGGAGCAGCTCCTGCAGCAGCCTCCCCATGCCAGTCAGACCCCCCTTACTCAAGACTCTTGCATGGCCTCCACGTGGCCAACCTGGTAACTTGGGACGCACCACCCAAGGCTAACTATGCAGGGGATCTCGGAGCAACGAGCGGCCCCAGAGGTACGGTAGGCATGACCCACCGACGTGTGGACACGCTCTGCCACCGACCAACGCTCGTCCCACCTATGGGTTAAATAGTAGAGGATGATCACTACCTCTGGCGATGAAGAGTGCAACTCTGACCACCGGCAAGAGGGCGCCTGTTAGATGTTACAGAAGCGGCCAGTGATCAAGAGCAGGGAGTCCTGGGACCTGTGCAACTTATCATCTCTGGTCGAAGACAGAGATGACAAAGGCGAAGGGCGGAGGTAGGATGACAGCTTGCTGACCACCCTACAACGGCCACTGGACTACGAGAAGGACAACTCATATGACAAACCATACTGCAGGAGCGGCGACCGCAGTTATTATTAGCAATGGAAAAACCACGATGGCGAACAGAAGTAACACTAGGGTTAGAGTCCCTACTATAGCTCCCACCACAGACCGAGACCCAAAGGGTCCCCATGACGACTTGTCCCCAAACCCGCAAGGAAGGAACAAGCCTGATGGAGGTACCTGTTTTGGGAGAAGACTTGTCAGCTGCAGAAGCATCACTACAATATCAACACTAAACGTCAGAACCATAAGAGAAGCAAGATGTAGGGAGGAGTTGGCAGCCAACCTGAGCCTGTATGAAATTGACGTTCTGGGAATCCAGGAACATCGCATAGTGCATGAGGAACCAGTCAGGTATGAAGTCATCAATGGCAACAAGCTCATAACAACATCCGCATCTAGGAACCAGGCTGGAGCTGCTGTTGGAGGGGTTGGAATACTGCTCAGCTCTAAGGCAAGCGGCTCACTGGCCAAGGTCACACCAAACACAGAGAGGATACTGACAGTGAGCTTCCAAGGGAACCCGGCAACAAGCATCATTGTCACCTATTGTCCAACCAACACGGCAGATGAAGACACAGTGGAAGCACATTACAACAACCTGGCGAGAGCCATTGAAGCCATCCCAGCTCACAACCTACTGATGGTAGTGGGTGACTTCAACGCAAGAATTGGAGAGGAGGATGCAAAGTTCACATTTCATAAGGAAACAAATAGGAACGGCAGACAGCTGTTGGACCTGGCAAACGAAAAGGACCTGGTCATTTCTAGCACCAACTTCCGCAAGAAGGCAGGAAAGCTCTGGACCTTCATCAGCCCAGGAGGTACCAAGTACCAGCTGGATTACGTGCTCATACGCAGAAAGTGGCGCAATAGCATGCTGAATGTGGAGGCATACAGTTCTTTCGCAAGTGTTGGCTCGGACCACAGAATCGTGTCTGCCAGGGTAAGACTAAGTCTGCGAAAGAAGATAACAGAGCCAAGAAAGGGACAATATGACTGGAATCTGTTCAAGAACAGAAGAGTCTTACAAGAACAGTACACAGTCGAGGTACACAATAGGTTTCAACCGCTACAAGAACTGGAGGAATCTGCTACAGACAGGTACGAGAGGTTCACCAAAGCCACACAGGAGGCTGCAGAGAAGGTGGTCCCACTAAAGAAGAGGGGAAGAAAGACAAGGCATTCAGAGGACCCAAGGGTGGCAAAGGCTAGACACGAACTGAACAACAAGTACGGCCGATACAAGGAGAACACAACCGAAGTGAACAGACAAGAGTACAGCCAGGCCAGAAAGAATTTGAAAGCAGCCTATATTACAGTGGAGGAGGAAGAACTCAGCAGCAAGATCCGAGAAGTGGAGAAGGCCCATCTGAATTGCAAGCATGGACAGAGCTGGAAACTCATCAATGACATCACTGATAGAAAGACAACTAGGAAGGGACAGCTGGAAGGAAGTACACAGGAAGAAAGGATTGAGAACTGGTACAGCCACTTCAAAAATCTCCTTGGAGACCCCCCTAGCATCACCGAAGAAGACGAGGAAATTCCTTCTGTGTTCGAGGAGCTCGACATCAAGGAGGGCCCGTTCGAACAAGAGGAATATGAAGAGGCCAAGAAAGCACTCGTTGAAGGAAAGGCTAGCGGGGAAGACGGAATACCTCCAGAAGTTCTGAAGAGATGTGAAGGGTTGGACAAGATCATCCTGGACTTTTGTAACAGAGTACTGATGAAGGGGGAAAAGCCGGAGCAGTGGTCCCTACTAAACATCGTGCCCATACCCAAATCCGGAGACCTTAGACTGGGTAGTAACTACAGGGGTATCAGCCTGAGCTCAGTTGTAGCTAAAATGTTCAACAGGATGATACTTAACCGAATAAGGCCAGCCGTGGACGAACTTCTGAGATGCAACCAAAATGGGTTCCGAGAAGGAAGATCCACAGTTGCGCACATACTTGCTCTACGCAGACTGATAGAGGGGATAAAGGGTCACAACCTACCTGCCATCATCACCTACATAGATTTCCGGAAGGCTTTTGACACTATCCACAGGAACAAGATGCTCAGGATCCTGAAAGCCTACGGTATCCCAGAACGGATAGTCAGTGCCATCGGCAGCCTGTACGAAGGAACAAAAGCAAAGGTGACAACTCCAGACGGGGACACCAGGCCTTTTGATATCCAAGCTGGAGTGCTGCAAGGAGACACCCTGGCACCATACTTGTTTGTGATAGTGTTGGACTACACACTCAGGGCGGCCATAGAAGGGAGGGAAGAGGAATTAGGCTTCCAACTGGTGAGGAGAAAGAGTAGGAGAATTGGGCCAAGAACAGTGACGGACTTGGACTTTGCGGATGACATCGCACTCATTTCCGAGCAAGTCAAGCAAGCCCAGGAACTACTTGGAAATGTAGAATCCTCAGTTGCAAGGGTAGGCCTTCAGATGAATGCAGGGAAAACCAAGTTCATGGCCTACAATCAACCAGTACCAGTATGTTTGAGGACCCAAGAAGGAACCGCACTCGAGAAAGTGGAGGACTTCAGATACCTGGGGTCCCATATGGAAAGTACCTCTAAGGACATCAACTCTCGTAAGGCAGCAGCGTGGAGAGCCTGCAACAAGCTGGAGAAGATCTGGAAGTCGAACCTACCGAGGAAACTCAAGATACGGCTCTTCCTTTCAACAGTGGAGTCAGTGCTCTTGTACGGCTGCGAAGCTTGGACGGTCACCCCTAAACTAGAGAAACAGCTGGACGGCTGTTATACGAGGATGTTAAGAAGAGTGCACAACATAACATGGGAACAGCACTGGACAAACAAGGAACTCTATGCTGGTCTCCCAAAAGTGTCAGACAAGATACGGGCCAGACGTTTAAGGTTTGCCGGACACTGCCTTAGAAACAACAGGGAAATAGTCTCGGACTTAGTGTTATGGACCCCAGCACATGGTAAAAGAAGACAAGGAAGACCACCCTTAACATACATAGATGTCCTTAAAAGAGACACTGGCATACAAACTGATGGCATGGGGAAGGCTATGCAGGACAGGAGCTTCTGGGCGGCTACAGTGGTTCGGGTGACGGAAGAAGGAGCCTGGCACCCGACATAAGTCAAGTCAAGTAAGTAAGTCAAGTAAGTGCAATTATGCGAAATGCCCAGCTGGACCGCATCACCATGGGCGAGGGGGTGTATTGTTAGTCAGAAACACTAGCATAAAGAAAACAGACGAAATTATTCAGTTATTAACTTTATTTATTGACCCTTTGCTGAAAATAAAGAAATGACTACGAACCTGTTTTGATTTTGCATTCTTTCATTTTTCCATGCGATCTACCGCATTACAACACACGTAATGTTACAGGGGAGGCATTCTGAAACATCGTCATACCACTCATGGGATAACAGTTTCTGTGTTACATTACGTTGAGTGCAGTTGTCGACTTACGTAAATCATGTACCGCCATGAAACTAGGAATTGAAACTAAAACTTGGTTACTGATTACGGGTGACCCGCCCGGGACCTCCCATACGATTCCTATCAACGTAACTGTCAATGGAGACCGCCTTCTTTGTTACTCAAAACAGTTTTAAACATATTGGCGGTATTGCGCCTTTACACCGGCAGGTATCGGCTCACTTGTACCGCATTTGCCGATTTTAGCGCACCTTTTCTGTTAACTTGTCGAGGATTTTTGAAAAAAAAGAAGAAAAAAAATGGTACAGTTATCCGGCATTGGGGACCATGCGCGGTGTAGATATGCGGAGTCACTAACAATGCAGTGAATGGGAACCGGTTTTGGATATTGGGATTCGGTGCAATTAAACGGAAGGTGCGTTTATCCGAGGTGCAATTAAGTGGCTTCGTCTGTACATGAATTCTAGTCACGTTTTCTGTTGGCGTTTAATTTAAATACACGTGAGATGAGGGACGCACCATTTGATATCCTCAAGGTCGAGTAGAGGGCATTCGAGCATCTACACGGAGGATCAGTGGAAAATTGAATCAATTGATCCTCTGAAAATTCGTCATGATTTCAAACAAACACTGTTATTTTAAAACTTTCGATGTTGTTTTTATTTTCGCGTGACCTATCTCCTGTGAACTCAGGACACCACGAATATGCGTTTACAATCAGAGGCGACGGCACGAAGTTTTGTATGGGGGGCGAGATTATTGAGATGAAATATTCACTATGACGAGCGCCGAAGGCTCGACAATGCTAGGGGGTCCAGTGTATGCTCCCCCGGAAAATTTTGGAATCTAGACCCTCTGCTATGAAATGCTATTTCCTGCATTCTGAGGGGAAAATTTTGCTGGAATACTAAGCTAAGTTTAATGCCACGGATGGACAGGCTGGACGGATGGCATGTGAATGCCGGCCAAGGCCTGGGTTTCTAAACCTGTTAGACAGCCCCCAAGCGGATGGATCGTAGGCGCACCCGGATCTCCGGTCTCCGTGTTTACGATGAGTGCCGATTCTTATCTGTCTGCGGTGCCTTTTGTTCCGATCGCTGTCCACGTCACATAGGGATGTAGCGTTTTCATCTGTACCTAATCCCATCTCCTTCTGTGCACACAGACGTTTTTTGTAGTCCTCTTTTGAAGCATGTCATTAAGCGCTGTCCAAGCTATTTGAAAGCGGTATGTACTAAGTACACCGTCAATGCACAAGATCGTACAACAGTGCACGTACCAAAACAGTATGTTGGGTCATGGGCGGATCATGTCCATGGGTGGATAGATGAGTAGAACATGTATACAACACGAACTTGGAGCTAAGACTGTCTTGCATGCTCTAAGGCAGGTTAATTAAGCTCCTTGCGTGCACGTTGGTGATATCTTTAAAAGGCCCTGGTATTAAAGGACAATCACACATAGCCGGGGGCAGGGAGCGTACATTAATGGTTGTGTTGGGGCTTCAAAGATTTGAACACAAGGGATAGAGCCCACACAGTTGCCTCTATCGTGTTCCAGTTGGTATGCTTATAATCTGTATTCCGAAATCAAGCTGCTATGAGATAACACCAAGTTGCAATTGTTAACATGATCTGGATTCTGATATTTTCCCAATCAAACCGCACATCTATCAGGGAACACCTTCGTATTAGAAATAAAAGGCCAACGATGGTGAAGATATAACTGTTTACGTCGTGGAGATTATTGACCAAGAGACGATGCATTAAAAACAGATGCAACTCCTTGTCCTCAGATGTCCGGGCATTTCTTTTGTTCTGCCACCCTGAAAAACCTTACCCGCGCCCCAGCCAGTCTACTGTCACAAATATGTACACTATGCGCCCCAGGCCGACCTGAGCTGTGTTTTTAATGGCCAGCGCCAGCGGATATGTTGAAGCTCGGCACGTACCATTGTTGGGGGGTCACACTCGGGGAGCCGGTCACAAGACGGGTTTCACAAACAATGGAATACATCAATGAAACTTACCGGTGATTGAACAAGTCAGCAGATTTGTATAAGATCGACTGTGTCAGGAGTTGAGTGGTGACGGGTGAACTACAATTTCCTTCGTTTGAGTTACTTACAGACTGTGCAACAAGAGTTCGTAGACCTCACACCTCCTTGAAATATCTGACGTTTTTGTGCATTTCTTACTTTATTTTGTCTCATTAATCGATTGAGAAATAATGATGACGTAGGCTGCTTTGAACTTCAGCTGTTTAGGAAAGCTCTTGTACATCTTCATTTTTGCGTCCACCCCATTGGTACCTCACTGAAGTCCAAGAAGCAAAATGTCAGCCTATGACATGCCTCTGTCTCAACAAAAAGGACACTGTGTGCTAAGGCAAATATATACATGTATAGAGGAAGATTGCCTTCACATCCTTCATCTAGACAGGCAGCAATACACGTCAAAGCATGCGAAATGACCCTAAATCTTACAACTTTTCCTAGCGATCTTTCTTCACAGTATGAACAACTCCCACACAACATCGCTATCATCAGTGAAACTAGCATGTAGAAAATATATAACTGTGATAATACAAATAGATAGAACAAACACAAAAATGAAAAGTACAAATGCAGTACCTCTTCCATGGACTGGCTGTCATGTCTGATTAATGACTAGTTCTACCAACTCTGAACTGTATTTCCTGCGACTCCGCAAGTCCGACCTTAGGGGTACCTTCCTTACTTCATGCCAATCTTTTAACATCACTCCTTCTTCATGTTGGCGCCATGTACGATATTAAAGCCATACATAAATAAACTAGTGTTTGTGTTAATTTCTTGCTTTATTTCTGAAGGCTTTTCTTGCGTAGGTTTATCTTCAACAAGAGTTCTACGACCTCATACCTTCGTCAAATGATTTTGACCTTTATGACTGACGTATTAGGAGTGTTTTTCATCAATCATCAATCATACCAGTTGATCCTCTTCACCCAAATAACATAAGTTGTCCAAACCTCCTTGTTATGACTATGAGCTTAACAAAGAAGGTTATGCCAACATTTATCATCAATTATGCAAATAAGCTCCCTCCTTATTAGCATAATTTGATTCAATGGTGTTCACATTCAAACAACTTCCTAATGCCACAAGTATGAAATTGCCGTCATTTACTAGTATGGAATTATAGTAGTTTCTCATGAATTATGCTAATTAGGCCCACATTTGCATATTTCCTATCTATCAACATTCCTCTCTTCCTTAGTTACAAATGTCACATATTTGAATAGTCATATCATAGAACACAGCAGATTTTTAAAATTGCCTCATTAATCATGCGAGTTAGAATTTGATTTGCATAATTATCATCCAATCATACAAAGCATCACGTAAGCTATCTACATACCAAAAATCATGACCATCCATCAAGACCATCTCGAATTATAGTTTTTCTCATTAATTATGTCAATGAGGTTCTCATTTGCAAAGCTGATATCTATTAATATTTCTCTCTTCCTCAGTTACATATGTCACATGTTTGAGAGTCCTATCATGGAAATTGATGGATGTATAAACTTTCCTCATTAATTATGCAAAGTAGATACTGATTTGCACAATAAGTAGCTATGTACTTACAAAAATTTATGACCATCCACCAAGCCCTTCTTGAGTAATTCCCTTTCAAAGTCTGAAGCAGAACCTGCCCCTGCTATAGCCAACCCATAGGTCTGCTTGGAGACTACCTTACCAATGCCTACAGCTGGCTGACAGCCAATTTGTGTAACTGACGTTTCCTGCCTTCAAGATGACCCCTCAGGACCCCTTACCCCTATCTATGACGCCTTGGAACAGCACAGCCAACACGTACACATACTTCAGCATACAATATAACACATTTTTACACTTTTCTCGTTAATTATGCAAAACACTTCGCCCAAAATCTAATCATCTTGAGATTTCCCACATACACACCGACACACCAACTACGACAACAAACCATCCAGGCGTTCTCGACTTATTCTGTTCACTAACAGACACACAGACAAGCATCATCGAATAACCTTCTCGACGAAAATTCGTCGACGAAGGTAATAATCTCCAAGCTCTCTTCAATATACTATATGTATGGATAAAACACAGAAGCGCCCTTTTCCTGGACGTGGGCTAACACACTCCCTGTCAGGTGTGGTGGGGGAAAAAATTCCAAACTGGGGCCAACCCCACTTCCTGCCACCTTCCTGGGACCTTTCTGGCACCTTTGACCTACAACGTCCTGTTAATGTCGCACGCCAGGAGAAACAAACCAACACACCAACTGTTAACAAAACAAGTGAGTTGTTTCATTCAACCAACCAACCAACCAACCAACCGTTGAACCAACCAACCAACCAACGAAAGTGCAATGATGATGGCATGGTTAGAAGTTGATCAAAATGTACTGAGCTGTTACCTTAACCATCTTGAATATTGGAGAAACATCGATTAACACCTGAATCTTTCTTGAAATGGCTGATTCACAATTCTGACACGCCCTGATTGAGACAACACCGACGAAGGCGTGGGTTCCGTTGCTGTTCTAAGTTTCAGGCGAGAGACTCTCAGATGGTATTGAACCGGAGTTACCTCAATACATATCGACAGTAAAATATACCTTATTTTGTTTGTCATTATGCAAAACATATTTCCTCGTATGAACTTGGTTTGATGGAAAATCAAATCCCCCAAACATCACAAGAAGAAATCAAACCAATACAAACGTCCTTTACTTCATAATGTCGCCGTCCATGGGGCGGCTGCCTCAAAAACATACCAGCTGTCTGAGGAATTTTCTCATCTTGATTCACTACGCTGAGCGCATGCAACGGCAGACTAATTTCTTGGAGGAATAAAAGTGCTTTTGCCTCCAGGTAAACATTATGAGTGAACGTCGTACGGACATATGGCCACCTATCCGTACGTTCACTCTCATCTTCGACAAAGCAAATTAAAATATCTGCCTCCCCCCTCGAGCTTGTTGAACCTTTGCCAATGATGGCGCCAAATGGTAGGCAGTGGATTGTCGTGTTCTTGCAGCTTAACCACAGCCTCTGTTATCTCACACAATTTAGCATTTTTAGCGCTCGCTGCAATGATGAATTGATAATCATCATTCAACCACCACCAACAGGTCAGGAACCTTTGTTAAGTTGGTAATGGTATTTCTTATTGAAGAGCTCTCACGAGTGCCAAGTCAGGTACATGCTAAAGTGACGTTGATGGAAGGCAAGTCCCGAAAATGCAACACAAAGCGTGAATCTTGTACCGTTTCAACAAGATCGTTTAGCATACCAGTCAAGATCGTTTAGCATATCAGTACCTGATTAACGGTCTCTAAATTGTAGATTAACCAATTATTCACGGGGAGTAAGTGAATTCTTGGATGTTGTTGTTATGTTTTTCTTTGCCTTCGATCTAAACAAAATACACCATGAACCGGAGTACCTGTAGCCAGCGCGATACGGTACCATACGAATACGCGTGGATAAAATATCGAGATCTTTAGGTCTTATTTGTGTACCAAATGTATTAAGTAGCATTCAAACAACGCTCTGACGACTGCTGATTAGAAGACCATGCAAATCACTGTTGCTTGCCAATCAAACTGATAAAGGTAAGTGTGCAAGCTTACCCCTGATCTGGCGTCACCACTGAGCTCAAGATGAAACACAGGCTGAGAGTGGCAATGCAGCAAAGCCCGCCTTGCAAATCAACGATGAACAGTTGTTTTTCTGCCACGTGTATGTTTATGTATAAATTCCTTGCTCGATACGTTTAAATGTAGATGCATATGTAATACCTATTACTGTATATGGCATGGGGCAATTCGCCATGATATCTCATGCGAAGATGAAGGCAAGAAGAGGTATTGGTCATTTAAAGGGCGTAATGGCAGGGTATTTGGCCCAGAACTCAGATCCAGAGGTCCTGGCCTGGGTTGGAATCCTGACATGCCACGTTGACGTTCTGTCCTTGGAAAAGGCACTTGACACGCATTTCCTCACTTCACTCGGGTGAAAATGAGTACCTAGCTTCGTTCAGGGACGTCCCTCGGACCCATCCGTTAAATGGAGGTCCCGTGTTTGAGGAGAGCCACACATCGAGCACTTTAAAGAACCCACCACACTTAACGACAAAAAGAGTAGGGAGAGATCCTTCCCGGTGTGAGTGAATCAATCACATCTGTCCGTATATGCAGCTTGTATTGTTCAGTACAAACATGGTGTGTTGCGCCATGGAGGCGACTAACAAACAAACAAACAAGCAAAACAAACACGTTCCACGTCTTTGTTTGTTCAAGTAACTGGTTGATGTTGAAGTACACAAGTGACATATCGGAAAAAATGACGTTACATGTCAACAGCGGCTCATTGCGACTGAGTGGGGTATTGCAAATATGGTATATGAACTATAAACGTAGTACTGTTTGTAGGTTTTTTTCCTGTATTACAAAGCTAGTCTAGTTTGGAAGAGTTAAAACTAAGTGTGAAGACCCTCTCTTTGCAAATGAGTTGAGTTTACATTAAACATGCCACATGCACTTTTCACTGCTGAATATTACATTTTCAAGCCAACGTTTAATTTTGAATGTTTTAATTCGTTCATCTGTTTGAGATATGCGATATTCCCATTAGTAATTACAGTATCGATGTGTCCATCGTTTATGTTCCCACCTTATGCTACTATGCAAAACAACTACTACTATATCTTTCACCGGTGAAATTGTTAATGCGCTGTATACTAGTAGTCTACTTGGCAACTTACAGTACAGTATTCTAGGTCTCCATCATCATGTAACTCGGCAATTCCACCAGATATGAATCATTTATTGCACAAAAGTGTTACCTTTAAACTAACGTTAGTCTTTGTGATACGTCAGAAGATAGAGGTGTTGATCTCCCATTGCAGCTTCCACTTCCGGTATCGATTCGCACCACATATGAGAAATCGAGTATTCACAGTTGACAGTATAGCCCGATCTGAAAGTCGTGATGATTAACTGGCAGTATGACACTCATTCTGTAGGTGTGATCCCAGTATCCCTTCCTACTAACCAGATAGTAGTTGCTAATGAAATAATGAAGATTCAGGTATAGGTATTAAGCTCAGTGTGTCGATGCCTCCATGAGCAACTCGGCCGTATTGCTTTCAGTTTGATGTTTCTGAGAGGTTGTGGACATCCGCGCTATTTTGAACTGGTGTACTTGGTGACAGCCTTGGTGCCTTCGCTGACGGCGTGCT
Source organism: Branchiostoma lanceolatum (assembly GCA_035149815.1). NCBI lineage: Eukaryota > Metazoa > Chordata > Leptocardii > Amphioxiformes > Branchiostomatidae > Branchiostoma > Branchiostoma lanceolatum. The sequence continues at coordinate 9,908,464 of CM068873.1, forward strand.
TGGCCAGCTCGCCGGGGAGCAGTAGTCGTACAGCCGTCTGGATCTCTCGGCTAGTGATAGTGGATCGTTTGTTGTACTGGGCCAGCCGTGAGGCTTCCGAGGCGATCCGCTCGAAGATGTCGTTCACAAAAGAGTTCATGATGTTCATGGCTTTGCTGGAAATGCCCGTGTCAGGATGAACCTGTACGAATTCAATAAAGAGGGCAGAGATAGTAACTTATATGTTACTAGTGATTTAATGAGTGAGAGGCATGCTAGCTCATTAAATCACTAGTAGGGATTCAAAGATTGTCTTACTAGTGATTTAATGAGTAAGAGGCATGTTAGCTCATTAATTCACTAGTAAGAGATTCTAGTTAGGGATTAAGAGGAAAAGGTTCTCTACTAGTGATTATGCCAATCGTTCACACGGGTAAATGTGCTTCACACGTGTATTGATTAATATACTTTTCTGAACTGAGTAAATGTGCTAAATAGCTAGAGCTGTCTGTTCATCTACGCTTCGGTAGGTGAAAGACATCAGATTCAAAGCGTGTTTACTGCAGTCAGCCTTTAAAGATACTCCAGTCATAACTCATAAGAATGTCATTATGAGCAGACCGTATCTTTTGCTGTATTGATTTTTGCAAGGCAGAAAAATCAATATGTCCGCAGTGTTTCAGCACGGACGGTGAATTCCATACCAAATCGTTACTGTGTATAGTTTGTATTGTTAGTTTGTACGTATATAGTATGTTATGTTATGTTAATGTCGACAGATTTTGATAATCTTGTATATTGCTTTGTCGTTTCAATGATGATGATATTCTAAATGTGTCGTTTTAATATTGATGATATTTTGAATCACTGATTTAGAAGTGTACTGCAAAATCAGCACAATTTAGTCTCGATGACTACGAATTTGAAAGGACAATAAAGTTTGTGAGATTATGATATGGTAATCTAGAACGAATCTGCCAAACGAGACAATAGTGATAATTCGGAGAGATGAGACGCCTAAGTCTTTTCCTTGATATGTAGTAATACAGCTCAATGACTTCTGCTGTACCTGTTTCAAAACTTTGTAGATGTAAACTGAGTAGGTCTCCTTCCTCTTTCGTTTTTTTCTCCTTTCCATGGAACCGCTCATCCTGGACTTTCCCGCCTTTTTCTCTCCCTTCTTGCTGATACCCGGGGCCATGGCGCTGGTTGGTCAATTCCAGTTTAGAAGCACTGCGATTGGCCTGAATCAGTATACTTAATCAATAAGAATAATAGATTTCGAAATTTTCATCTTGCACTGTCACTTATTGCTAATATACAGAAGGTGTGTGCTGCATGCACGATATTGACTGTAAACCACATTTTCTATTTTCCTAAAATATTGCTTAATAAGATATATCTCTTTCTGCAGTAAATTACTGATAAAAGTGAATTATTTCAAGCAGCAATGCGAATGTCTTCGCGTACGTATCTGTTAGACATGTACACCGCACACTAATGCTTCTATAGATCCCCGATGATATGGAACAAAAAAATAATTATGGCATAAATGTTAATAAGTGTTCATAGCGTCAAAGCAACAATATCATCAGTCATAATTGTTTATCTCGACAGCCATATTGAAGTAGCAATGGCGTCGGTTGGTATTAAATCACGCGCAGGCCACGATCTCGTCTCAAATTACCAACGATATATAAACAGAACAGTGCACTAAACAAAGCAGATTCATTTTAAGGACACTGCCCTTGGATCCACCTTTGAAATCTGACAGGGATAGAATACTGTACAGAATATGAACAATGATCATCTCTGTGACATGCTAGTAGATTCCACAATAATTACGGCATGCCTACCTGTCAGCTAGATGTCGAGACGTCCTGAAGCTTATTTGTCGTCATTTACTTTAAAATGTGTCAGTCTTGACCCCAGTGAACCCGCGAGGCCCTGTGTGTGCCGTCGCCAGATTTTACACATGCGTAATACATCACCAGGGCTTAGAATACTCGACCGGACTGCCAATTAGCCAAACGATGATGTAATAAGTATCACCGGTGAATACAGGCATACCCCTACATCAAATGTACTACAAACTGGCTCGCTTCCAACGCGTCTGTGTGAAGATATATACCACCACAATCTTCCTTAAGCCCAGTATGTAAAACGAATGCCAAAAAGGTCTTCGATTTTAATGAGCGGAAGTTATCAAAAATAAGTACTGCTTAATGGTTTAAGTTTTTATTGTGCCCTATTCGGGGCCCCAGTCTGCCCTTCCCATGAGCCCCTCCCTCAGCCCGACGTCACTCTATGGCCTCTATTGGTTCTAGAAGAAGTTTCGACGCAGCTTGCGTGACCCTCGTCATCCGACGTTGCCAAATACAACCCCATCCGGGAGAAAATACCCGGATGGTACCAACATTACTGGAAAGTACGCGCACTAGTACTGTTCAAAGAACAGACATGTCCCCAAACACTTCTCTCGACCTGATGTGGCAAAGTTACGATATCGGTGAGGATGTGACCAGAATACCATACCTTGTTTGGTGCAGCTGGCACAACGGCGCCTCATCTGACTGTCATGTGATCCTCCTGCAGAGGTTGACAACCTCCTACAGCTTCAGCACCACCCAGCACATCACGCACTCTTCTAGAACCTTCTACCGGATTCTCAACGCTACTTGTTTGTCCTGACAAGAATCAGTTCAGACATTTTGATGATGCATAATCTCCGATTCCCCGTGTACCTCGGATAGAAGTGATGGGAATCGTCCATTTATTGAACAAAGTTTAACATGTTTGGTCTTGCCGTATGCACTACATCCATTGTAAGGAAGCGTTGTTATCGGATTATTGAATTGAACGTGTTTTGCATTTCAACGAAGTCAACAGAACAATAACATAAAGTTTCATATTCTGGACATACAAATGTCAATGGTATGAAGTAATTTAAACCATCATCTGTAGATACAAATTATGCTTTATATTCAGCAGGGAATGAAGTTTGTAAGCATGATGTAGATCCATGATCTATCGTATCGCATATGCATGACCCAGCCTCCCCATGATACGCCTTGTCTGACTCTAAGTTACTGAATCACCAACTTTAACTACCATATGCCTTTGTAAATGAGCTTCGATTGTTACTGTTCCCCATGGGCACACAATGCAAAATGGAGATTCTGTTTGCATGGAGCAATGCACAGAGTAAGAACCCTTGGTAATAGGCAATTAATATTCATGATGCAAGTCTAATAATGTTCGACTTTGCCACACTGCAGAAGACATCGTGAATCAAGCGGCTAAAATTCATTGTTGTTGTAGTTGTAAACCAAATGAATAGAGGTGCACTGCTACAAAATTTATTCAAGCTGGCAACAAGATAGGTGCAACAATATGTGGGGACCAAACCCTGGCAATTGCACAAATATCTACATATATACAATAATAATTGTTGGTAGCTTTAAAACCACATTTGAATTTTCTGGCAGTGAAACCAATCTGGTTAAGACATGCTACATTTTGACAGAAATTCAATAAATTCGATCATAAAGAGACATCTTGTTACAAATACATAGTGGAAGTGGCCATTGTCTTCTTGTACATAAAAGGTCATTAATGGCAGACAATTGTATTGTGCAAAGACTACCCTTTCCGATTAACTCCTTGCCTAAACTATTTGCAAATGCTATGACAACATGTAGCATTTTTTAACATATACTAAGGCCACAGCAAGTAATTTTTATGGATGACATCAGCGCGCTCATTAATTTTCTCCTGATTTCGAAATAAAAAACAAGAAATTTCATTGCCCTCCGACGGTGGTCAACATGCCAAAAATTGGCAAATATGTCGTAAACGTTGACAGTCTAAGGTGTTTCATTGCATATGAATACCCAGTGCAGTTCCTGCCCATGATGGTATGATAACAAGCTGTTTTCTGCATTTGTTCTAGCAAGGACATTATATAGATAGTGGGGGGGGGGGGGGGTCTAGTTAATTGAGCTATATACACAAGGTGTTTCATCGCATATGAATACCTAGTGTAGTTGCTTCAGATGATGGTACAACAAGCTCTTTTCTGCATTTGTTGTAGTTAGTCTATTGAGATGTACACACATCTATAAGGATATGTTTACTGTTGAATCAAAGAGGTTTTATATTATATATGAATATATAAGGACTAATACATTGGTTGAATACAGGACTTAAAGACCTGTTGGTCATAATATTATATTTCGTCGCCTCAATTCTTGTTTAACAAGACTTATGATCTCAAAATTTGAAAATATGGGAATCTTGTTTTTTTTGGCCCGCCTTGTTTTTTTTTCGCCCTATCTCATTAATTTTGGAGTCTGCGGAGGACGTCATCCATAAAATTTACTTGCTGTGGCCTAATAGGCAGCCAATTATTAACTCAATGAGCATGTTTCTTTACAAACCTATCTCAATGACTACTTACACCCAATTTCACTGTTAATTCTAATACCTGATAACCATAGCTGCCTTTTTTGGCTGAATTACGTATACTTGATTGTGTCAAAATGTTCAACATTTTCTTTATTAATGCCTATTCATGGGTAAAAAATTACATTCCAACTTCGAGTCCAAGCAGAGCTAGGTGGAGAAGATTGTGACCTTTTTATGCCAACAGAAAACAGGGCATATGATAAAAGGTCACAATATTCTCAACCAACCTTTGCTTGGAAAGTATAAAAAATGGCCAGTGACCATTTATTTTGAAGGCAACTCATGTACATGTAGAATAAAAGCCTACTGTTAGATATATCATCAACAAACAAAACATTGGCAGATGCCCTGCACCTGGTAACTACAGTGTCACATTTGGTATCAAACAACAATATTCCATTTACCTAATATAAGTATATAGAATTCATTTTGGGCAATGAAATATTTCTTTTATCTGCAATCCGATTGCTTTTGGATTTTTGGGTAACCCACTGAATACATACATAGAGTACAGTATATTTTCTATCATTTTGGTAACTATCAACCCAAAGACATTGAGAGTATCTTATTTCTACTGACAAGATGGATGCTAATGAATCAATGAAAGGAAGTTGGTGCTACCTGAAAGGTCTGACCAGTTAAAAATCTATCCAGTTGTTTTAGTTACTGTTACCTTGTTATCTTACTACCTGGATGTCAAACATTCATAAAAATAGACCAGGTAGTAAGCAAGTGAGTGAAGTCTCTCTCAATGTGTATTGCTATGCTCTTTTTCATAGAATGATAACATTTACTATGACTGTATAGCTATGCTCTTTTTTGTTCAATTATAACATTTACTATGACAAACAGAAACACAATCACAAGGGCCTCAATATGTTCTATTTGTTATCATGCTCCACACATTGGAATGTATCAAATCCACATCACTGGAGTTCAAGTACTGAATGTACATGTATTGAGGTAGCAGTTGTCAGGAAGGCCACCTAGCAGATTGCACTGGAAGTGACCCTTTGCTGTAGAAAGGAGATGCTCCCTATGAACACTGCATCACTGCAAAAAAAGTTGTCACCCAACACTAACAGCGAGTCCCTCTAGCAGATTGAACAAGAACTCCAGGTTCATTCTTCAGTAGTAGAAGATATTCCAGAAGATGGTGAAAATGATACAGGCTGCATACACCACCAAGGAAACCCACCACATGACTCTCTCATGCAGCTTCTGTTCAAAATTCCTCAGGATCAGTAACCCGATTGTCAAGCCTGCTAGCAGACCAAACAAATGAGCCAGAAAACTGACTCTGGTGTCCTTCGGATGGTCGTTGTATCTTCTCCATATGGAAAATCCTACATCTGCACTAGCTGTGGTAAAAAAAAAAAAAAAGACAAAGATTTAACTCAGATATGGAAATACTGTAATTCTTGATTTGTTAATAGAAACTTAATTTTAGCTACTTTTACGGTCACTAGTCAACTGCTAAAATTTCATCATCGCAAATATTTGATTACTAACATTAGACACTGTGATGTTTGTTCGTGAACTACTCCCTTTCCTCCCAAACGCTAAAATTACTAACCACAATTTTAAATGGATTTACAGTATGTCATTTATTTCAATTTCCGTCTCCCTTGTACTAGTATATTAATGGCTGAAGGGACGGCCAGTTTGTTCCAAAGAGTACTAGACAGTAAGATAACTTAGTCAGATGGAAAAACAAATACACTAATTTCTATTAATATTATGTCCCTGCTTAAGATTTTAAGAACATTAACATAAAATCAAAACGAACACCATTGATGAACAGTTGGCAGAGTTTGCATTGCGAAAAACTATAGAAATACTTACTGATAATAAGTATGAGTCCAATCTTGGCTATACCAAAGGTTTCTTGCATCTCTGTATAGTTCTGTAAAAGACATGACATGAACATGTATGTAAGATTTACTAGGTAAACCAAAGACAGACATAGTACATGAAAGGTGACTTGCAATCTGTATGTTATAGCTGCAGCTTTGAACAATCTAAAATAGATCCTACAAATGTCATAACAAGTAAATACTTTGGGAAGTTGAGAATTCATCATCAGTAGAATACTGTAAATGCATTTGAGTTTGCATGGTTTCTATTTTGCGCTAAGGCGAAAATGGAGTGTTCGCGTGGTTTTCAGTTTACGGCAGTGCTATAGTCACGTACTCCTACAGTGTTGGACAAAAATGTTCGCAGTGGTTCTAACTTTGTGGTGAAACGGTCACCACGAAAACTGTGAACATAAAACCACCGTGAACATTTCTGTATCTATAGTATTACAAATTACATACAAATAAATCAATTAGAAGAAACAAAATATGCATTTTTCTATTGAGATGGAATCATGAAATCATTATACATATAGATGACCAAAGACCCTTACAGTTAGGACATTTGCGAGATGACCCGCCAGCAGTGCATAGACACCTCCTGACCCTCCCACCAGGTACACAGTCCTGTCTATCACTGATGTGCTCATGGAACCTGCAGGGAGGGAAACAGTCAAGTCTGAGAGATGTGCAAATAGAATCTAAATTACCCATACAACAGATGATTAATTCCACTATGGTGCTTGCAAAGTGTGTTGTGTATTTACAAGAGAGTAGGACAGAAGTAAGACATAATTCATAAATTAGACAGACCTAATTATTCATAAATAGTTTCATCAAGTTGATAGATTTCTAGTTCAATGATTACAATGTTATTAATATGTATGATATTGCAAAATCAAAATTTGAACTTGTTTGACAACCTGTCTGTTCCTTTCATCAAGACAAAATGACTACTTCAAATTTTGGTTGTCAAATAAGAACACTGTAATTAGTTGGGAATTAAGAACATTGCAATTAGTAAGACATAATAATTAAAACTCCCTGTACTGACCAGCCAGAGCACCACTCTCTTTCTTCTTGTATACTATCATTGATAGTTGTTCACTGTCTTGCAATTAGCCTACGGGCACGAATTTGAAAATAGATTTTCGTTATTACTAATTCATGTACTGACCTGCCAGAGCCCCAGCCAGGTAGACAGCCCCGACCCTGAAGGTGCCGTGTATCATCTCCAGGGGGACCCCCAGCAGCAGCTGCACAGCCAGGTTAAACACCAGGTGCTCCACACTGTGGAACAACATCATTGTAACATCAGGATCAGCCGTCTGATGAGTTTTGAGCTATGGTCACATTTCCAAACCGGGCCTGGCCGGGCAGTTAACAGGAACGAAAAGTAACTAACTATGATATAAAAGAAAACAAAACACCCAAAATTTAGCCTTATCATGGTAAAGAACAACACCTGTAATACATGAGCCACTCACCCTGCATGTAGGACTATGTACGTGAAGAATCTGAAGATCTGAACTCTCTTGTCTGGGTTGTAGATGAAGGGGCTATCCTCAGGCACCGGGCCTGACAGCCAGCCTGCCGCTGACAAACTGTCCCAGGTAGCAGCATAGTACACAAAGAAACCCAGCTGGAATAGAAAGCAGAAAATAGAACCATGAACTTGGAAAATCTCATTGGCTTCAGAATCAAACAATCATCTGTACAAGTAAAGGTAAAGCAGTCACCCTCGTCTAAGGTATAGCATGATGCTTTTTTTAGTAGCCACCATTAACATAAATTTAATACGTCACTTTAAAAAACAGTGGGTTTGAAAGATCTCTAGTGCAGCACCCCCCAGGTACGCACAGTTTAGATATACAGGAGTGCATTATACTGGGGGATGTTGGGTTGGAGATCTGTTTGGATGTATCTTTTCAGGGTGGTGGAATTATGTACCCTGGTGGTATCTATAATGTTAGGCAGATGTTAGCTTATAGTGCAATGTGGCTTTCCTATGGCTGGTGTTTTCAGCAAAGCATGCTGGATCTCTCCCACTCTTCTCAATAAGTGTGTTGGGTTTCTGTACTAACTAAATGATATTACAATATGAATAAAGGTCTTAAAAAGTATCACAGTAAAAAGTATGTTCTTTCAACTGGCATGTGAAATTCTATAATACTGCTCTATAGATCTAGGGCATGAATTTCTGACATTTCATGATATCCACCATACCCGTCTGCATTTGTCTATTGCATAAACAAGGCTTCCATTTTGCTTCAAACATTCAGAGCACTCCCTTGTCATACGGGGCATAGGATTGTTAGCATGTGTCAAATACCCAACATGCCCCTGGTCCTATCGGCATCTCATCTCATCTCTTCAATTTCTTCAGACATTCCTCAATCCCAGAAGGTCTACCAACCAACCTGCCAAGTTTTGCATCCTTTCTGCCCTGGAACTGTCTTTACAGATGCCACCACAGATCTTTCTAATAGTAATCACATCACAGGGCACTAAAACTGAACTGTCCTCTCATTTTACTAGAATCCCTTCAGGATAAAAACTAACCCGCCAAAGGGAAATCAAAAGTCCCTGCGGGAATAATTTGACAAAATTTACTGACTGTTTAACTGGCTAATTTAGGCAGATTGACCACAATGGTCCTAAAAGCTGAGGTTATCTAGATACCATTTAGGTTTATGGTCTATTCATCAATGGTACACTAATCCTCTGTAATTGCACAATAACAATGTGCTTTTAAAAGCCCCAAACCATATACAAGATGGGTGTGCTTTCATCAAAGTGTGTAAAGCCAAAGGAGTGGAAACATCACAACGATTCCAAACCTTTGGTCACACCACACTAATGGATCGAAGACTGAAAGCCATTTCCAGACAAACATTAGTCATTGAAAACTGCCTGTCATATCTAAGAAACATTTTACCTGCACTACAAATGGCTACAGGAACAAAAAAAAGGATAATTCAAGAATCCACACTTCACAATGTTGATTTTGTTTTTAGCGTGTGGGAGGGCAACTTGTAAATGTTGTTGATGCAAGTATTTTGCCTTCCCTTTCTCATTGTGGTCAAGTCTAAAAAACATAAAGTTAATAAACAGAAAGCATATCAAAGAGACCATTGAGATTCAAATAAACTACAAATTTGAAGATAAGGAGAGGCCCGAAAATACTCTTTTTAAAAGTATTTAAAAGAACAGTGTCATAAACACCATCACTTCTCGATTCAACCTTTAGCACACTGAATGGCACCCCATTCTCTACTAGCTTTTGGGATTTAAGGCATCAGGGAGGAGTTTAAAACAATGCTGATTGACGAGAGTTTTTTCTGTCGCTCACCTGAACCAGACTGAGTATGATCATCAGCAGTGGGGGAGGGAAACAGCTGTAGTAGTCAGAGTAGATCTTTCTGTCGGACTCCTCCGTCAGGACTTCCTTAGCGACCCTGTGCACCGACTTCTGAAAGCAGGTCTTCAGTTGGTCGTCAGGTTGTACCAGCTGGTAGCTGCTGACGTTGCCGTTGTTCAAACATCTGTCCCTGGACAGGACCGCAGAGCGAAAACTGTTCCTTCTCTTGCTGCTCATCTGGTTGAAGAGCAATTCAAAATACAGTCAAAAACATGACACGCCCACATGTACTGTGTACAATTGTCCTGCAATAAATCTTCTATACAAATAAAAATTCCTAGAGAGATATTTTTTGAAATATGTGCAACACAAAACTTTATCTGCAACGACATCTACAAGAGGAAGATAATAAACATTATTGCAAACGTAAACCGAGACAGTTTGTTTTCTAAAAAATAATAGACAAAAACAGATATGGAACTTATTTGAATCACAGATGATATAAGAAAATATATCATTAATGTTTAGCTTTGCCGACTTCAGCAAGAATAGTATGTTAGACTCATGCTGAAGAAAATTCAAGAGGTGTCATACAAATGTCAAACAAGGTGTCAAAATAAGTATACTCCTAAGTCCTACCCCTTCAGCTTTTTCACTCTATTCAATCATAACAATAGAAGGGTATAAAACGAAGCGTGGTACCACTCTTTGTCATTCTGAATGAAAACTTTTCTAATTAAAGGTCGAAACCGGTAAACCGTTGTGTCTCAGCCATCATCCTTCTGATGCCCAATCAACCAATCATAACCACATTGTTAGACAGTAGTAGTAGGAGCAGTAGTAGTACTAGTAGTAGTATCCAGTAAAGAATGGATAAGTCCTTACAATGTTGACGAACTGCTGGAAGCTGATGTTCCCCATCTCGTCCTGCTGCAGGAGATCCTGTACCAGGTTCAGGCGGTGGGCGTCTATGTCTCCCGCCATGTCGCGGTGCCGGAGGACACGCAGGAACCGCTGCACGGAGATCACGCCATCGCGGTCCAAGTCGTACTGGGTAGGGATAGAGAAGTTTGTTCGTTTAGACCCGTGCAGTGCCTAGCGGCACATAGGGTAGTTTCCTTGCTGTTTCAGTAGCAGGGTATATATCTACGGGGAGAGGTTCCTAGCCCTTTCCCTTTAAGTTTAACATGCATGATGAAGGCACTTCCTTCAACACGGGACCCTATTTTACGCCCCTTCCAAAAGATGGTGCAGCCCCAACCGAGATGTCCCGACCCTGGGACTTGAACCAGGGTCTCAAAATTACCAACTAGTATGCAACTAATTGGAATCAAGAGCTCGATGAACTGTGAGACTGCTACCAGTTGAACCACAGGGTAGGCTTAAAATACCATGCAGCTTTTGGGAAGACTATGTTAGATAGCTTTATCATTCAACTTTCAAGACTAGGAGATGCTAGCCTGTGTTTACACAATCTTTCACTGGCGGGGATTAGAGGGGGTTGGTAACTGTTGGGCCTGCCGCTAGGAGCGTGATTTAGTCAGGCTATAAGAGACACAACCTCTGCCAAGGGTAGCTTAGTTTCCTCTGTAGTATCTACATGTGTATAGGCCTTAGCTTGAAAGGAAGTTACACTATTAAACACTTAGGAAGGCACTACATTACACACACCAAATGTACTGGAAGTGAGCTAAATGTTTTTTGTTTGTTTTGGGGATAGCTGTTTTGTAACCTAACGAAGCTTGGTCACACTGAAAGTCATTATTAAATTGGCTAATCAGTATCCCTACATTACTACTGAAGCTTCCATAAACCTAACCAGAATGCCATCTGACCTTGGTGGGAGTTATAATTGCCAAATTTTCACTTTAAAACGGAAATGTTATTTTCACTAGAAATACAGATCTCCATCCTTTCATATTCCAAGTCCAAGAAGAGTAGGTGGGTGGATTTTCTCATCTGACCTTGTCTGCCTATGTGGGAGGTCACGCTAAGCCCACATCAGATTATATGTGACCTTGGGGTTAGAATAGAACATGACCTTGTGACCAGACGGTCATCAGTCAAGTTCACGTTTCCTCCTGTCAGCAGGAAGAATCTACAAAATGTACCAGGGACATGCTGCCTCCAAGTCTGCAATCATTTGTAAAAGCCTCCTGACCAAACACTGGTGTTGACAATAGGAAACTGTTCATCTGGGTTGTGTAGACAGAATAAAGTTGATTTAGCCTGGGCATAGGCCTTAGCGATGTTATTTCAAACAATATCTTGTCATGTAGACATGGCTGAAACACTTTTGTCTTCTTCAACATTTAACTGCTTGCAAGACTTTCAAATACATAGGGGCAGTCTGGGTCATTTAATTTCATTCATGTAGACAGACTTTAACTTGGGCGATGAGGGTTTAAGAAATGGATTTAGTTGAGCTTGGTATAAGCAAGTCCTTGGTATAACATCATAAGTTGATAATGTAGTGTTAAGAAAACTCTTCATACAATACCATGTGAGCTTGTCTTTTTTTTTGGTCAAATCAAAAAGATCCTGCTATTTTGGAAGACCTGAAGGTGTCAATCAAGCCATCTTCCTTATTAAGTCCTCTAGACATGAGGGAGCCTCCAAAATAGCTATTCAGGCTTCCAGGATGCCTGTCAAACCCTTCCCCCTTGGTCTAATTCTGTCCCAAGAATTTTTCAAACTCTTTTCTACAGTTGGTCAGAGATGAAAGACACAGAGAGCTGGGGAGACAACTGTAATTATTATAGGAGACCTTTTAGCTTCCAAAAACTTGCATAATTATCTGTAAGGCAGCTCAAAGTAGGAAATACAGGCTAGCACATCTTAAGGGTGATTTTTTTAGTTTAAAAAAAGTGTCCTTGTCAACTTCAATCTGTATGTTAGTATATTTCTATCACAACAGTATACCAAAATGTAAGACCCATCCTAAAATGTGCGGTCATCAAAAAAAAAAAACTTTCTGTTTTGGGATAAAAGAAAATCTAATTTTTACAAATTTCAATGTCGATTGGTTACAATAATGTCTGGAACAACAAAGCATGCCATACATCACAGAAATGTCACAGATTTTGCATGACAATAGCACCAGCCTGCCCTATTGTCTGGCTGTTCCCTTCAGTATCTCTCTCCCTACACAGAGTGGGTGGATGGGTGGTGCCCATTTGTTGTGATACAGATAAAGAGATGCAGGCTTTGTCCCAGCCCAAGTGGGGTGAAATGGGCAGAGAATTGCTCTTTTCAAAGTTATTGAAAAACCTGTTGTATGGAAAGGACAATGGTAAAGAGTAGAGGTGTCAGATTTCAAAAAGAACCCAGTTGTCAAATTATAGTGTCTAGTTTTACTGTGGCATCTGGCAATGCATAGGATGGATGACAATGTAATAGTGTGCATAGCTGAAAGAATTCTAGCTATGCACTTGGTTAAACTTAAAGAAGCAAATTTACTACCAACAGTTAACTAAACTGTTTTATCTGGTGGCTATCTGAAATTAGCTTACAATTTACAGATTCATAATGTTCATTGTAAAGAGGTGCTAATTGATACAAATGGTCCCTTTATGTTCTGCTTCTGTGGGTGGCTTCTTTTTTGTCTTTTTTTTTATTTGCTACCACAAAAAAATCTAGCCTGGCATCCATCACTATTGTAGCTACAATAGGGAAGAATACCAGGTTCACATTTATCAGATCATTCTATACTTTGCCACTCACTCACTCACTCACTCACTCACTCACTCACTCACTCACTCACTCACTCACTCACCCACCCACCCACCCACCCACCCACCCACTCACTCACTCACTCACTCACTCACTCACTCACTCACTCACTCACTCACTCACTCACTCACTCACTCAAACCTAAACACATCTATTACAAATTGTTCTTCTCTTCTTGGTTCAAAATAGAATTCAAATTTGTTTATAACATCAAGACTGAGGCAAGATAACCTGCCTGACTGTAAAATCCTTTCATCTTGAGTTCCTTTCTTTCATTACACTCTTTCATACATTTGACTCTTGTACAACAATGGAACCTTCAGGAGTAATTTTCAACCTTATGATTACCTTTTGACCTCTGGTGACCCCACTAACAATGGTGCCAAAGAAAGCTCCCCAGCCCTGAAAATTGCTGATATCTTCTTAACCCCTTTGTCCTTCACAGTGCTGGTCTCAATTTTCTCAATTTTCATACCTACTTATTTCCCAAGGGCAAATTGTGAGTGTTGGCATCTGACCCCTTTCCAAATCCCAAACAGTGTGACTTAAAGTCTTTTGGTATGAAATATTTGGTAATAGCAATTAGATTCCTACCCAAGGAGGCTAAAAAAACAAACTTTGTCTGTTCAAATGTCAACTTAACACCTTTTGGTAATGCCTTATGACAAGATAATTGGATGAACCATGATCCTCGGCCCCCTTCAAAGAGGAACATCCACTGAGCCAATACTAGGCAAAGAAAACAGAGTGACATGGCCATGTTGGATTTTCTTTCAGTCAAAAATCATAAATACAATCTCTACATATTTCATGGGGAGATCTTGTACAATTGCTTCAAATGTCTGGGCCAGGTACTGTAGTTTTGCTTCCTCTCTTTACGTATCCCAGGTGTATCCTGTATCCTACCCAAGGCCTTTACTACTGCAAGGAGGTTGACTACTGTAACAGTAACTAACTACACTGTCTTACAGTTTTAACTTCTGTATACTATAGCCCTTCCTACCTTGGTGAAGGGAAACAACCTCCTTACTTGTATGTTGTCACATCACAGTTTATGAATGCCACACACAAGCATGGCATCAACAAAGCTGTAATAACATGTTTCTTTTGGGATGGCAACATCGGAAGTCACACTCACAGAACAGAACAGAACATGGTCACCAATGGAAGATGAAACCACAGATTTCCCCCAGTGGCAATGAAGCATACATGCCTGAGGCAGCCATGGGTCAGGGAAAAACAACCTTCTCATTTACAGGGTCACCTTCACTGTTAATTATACTTATCAGAGGGGACAGGCCATTATGTTTCACTGGAGGGTGTAGGGGTTTAGGGCAAGGCCATTAATCATTGTTCAGGAGCATAGAAGGTTATGTTTTTGGGAGCGTTGGTTTGTGTGTGTGTGTGTGTCTGTCTGTCTCACTCTGTCAACACGATAACTCGAGAAGACCTAAATGGATTGTCATGATATTTGGTATGTTGGTAGATCTTGATAAGACCTCAAAATAAGTAGATTTTGGTCCCCCTAGTGGCTTGTCATGGTACTTCAGTGGAGCTTCCGGTTTTTATATTTCGTGTTGTGAACAAGCTATGGTAAGGATTTCATTACCTCTTTAGCAGTGATATACAAGTCTTTTTAAAAGACTTATGACATCATACATTTGTAAACAGAGAATTCTGACATCACATACCTTGTCAAAGAGTGGCTTCCACTTCTTCAGGGTACCACCAAGCAGACCAGCAGAACAACAGGATTCCAGGAGAAGAGAACAAGAGTTGATGAATGTGAAAATTGGTAACAAGTGACAAGCTTCTGTCAATCAGACACACAAATGAAGATTAATGATACCAGGAAGATGCTTCATCTGTAATTAAGATGTCTGGGAGAGATAAACAACAGAATACCATACAGTACCAACACAACCAGGAAAGGAAGTACTGTACTACTGAACAATAGTTTCATTTCTGGGTTTCATACTGTATAAAAAATGGATGCATAAAATTAAGCAGCTTTATCTAGATTCGTGAGCACAATTTATTTCTGTTTGAACTTTCCTTTCGTTTTTGAAATTGAAGCAAGACAGTTGAATGTTAGCTCTTATATAAACTTAAAAGTTACTGAAAAAATTGCATTGTCTGCAACTGCGTTGTGAATTGATTATTTGCAGAGAAATCTTTCTAATTCATAAATGTTACTCTTGCATAAGAATTCTGAGGTTTGAAAATGATTTTTCTTTGAAGATGGTTTCCTTCTCTATCAACATTTAGCAAAATCATTTTTTGATGTGAATCAACACAAAATTGACAACAGAATTTCACTCTTTTTTATTTACCACATACTATAATCTGCACTGTCTTTATTATCATCTTGCTGAAACCCCATATTAGAACAGACCTACATGTACATAGTACATGTCTAGGTCTGCTAATTTGTCTGAAACCCAAGACTAAAACCCTGGGTAAGCAAGGGTCAGCCAAGCAGCCACAAGCAGAAAATTGGGACATATCAACTTTCATAACAATTACAAGTACTTCTTCCCCCTACAACACTTCAAAGGAAAAGGGGGACTGTAACCTTTCTTCAGTTACCTTGGGTGTAAAACTCCACTCACAGACATCTTGCTAGTTGCTAGAGGCTTCAGAGAGGCTTTGACAAAACTTAGCCTGGGTGCCATCCAATCAATACTAGGGCTCCTACACTAGCTGTTCTGATAAATTATTTCAGGAGCCCTCAGGCTAGGCAAAACTGACATGAAATCATGACAAACTTTTTTGTCACCAGGAAGCTGAACTTTGTGTAACTTGTCTATGACTGACCCCTTGATGTACAAAGTGTAGCACAGGCCGAAAGGGATCTAACATGATTGTAAAGTTTGTGTGAGAAATACTCAAGTTTCGGTGTGAGCTCAAGAATATTTTGTTTGGGATGTAGGATGTTAGGTGGCAGGTCAACAATGATTTATACCTTGGGAGATGGATAACAACATAAAAAGCCCCAAGGCTCAATATGTTCCGCACTGCTCTCTCTGACCTCCTGAATTGAGAAGCCCTAATTTGGTAACCGGTATTTTACCGATATCTGATCAGCTTGTTTTCAAAATATCATAAGGCCTCAAAGGCTGAAAGGGTACAGGACACACCTGATTGAACAAAAGGAACTCTGTCTGGTATTTTGCCAGATGGCAATTCTTGAGAGAAGGTATAATTGACATAACAAACAGCTATTTACAATACGGTACTTCCGAAACGAGGAAGTTAGATGAGATCAAAGGGTTTAGAATTGGGGATATCACATCAACTTAAAAGTAACTTACATGTGTCTCTAATTATGCTAATTATGCTAGAAATCACGTACGATAACAACATGTTAAACTTTACTGTTATTAAGGTGGCAGGAAGTTTATTTCAATTCATCAATTTGAACACTAGATTTGTTATTTTTTCAAAATTTACTGTGACCATTGTTATACGTTATACAAACATTTATCCCCAAAAAACATAGAAAACTGCAAGTCACTCAGATTAGGTTTGTACAGGAGGCTACAGACTGAGAGGGTTGCTTTTAATACATCCCCAGTCTGCTTGAGTGAACTTGAGAGTGGCTTAAACCACAACATTTCAACATGGCAACTTCACTCACACCTGGTAATCTTCAAGTACATAAACAAGCCAGCCACAAACCTGCCATTTTAGTCCACACACTGTGGCATTGTGGACTAGCCAGAATCAGAGACGTAAGTGTAGAGGGGGGTGTGCATGCTCTTTTCCGTAAGGCTAAGCAGAAAATTTTTATTTCCCGTAATTCGTAGGGAAAACCGTCTTATACTCGTAACTCGTAGCGAGGTGCCATATTTGGCGTAATAGCCTCCCTTGATTTTAGCGTAATACGTGGAGGTTTCCTCTGAATTCAGCGTAAAGCATTGTTGGAACCCCCCATGCAGACCCTCGTACTCGTAGAGTAGCAGGTTGATTGGAAAGGTTAGACGGAGACCTCACCCAACCTCCAAACTGGTTAATGGGTCAAATACGGGTGCAAATTAAGTACACTTTGACAGATACTTTCATAACCGAACTCCTGAACCAATCAAAGGGCCAGGGGGGTTTGACGCAAATTAAGTACGGTCTGACAGACACTTTTAGAATGGTTAACCATAACTGACAAACTGCCTTTTAAGCACTGACCTGAAAGTAAAATGTAATTATTGTGCTCTATTCTTCATGAGTTTGACACGTGTATAGTAGAAGTGTTAAGCATTCTCCTCCAGATTATTATTTTGACAGAGTTTCTCAGCTAATTGTGCTCTATTCTTCACAATACATGTGCATAGTGCACAGGGTATAAAGCATTTTCCTCCAACTTATAGTTACTATTTTGACTGAGTTCCTCAGCTTGATTTTGTGTCTTCTATTTTTGCTAACATTAAATCTAAAATAATCAATATCATTTCAAACAAGTAACTTTAATATTGTGCTGTACACTTCTTGGTCAATAATCTGGTTATTTTTCTAATATATTCTACCTTTATAGCACAGCAAGAAGGTTGTATAGACATATAACCTCCTTGAGCACAGCAAACTCAGTTGGTAGCAGAATACCAACAAGAAAGAGAGAATGAAAAATAAAACACAAAACTTACATCTTCAATAGCCAGTGGCAGCTGCGGATATTCTATCCGAATCATGTCTGGCGTCAACATGCCTCTCGGACCGGTGTCGTCGATCATCTCGAAGTTAAAGTTCGTGTTTGTCGTGGTCGTCGTGTTGAGCGGAGACGCGGGCGTCTCGGGAAGGACGGTGATCTCCTCCAGCTCGGGCGCATGTCGGATCATGCTGCCGAGCCCGCCGCCGAAGTCGTAGAAATCATAGAAGTAGCACTCCCCCTCCATGGCGCCCATCCGCCAAACACGGCCCCCGAGCGCCCCTCGCTACTACACAGCTGTCCTGCGAGGTCTGGGGTGGTGGTGTGGTCATTGGCGATGCGCTGCTCACCTTGTTGGGTCTACAGAACACGGTTTGAACAAGCTGCAGGAATGCGGACCATTCCAAATCCCAGAAAATCCCGGAGGCTTGTTGTCACAGGGTGGTCAGGCTGCAGGCTGCCAAGGTCCTCGGGCTGGGACCTGTGGCACACACCTGTGATTAGGGAAAAGTCCATCAGGCTCAGTATAGAATGACTTTTTACTTTAAGGCTCAAAATACTTCATTTAATGTTAACTTGCAATGTGTGATACATGATACAGAGACGGAATTTCTTCAAGCCAAAAAGTTGTAAAATATCTGTATCTGTTTTTACAATCTCATAAATTTTTTGTGCAAATTGCAGGTGGATATTTGGAGAGTATTGAGGCTATAAATCATTAATGGCAGAATGTAACATGAAATAACCATTTTTCTGGAACCTGTCAAAACAAATGTAATCACAGGATAAGATGTTTTCTTTGTTCAAACCTCTGCAAACAGATCTAGGAGCTTACTACAAAGGGGAGGAGAAACTTTAACTCTATCCCCACTTTTCTCAATAATTTGACATATGTAGTAAACTGTATCAGAATGCATACCAGCCATAGCGAGGAATGCTGTTACCTGTCTGAGCAGAGTCTTTACATAGTTCCATTTGCAGACAGGTTCCACATGCCATGCCTAGGTTGCTACTATGCATACAGAATTTCTCAAGGACATGGACACATTCTTGGGACTTGTTGGGAGTTAGCATTTAGCATATGAGCTTCATAGATGAGCAAATAATGGCAAAAAGTCATCTTCAGTGATTCTTATCTTTCAATTTCATTAAGTACCCAAAGGTATAGAGAAGAATTGCTTTTTCTTTTCTGTGTTTTTGTGATTGAACTTGAAGTTGTCCTAATAAACACAAGCCAAACCAATAAATAGATAAATAAACACAATGCAGCATTACCATACATCCAGAGGTCATACAGTGATGCGATTTTTGTCTGCGGGAATGAGCGGTTTGGATAAGGAGTGAAGTCTGCCATCTCTGATTGCCCTGTTTCATAAAACTTCTTTCGTAAATTTAAACTTAAATTAAAGCCATCTACATTCATGCATAGTGGCTAGTCTTTGAGTGGTAACATGTACACGACACATTTGACAAGAGCTGATTTGAATCTATTAGCTGACTCAACCTTCCACAGAAAAATGTCTACTACCTTATATAGATTTGGGTTGTTGATCAAGAATACCACAAAGAACAACATTCATTGCATTGCCCACATACGAGAAGTACCTACTAGCACTTGTAACAGTCTTGTCTCCCTGATGCGTGGTCCTTCCTGATAGCATTTACACAAAATATTGTCAGACAATGGCAGATTTCCAAGTGACTATGAGGATCTTTACATCACTTCTTCTTTTCTGAGGGTCTGCATGGGGGACCCAACAATGCTTTACGCTGAATTTAGTAGAACCCCCTACGTATTACCTTAAATCAAGGAGGGTGATTACGCAAAAATTTGGTCACCTCGCTACGAATTACGTGGATAAGACAGCTTTCCCTACGAATTACAGGAAATAAAAATAGGCTGTCTATGCCTTACAAAAAAACATGCAGACCCTCTTTCCTAAATCAAAACTCGGAAACCCGGTCCCAGTTCCCTGTGGGAAGGTACAAGTTACAACACATACATGCCCTTTCAAAACTGTCATCTGATGTCACACAGGATGGGTGGTGGCTTCACCAAGCATTCAGTGTGACTAATCAACCAATCCTGCCAAGTATTACAGTCTGAGCTCTAAATATACACCATTGTTTTCAGTCGTAACAGTGATACTGTCAAATCCTGGTCACCCCAGGTTCCTTTCTGTCCTATAAACTCCAGGGATGAAGTGTTTAGAGAGCAAACGTGCTATAAGCACATTTTCTAGTAGAAAACTCTCAACAATAGGAGGTCTCCATAAGTTGAGATACCTTTGTTAAACATACAGCCACTGAGTTGAAGAGGTATTCTATCTTTCAGCACCAGGACGACCTGGGACGCTTCGGTTTCACGACCAATTTGCTCCTAAAGCCCGATGAAGGCAGATAACACCATTGTACGCAAATAACAATGCTGAAGTGTTTCTTCTAGTTAGAGGAGCGAGAACAGAGACACTCCAGCCAAGCCTGGTAACAGTCCATATAGACTACTGTATATGGTACATGTTAATTTGGTAGATAGTACACTTTATGACATCTTGTATAATAAACCACACTGTCATAGTTTTTAGCATCTACATGTCTTTCAACACATTCATCAAAATGCAAGACCACAAGAGAGTACAATCAGAAATTACACTGTAAGTTGTAACAATTCTCTCAATGCAAACACAGAATTTCGCTGTGATATTGAAAATGCTTCTGTAGTCATAGCACGTCTCACGGGTTACAACAAGAACAAACACCTCCCTTTGCTGCAGCCCTGTCAGCCAAATCAGTTCAGAACAGCTACAAAACAGGTGAATACTGGCGTGATCTATCAGTATCACGAAGACATCAACAAGGTGAAGTCACCACAAAGTTGTACGTTTCATACCTTCTGTTATGAACAGTCAGTTCACAGTCAGCGGAGCTTAATCACAACCTTCCCTCTCAACAATCTACCAGAGCGTCGGAGCAAAACAAACACGGCCACGGCAGACAGAGCGTGTGTAACAACCTCGCACCAATCAGAACACTTCTGCCTCTGCCTCGTCTTAATCCCTTTCTGCCTTGGCTCTAAATAGATCAACTCAAGGCTCAGCCAACACACCAAGCTGTGGCTTGGTTCTTTCAACACATAACATTCACGTACAAGAGTACCATACTTTTACATGAAAAACAATACTGATGTTCTCGATTAAAATGCAGTCTAAGCTTCCAAGCTTTAGTGGCAAAGAGAACACCGGAATTCAGAGCAAAATTCTGATAGATTCTTTCAACATAATTAGCATTCACCGACAAGTATCATTCTCAGCACTTGTTCTCAGACAGAAAACAATGCGGCTTTTCTTGATAAAAATGCAGTACTTTAAGCTTTGGTGGCAAGAAGAGTACCAGAATTCAAAGCAAAATTCTGATTGATTCTTTCAGCACAATCAACATTCACGGACAAGTCTCACTCTCAAACAGGAAACAATACTGCTATTCTCGATAAAAATGCAGTCTTTCAAGGTTTCGTGGCAAGGAGAATACCTGGATTCAAAGCAAAAATCTAAAGAATCCATAATGAGAACTCCACCTTAATAAGGTATTGAGTAATTGCAGGGTGCTTTGCTGTTCTTTTGACTGTTGTGGTTATACTGTATACTGTGGTTATACCGTAAATAAATATATGTACATACAAATTTACTTAGTCACAGTCGCTGGACTGTAGAGAACTTGTTAGAGAAATCATCTAAATGTATGTGGTAGAATTTTCATAATAACACCACTTCTTGGGTATCTGAAACCAAATTTTCAATATTAGTTACTCATCTGTTTTACAAAGCCCTCCCACCCCCACATACCACATTTGGCACAGTCCGTACAAACAAAACTTGGACTAAACCAATATCAAACAGGAGAGGGACAACAGTGTGTTGACAGATGATCAAGTTGACTCCCAAGAGACACCACTGTGATTGTTTGTCCTGTTGTGTACCTGGCAGACCAAGGTGTGAAATTCAGCTTACTGAGAAGGTGTCTACAAACAATTACATACTCTTCCATCATGTTATGTTATGTTATGTTATCAATACAAGATTGACACATTTTCAAAATATTTTCCACAATCAAATCTTTCTCTACTAAATGGAACAACAGAACATGAAAAAATGCCCTCTCATATTATTCGTAACTAAGATTATGTCCTCACATCATACTGAACTGTCTGAAGGTCTGATACATGTATATCATATGTAAAGCGAATCTCACAACACTACCAGTTTTTGTTTGGGAGTCACCATATTATGCAGGCTACCTGATATACAGATTCAGTTACTCTCTGGCCTAGGCTACATACATACATACATAGCCTAGGCTATAGGCTATACAATGTCCTTGGCTATACCTATATATAGTGTGCGTAGTAGTCTTGACTTTTGGGTCACTCCTAGTCCTAGTACATATTAGCAATGCCAAGAAATCTGACCTATATATAATGCAACACTAAAAGCTGAACCATCTGTGACTTCTCAGACCTGGCATGGGGAATTACACACTGCAGGCTTCAAATGGGCAGGGGGGCTTTAAACAATTACAGGAGCAATTAGACAACAATGAATCATCCAGACAAGACAGGTCTGGTGGACAGGTCAGCTGAACAGCAGCTACAACATGTGGGAGCAAAATGACACAAACCTTTATGACAAGGCTGTTGAAGATGGGGCAAAGCCTGTGTCTTGTAGAGTACTACCGGGTGTGTACTACTACTAGTATGAGAGTAGCGTGGGTTTGACTTGCCTTAGGGAATTGGGCTAGACCACTACAAATAAGGGGAGGGAACTCTGATAAATGTAGACATTGGTCTGTACAGTACTGATGGAAAAAAATACCTGACAAAACATTTCATGTATTCCTGTTTAGCTGGCTATAATGGTAGAATTGTAAATTTCTAAATATCAAAATTTAAATATAAAACATGTTCCCTCTATTTGTACCAAATGGTATGTCTCTCACGTCAGCTGATATTAGTGCACAGTTGATAGAAGCCTCTTTAAACGCTGGGAATAGCTGGAGACTTCAGTGAAGAGGTCAGAAGAGGCCTGACCACAATAGAGACCAGGGTTTCTGTGGCTTTGGTGGAGAAAAGGTATCAACTCCTGAGGTCATACCACAACAATGGGTCATGTCAAGCCCTGCCAGACAGTCTACTGTGGGATAGGTACTTGTGATGTGTCAAGCAGAGAACCGGGATATGAGAACTGTGGTTTGTGGAGCCTTTGGTCAGGGCTGTCTCCAGCTTTAAATTTTTTCCTGTCTCACTCATTCTTTGAGATTCACTGTTTTGATTTTAAGTGCTAAATCTGTCATTTTAAGCCTACAAAAATGCATTTTCAATTTCACCAATTTTACGTCATGAACTTTCTATTTTTAGGACAGACATTGTGAGTGTGACATTTTTTTCCATCCCGACAAGCAAATTTCCATCTTGGGACGGAGGTACAGGACCTGAAGACAGCCCTGACTGAAATGCTTCCACGTGAAGGTTTGACAGCATATAAACTTGAATACTGTGACTTTCCCAGACAATGCTCTATTTTAAATTGAGAAGGACGGCCTACGCATTACGCTAAATTCAGGAAGTCAGTTACACAAAGTATGGCCATCTCGCTATGAATGACAGGGATAAAAATGCTTTCCCTACGGTAAATCAAAACAGCTTGTCTACGTAGAAGGGACATCCAGGCCCTGTTGAACCACCCACCAGAAATTTAGGATGGAATGATATCGAATATGATTTTTGAAAGGAATTGTCCTTTTCAGTTTCATGCCCCTGGATTCCTGGCTAATTTGTGTACATATGGAAATGCAAGATAAGCCTGATCAGCTACTGCATACGTATGATTTACTCTGTGTGACTTCTGAATTGATTTCAACCCAGACATAAAAGCCGGTGCAGTGCACGTGGGCCAAGAGTATTTTCTCATCTAGCAGGGAAGGAATTTTAAAATACATGAATCAGCAAAGTCAGTTTAAATGTTGGAAAATAGTAAAGACTTAGTGATACAGTAGTAGTACTGCATTTCCTTGCGATTCTAACAACAGTATGGTGGTACAGCTTTTCAAACTTTGAAAGGAACTTCTTAGTTAAGAGGTAATGCAATGCTTACCTCCGTGTGAACCTGGGTGACCATTCGATTTAAAGCAGTACATGTATATCAACACAAATCCTTGACATACAACAGACTCGAGCCACAAAAACACAGCTCTGCCCAAGAATGTAGCCCGATTTCATGTCACCTTATCACCCAGGATTTATCAGGTGTTTATAGGCTTTACCATACCACAGTGTTTCCCTAATCCATCTCTTACTTTGTGGCCCAAAGCTACAGCACCAGCAAATAAATATTTTCTAACAGTTTAGCCATGCACCTCTCTTCTTACATGTAGGTTGAAGTTGAAGTGGGTTGTTTGGGCTTACTCACATTACTGGTACATATATTTGCTGAACAAAATCCAGGCATTTTTGTCTATGAACCTAATAACAAAACTTCTGATTTTTTTTCAAACTAATCATTTTTAAGAGAAAGAGTTGACGTCGAGCGATACCTGATATATACATACCAACCTCAAAATGTCCAGCAGAGGGATGATGTTTTGGTATTATCTAAATTTTACGATAGTTAATTCCTTTAGACTGTAAAGTTTCTCAAATCTCAATGGTCATCTCTATGTAGAAAATGCACAAAATTGAGATACACTAGTCTACCAATCTTTCTGAAAAAAACAATCCTGCACCAAAACTGGAGTAAACCCACTTTCGTCACTTCAGGGGCTTCAAGGGCCAGTACTAGCCCGAGTGTCGTCTAATTTTTGTAGGGCTCCCATACTGTGCCTTTACCAATGGTGTATGGGAGCCCTGGAACTAACTATTAGTTCTAGGATGGCACTCAGGCTAGGTCAGCACAGCCTGCCCTGGACTAAACACACAGGTAGGTGTGGACAACACAAGACCCAGAGAACAGCAGACTACAGGGTGTTCAGTTTCACCTGCTGCACAACTCACACCAAACAACTGCCCTGTGTTGTGTCCAGAATTTACACCCCCACCTGATCAGCCTCTCTCAAACATAAATATACAGAGCAGCAGTCTTTAAACAAACCTGTCTCAATTAGCAAATTCACTTCTTTAATTAGATAATGTTCAAGGAGATGCAGTAGTCAGGCTTCTTTTTAGTTTACAGTTATATTTGGCATTGCTTTTTTAAAATGCCATATTTAATAAGGATGTCATATATGAGGTGTAGGTGATGGGAGGGGAATATCCTGCGTTTTCTAAAAAATGTTGCCTATATAGTTTAAAATAGTTTTTTCTGGAGGGGTTTTATTTTCGTCTTTCTGAACACCCCCCCCCCCGGGAAAAACGTAGAAAAACACTGCCAAATACGCTCAAAACAACCCCCTCTGCTACATCTGCTTGGAGATTCTTCGCATTTGGTAGTGTTTCTTTTAGGTTTTACTGCTTTGAGATAACTTCAGCAGAGTTGGACAACTTTTTTTCTCCAGAGAAATATTTTACGTACTTACTGAACTGTCCTCACTCCCAGAAACCCGCCAGCCTCTATACTGCAGCGGTCACAAGAGTGTTAAAAGCTCTGTAATTGAAAACAAGCAGGCAGAAAGGGCAGCACGGCCAACATTATTTGTTAGCTATCGGCTTTCCCAGGAGAAGCTGCCCACTTAGCTACGTCTCTTTGTGTGGGGATAAAAAGGGGATGCTGATCACCAAAGCAATGGCCTGGCTGCAGAAAGTATGTGCTGAGTGGGATGAGGAATAATTTTTCTGTTTGATGTCTCTATAAAGTATAAGGGAAACAATTAATCCACTTGCTTCAAAGTTGGCACGGAAGTTCGGGACGGCATGTTTCAATGGTTTAGTGGAGATACTGGCACAGTGGGGGGCTGGACATACTGTAAATGTAGGAATTTTCGCTGTGGTTTAATTGTACGTGGTTTTCGCAGTGACCTCTTCACCACAAACTTAAAACAACAAATTTTGTTCAACCCACCTTGTTTCAACTGCAAACTTAAAACCACGGAGAACGCCTAATTTTTTCCCTACCACGGAATTACATCGCTGCAAATATTTCCCATTTTACAGTATGCCATAAGAAAAAAGTTTGGCTCCTAGAGTCTACTAAGGAGGCTACATGTTTAAAAAAAAGAAAAGGTTGACGGAGATAGTGGCTTGGTGGGGGGTCGAACTGGACATATTGTGCTAGCGCCTGGCGTCAAAGTGACAGGCTCTTTTGGTCACAGCTCTACATAGTCAACAGCCCATGAACCGGACCTGATGACAGGGTAGGGACCTGTCACATGGGCACAAAAGGAAACGATTAACTCTCCTGAAGGTTTGACAATCAAAGGAATCTTTTGAGATCCCTTTTTGCACAATACAAAACTGTACCTGCTATCAAATTTTCAACCACTTTTTCCCTTCCAGTATGCAGTCAAGGAAACACTGAAATCAAGTTAGCTATTTTTGTTCACATTTCAGTGTTCAGATAGATTCATTTTGTGTTGGTACCAACCGCTGCCGACAACCTAATTCTTTTAATTCTACGAGTTCAGTAACATGCTTATGTTAGAGTTTATTCTTATAACAGGAAGCAGGAGCCAATAGCAAATCTGACAAATCGTCTCTAACACAAGATGTAGAGGACAAAATGATGACCCTAAGAAGTTTACAGAGTTCACAACACAAGACTGACTCACTTCCTCGAGGGTTCTAACTCACAATCTCTTCCTTCCTTTTGAAAGGAAGTCCCTCCCTGTTCCCAGAAAGAGGAAGTTCCCACTTATGAGAAAATTGGTGGATTTACATGTATTTTCCACAAACTCTATCATTAGTCAGGGGGAATGGGACTTGTATTCTGTCAGCCACTCCGAAAACACCTAATCAAGAAGATTAATGATACTCCCCCCTGAGAGGAGGATGCATTAACTGTGAGTCAGGGTGGGGGTAATAAGAGGTAAAGCAGCCAAGGTTATACTGAGGCAAAGCGTAACACTCTTTCAGTAGCTAGAAGTGCAGTTTGCCTTGCCAAAGCTGTTTATTCAGTCAAGTATATGGGTCACACCTACTCTTCTAGATTATAGAATAAAGTGTTAGGTTCTTTTACAATAAACTTGATGTTATGCGACCAATAGAATATCGGTTCTGCAATATTTTCCAGAGCTTCACTTTCTCATCTTAAATCATTAAATGAGCAGAGATTCAGAATACAAACAAATACGACAAATTGTCATCTATGTTTTCTTTTTCACTACTTCAATTTCAAACCTTATATCATCATTACAGAATAAAGAGATTGAGTATTTGGTTGTTTGAGCTGGAATAAAAAAGAAAGAAAACTGTTT
Source organism: Branchiostoma lanceolatum (assembly GCA_035149815.1). NCBI lineage: Eukaryota > Metazoa > Chordata > Leptocardii > Amphioxiformes > Branchiostomatidae > Branchiostoma > Branchiostoma lanceolatum. Next base: position 9,935,894 of record CM068873.1, read on the forward strand.
AAGTTAACTTTGTAGGGAACTTCAGAAATAAGACATGAGTGATAAGGAATGCTCAAAGGAAACAAGAGCTGGTATTTGCCATACCAGGAACATTCCAGGCATGCCTTCCACGGTGAAGAACACCATTACAACAGTCGGCAGTCTTGAACACAAGGACAAACTCGCCCTGAGGAACCACACAAGCAGAGACCAGCCATGTGAAACTGATGACTCCAAGTCGGCAGGTACCAAAGCCTTTGCCACTCAAGCGTTCCGAAATAAACATTTACATAGAAGATCACAGTAACTTGTACTCTCCCCTTCACTAATCCAAGATGTTGACAAGCAACAAGAGGCACAAGAAATTACCCCCTGAGTATGTCTAGTGTTACAGTAGTCTCTCCACCATGCAGCTGTGTTTAGATGACTAGTTCCTGACTGGAAGTGTCCCTGACCACAAGATTTCCTCTAACAGGTACAGATTAATCAAAATGGGAAGTGAAAGTTTACCTTAGATCTTTGTTGAGATAACAAACTTACTGTGTGAATCTAAATGGGACCACATGCACAGTACTGTCACACATGCACAGTACTGGTAGTGACAAATTATTATACAATAGTTTGTCTACATCTACTTCTATTTGTTTATTCGGCTTTGCAGATTAAAGACAAATCTTTTCTTGTAAGATACACCTACACACGTAACATATTTTCTGATGATGTCTATATTTGACTGTCACAATGGACACTTGTTGTACTTGCTGGCAATGTTGTTGTAATACTTTGTAGACTTGAAATGTCTAGTACTGGAGTATTATGATTTCGGATGTAGAATACTAGAAACGAAGACAGAGAAAGTTAAGACTAAGCTTGGACTAAGTAATTACTTAACATTGAGGAAAATACCTGATGATAGTAAAGAATAGAAAGACATGAAGGAAATTTGGTGATATCAAAAGTCAACTTCATATCAATTGATAATTTTCCTAAAATAAGATTAAGAATGACGACTTTTTTTCACCTAGACCAAAATGAAATTACGTTCCCACGATACCATTCCTAAAACGCAGCATTCCTCACGACGATACAAAAAACGTCGCTTTGGTCAGAAATACTCACAAAACAAGACTTATGCATAATTCATCCTGTACACTTAGGCAATAAACTAAAACAATCGGTCCAATCTGTTTGAGAACAAAGACAGACCGGGCACATCAAATGAAACCATTCCAACTGAAGCCACACAAATGCGAAACGTTTTCAGGTTCCAACCTCTTGAGTCTGAGTTCCGCCTTTGTTTCGGTGCCCTCTCGATTGTTACCAAAACTTTCCGGGCCAACTTTTCCCACACCCCTGAAGCATGGTTGAGAACAGCTGGGAAGGGGGATGCTTTTTTGGATCTGGACCTAAAAACAGCGAACTAACGCTTACCTCAGAGTTTCTAAACCAGGATTTTGGTCCAGATCCTAGGCTGTTTCGTCTTGTGATGGGTCCACACAGCGGCCTATGCTGTAGAAGGGTTGGAGTGGTGTGCCGAGGGGAGAGAAGAAGGAGCGGGAGAAAACACACACACACGGCGGCTACTCCGGAGGATCAAATCACAACACTCTCATTCATGCACACATGCCTGGTCTGACCCCTGGGGCGGGTCAAGTGGGGTCACCAGGCATGCGTACTGGGAAACTTTGGGGCGATTCCAAAATGTCACAACTTTGGAGTAAACAGAAAAGATTTGGGCAAATTGGGCCCCGAAGTTGAAAATATTATATTGAGAACAAAACATGAAAACTACTTTTCAGCATATTCGCATCAGTATATTTCCTTCAATTAACGTTATATCATTCCGATACAGGTACTAATATCATGAATAAAGTTAAACAGCCTCATTACCCTACACATTGGGTACCTGCCTGTGGCACTGGCTGCAAATACACCTGATATATATATATATATATATATATATATATATAAAATATTGTATTCAAACAATAAGCTCATTTAATGAAATATCTAAATATTTGAGTACTGTTAGACCTTGAATGAAATGTTGTCATCGTTATGATTTTACTTTTTATGACGATTATAATTGAAGGCCTGACCACCCCTGAACATGCTGACTTCTCCAGAGTGGTATCTCCCGGCGCGTAAAACAAAACCCACAACAAAATGTAAGGAAATCCGGGGGGCGTGTCGCTCTTTTCATCAGATGGACTGCGTCGAGTTGAAAAAGTTTAAGCAATTTATGTCGAGGTATTTGATCTCCAATGCAAGCTCAGATATTTTGGCCGATTTGTACTCTTCAAGCTGAGGTTTGACTGTCCCGCGGACCGTAGACGGGACACTATAGAAAGCCCGACAAAAACGCCTAAAACACGTCGACAAAAACTAGCCGGAGTCGACACTCCGAAGTTGTATAGATGCTATCTATACAACTTCTCTAACTCGACAGGGAGGTCCGGTAGAGTCTATGATGGAGAAGTTTCCAAGTTGTATTTTCCAGCCACCAAAGACTTGAAGTTTGGCGGAGACTCACTGAAAATTATAAAGTTCCCGTCCATAAAATTAGGGACGGAACATATTTTTGTTGTAATCTCTGATGGTATATGCACATTTATCTTTGTGACTTATCCCTTTCGCGTGGTTCGCATGATTTCATATTACGCGATATTTAAAGAAAATCCAATCTCTACAACAACTGAATAAGTCAGCGTCACACTGAAGAAGGCGTTCTAGTGACGCTGAACAAGAGTGAGGGGTGTCACACAAACCGTCCAGTAGCAATCTCCATATCTTCTCCAGTTTTAAAGGTTGATTCTTCTTTATAAAACATTGTTTACCTAGATGTCTAACCTTCATCTTCGTGACGATGTTCTCGTCTTTGCGGCGTCGCCAGCCCGCATCAAAAGCGCCTCCTGGCGGTGCGGTCGATGTTACGCCAACCTGGCCTGAAGAGATTTTTGAGGTCAGGTCGCGCTGGCTGCCGTCCAATGACTTATGTTGTCACCACAATGCGGCGTGCAGACTCACTGATACACTAAACACATGTTTGACGTCAGTGCCAGTCAGGCAACTCGAATGTATACTTACTGGGACTATGTCCACACAACGTATATATTTACTGGGGCTGTGCCCATACAGCTTACTACTCTCACCGTCCTTAAGTTTCAAGTTGATGACTTAATTGACACACGATCCAAAGGGACATCGACTCCAATACTTTCTGTCAAAGGTTTTCATGTCTGCAGCATAACGTAGTTAGCGTTTGATCGAATTCCGTTTCTGCTGATTTGCAAAGTAATCATAATATCATGAAAAGGCAAAGATATAGCGCTAGCTATTTTTCATGCCTGGATGACATATATACCGCAGCAGCTAAAGAGGTGTATGTATGAATCTGTGCTTAATTTCACCATCAGTGTCGTGATCGCTATCACATACAATATAATGTCGCACTTTTGTAAAAATACATCGAGGAGTATAAGAAGTGACAAGAATAGACAGGGTATCGTAAGTGTTTGGCTTCATCATACTTGGCTTTTATGCCTCCTATCCGAACACTATGTTATGTTATGTTATGTTATGTTATGTTTTGATAGATACCGTTATCCATTGTTTTTTTCCGTAACTACAAGTATCCGACTCATTCTTCTCAATTGACATTTGTGTCGGTACCTGTTTTACACAAGGGAGGACGTATTGGTTCATGAAAACAAAAAGCGATCTTTGATTGATTTGTGACAACTATGATAAAACGGAAGCATAAGTCTTATTCCCTGCTTTTGCTGTTTTGTCAGCTACAAGAAACATAACACCCTAGAGCCGCAAAATCAATAGCAAGTAACATTACCGGCGATTGGAAATAGAGCAAATCGAAGTTTACATTTGACTCAGAACATGTACTGTAACAGACATGTCTGCGTAAATGACCCGCTTCTGGTAACGTGTTTACTTTTTCTCACGCACAATTCAAGCTCCACTTGATGACCATACAATGTCAAACGCGTTACGAAATAGAATTCGCGCCCTTCCACATTTCATCTTGCAACTGATTCGGTCCTCCAATGCAAACAAGTCCCTAACAGATTAGTTGTTGACAAGTAGAAACATTACAGTCGTATAAGCATGCTCCTGTAGTCTACGTAAAGAGCGCCGTAACAGATTGTGTAGGGACGTCAAAACGTACGCTATTTTGATTAGGTCCCGGCGGACAGTTGAACTGCGTTGTAATTTTTCTTTGATTCGTCAAAAAGATAAGAATGATGGTACTAAAACTAAGAATAATGGTACTAAAGATGATTATACTGAAATAAAGTTTCACGCAGCATCTTCATCGCGTGTTCTTGTTAAGGATGTTACATCCAGGAACTTTGATTAGAAATCCCGGATTCTCAATCCTAAAAGCAAACATGCGAGATAACATTTCATCTCCGTTCGGGGGCGTCTATTTTTGGAGAGAACGCCCGGTGGCATCTCAGACGGCGTTTGGTTTACCGGCGTCTGATGATTTACAAACCCAAGTTATGTAAATGTTTAGGGAAAAAGTAGTGCGGCAATGTTTTAATTTCGCGGACTGGGGGAAAATTTAGGGTTCGCGGTGGTTTTGAGTTCGCGTTTGAAACAATAGTAGCGCTACAGCCACACAACGGAAAGGCTTTTCGCGGTGGTTATAATTTCGCGGTAAAGAGTTCGCCGCGAACATAAGACCACAGCGGACATTTCTGCATTTGCTTTCACAAAATCCGCGTCGGTTCAAAGGGTCGAGGGGTTGGCAGTACAACTCGTGATTTCAGCCGCGAGTAAACAAAGTATCCGGACTAAATCGATCTGCCTAATTCTTTCTCGTCTGCAACTTTTCCCACGCCTGGACACTGTTCCAAAATACAACACGTGCGATACACATACGCAAGTCCAAAGTCGACCAAGAAGCCATAAATACCAATTCCATTCAAAAACTGACCTGGAAAGGCGTTGTATTTCCACTTATGACAATACTATAGCTGTATAGTTGACTTGTGGCGGTTCTTGTCAATATCGCAGGGTGATAGGCGGAGAGTCTTCTACAGTCCGACAATAACGAGGTCTTTTTTCCTGAACAGATTCAATAAGCGACTAGAAGATTGTCTTGACTGTACGTACAAACACCCAAGCAATCAAAATAAAGCCCAACTCGTATTTCATGTATACGTAGTACTAGTACACTGGTAGTGCAATGATTAACGCACTGCTCAATCAAATCAGATCCAGTTTCTGGTGAACCGAGTTTTACAAGCCCATGTGGCTTGTATATGACCTTATCAATAATGTAACGACAGGTTTAGCTTTGTCAGCAATACACATAATGCCGGCAGGTCAACCGAAGGTTTCATTGTAGTCTAACAATAGAACAAATTCGACGAAAGAAATGTAGCTTACAGGAACCACCAGCATCATATCAAAGCCCTTCATATGTTCCTGTATCGTCCAAAATATTACCTCATCAAAAGTAGGATTTCGTTTAATTTCGCTGAAATCTAACATTTTGTTTCGATCATGTTCCAACATGATATCTACACACCTTGCATGAGTAAACAAAAATTATCTGCTTTTCTGTTTACGTAAAGCGTGGGCAGAAAACTATTATGTTGAATATTACAGAAGGCATCAATGACGCTTGGAGAATTATCAACATTACCGAAAGGCACTTGTCCTCTTTGGTTCATTAGATAGCCAACATCACTTCATGGTTAGCATTGCAAATTACAAGTACCCGGGTTTCAATTTCCCTCTTCTTGATACATTTATAATAATGATAATGATAAAGTAAGGACATATCAGGGATAGAAGGTTGTTCCGAGTTTATTTCATATCATCGAAGACATCTGTACACTTCTTCAAAGACAGACAATGAAAGTGCAACAGAAGACTGTTTGATACTTTATTTTTAAAAAGTCTGTCTTCAAAATAAACTGTGCACGTCCTATCATGTTCTCAAGCTGCCTTTCTCAAGACAATGCAAATAGTAGCAGAAACAAAACCTTCAAGTCATAAATTTTTTGTCTATAGTAGTTATGTTTATTCACATTAGTTACTTACTGGAGTAGCGAACAACAAAATGTTATTTGAAAGGGCGCCATTACATAAACAAATGGCACTGTACCCATAAAGATACGCAGGACACAGCTGCTGTGTTGTAATAAGGTCAACTTTTCGCTCAGTCTACATGAAATCTTTACCGGAAGGATCGCAGGCCAAAGTGTGACCCATTTGGAGGAACTGTAGGGTAGAATATAGTAAGAAGGGCCGTCAGGAATGTCACTGTTGGTCGCAACACGACTTGGACGTGAGGGTCTGTGAGACGGGACCTCACAGCCAATCAGAGCGCACTTTGGATCCTTCTAATCCCTGGTCTACAAATAATACTACACGTATGACATCACAAACAGTCACACTGCCAAGAATGATGGAGTACACATCTTGGAAAAGAAACTCTGTACTTCACGACTTTATTCAAGATTTTCTGTCGGTATGAACAATACTTTTCTTAACTTTCTTGGTCGAAGCGGACGACGGTGCGAAGCCTGGCGGCGGTGCATTCCTCCATTCGCAAGCAACAGCCATGGAAGCCTGCTCCCAATTGGCGGACACTGCAAAAAGCAGAAACGGAAGAAATATTACAATAAACGAAGCCAGACGGACATAAAAATATACAGTTGTCTATATCCTTAATGTACTGAAGTATTAAAGGTTTTGCCTTTGCAATTAAGGCAAACAAACGTAAGAAACGCCGGAGTAAAGGTAACAGCCGGACCCTACCCAGGCAGAAATACGATCGCAGACTCAGACGTAATTGCCCCCTTTGGATTGACACAAAATCCGACATAAAACGCCAAATACTCTGCTTTATCCCAGTCCAATGTCGCTGACATTACGCTTGCTAGTTCCAGATTACATCAGTCTGAAGAAAATGCAAAGAAATCGTAGGTTTCCCCGAAAATAAAGCGAAATGATTGGAAATATCCTGTGTTTGGATTTGAAGCCGCGCAGCTAGCAACAACAACCTTTGTGCAGCTTGCGGAGCAGCGCTGTCTGCTTCGCAAAGACGCACATTTCCGCCCAAATATCCAGCAATCCCAGCTAATTTGTGGCACACACGGCTACAGATTACACCCTTGATGTACCACACACCTCATGATCGGTAGAAAATGTGTTATATTGCCTGTTTCTGCCGAAATTTTCACCAGAGAAGGTCAAAAGGGTGGATGCAAATATGGCGACCGAGGAGGGATGACGCGATGGCAGAGCGCCGTCCTCAATCCAAAATAAATATTCCCGCAAAATTCGACTTTTCCAGCGCAACAGATGATTCAAACTGACATATGTGCATCTGTGCATGTCCTAGAATAATTTAGCCACTGATTTTTACCAAGGAAGCGGCTGGTTTTTGCAAAATTCGGCAAAACCTTGCAGATTTGTAGCAGCAGGAAATCGACCTTAACGACCAAAATGGTGACGCGTCACAAACGCTGTACTTTACCCAAACCTCGACTTTACCGGCGTTTTGCAAACTTCCTCGCTTACAATTCCAACAAAACTGTGCCAGAGTACGCAGATTAATTAATCCTTTCACATGCCATATGTGTGTTGTGAGCTAAGTCAGGAGAATTAGAGAAAACAGCGAGATTTATGAAGGAATTTTCCATAGCTGCATTCAAGAGACAAATTGACAGATCTCCGGGTTGAATCTCATTACAACACGTAAAGTTTTGGGCGCTCAAAAATCGCCACCAAAGCGAACCCAGCCGGGCAAAAACCTACCTATATGTCACCATTTTGTCCTCCTCTAACCCCCACCAACATTTTTAGTGTAAATTCAGATATTTTGGGGAAATTTGGGATTTTTGGTGGATATAGCTGTGCAGAGCAAGATGGCGGACGGGCAGAAGTGTGTTTGTTACCCTATGTTTTCGGCCGCCGTTTTCACCCCTAATACACACCGACACACTGCCTTGTGCTATTACTAGTAGCAGAGGTATTTAGCTTTCGGGGTAAAATACTAAAAAGCGCGATCCCCGCTGTTATAGTAAACACAACACGATTATAGTCGGTGGATGGTGTTTTAACACCCCTACCAATCGCCGAAAGCCGGCTCGCACTTTGCTGACATCGAACGAGAAGCTCCAATTCCTTCTCGTCACGAAAGCTAAAAATCTTGCCATTACGACGGCACAAGAACGAAGGCTACAGCGCCAAGGAGGAAGCTACAAGAAAGCGGTACATACCGACAAGGAAACACAGGTAGTGTGCGGGTCGGCCATTTTCGTCCATGTGTTTGTGTGTGTTTCCTCCGAGGTCCGCAGTGTGGGTATTTAAATCCTGGTGGCCGCGCCCCTCGCATCACACGCAGACTCAGCACGGGACAAGGCAACGTCGTCTGCTCAACTTTACATTCAAATTCCATTCACTCCAGATCCGCCAAGCGTCGTCTGCCTTCCGCTCAATCTCTCTCCTCGCCAATCGGTTAGCAGCCTGCCAACATGTCGGACTCGGCCGCATCACCCGCCAAGGCTAAGAAGGCCAGGAAGCCCAAAGCGCCTGCCAGTCATCCAAAGTACGCTTTACTAAACGGTCTTCTTTTATTTTGTGGTGGTATTTTCCAAGTGTTGGTGGCTTTTTCGCGAAGTTTGATGTCTTTTTCCAGTCGTTTTTGCTTTTTTTTTTTGTTTAACATCCGTGAGCCTCCCAGCTGTTTCGGTCTTTGCATTATCACAGCTGTTCATCGACTTAGAAATACAAGCTATATATGCTAGCTATTTTCGTTCCTTTTCCTTTCGATTTTGCTGATTTGTATGCACTTTTTGCGGAAGGTTTCGAAGATGTGAATTTTCAGATCATGGTGAAATGTTTAGTTTTGATTATTTTGAACGAAAAAATAGTGCCAAAAAGGCAGGTCATGTCTGAAGTGCTTGGATTCTTGCCTTGCCATAGCAATTTTTAATTACAAACTAACCCTAAATTAAACTAATTGATTTGTACATTGGTATCGCGAATTTTTGTATAATGACAATATTGATTATCTGTAATTTGATACCTGTTTTTTGTATTTTTGTCTCGTGACGAGTGTGTGACCTGAATTTGAACTGAGCATTTTTTTTAAATCTTCTAGGTACAACGAGATGATCAAGGCGGCCATCTCCAACCTCAAGGAACGGGGCGGCTCCTCTCGACAGGCCATCTTAAAGTACATCCTGGCGAACTACAAGATAGACAACGCCAAGCAGGCCAACGTACACCTCAAGCTGGCGCTCAAGCGCATGGAGAAGTCAGGTGAACATGCGTTCCTTTTCAATCCGCTCTCAGATTCGCCCTTTCGTGAAAGTTTGTACTTTTAATTGGCTTTTTGTAGCTGTACTTATCTTTTGCAGTACTCCTTGCAAATAAATGTGTAACTAGGTTTTAGTGTGACTATCCGAAGGCATAGTGTAAGATTAAACACTTCAATGCAGCAAGAATTGAGACGTTTTGATTGCTCTCATACAAATTATAAGTAGCGCAAACTCTTAGGTATAGGTTTTCTTGTTCTATCATGTTTTTTGGGCATGTTGCCAACCAGTACCCCTTCCTGTATTACAGGTGACCTGAAACATGTCAGGGGCAAGGGAGCGTCCGGGTCATTCAAGGTCGGCAAGGAAGAGAAGCCCAAGGTCAAGAAGGTGAAGAAGCCCAAGCCAGCCAAGAAGCCAGCCGCCAAGAAACCGAAAGCCAAGAAGGCCAAACCAGCAAAGAAGCCAGCAAAGAAGGCAGCCAAACCCAAGGCCAAGGCCGCCAAGAAGAGTCCAAAGAAGAAGCCCGCAGTCAAGAAGGCAGCCAAGAAGACGCCAACAAAGAAGCCCAAGGCAGCGAAAAAGCCAGCAAAGAAGGCGGCGAAGACCAAGGCGAAGAAAACAGCAAAGAAGACGGGGAAGAAGTAACTGTGATTAACGTGGACATTTTTGAACGTCATCACTTCGTTGTATGAAGTGGTTGCTGTAGACATTCAAGTGTATATATATATATTTGCATACGCGATGTGGACCGACCAACGGATAGATGGCCGATTATTTTTATCTCGTAGAGTCGTCAACAGATGTTTTATTTTAAAGACAGAAACCGCAGAAGGTTGTTATTTACAAATTTGACTGTATTGTCTATTATGAGCACAGATGTATGTGGTGAGACGTAGATATCAGTGTCGAGAGAAAGTACACATCTTCTTTTCTAAAGTTGTGGGGAATGCAAAAATGATGCACCCAAAATGTTATTAATCTTATTACAATCACTATGTAAATGTAGGAACACGTTTCCTATAACGGCCGTCTCTTGTTTGTGATGTTGCGAGCGGTATTTATGGTAGTCCGTCAGAATTGAAAGTTGGACCAATAGAATAACGTGCGTGCAAAATGAAATAAAATTTTCATGGACATCTTCAATTGCTTTGTTTGCAGTGTATTTTGATGGCTTGGTTGTTTTGAAAGATGATGCAAAAAATGTTGTTACTCTGTGTCATCCCACCAACAAAATAAAAAGTGTCCCTACGTACACGTGTTGATAAGAAAACAGCGGTGTAACAAAGATGACATTATTTGTAAACATGTAGCAAAATACAACTCGTCAAGTCAGACGACCGACCCGACAAGAGGAGAATCGGAAATACCTAGTATGTTACAAAATGTAAGGGCAACGTCATACAATTCGTATGTTAATCACTAACGGTATATAAAAGTATGTGATGCAAGTGGACGCGCCTGGATTCTCCATGCACACAACAGCTGATGGGTGACCGGTGACGTCACCTAACGGACGCCAATTTGTTCCCATGGGTACCAAACGTCACAACAGTAATGACATAGTCAACCGCATGGCGGCGTTGTGATGATTTGGAGTACGGTATTAGGCCACACTGACTCGATTTTATGGATAACATCCTTGCGCGCCTCAATTTCCACCGACAACAACAGAAATTGCCCCCTCCCCTCGGAACTAAAGGCAAATATGTAACTCTGCATTTTACTATGAATAATAGCTGTGCAGCCTGATAAAAACCTGACACATAATGTTTGGAAACCTGATTTCGGTTGATCATATTTACGTTCGGACACTACATTGTGTTGGCAGAAGAACAACGACAAAACACAACAGCAGATCTTCTATTCAGGTATTATAAAGAAAACTAAAAGTCGGTCAAACCAAGAAGGTTTTATAAAACCTCCTTGGTCAAACAAATGCCCCCTAAATCTGATCAACGCCAGATTCCGGTTATGAATCATTAGTCAACAATCCCGGGGGGCGTCGCTGGGTGCAGGAGATAATCACTCTAGATCTTTATCAGTTACGAGCCGGATTAGCGATTCTAACTCCCCCACTGTTCATTATCAATAAACGAGGCCGATTCCGAACCCCCATCTGTTTTATCACTGATACGTGAGTACCATAGATAGGTCTTAATATAAGTCCACAAAATGGATGGCTTCTTTAGCCTCCACCAGGCCTTCCTACGGGAATATGAGTCGTAGAATTCGGCAAAAAAATGGAATAATTTGCCAGTAGAGTCAGTCCACGGCAACTGAAACCCTCCGGTGGCCAAACTCCCCTGGCAAATATTCCCCCTATAGCTGGCATGGGTAGTCTGGTAGAGACTAGGTTTCTTCAGGACAGCTCACATATGTAACATCAGACAGCTAGTAACTACAAATTATAAAGTATCAACAAAGGCAAAGCAACTTGGGATCTGAGCTTTTCTCCGTTCAATTGAAAAATCATTTTGAGAAAAGAAAAAAAACAACTTCTAAGTGAAATTTGAGCTTCGGGTACACGACTTGTTTATGTGGTATTTCATCCAAGAATGATTTCTTATCCACGTTAAGAATAAAACAAAGTCACAGGAAAGGCACACCCTGTCACACCCATTCAAACAATGGACTCTACCACATAGACGTCATCGTCAGATCCTTAATTGTAATTGGTCTATAACTCCCAGGGGACTGGCGGAAGAATCCATTTCGTAGGGGTGTCCATGAAGTGAGAAAATAATGCTACCACAATCTGTGTTTGATGTTTCTTCTTTAAAGCTCTTAAGTATCATTCAATATTCTTTCAGTGAAGTAACTGGATGTCTTGACGAGAAAGGAGGTTATCTTAAACGACAGCGTCCGCGGAAAATGGACGGGTCCGGACCATGTTGTTGTATCGTCCGTCCGTCCACTTTCACTCCCCGCAGCAAAACGCGTTCACTTCCTCGTCGGAGGTACACTCTGTCGCGCAAACAACGTGGTTTCAGTTTGACGAGGGTTCTGTTTTAAAGCCATGGTGGTATCAAAAGGAAGAATCTGATGCGGTTTGGACCTTTTTCTCCCATGACGTTGTGCACCTGTGCCTCACGGTTACCGCCAATAGCGTAGTCTACGTAGTCGGTCGGTGTGCTGCATCAGACACTCGGAATCCAGTAGAGCACAGCTAGCAACCACGGATTTACTATCTCGCTTGTTTCTCGAAAATATTCGTCTAAACTGGCGCAGACATGGGTACAGAAGACCCCGAACCCGAGCTGAAATTTGAGGGATACCTCACCAAGCAAGCCAAGATGGTAAGTACCCTTTTAAATCCACTGTTTTGGTTGTTCGCTTTACGTCAATCAACCAACCCTACAACTTTCTCTTAACCCGGAAGTAAGCGCGAATATGTACTAATTTCTGGCGCCCAAGGCAACAGCTCTGCGTATCCCACATGTGAAACGACGAACGATTTTTCTGTAGTCCGAGCACGCTAGACACATCTATTTGAACGTGAGCAGACTCGATATTGGTCCATTTGTACAGCAGAACGCGAATTGTAACCCGCGTACAGAGGTAACAGTGGTATAAATCATGATCAAAATGCACCACGCAATGTTCTTATTTTGTTAAGGGTATTGGATTCTATGTCTGGACGAATGAAAAACGTGTATCGTAAGTGGGGTGAAAATGTCATAGCGGTGGACATGATTGGAGAGCACGCCGGGAACACGCTATTACCGTCAGTAGGGCAATTGTGCTGGGAGAAACCAGGGGTCATGGTACCAGCAGCGTCTACACAACTTCCACACCAATTTTACAGCCTACTGATTTGAAATGATATGCACAGATGAAGTTTTATTTCCCGTGTTGTCCCACGCATCCGACAAAAATAACATCCTCGCAAATCATTGCGTCCCACGCGGAGGCATTATCTGGTTTTACAAAGGAATATGAAATCCAAGAATGTCCTTAAATATCACTTGAGTTATAATTGTTTGTTCTTTTCTTCAGCAAATGATTACGGTCTGGAGATCTTGTTTTTCTTAAAGTCTTACTAAAGCCAAGAAACTTTGAGAAATATTAAGACGTTGTCATGCTTCACTGGTTGCAAAACTTCTGAACAACTTAATTCAGTTCCTCTTTCATGTCTTTTGTTCCTGCAAGTCATTGTTACATCTTAAGAACAGGAAGTAGTGCCTGGGTTTTCCCCACCTACATAACCTCAATTATAGGTTTTCCCCTAGAGCCATTTTATGGTAGGCAACATTAAAAAAAAGATTTTACAGATTTTAAACCTTTTTGACAGCCATGCACTTCACACATCAAAGAAAGGAGTTGTTGAAAAAAGGAATGTGGTAAGGCAGAAATGAGACATGGCAAAAAAGGTCATAGTTTAGAGGAGGAATCGTTGATGCTACTTGAAATGATTGATGCTACTGAAATGTTGCTTTTTTGATTTCGGATTCTCCCCCACTCACATTACCTCAATTCTAGGTTTCCCCATGAGCCATTTTATGGCAGGCAATCAAAAAAAAAATTAACAGATTTTACACCTTTTGGACAGCTATGCAATGAAAGGGGTTGTTGAAAAAAAGAAATGTGGTAAGGCAGAAATGGTCTGAACATGGGACAAGAGGGGCTAGCAATTATTGTTAAGATGCTGCTTGAAATGATTGATCCTTTTTTGATTTTGGGTGGTTTATCATAATTTCTTCTGCTTCCTTTATTCAGAAACTGAAGACACCCAAGAAGTACTGGTTTGTTCTGAAGAACAACACACTCAACTACTTCAAGACGTCATCAGACTTGTCGGTAAGTATGACTAGGATGTACTGATTTTGATTGTGCTTTGAAAAGAAAAGCTACGGTAGAGAGGGATTTAACACACTATTGTGAAATATTTGTGAAAATTGGAAACAATATGCGCATAGAGGGAAACTTTCAACAATGCCAAAGAAATTTGAAAGGAAAGGCTAACAAAAATGATGACAATGATTCTACAGAAAAAAAATTAAAACCAGCTCCAATTTCAACTGTTTGAAATACCTTCAGAATGGAGTTCCTTCAGAGACAATGTGCCTATCTACCAAAGGCGAGGACATTGATATACATATTAATGCCGACTGGAAATTATACATTTCCTAGACTCTATTTCCAATTTTTGTTGTCGATACCAAGTGGACTTTAAGCAGCCGGCACTTAACTTGGCAATGCAAGAGAGATGGAAAATATTTGTCACAAGCAAAGGAATGCAACCTTTGGACCAAGGTTTGCAGTTCATGCTTGTTACAATGCTTTAAGCTTTAAATGCACTGCTATTTGTTCAGCGACTAGAATCCTCTGGCAATATTTGCAAATTGACAGGCTGTGCTGGAAGGGACAAATGATGTGATGAAGAAGTAACCACGTAGAAGTGAAACTCACCCTACCACATAATACCCAATCAAGGTTGTAAACCTAAGGGATCATAATAAATATTTATAGTCGACCCCTAAGGAAGGTTCATCATAGAAAGCCAATTAGTATTATAGTTTCACTTCTAAAGCCAACTACTAATACTTCCTGACACTCTACAACAATTTTTGTTCATTAATTTTATTTATCTATTAGTTTTTAGGGTGGTTGAGGTCCTTTCAGAAAGAATTGTGTATAGATAAAGATGGACAGTTCTCCATTTATGGTTGAATGTATCGATATAAGTTCTTTTTGTTCCCCACAGGACGAAAATATCCAAGGCACCGTGGATTTCACCCAGGTGAGCTCGATACACGATATTTCTCCATGAAATATTGATCGCTGTGCATCGCTAAGAGAATTTGTATCATGGTAAACGCTGTGACTGTCTTTGCAAACCGTGTGCCCTGCCTAATTTGTGGCCAGGGTAGAATTCCCGTCGTAGATTATTCATGAATGGTTGTCTGAAGGAAGGTCAGGTGAAATTGCTCCATGTGTGCCTTTGAAAGGTTATGGCCATCAACACCGGTTTAATTCCCCATATATAACATTCAGTTTCATGTAGGTTATGGTTGTTAACACTGCTGTATCATTCCGCACATGTAACATAAACTGTCAAAGGGGAAATGAAAGATTTAGTGTAAATATCATGATCATATAAAGCTGAGCAGGGAAATGCAAGATTTTGTGTACACATGGTAAACTATAAAATCATTATCTTTCACTAAATCTACTTTAGTTACCTACATAATATTTATTTTGGATGATAAAGCAAAAGTAAGAACACATTATCAAGAGTGGAATGTAATAATATGTCAGTTCTGTGAATAGCATTTTGATATGTCAACCTATCTTTGCAGTAGTAAGAGTGGTAGTATGTGTGACCTTGCCTTTCCAATATACATTCATTATACATTGAATAAATAATATGATGTAAATTTCTGATGGTCCGTATAATATCATGGGTTGCAGATGCATGATAGATTTCGCACATGTAAATGAAATGCTCACAGTAGTAAATATTTGTCCAGCATAATACTCAGTGTTCACCATTTTTATTTCTTACACATCCTAAGTCATCCAATGTCAGGCCACACCGTTCTGGTTGTCTATTATTTTCGTAGGAGATTTTGAAATCCAAATTTTGCAAAAGGTCAGTAACTTAAAGATAAAAGTAGAGGGAAAATTTGTATCTGGCTACATTCCCTCCCAAAAACTGTGCATACCAATGTACAGGCCAATGTTGATCTTCCAGTTCAGCACTGATATGGTTTTAAATCTGATATTTAACAAACCAGACTGATGTGGTCTTTATATGAGCAGGTCTTTCAGAACAACAAAACCGGCTGATGAGTATGCCTTTAAATCCAGACAGTGTTGAAGAGTAGGGATGAGTGTAGCGCTGATACGGATCTGCCAGTAATCTTTATTTGATTGATCAGCCATGACAGCACACATTTACAAGAAAAACCCTGCACTCTTAGCGGAGGGATATCACTAAGGAGATGTAGGCCTGATTTACACACACGTTTTTGAGTCGACTCAGGACTGTGCAAGGAGAATCCTAGGCCACTCAAGTAGCATTTTCTAGTAGGAAAACTCCACTAGAGCAGCCCAAAGCTCCTCACACACAGCCCCGGGTCAACAATAAAAAAACGTGTGTAAATTGGGCTGTAGAGAGCTGAGCTCTGAAACAGATGTGGATGGATGATCTCAGGTGGGGGGAGGGGGCAGGTGATGGGACTGACCCCTGCAGATGCTCATTATGATAATGTGGATAAAGCTCAGATGTTATGGGGGCTCTCTCACACAGCAGACAATGGGGGTAATTGCTACCTTTTGATAGCATAGTATTACATATGTCACAAAAGGCAATCCCTGCAGGACTGATATTAATGCTCTGCATGCAAACGATAAAAACAATTACATACAGTCATGTACATACAATTTTAAGATGGAGTTTTACAGGGCTCTAGCTACCTTGAATTTCTTTTCCCCTTCATCCCAAGTCCCATTGATGGAAAGATCTACATTGAACCATTTTTGTCTATCATCGTGTACAAATCTCCATCAATTCATTCAAATTTGGACATCGATATCTCTGTATATTTACCCATCAATTTTGGTCCTTCAAAAATTGAGGGAACAGTCTTACAATTTTTCCGACATATGCAGCAAAATTCCGTCAATGACGGGTGGCGAGGGCCCTGGACTTAAGTAACATTTTGTATAATTCCAACAAATCGTGCCTTGTTTTGCACAACTTGGTTGCATTAGATTAAGAACAGCAATCTGAAAAGCATTGCTCTGGGGCTTGTGCTGTAAATTTTCCTATAAAGATTTCAATTAAGATTAGGTGACAATAAGTACATTTAGATTTTGTCTGTTCACTGATACCGGTCTGTGCAATAAAAATCTTGTGCCATAAAGCAGTGTGATACTGAATACTAAATGATATCTATGTATGAAGATGATATCCCCTGGAACATTAATAAGGAGCATTTGGGATAAGCTGAAAAAGATAAGATTAATTCTAGCATTAGAGCACATCTCTTTAACACTTGCTATATCCCTCCGCTAATAGTGTAGGGCTTTTCTTGTAAATGTGTGCTGTCATGGTCGATGAATCAAATTAAGATTACCGGCAGATCCTTATCAGTGCTACACTCATCCCTGGGCCGACTCGTTGACACTGTCTTCTTGATTTCAAAGGTATATCTATCACTCAAGTCGTCATTTCTTGGGTATTCACCAGCCAGCATTGCTGCAAATACATCTAATGTCACCATATAGATTGAGGCTATAGTAATTCTATTTCCCTTCTTTGCAGGTTCAGTCGGTGAGGAAGCTGGCCAGCCATGCTGATGGTCTGACGTTCCAGATCACCTTAAAGGGAGGAAAGATCTACACACTGGTGAGATGTAGTCTAAAATTATTGATTATGACATTCCAAATCACCTTAAAGGGAGCAAAGATCCACACACTGGCGAGATGTACAGTCTAAAATAGTCATTTATACCAAAATGCAAATGTAATACTGGTATCATCTTTCTCCTGAACAATAGACATTTGTCTGCCATACCAATATCTATTCCCGTGAGAGAACAGCCTTTACATTACAAGAGCATGAGATATCTAAACTTCAGTCCCATCCTTTTAATTGTACTGTTTCACTTTAATATATTTTCCAATACAATACTGCTTCATAATCATACAAAATCAACCCACTCTCGAAAGAGGAAGTAAAAGGCTTAGATTAATGTAATACTCATTGAAACAATGCAAATCAGTGATTTCTGTCATTGATAATAATTCTACAAACCCAATACATTGTACTTCCAGCAAATCTTTCAGCTAGTGTAATCCTTTACAGTTGTGTGTGACTTACTGAAGTCAACAATGTGCCTATCACTATAATATTTGTAACAACTCAGCGCAACATTTATTTAAGCGGTGCATGCCTTTCAGCACCCAGTTAATTGGATGTCTGCTGGCTTTAGCTTATGAATAAATCATAGCTGAGAATATGACTTAGATAAAAGAGACCACTTTTGCAAAATTTATGATGAAAGGGATTGACTTTGACAGAATATTATATAGGCTGCAATGTCGTTTCTAATAGTAAACTATGTCTCATGTTACAATTTATGTTGATCGAAAGTCACCACTACAAACCATTGCTGGTTATGAATACAATTTGAATGAACTTGTAAACTTGTGCACTCAGAAAAAATGCCATGAAAAATTGTCATAATGACAGAACAGTTAACAACAACATGAAAAGTGGCCATGAGTTTTCTTTATGAATAAACATTGGCTCCAACTCAAACAAACAAAGCCTGCCCTGTGTTGTTTGTATGGGGAAAAATTTAGGTCAGACATGATTAAAAAATTGTGAAACTTCTCTCCTAGGCGGGTCCTGAATGTTCTGTTTTTATTTTTAAACCGAGGACAGCTGGATGTAAAGAATATATTACAGGATCAAATGTTGATAACAATATTATTCGTTGATCATTATCATAATGATGTCTTATTAGAATGCAGTTGCGTGATTGTAATCACACAAAAGATCTGAAAAATGGACAATATTTCACCTTTTCCTAAAACGTAGATAAAGAGGTGACTAATATTGTACCCATTATGGTGACCTAACTGAACTGAAATCACCATGATGCACATGAGGAAAAGGACAGTTGAAAGTAGAATATAGCAAAAGTGTAAAATGAGACTGAAAAGATACAGATTGCACTCATGCAAACTAAAGGAACAATATCACAAACACATATGAAATGTCTACTATCAGAAATGTTTTTCAATGCAGACAGAATTTGGTCTAGACGTCCTTTGCATGGTCTCTAAGTTTCTGTCTGGGTGTTGGGCGAAATTGGATCAATCACGAGCACCGTTATTGGTGCCTGACATGAGACGATTACTGAGATGTTCACTCCGTCAATGGAGTCAAACAGAAGCCCTTAAATCTGTGCTTATTGGCCCCTGTTGACGGATGACCAGCTGGGGATATTTGTGAACACGAGAACAAAAACGAACAAGGAAAATTACATCAGGACTGAGAGATAAGGTGAAATTGTGATAAGTTGATTTGATTTCATTTATTTGCACATAGCAAAAGCAATTTACAAAACATGTCTTTGTACATGTTTGTATAACAACAAAAAAGAGAAATCGTGCTGGAGGTAGAAAAGAACCTGTGATAGATTGTTCGAAGCTCTTCCCCCACCTAACTTTACAGCTGATTAATACAAATTGTAGATATGTGTACTTATATCTCAAAATGAGCAAAATGGAATAAAATTAGTAAAACTATTTGGCAATGAATTTGTCAAGGTTGCAGTGAGAAGACACTGCAAAGATTAATTTGTGGCAACATTATTCCAACAAGCAGTCAGCCATTGTAGAAATGTAATCAGTCTGATGATATGGTGCTATACAATGTATTTTCTGCACCAGATGCAGAAGTCATACGGTGGGACTTTCAATAACGCTTGGGCCAAACAACGTTGTGCACTCACTATAGCAGGGGGCTAGTCCACTGGTAGTGGTGTGTGTTTAACTAGTCTACCATTGCTCTTTCCCAAAGTTTCAAGTAGAGAAAGCAGTATGTGCCTTGCACAGTTTATAGCCCTTCAATTAGAAAACAATAGTTAGATCTGCACCACGATGCTCCATACTACATTGCCCTTTGCTGTGGACTTGGACTTTGTTTCACACACTCAGGCTAGAGTGTTACTGCTTGTCTTTGTTTGTGTTGTTGCATCTGGGCTTTCCAAGTTTGCGTACTGATGCTTATCAGCTAAATCTACAGTGGTTGGATGTGCAGTGTTGTTTGTTACGTTAAGGATCATTTTTTTCTAAAAGAATTTTGTGAATATGTCGGTGAACAAAAAAACTAGCAACCCATAGCAAAAGACATTGGTGGTGCTAAACACACAGACTGTTTTGCTCTCACAGTCCAAATTCCTGACTTAGTTGAACCACAAGGATGCCCGGAGGCACTACTCTTTGTGTACAAAACAAACAGAACAATTACACCTGAGTTCAGGTGTTGCTTTAAGGTGAAAGATTGCATGAAACTATGTCAGTCTGCAGGGTGAACCAATCATGCATTGCCTAACATATCAAAGGTCATCTGCAAAATTTTACAAGGACAAAAGTATTTACAAGGACAAAGTCTGCAGATACAAATCCTTAAAAAATAAAATTAAAAGCACTTGGCATCATGTAACGGGGGGCGCCCGAACATCGCACGCGCCCTAACATCGCACGGATTTTTTACTGATCTTATTTTGCATAAGTACGCCGTGTTTGTGTCCAATGACTAAGCTGATAAGGAAGGTAAATAACCAAAGTTCATGCACATAATTGTCATTTACATTCAAAACATATGTGTACATATTCATTTCTTGTTTTGTCAAAAGGTAATATTTTGACAATAATGATGGTAGCGCTAAGTAGAGGGTCACTGCGTAGCTAGACGGCCCGGCACCTACATATACGACCTGTGCCAAGCAGATACATAAGTCACACAGCTATCATACACATAAGAAAAATAACTTCATAAAACACTAAAATTTTGGGTCTTTTAAGTGTTTGTTGAGAAAAAAACCGGCCAAAGTAAAAAAAAAAAAGGAAACATTGCTGTCGTCTGACGACGTTGTTTTCCCGCCATTTGTTTGGGCCGCGATGGTGGCGGAACGATTCAACGCACAGTTTTGTTACGCTCTAACATGGGATTGGTACCGTCTATGAAAAGGAAACTGAATACAGAGATGGCGAATATATTTCCCAATAAGTAGACGGAGTATTGTTGATGTAAGCGGTGTCATTTTTTCGTAATGATTTCGTAAGTCGGGCCGCATTCAATATGTACGTCGGGCCGCGTAGTAGCCTATTTCCCGTGGAAACATGAGCTGGGATGCGCTAGATATAGCCCTTCTCACATGACGTGAGAAGTGCACACAGTCAAAATTTTCCGGTCAAAAGAAAGCTAGAAAATAGCAGACTTCAAGCCTTATTTACATTTCCCTAACTTCATCACCAACTTCCGGAGAGAACAAAATTACCAAAGCGTACTAAGTTAGGCACACTATCTGGCGTAGCACTAAATCAGAAGGTACATTCGTGAAAACGTCTCACAGCGTCTTCCGCATGTAACGCGGAGCATGAAGGGCCTATGAACAGTATAAATACATTTCTTGTCCAAGTATGGTCTTTAAATGAATGTGTTCAAAATTCATTCATTAAAACATGACCATTCTCTGGCAACCAGCAATGGAGCGCCGTGAGTTCCAGCGCGTAAAAAAACGTCCGATGGTTGGGCATGCATCATGCATCATGACATTACTAGCCTGACCTGGATTCAAAAGTGCTTGGTTAACCATTATGTCCAAATAAAATTCATAGATTGCTGTGTTTGCGAATTCATCAGAATACACCAATATCAGGCTGATTCCACATTTTGTAATAATTTTTGAATTCATCATTTTCAAATTGACATAGAAAGGTCTTTTGCATAGCCTTCTACTGTCAACAACCCAGACTAGTATTAATCTTTCACAACTGTACTTGACCACTAAACACAAACATAAAAGCCAGGATATAAAATCTTAGCCTCCATAGCAGGATTTACCGGGCCTTATTGGGGGGGCTTTAATATAATACACTTATTGCAGCCAGCCCGTAAACCATCAGCCAAACTGTAACCATCTACTGGCCAAATGGTTACAGTCTGCCTGATGGTTACGGGCTGGCTGCAAAAAGTATATTCATAAGCCCAAGAAAAGGCCTGGTAGAGCCTGCTATGGAGGCTAATAAAATCTGCTGCTGTAAAATTGGAAACAAGTCAGTGGTGAAGTTCAGTGGTACGGTATAGTGATGGATGTAGTGCTCTATGGGAGGTCTGCTATAAACACAGTAATCAGACTTTGTGCATTCGTGTGTGTCCTGCACCTGAGCCCACTGTAGTCCTAATGTCTGTGGGGAACAGGGTAGTCTTTCATCAATAAACAAAATGTAAAACACAGAAATTATGGGCATATACTATAGAGGAAATGTTTGCATTGATTTTATATTTGCATATTTGCGGTGACCTCTCTACTGCAAAATTTGATGACACCACAAATATGTATTAACTTCTGTAACATTACGACTGTGATATACTACTGTACAGAATTGTTTCAACTGCACACTTAAAACACTGCACAAAAGACTCCTTTTTCCTTCTACTGCAAAAGTAAGTCTGCAAAAATAAATGAATTTACATTTGTAGCACTTTTCCTCCTTTTGATTCCAAAATTTCAAAGTGTAAACTTTAACATCTATTTTGGTTTGTTCATAATGAGATCTGGCTGTACATGGAGGATATTGTTCAGTGCTTCCTTGTTCAGTGATCAACCCATGCATTATACATTCATCTGTAATATCAAAATTGAATGGGATGAAAACTAAGCAAGTTATAACTTATATCAACACCCAATCACCCAAATAATTTTTGAGAAATGTGATGTAAATGTTAACAGAGATGTTGTAATGGTTCTATAACTGTGTGATGTTTTTTCCAGGTTGGTGAGAGCTCAGACGTGGTGACAGACTGGGTGAAGATGTTACACAAAGCCATGCAGCTCAAACCGGGGCATGCGAGGGCATCGGTCACATGGTGGGTTTATAGTCTTTAACCTGACGGAACATTCAACATATGATCCAGGTGTTTACAGAAATCTGATCCTAATCATCAGGTTTTGATGAAACAACACTTTAATATGAAAAGGTTATTAGGTGTGACAGGTTTATGTAAAAGCAAAAGTGGCCTCTAGTCCTACAAGACTTCCCTGTCTTCTTCATAACATGTCTTACATGGTAAAAACTATAAAGCTTGGCAGCTGTGAACCTATGATGGCCAGATTGCATGTTCTGTATCTGTATCTATATAGCCGGTATATCCGCCATTAGACATAACACACCAGCTTTGAGATGTTGAGATTTAAAACAGGACACAGGAGGAACATTAGTCATTGAAAATGTGTTCCCATTGAAAAGTCATTTGAATTTGACACTGATACTGATAAATGGGAAAACTGTTACAACTAGGAATACAAGAACTTTCCTGAACTGTTGGTGGCAAGAAATCAAATTGGTTTATGTGGCCTGATTGCTTTAAAAGTCATGCTGACATGCATAATTTGTCCATGCACATGTCTGTACCGCTATGTTCCACCTACATGAAACGGAATTAGTCTGCAAGGTAGAACATACCATTAGTCAAACAAAACAAAACAAAACAAAACAGAAATGTATACCATGTTTCGTTGACCATTTTCCATATTCCCATATTTTGCAAACAACTGAACATACATGTATAATGTACACGAACTGTGAAGCAAGGCTGATCTGTTTCAACAATCAGTTGCTTTAAGTTCGTTTAATTGTGTTTTTAGAGTAACAGTATGGGTAAGATTAGTAAAATTCTACAAATGGTAAGTTGTATTTTTTGAAAGTAGTAAACAATTTGTTTTAAGTATTATCTGTAAAAAAGGATGCAAATCATAGCCTGGGTGCCATCCAATTACTACCAGGGCTCCTACACTCGCTACCCTAAAAAATGTTACTTTCAGTGTTGTAGCGGTAGTAATCGAATGGCACCCAGGCATTGCAATTCAGCCCTTTGGCTGCAATGTACATGTATATGACTTAGCAGATCGTAATATTGATCACAATAAACCTTTCATTCATCCAACAGGCATGACCTACCCAACATGACCCCCGAGCAGGTCCGTAAGTCGCTGTCCATCGAGCGGTCGAGTTCAACAGACTCCTCCTCCCCCCTCCCCTCTGTGTCCAGCATGTCCTCAAGGTACTGTACCCTGGGCTGTCTAATACACTTAATCTACAAACAACATAATGATTACTTTTAACTTTTATGTGTCAACTAAGGGCCATTCCATATCACTAGTTACTATCCCACTCTGCTTGAATCTGTACCTTGAGAATAAATGGGAATCTGTCAATAGAATTTCTAGTTCTGATGTTCAGCTTTAGAATCTATATTTCATATATCTATGACAATGATCAATACATGTAGATTACTGCTATTATGGTGGATGATTTTAGAGCAACTTCCTTGGCTAGTAACTTGAGTAATAAATGAGATCTGTCAGTTTCTAGTTTTGATATTCAGCTTCAGAATCTTTATCTTAAATTTATCAAAATGATAACTATATGTAGCTTACTGCTGTTGTTGATGACTTCAGAGGAACTTCCTTGGCCAGTAACTTGAGCATGGACAGTGAGGGGAGCAGCCTGTACATGGAGGTCGGTGACCCCGCAGCACGAGCCAGCGGGACCTCCCAGATCTCCTCCACCAGCAGCAGCTCCATGGAACTGGAGGACGGAGTCTACGAAAAAATAGGGGTCAGTTCTCGCGTACTTACAAAATCAGTTATCATTTTTAAAAACATCATGTCAGAGGCAACGATGTCCACTCTAGAAATAACACATTACGAACCTATGTCATTGAAGTCAAGTGGTGTTTACAAAGAAAGATGATATGAGATTGCCATAAGATTATGATGCATTGAATGTAAAACAGAAATGCTTATAGTGTTATATTATGATGCAATTGAATGCTACTTTATAAATGCTGTTTCCATAAATTGTTGACAATTTTGATAACAGTCAAAACTGCTCAAGGAAACCACTCCGAGGACCGATAAAATCTTATTTGGACAGGTGGTGACTATAGACAGGATTCCTAAATGGTTTTGTCAATGGGAAAAATTATCTAAGGAACCACCAGTGGTCACAATGGGCTGGCAATCCTTATGTAGAGGTGATCACCTGAATGTACAGGTTTGACTGTACTGTTTCCTTAAAGCTACGGAATCAAAACAACAGAAGAATGACTTAATCACCTCTGTTTCTCCAGGCTTCCAAGGACTCGGCGTCCTCCCTCTCCAGCCCATCTCCGACCTCCTCAGCCTCTCCCCCACCCCTCCCCTCCTGCCCCCCTCCCCTCTCACCAGCCAAGTCTGCACAAGGTGAGATCCATGGGATTGACTTACATTACTGTATCTTTATACTGGCATTTAGCTTTAAGGTAGCCTAGCATCCATCCATTTAAAGCTTTGTCTGCTCCCCAACGGTCCGTATTGACTTCAAACTGGTTCGAAAATACAGATTTTGGAAGTAAAAAATTGCCGTAAGTCTCCACAAGGTGAGATCAATGGAATTGACTTACATTACTCAGTATATATGTGATTGTGTATTATATTTATATCTACAGTAGCCTAGCATCCATTCATATTAAGATTTGTCTAAGAGAGCAGTATGTACCATTTTTCAAGTCTTTGGCTCGACTTGGTTGGGGTTTGAACCCCGATCTCCCAAAGGTCTTTACTCCCCAGGCCATTGGAACAAACGGATATTGCACCCATCTTGACATTTACTGTAGCCTGTTAGAAAGGCCATAACCTCAGGAATTCAGCCGTTTTCAGCTTTGTCTGCTTTCCAATGTTTGCTAGCTAACGTAACATGACCTATTTACGTGCAGAACCTATTTACGTCCGGTTTGGCTCATGTCCACATGTCGCGGTGTATTATGCCAAAGCCTGTTCTCATGAGCAATAAAGAACATCATAAGTATGATCCTTAGCCATCTCTTTAATTTTGCACAGCAAAACATGATGGCCATGCGTTTACCACGTGAACGCCACGTCCCGCGCTTGTGGGGGAAATTTACAGATAAACATTGTTTTTTTCCATCGCGTTAAGCAAGTGGCCGGACAGACATAGTGATTTTACTATCATTTGTCTGCAGACTACTTTGGACAGTTACTGTGCATTTTTTTCTGGTCTATGTTCTTCAAGCATAGCGCTAGAAGGGAAAAGATTCAGAAGTGGACGATAATGGGTTACCCTAGCATAATTCTTCATCATATACCTCATTATAAATACATGCTCGCACGGCGTTAAACAGGCGGAGAAAAACTTACAGACCATGCATTTTCTTTTTAGAAGAGCTGATATTTCTGCCCATGGGTTTGAAATTTGGCTCTGTCCGCGCGGTTTTAAGGAAAATACGTTTTGAATAAATCGGACGTTAATTGGTCATGTTACGTTACCTTGCATACAGGTGGATAGCAGGCGAGAAAGTTCAGAATTAGAAAGTAGAACTTCGTGTCACTGCGCGTACAACACAAGATTGAAAAGTGATCTCTATGCACACTAAGTCTTTTTAACATGTTGATGCCCTTCTGTTGTTTTGTAGGCACACCACCAACTTCACCTGCACGATTGAATACTTCCAAGAAAGCGCCTCCAGGTAAGCACCCATATACAGGTGATGCCAGCCCTGCTTTATGAAAAGATTGTTGCAATTAGCCAGAGTTCTTGGTTGAGAATCAGTTCAACTCTCGGAACTCCCAACAAATTTTTGTCTAATTTTTAGAGATATGCAAATATTTCAAGCTTGGACTAAAAACAAAATCTTTTTCTCCTACTGCCAACCTAAGGACCACCCCCTCCCCCACCCCTCCGATCTACACCCCCTCTTCTCTCTTCTACACCCCCTCCCCTACATCCTGCACCCCCTCCCCTCCGCTCTGCACCCCCTCCCCCTCCTGTACGTTCGACACCCCCTCTCCCCCATACCACACCCCCTCCCCTCCCTTCCACACCCCCTCCTGCCATGTCCCCCATCAGACGCAGAGGTAAGAGTGTCTGTCTCTCAACTGATAAAAAAAGTTAGCCGATTCCACTCTTAATATCTGACCATTGACGCAGTCTTGCATAACTGATCATGAGTTGTGGTTTATTGATTGAGGTACAGGATTTCAGGAAATTTAACAATTGAACGTAATAAAGTTGCTTGGTATGTACTAGTAATGGTCTAAGCCTCCACCAAGCCGTCCTAGGGTATGGTTAGTAGAATTCGGGTGAATTATTGGCCGCAGTCCGCAGGAAGGTTAATTATTCTCCCTACAGTCAGCATAGAGACTAATAGTAATAGTCAGGGCAGATCAGGAGCAGATCAGTGCCTTGTTTGGCATCCAATACTTAGTACATGGATGAATCTGACATTTCTAGGTTTAATGAATAATATACCCAGCTAATATCACTTCGCAATCTTTTCTTCTTTTCCCAGTCAAGCCAGCCAGACCCCCACCTCCACCTCCACGAGCTGCAGAGACGGCCCTGAGCACAGAGAGCACTGACACGTTCACAGAGAGCGCTGACACGTACACAGAAAGTGATGACACATACACAGAGTGTGCTGACACGTGCACAGAAAGTGCTGACACGTACAGTTGCATAGACGAAGGAGGCCAAAAAGGAGAGAAGACAACAGAAAACGAAGAAGAATTCCCAGATTACGATGACATACCCGGTGCTGAAGACACCTACACTACCATTGGTGAAAGCAAAGCTGAGGAAGACTATGCAGAGGTGGGCGCTCCAGGGAACGGTACGGCTGTTGAACAGGAGGCAGACGAGGGAATGGTGGACAACATCTACTACGAGGGAGCCAGCAACGCCGGGGAAAACGGCATGGAGCAGGTCATCGACGACATCTTCAATGGCATCACCTACAACCGTGCTTCAGAACTGTACCCCGTCAAGAATGGGAAATCCGAGGAGGAAACGAAAGACTTGTATGCTCGAGTGAACAAGTCGAGGAGGTCATGGTCGAACGATATCCTCACCCCTCCACTTCCACACACCTCCATCGAAGGGAAGACGTTTGCGTTTGATGAGATCAGGGACATGCTGGGCGACATGGGGATCGGAGAGGATGCCATCGAGGACCTGACGCCTGATTGGATGGACGACGGACCCTCTGCCATCGACCAGCTGAAGGACTTTGTGGAGAATCTACAAGGCGATCAACCAAAAGAGACTGTAGAGAATGGAGACTGAGACCAAATTCTCTTCAAAGAGAGTCTATCATAACACTCAAATGTATAATGAAATGCGATTGAGAAGTGAAATACATTGTGGAACAGCCGTCACTTTTAAATCACTCTTCTCCAAGAAAAATCTAAGGTTGCCAACATACTACATTTAAACATACTACATGTACTTGAATACACTGATCTGTGATTGGTTTTTGAGTAACATAGTGCCTTGTAGTGATTGCCTGGTAGTGTGAGAAAACTGAAGCAAATTCTTTTCCATACTAATATTCATTATTGTTCGCGTTACAAATTTTGTAGCTACAATGTATATTGAAATGCACATATTCATACAACATTAGGACATACGTGTATATTTGAAGAGAATTTATGATTTTGCATTTTGATGATGTAATGGAGTATTATATTTCATATTGAAAAAGTATTGATATTGAAGTCCAAGATATAAATAAGGGTTCCTTCATTGTGTGCCAGTCTCAAAGGGATAAAACTTGATTAGGAAATAGTTACTGTTATCATAACAGTAGTACTGTCAACATTCTGCGGCAAAATACCTTGCTGTGAGACAATACCAACTTTTCATGATGTCCATGATTTAGAAACCTTTTAAAGGATTGAGTTAAAAACAAAATTAAGTTCCATATTCGGGCACAGTGTGCCGTGGAATATCTTGTTAGAAATTGTATGCATCAATCAGCAAAAAGAATGGCCTTTCAAAAGTTGGTCTTGTAGAGCATAAACTAAACCTGCATTAAGCCATGTACATGTACTGTATGTGCTGCTGGTTGAACAGTTAAGTTTAGGAAAGCTATCCACATGTACAGCTACCCACTGACAGAGTTTTTAATGAAAGAACTTAAACGTAGCATTGTAATCTGCAAATAAATCCTTCCAAATTGATTATTTAAGCCCCCGTCACACATTCAGGACCTTTCCACCACTTTGCTCTCGACCACTCCCCAACCAAGGTCAGCCCTGGGTTGGGAGTAGCGTGGAATCTATCCTATTCTAGATCCAGTTTGCTCCATAGAAAAATATAACTTTCTTGTGTCAAACACGTAAAATTAGAAAAATTTCAAACTTAAGTGTACATACAATTGTGTAGCATGTTTTTCAAGTACCAGTATGATTTTGATACTTTAAGTAAGAAAAAAAGAATATGAACGTACCAAGAGGCATTAAACATTGTGTGAATGGAAAACCATTTTCTGTAGCATTTAATTTTCACAGTGATTGTCACACACTATACATTGTACTAACACGTATGCAATACTGTACATATACTGTCCACATGGTATTCTTACTAATAGTTTTATGTAATATCAGATTGAATTTATTTTACTTACTATATATATAATCTATGTGATGTAGCTCAGTTACTTTTTAAAGACTAACTTGGTCCCTCCTTTGGGCTTGGCATGTTAATAATTATACATTTAGTGCAAGAATTGTTCAACAAAGCAACATTTGGAGATTCACCCTAACAAATCTTTTGGTCATACAGTTTTTGAGCATGAAATTAACACTAGAACGAGCTCCAAAAGCCCTATTGTGCTGACTTTCCACAGTAGATAACCAGAAAAAGCACACACTAATACCATTGTGCTTAACCCTTAACCCTACACGTAACGTTTTCAAACACTATGACACAATTCCTAGCCTCTGTTGCAGACTCCTTCCAGCTGTTTTCTTTTTTAAGTTACAGTACTAGTGCAAATAAGAAAACGGTAACTTGAAAAAGAAATACGGCTAAAGGAGTCTGCAACAGATGCTAACAATCCCAAGCCATATCTAATATAAGTCTAATTGTTACATTCATTTTTTACATTAAAAAATCATATACACTTCTTTTGCAGGGAATGGTAGATTGAACATCTGGTAAATACACAAATGTAGTGTTCTTGGGACTGTTAAATTAAACACATAATGTGTGGCTTTAAACACATAATGTGTGGCTTACTGTTACAGAAGTAAAGTTTCAATGAGGCATATCGGGTATTCAAGTAAATCATGCAAAGCCAAGCCGTCTTTTACCAACTGGATTGTTAGTATGTCAAGCGTTATGCGTACATGAATACATGTATCAAACACATTCTGATAAGAATACAGTTTTTCTCTCAGCTTACGGACCAGTTTATACCTACAAGAAACTGGTAGGTGGAAAGCTTACATTTTGTAGTTTTAGTGCAACATGTAAGTGCTTATATCTATTTCCAAAAGGTACAAATCTTTTCTGAAAATACATTTTCCCCTCATCACAAGGCATTGTGGTGCTGCAGAGTGAATAGTTATCCAGTAACTTAAAGGTATGTCTAGAACAGCTAGATTTAAACACTTTCAAGAGGCCAATCCCCTAGCCCCACCCATTTCAGTCAAAACGTAGAAATGCAAAACAAAAACGTAGAAATTCAAATCACTGCTTTCTAATTGGTTGAATCACTATTTTGATTACTAGTATTAGTCTATTCTCCTTGGTGTATTGTAGAGGAAGGAAGGATGGCTATTCTGTGCACATCTTCTTTTATTTCAACTCCGAGATCCTAATACATTTATCTACATGTGGGAGTTGTAGACAGTACAATAGCTTTTATTTAGCAGAGATTAATTGTAATTATATTGCAAGGGACTTGAAGAAAAATCGAGAGGAGATCTAATAAAACATCGCAAATGCAAGTACTAAATACTTCGTCTTGTTCATAAAATGGCCTTAGGAGCACTTAAATGATGCTTGTCATGGGAAAAGCATTCAGTAATAAACTTTTATGACTTATTAGAATAAAGCTGCCAATTTTTTGTCAAAGGATACTAACTTCTAACTACACAGATACTCTAGCAGATATGTGGACGGATGTTTTTACACATGGTTCCTGGTGCGACATTCAGAAGTGACAATGAATTTGACAGTAAACAAACAAGAGTGCAAGATATATACAGGTACCACAAAACAACTGGAAAATGATATTTGAACAAATCTTTCTTGGTACAGTTTTTTAATTTCTGATTGCCACGAGAAGCAAAAGGGAAACATCTTACTCTTATAAACCTGATATTTACAACATCAGAAACACACTAACACCTTGTGACAACAAATGAGTAGAAAATGACTGTGGTCAATTGCAAACACAAATCATCCTCTAAAACCAAGTCAAATTCTTAACACTGTACAATGAAGAAATTGACACGTAACATTTATCAAACATTACAAAACAAGTGACACAATAACGGCATTAGTCACAAAGACAGGAGAAGGTCAGATGAAGGTGCTTATGACAGACTGTTGTTAACGTTACTTCTTCAGTAGCTGTTTTCTCTGCTGTTCTAGTAGCCCCTCTAAGTGGTCTGCTCTCTTCACTGCAGCCTGAGTGTCAGGAAAACAAAGACAGCACATTCTAACAACAGTCTGGGAACCTGTTAGGATACACACTATGTAGAGTACGCAATAGGGTGGTTGCCATGATGATCGTTTGAACTTGTGAGAGTCAGACCATGCATGTGTTATATATAATGTGTTAATTATGTGACTTAAATAACATACACAAATATGAATTTTCAGGTGTTACCTAACATCATGGTGTGCATTACTTGCATAGTCACATGACTAGAAACACTTCATAGAAAATCCGATATCAAAAAAGTTGACTTGTCACACAGTTAAGGTTATTTTCTAGAATTCTAAACAAACACACAACCTACCTCGTACTGTTTCCTCAGCTGATTCACTGTGTCTTCCTTCTTCACAATTGCTGACTTCACTCTGTACAGGCAAACAACAGAAAGAAGAAAACTACATCATACTTAGCTCACCACTTACTCCAAGTTGTTTAAGATAGAAATGTGGGAATCAATAAAGAGAAGTTTATTGCAAGTTCATGCCCGTGGGCTAATTGCAAATACATGATAAAAACATAGGAAAAACATACATGCGTCAGTAAACTGTGTCTGACTTTGCTGTAACAATAGGTTACTGGTACTATATACAATTGTTGGCTATATCTAAATTAGCTGGGTTTGACTTCTTTTTTGGAAGCAGTGGAAGACGAAAAGTCCCACTTTTTCTAGTATTTGTGGGTTCTGTGATTTCAAGAGAAAGGTAGCTTTTTGTTCATCCGTGAATGTGCAAAAGTAGGGATATTTCGTGATAACTTGTTTAAATAATTCGGTTCTTTCGTCACTGTTAAATATACACTTGGAAATAAAATGTGTTTCGTCTTCCACCGCCTTGGACGTACAGTATTTACAAATTGCATGGAGAAGACCTGCTATATCATTGTTAATAATTAATAATATAACTGTCTACCTGCCGGGGCACCATTTTGCCACAAAATTTGTCTTGGTAACAATCATCACAGAGAAGGCTAATTCAAATTACACAAACAACCTGAAACTCAATGACGGAAAGAACTGATGGCCAAAACAGACATGAGTTAATATTAAATGTTGTATCATCATTATTCTACAAAATTGAAATACAAGTACAACAAAAATAACTACAACACCTTTTGTGTACTTCCTCCGTCTCCTCAGAGGGAAAGAAAATACATGCGGAGGCAAAAAGCAACACTAAAAAGCAATAGTAACAGTAACACCCAAATCTTTTATGTACTTCCTCTATCTCCAAGGAGGGAAAGAAAATACATGCAGTGACAAAATCAACACAAGAGAACAAGTCAGCAACACCAGGTCCTCTACCTTTTGTGCACTTTCTCCATCTCCTTCAAGGGAAAGAACATACAAGCAGGAAAAAAACAAACTAAAACGGTACCTTACGTGTACTTCCTCCATGTTCTCCAGGGGAAGGAACATGCAAGCAGAAAAAAAAAACCAAAAAAAAAACACCGGTACCTTTTGTGCACTTCCTCCATCTCCTCCTCCTTCTCCCTGGTGATGCGGTCCAGCTCCATCTTGTGCCGCGCCCTCATCTCCGACATCTCGTTCTTCACACGGCGGTTCTCCTCCTCTGTGGCGACCAGTCGATCAGCAAACTCCTGGCGGATGACCTCCGACATGTTGTTCCGCTCCTGGGTCAGCCTCTCTTTCACCTGTCAATCAAATATGGATGATGATGATAGTGAATGAGTTATCAGAGCTAAAAGAAACATTTTCTGCACCAGACAAATTCTACCTGCAACACTCACTTCCTCACCATTTCAGTCAAATGTTTTGATGAAGTTCCTAACACTACGAATAGTCCCATTGTCAATCTTGTAATCTGCTGTACATGTACGTCACCAAAGTTTTGCAGCCTGTTTTTTTCATGTGCTGGCTGAGTCATCAGAAATACCTGCACAACTCCACTCTTATCCAATCCTAGTGGGAATGGTGCAATGGCCTAGGGGATGGAGTGTTTGCCTTACAATCGAATCATGCCAAAGACTTTAAAGGTGCCCTAAGCAATTTCAGGAGGTAAAACTTGAAATATTCTGGGGAAAACAATTCTGTTTTGTGAGGTTGAAATTGACATTTGCTTCCCCATATTAGCACATCTACATCATTATTTCAGACTTTGGGCGTTTAAAAATAGCTCAGAAGCAAGCCACAAAAGGAGTATTTTATTTATTGGGTCCCCCCAAAAATCATCCCAGAATCCAGCCGTAACCGTTTTCTGTCTACAATTTTCGGTAACTTCCGGCCGCGTGACGTCACAATGCCCAAGGACATTGAGCCATAACCACGTGATTATTTCTTCGGATGTGTTCGGGACTTATCGGTCAGAATCGTGCATGTTCGGAAGATTTGAAATGATGGCTGGCCTCCAAGTGCTCAGATTTTCAATGAGTTCCCACCACACAACAACATCACATTTTTGTTCCATGATGGTCGATATGTAATGGTATAGTGTAATCTAAACTTACTATGGATAGAAATCAGAAAAAAATTGATTTTGAATATATGGCTTTTGAGGGCCCCAATATTGCTTAGGTTGCCTTTAAAAATGGCACGTATCAGTTACTCTGATGAACACACAGCACTGAGAAAGAGTATGGGATTTGAACATACTCCACTAAGTGGACTAGCTCCTACTGTAGTAGGTTATGTGGCCCACGGGCTATACAGATTGAGATAGGCACCACTCTATACACTGAAAAGTGTGGGATTGACTTTTGAACTTGAATATGCAGTGACCTTGTTGATATCCTCCAGCTCCTGTTCCTTCTGCCTGAGGAGACCCTTCAGCCGTGCGTTTTCCCCCTCCACCTCGATCAGCTCCGCCTTCATCTCGTTGTACTTGTCCATGGCCGTCCGCTCGGAGCGCTCCAGCTCACGCATCTCCGCCTCGTACTTCTCCCTCATCCGCCTGGGAGTATAAACACACAGCTGTCAGCTCTTATATCATCTAGAAAAACACTACATACATACACTCCAAAAAAATGAAGCAACTGGATAGACTGTTTAAAGAGTCAGATGTTTCAGATAGCATCTACTGCCTTTCATCAGTGACTGAGGACATTATCCTGTTTCTCAGTGACTGATAAAAGATAGTGGGTGCTATCTGGAACATCATGACTCTTTTAAAAAATCCATCCAGGACTGGTGTTTGATTTAATAATGTTTACTAATTAGGCCCCCATTCCACTAGACGGCGATTGCACTGTAATCTAACTGCGACCTACATTGGATTTGTGTAACACTTGATTTCATACTTGGGACATCAAGCAAATCATGAAAGTATGACTGAAGAGGTTACAAAACACATCAAGTATAAAAAGATTTGTTTTTCTATCTATGAAATTCGTTGAGCGGTCTGTGAAACATTTTAGATCGCGGCACGATTGCAGCACGATCGCAGCAAAGTTATCGGCCTAGTGGAATGGGGTATTGGGAAGATCTCTGAGTAATATGTGTCTTTGTGAGAGGAGTGAAGTGGGCCAAACTTCTCTCAATCGGGACTTTGATCTAGTGCATCACAAGTGTGTAAAAATCATGTGTCTACAGCGCTTGGGTTGGAGTTGGAATGGAGTATAGTTTGATTTTCACTATATCTTACTTCATCCTGTTTTCGGCCGCCCTCTCCACTTCCTCCCGCTGTGACGAGGCGTCTTCGTCCAGCCGCTGTATGACCAGCTCGATCTCCTTGTCGCGGTCGCGCTTGACGTTCTCTTTGAGCTCGCGCTCCTTCTGCAGCAGCCAGGTGTCCTGCTTCTTCATGTAGTTCTCCTCCCACGCCTCCTTCTCCACCTTCAGCTTATCCTCCAGCTGCTTCACCTCGGCCTGAAGGAACAGGGGGATTATTAGGTTTGCATGACATACAAAATCACTACCAGATAGAGCTGGTGTGTTACAGCTTAAGGTGATGCATCCAATGTAAGAACAGGGAACAAAGGGACAGACTTTATAAAAAGATGAAAGTCTTTTTTATCATTGAAGATCCTAAAGAATGTTGTAGTAGGTTGTAGTTGGAACAATGTTTGGCTCTCTACTAAGGCAAATTTTCTTCTTTAAATAACATTAATTTCATAAATGTAAGAGCTACAATCCAGCCTGTACGTAGTGACCACCCATGCATAGGGACCATCATTGCCTTTTTCTGGACCCTTAGATAATTTTACCATTGACCAAATTCCGTCATGGCCAGCTGGCTACTGTGACCATGTTTTTCACATCCCAGAAACAACAGACAGGTTTGACTGTAGTCAGATTAGCAGTAAATAGCCCACAAACATACAGCATGTCTTCTCTCCTGCTCATCCCGGGCCTTCTCATACTCCCTCCTCATGGTCTCGATCGCCTTGGAACTGGAGTCTTCAATCTGCTCTTTCATTCTGTCGATCTCCGCACGTTGTTTAGCTGCCTGGGTTGCTATTCTCTCCTTCTCTTCCTGAACTTCTGCATACAATCTGTAATGTATGAAGAAATGAAGAAATCAAGTAATCTTACTGTCAATTTCACAACAAAGCATTTTAATTTAGAGAATACTGCAGTCAGATCTTTGTCAAAATTATCAACACCGTGTAACTGAATAAGATGTTAACTTTACATTGGAAATTGTTCTTTAACTTTATCTTAAAAATGTAAAACTCAGTTTACCTTCTTCTTTGTTGCTGTAAACCTTGCTCTTCCTGTTCCGCCTGTTTCTCGTATCTAAAACCGATATGGAGTCAAACAACTGTCAGTGATCAGCCTTGTACCAATTGGATCAGCAGCTCCCCCTAGTGTCTAGTATCAGTACTGCAAGGTTGAAAGTGATACTGCAGACAGCAAATGTTGGGATTTGCTGATAGTGCTAACCATTGCAAGGCTAGACAGAAGGTCACACCAGTAAATTTCCTTGGTTCTCTGACATTTTGACGTAAAAGATTAATATGGAAACAGAGAGCTGGAAGAAAAACTTAAATCTGACAATATTCATTCCCTGATTGCCTGAAACTGTTATATATACACCAAGGTACAGACATCCCTTTCATACAACAAATTGAACCGGTATGGCCTTACACAGTAGTCCTTTTTGGCCATTTCATTGACACAAGAATATTATGAAACACATTCTATTCCCAAAGTCTGTTTTGTCAGTTCTCTCTCACAGTTAAACACAGACTCACACTACATGACCTTCAATCCTACACAGAAGTTCTTCTCTCTCAATTTCTTTAGCACAGAAAATGTATTTTGAAACATCATCATCATCTCAGGTTTGATAACCCAGACCATATCCCATGCCGCACCTCTGTTTGGCCAGTTTTCTTTCCCTGTTACAAGCTGACTCAAAGTACATGACACAGGGTTCTTTTTTCTTGATTTCTTTACCACAGAGGATAGTTTGAAACATCACCATCATTGCGGGTTTGATAACCCAGACCATATCCCATGCCCCACCTCTGTTTGGCCAGTTTTCTTTCCCTGTTACAAGCTGACTCAAACTACATGACACAGGGTTCTTTTTTCTTGATTTCTCAAAAACAGAAGACATTTTTTAAAACATCATCTTGGTTTCATTACCTAGACTATAATTATGTATATCCCATGCCTAATCTCTGTTTGGCCAGTTCTCTCTCCCTGTTGCACGCTGACTTGATCTCCCTGGCCTACAATGCTAACTACATTACACAGCAGTTCTCCTCTCTCTATTCCTTTAACACAGAAAATGTACACATGTAGTTTAAAACATGATAACCCAGACCATATCCCACGCCCCACCTCTGTTTGGCCAGCTCTCTCTCCCTGTTGCACGCTGACTCAATCTCCCTGGCCATCTGTTCCTTGATCTCCTCGGTCTGGTGGATGAAGCGACGACTCGCCCGTTCGTCGGCCTCCAACAACTCGGCCTCGTGGATGGCCTTGATTTTCTTCACCTCCTGCTTGTGTTTGGCGATGAGTCTCTGGATCTCCGGCTCCAGGCCTTTTACTGTCATTTCCTGTTAGTTTCAAAATAGGATTGACAAAATTCGTATTTTCCTAAAACTATCCTAGAGTGGAACACGCTACCATGAATTATTGTACATGTAGGAGCATCCACACTAGATAGCTTTTAATGGTGCCCACAGTTAGATGTGCAAAGTTAGGTTACTGTGACAGTCATTCCCTGTTAGGGTAGGAAGGTTAAAAATAGGATCAATCATTATGTTTTCAAAAATGTGTATTTTAACTATCGTAGAGTGGAACTTGTTACCATAAAGTATTGTAGAGGCATCCTTACTAGATGGCTTTAAACAATGCATGCAGATAGATATGCAAAGGTTAGACATGACAGGTTGTTCGATGTAATACAACCAGCTGTGCTTGTGAAGCTGGTTTGTTACTCTGAAAGGCGGTAATACCGGCTATACAGAAACAGAAAATATTCACACAACCCACAGCACTAGTTGATTAGAGTTAAGAATATGCCCAGGAGCACATGTACGTGGTATATAAAATATCTATCATGTAGCTGTATTGCACCATCAGCCAATAGAAAAAAGCATTAGAGTTCTCAGTGAGTGAGTGAGGTAGAAAGGATGCCTGATTTAGATGTCTAAATTTAACACATATATATAAATAAAAAATCTCAGGTGCTTGTTTTCAAGATAGAGTCGAAAGAACACAGAAAAAACTCTTAACATGTAGAGATGATAGATCAACTTTCAAAACATTAGAAATGCTTCCTTCGAAACTCCGTCTGGTTATGTCTTATCATGCTGACTTTTACCTTGATCTTTTTTGTCTTTTCGTCGATCCACCTTTCCCTCCTGAGTTTCTCGGCAGCTGCATGCATGTCTTTGATCTTTTGAGTCTCTTCATTATGCCTGAAGGAAAAACAATACAAATATGACCAATTCTTGATAATAACAATGTAAATATACAGTGCTGGTGACCTTTATGTTATCGAAAAATAATGCAATCAATGATAGCGGTCAGAAGACATTACAAACACCATTACAGTACAAAAAAATATTGCAAAGATGTCTACATACTGTATTGCCTTTCTGAAGACCTTTTCTATGCATTATATCTATTTTTCTACTCATTTGCAAGACTAAGAAAGGTAAAAACTGCCACTCACTTGTCGCTCATTTCCTTGATCCTCTTGCTGTACTTGGCGTCCATGTCCTTCAGTTCCTTCACCACTCGCTCACATTTCTCACCAAGGGCCTTCTTGTCATCTATCAACTGGAAAAATCAAGCAAAAAATGAGGAACTGTGTCTGCAGATGTTCAACAGAAAATCTGGTGGCGAATGTGCAGTTTTGCCAGGCACACCAAATCAGTGTTAGGACATGGTTAAGACAATGGAGATGGTGAAGACAAATTTTCCCAGCCAGTGTTACCTGGTCAATGAATCCTAGGTGTCTCTTAATGGTTGCCTCGTACTCTTCCTTCTGCACCTGAAGCCGATGTTTCATCTCCTTCTCGCCCTCCCGCGCATGGCGGATCGTCAGCTCTCTCTGCTGATTCTGCAAGTACACAGATATGGCTTGTCAAAGATGCTGTACTTCAGAAACTTGTAGGAAGGGATTCAAGTGTTTTTTTGACTAAAGGTATCAGCTTGTTTGGGGACTGAATATGCTAATTCATTTGTTTTCTACATCATTATAAACAGGGCTCGAATTCATTTTGGGAATGCATTGCTCACATTTTATTCAGGGGACGGGTTATAGCAAATGACTAGGCCTTATGACACCATATACATCTCGGGGTGAGTCATTAAACGTTAAGTATATTTCAAAATTCAAAGCTACCAGTTTTAGTCTATTTCTCCATCTCTTGTTTGTAGAAATAATTTTATTTCTATGTACAGATATGTGAATATTTATGGCCATGAATCAGCAGCTCCCCCTATTGTTCAACATCAGTACTACAAGGTTTCAACCTATAGAAACCAGTATTACAAGGTATCAACCAATAGAAACTTTGTTATCTGTTGGCTGAAAAGCGGGCTGAAACAATCCCTAACTCACCAGTCCCTACTGCCAGCATGGCTATGGATCAGCATCTCCCCCTACTGTTTTATATTTGGTACTACAAGGCTTCAACCCATAGAAACCAGTACTACATACTCAAAAAGTAGTATCAACCAGTAGAAACTTTGTTATCTGTTGGTGGAAACAATCCTGAACTGAACAGTTCCTACTACTAGCTATGGATCAGCATCTCCCCCTATTGTTCAATATCAGCACTACAACTAGTACAAGCACACATCACTTATTTACAGGTGGAAACAATCCCTAAAGTCCCGGTTACATATAGTTGAACATGGCTCTCGACCACTAGCCAGCAAACAAGTTTTAAGTTAAGATTCAAATTTGACTCCCAAATACACCCTGACCACTACAGACTTACTCCTAATCAGCAGCCACTCCAGACCTTCCGTCCACTGCCAAATGTTTTTAAAATCATTCGGCTGGTGAAGCCGAAAACCAACCTACACCAGCCAACTTAGCTCCTGAATCACTCACCAGTGCCTTCTGCAGCATGGCGACGGAGCGCTGTCTCTCCTCCAGCTCCAGGCGCTGCTTCAGCATCTCGCTGGCCACCTCTGACGCCGTGGCCGAGGCCTGCTCCATCTGAGCGATCTCCTCCGCTGAGGGAACCAGCAGGACAGGAGCTGGCGCCGCTGCTACCGATGCCGATGCGTCATCACGGGGGGTGCTCTCTACAGACTGGGGAGGGAAAGGGAGCATGAGGCTAGACACTCAAAACATACAAAACAAGGGTAATTTCCCCAGTATATTGTACATATCGTCTGTTTTCTTTTCGGTGAGCTAAACTTTAAAAAAAAATTTTTTTTAACGATCTTGCTCAATGCAAGGCCATAAGAGGCCACTTCTCGGCATTGAACTAATCTAACTGATGTGGCATAGGTGAGAGACAGCGGTGTGTGTTTGTTTTGAATGCCTGTAGGTTGTATTCGGGGGGAAAGCAGTGGGCTGGGAGGGAATTTGTTTGAGATCACTTTAAAATCCACTTGAGCAATACGTGATGCTGCAAATAAAACCGGAATGCATCTAATGTCATTTGACTGAAGTTGAACAATATTTTTCTGTTTTAGGTGAAACTAAAACAAACATTTAGAGGAAGTAGATTGGAGAAGAACTGATTTTTGAGACTATTCTATTTCTAAATTTCTGGGGGGCAGTTCCGGGGGTAGCAAACAAGTAGACATCTAACCTTGGTGACCTGGCTGGTGACCTGACTGATGACCTCGTCATCAGCCTTTTCCACTTCATCCAGGAACGACATGATGGACCTGAGGAAGGCATCAATTCATCATTTCATCAGAACAGAAGTGTGGGAGTGTCAGATTTTAAGACGGAACTTCTACCAAAACAAGACTTTACGATTTTAACATGTTGATGAACCATTGAAACACTTTGAACATGCTTGGGGCACTGTGATGTACATGAACATATATATTTCAATTCTCTTCTTCGGTAGATTATATAGGTAAGCAGATGACTTAGTCCTGTAACGATATCTTTGTTGTAAATGGTGATGAAAATAAGTTCAAAACAAGTACTATCTACCATTGAAATCTAATGACCATAGCTTGTCTAAAACACGAGATACCAAAACTGGAAGTTATGCTGCAGTACTGTGGAAAGCTGCCAGGAGGCACACAAATTAGAATCGATTTCTCCATTTCGCCAGACACTACCAACATACCAAATATTGTAAAGATCCATCCACGACTTCTTGAGTTATGCTGTTCAAAAACAAACCAACAACAAACAGACAGACAGACAAACAGACATGCACATATCCCCCCAAAAAACATAACCTCTCCGGCAAGATGTTGTTCTACAACTTCGTTCCCACCTGAGCTTGTCCTCTGTCAGCATGACCCCAGGTAACCCACCAGTGGAGGTCCTGGGAGGCTGGTTCAGCTTCTCCAGCTTCTCTGATGACAGGTACCCATTATCCTTATCCTCATCACTACCTGGGAGTTCAGATCATAAAATGACTTCATGATGGTGTCTTAAATCATCAACAGTTGCTTCATTACTCCATGCTGACTAGATAACTACCTGACACATACTGAGGTTGCGTTTATTTAATTTTCATGGAGGAAAGAACACAATACATTGAATTTTGAACTGGTTAACAAACCATGTTCTAAATCTAACAAACCATAGTATAAGTACAGCATAAAAAGAATAAAAAAAGAAAGGGAGCTGGCAGCTCCAGAAGTCTGGCACCATGAGAGACTCTGAGATGCTTAGCAAATTTCTGTTTTGTCCATGTGTTCCGCAAA
The DNA here is from genome assembly GCA_035149815.1 of Branchiostoma lanceolatum. Taxonomy (NCBI): domain Eukaryota; kingdom Metazoa; phylum Chordata; class Leptocardii; order Amphioxiformes; family Branchiostomatidae; genus Branchiostoma; species Branchiostoma lanceolatum. The sequence continues at coordinate 9,977,700 of CM068873.1, forward strand.
GCAATCCAAAAACAAAGACCGCAAAACTATACTAAGCTGATAGTTCGGAAGACGTTGGAATGTATGGTACAATGAATGTGTGCTAAAGTCATAGTGTTGAACCCCTAATATCTTGTCAGTATTGTAAGTAACATGAAACCTTCCCCTCACCCCATGCCCCACTCTTCCTGGGGGTGGGGAACTTCTCAGGCTCCTCCTCAAGCATCTTGATTGTGTCCAGAAGGTCGTTCAAGGTCGTCTTGGTCTTGCTGTCCGTCAGGGTGGTAAGGTCGTCCTTGTCTGTCTCATCTTGTGTGTCAGGCTCTGGGGCTGCGGTAGCACCCTGGGGTTCCTGGGTGGATTGACAATCAATCAATCAATCAATCAATCTATCGATCGATCAACCGACCAACCAACCACTGACTGGCTAGCTGTGATGCCTATAGCTGATGTAAGTCATGCTAAAATATATATGGAACAGTAAAGTTTGAATGATTTCATTATGTACACTATTCAGATCATGTTTCATTGGGGGATATTTCATTTAAAAGTCAACAGGAAAGTGAATTTCCTCCTCTTACTACTTTCCCAAATTGACTCTTCCTCTATTTTCCCTATTTGAAGTACACTGGCCTATAGTTTAGGAATTCAGGAACCTGTGCAAATACTAGGTGTGACAGGTCGTTAGGTGTAATATAACCAGCTGCTACCGCACCGCGTGCCTGCAAAGCTAGTGTGTTACGCCGAAGGGCATTTATACCAGCTAGATAGATACAGAAACAGATGTTCATTTATGCTCCCTCTAAAACATTTTGTTGTTCACAGTCTGTAATCAGATGTTCTCTGTCAGGACTTACGTCGAATATCTCCTCCACCTTTCGAATGGTACTGGACGTGCCAGGTCTCTGATGCGGCGACGCTCCGACCTCCGATTCTGTCATCTCGCTGTCACTCTCAGAACCTGCCTTTTTCATGGGCGACGCCCTTTTCTTGGTCTTCACCTTGGCCTTTGCAGACGTTGGTCTGGACACTTTCTTTGTGACTTTACCGCTGGGCTGTAGAAACGCGATCTCTCCCTCAGCCTTCGGTTTGGGCTCTGCCCGCTTTTCTTCCCTTTTTCTTTGCAGCTCCTGAATGTGTGAATTTACAATGATACTGTAAAATCTCATACATGGTTAGGGTTAGAAAATAGAAAGTAGATAGCACAGGCATTCCTGACCAACTACTACAAGCGTCATCACAAGAAAAGATTGGTAAATACATGTATTCTATGAGCTTTGTTTCAACTTGTGTTGAAGTGAGTTCATTTTTGACTACAAGATATTATTCATGCCAGCTTCCTGTGTTTTTCATATTTCCAACATTAATGACCAAATCTGCATCCGACTGTGATGTCAGCAACAGGGGATATTACACCAAAACAGTGGACCAGCCAAATATAAAACAAAGGTTGATGACTTTTTCAATGCTGAAGTAGGAGTCGAACCTGAATGGCTGCTTGTCGGGCTTGTCTCTCCTTTTCCTCCCTTCTCCTTCTCTTCTCCTCCTCCTGTTTCCTCCTTTCCTCCATCTCTTGCATCCTCCTGTTCTGGTCTTTTCTCATCATTTCCTCCCTCTCCTCTCTCTTCTGAGCCAGCAGTCGTTTCACAGTCTCCTCACTGTCTCTCTGCTCCCTCTCTTTGCATGCTCTATCAATATAAAGGTACAGAGCATGCTTTAAAAGATGCAGTTAGGTTGATTTTTGCTCAAAGTAAGAAGATAATTCAGTTACCAAAGCTGAAAATTGTGAAGAAATATCCAGGTGCACACTAGAAAGTTACAAACACTGTTTTCAAGATCAGTCCTAGATTTTCTAACATCGCCCCACTTTCCTGAGGGCACTTTTTTCAAATCTTAACTATGGGCGTCGGCGTGGCGTAACGGTTAGAGCTCTGAACTCGGAATCAATAGGTCCTGAGTTTGATACTCACCAGGCTCGGACGTTGTGCCCTTGGGAAAGGCACTTTACACGACTTTCCCTGACGGTGGAGTGACGCCCACGGGGCCACTTAGGCTAATATGCTAAAATGTGTGCCAAAAAACACATCACAGATTTGATGTGCCAATGTGCCAACATCTGCGCATTGACATCCACCAAGAACTGTTAATTTTTTATCTTTTTTTATAACTATGGGTTTTAATGGGATGGAATGATAGACCAGATACGGAATGTTGCAATTTTCTTGCTCAGTAAATACTCGACTACAAAGCCTCAGCAATAAAAAAAGCGGTCCTGTTCTTTCTTACCTGTACCAGCGTTGTATCCTTGTGGCAGCCTTGTTGACCCTGTTGATGTACAGCTCTGCCTCAGCCTTACTGATGGTCTTGGGAACTCCACGCTTTCCCGGGGGGCTGCTCTGCTTGGGGCGTGGTAGGGAGAAGTCCTGGTTGGCTGCTGGGCTGGTCGGACTTGTGCCTGTTGATGCAACGTGCGCCGCTGCACCGATGTTTCTCAATACATTGGCTTCAGCTGTGTAAAACATAATGATTGAAAAATAAAGATAAAGGATTGCACACATACTTGCCTGGATGTCAGAACGTATCCAGGGCCTACACAGGCCAGCTCCTTGGCTCCAGGACCAACATGACCCCAAGCAAATTTAGCCAAAGTCTCCCTAAGCTCAGGGTCTAACTGGTAAAATGTCCTCGGTGGTATGTTGGCCCTGGAGCCAAGAAGCTGGACTGTGACTGAGTGTGAGGCCCTGGAAACAGTCTGGCATCTAGGCTACACACACATATACATGTACATTGTACTTATGGTCTAATGTTAACCTTCCTTCTTATGCCTAACTCTATACAACAGTCTACCTCGGTAAGGAGGATGCTTATGGGACATAGTTAAAAAGACAAAAACAAATTGTACAACTGGCTGTCAAACAGAAATGTTAACAATGAAAAGCATACCAAAAATGTAATTTGTTAAGCAAAAACTCTTTGAGATGAAAATTTGTGTGGTGCAAATGGAAACTTACCGGGTGCTCCCCTTGTAACAGTGGCATTGTTGGGTAGGTTTAGCTGCTTGGCTGGAGGGGACCGTTCATGGTTGAGGGTATTCGCTGGAGGGGACCGTTCACTATTAAGGGGGGAGGCTAAGGTGCTGTCAGTTCTGTCTGTCAGAGGGATCTTGAAAGGACTACCCTCAGGCTGAAAAGAAGAGGGTAAAAGTGAATAAAATTTATCACAATAACACAGAGACCTAATAGGATAAATTTGGGTTAAGAAAACTGTAAATCTTTTTATGCAGGGCTATTTCCAGCTTTAAATTCTTTCCATCATCCTAATTCCCATTGACGGTAAGGTCCTACAAATAAGCCTTTTTTCCAGTCATTGTGTACAAATTTCCGTCATTTAATTCAAATTTTGACATGTTCATATCTCTACTCAGGAAGAGCCGTTTCATCATTTTAGAACAAGACAATAGCACTGACTATGTTACTACCACCTACACTGTGTTCTGCTGCTGCAGTAGTCTCCACAAAATATCACATAAGCATTACTCCATGTTTATCTACAGATTTGACGTACGTAACAGTACTCACCATTCCCGGCGGCAGAACTCTGACGGCCCCCACAGACGGAGGTCTGTCCCTGTTGAGTTGTTTCTTAACCTTGGGAGTGTCAAACAGGGACAGGAAATCATCTCCTACATCCTTGGTCCTGAAAAGAGACAATAACGCATGTATTATTCATTAGTATCTAAATTAACACTAGCAATCTTTAAGGCTTGTCTATGTGTCTATGTGTGTTTGTTTCCTCACTGCAGTTTCTTTTTTTTTCTGCCAGACGGAGCAAAGTCTGCTATCTCTGAGTGCCTTGTTGATACTAGAAGGTAAAGATAAAGCTTTTTCCATGAGCTACATGTAGTACATGTAGTAGTACAATGCTCACGTTTTTTGCCAAGCACACTGGGTCACTCCTTCTCTTCTTGATAAGTTTGTTGGGTTATTTTTTTATGTGCAGGGTTTTGACGCTTGAAGCTTATGCCTGAAGCTCCCTCATGCCTGGAGTCGCCAGCTTCATGTCACCATCCAAAATGATGAATACAATCCCTTACAATATGTCCGAGCTGGGGCCCACCCTAGGATCGATACTAGAAACATCTTTAAACATATCTGACTGATTTCTATGACAGCATTTTGTCCATGCCCTCACCTCGGGTTGGAATGTGTGAGCTTGCTGGCTGAAGCGGGTCGTCTGAGGTTCTGTGCCCTCCCCACTGGTGTGAGTCCTGTACTGCCACTGCTCTCACTGGTGTTACTCCTCTGTGTGTCCGGGTTGTGGCTGCCTGCTCTTTTATGTTTCCTTTGTGCACCACTGGAATAGCCATTCACAGTCTGACTCTGGAAAGGGTTTAGAGACAATATTAAGTTGGAGTTTAGGTTGTGATACAATATAGAGCTTTTTGATGAACGGTCACACAAGTATCATTTTAATCACATCTCTTCAGACCAGAAGAACACAGTGGACTACTAGTACTACTAGTAATTACATCTACTTGATCACAATACTGTAGAAACAATTTCAAAGTTTACTACACCTTGATTAGACCTCAGAGATTGTGTACAGTACTGATATACATGTAGTTATGATGATAGAGTACACCTAGAAAGCCAGCAACATTTCCAGCCGACCTACAGTCCTACCACAACAAACTGTGTTGAAGTGATTTACCATAGTTCCCCTCCCCCTTCTTGAGTCTGCAGTAGAAGGCCTGCCCACTACGTTAGCAGAGCCAGGTCTGTGCGCTGTCGCCGACCCCTTGGACGCTGACCCCAAACGTTTGTTCCCAGACACCATGGACAGCTGTGACCCGGTCAAACTCAGGTCAAGGTCACTCCCGCGGGGAGTCTCCGCATTGGCTTTCTTTGGAGTGGGCATCTTGGACAACTGGAGAGAGAAAATAAATATGGCTGTTATTGTGCAATACTGTTATCTTTCTTTAACCTTTCGTGTCTTGTTCATTGTAGGTAGTAAATTGAGCTTGATTCGGAATCAATGGCAAAGATACTGCGCAACTACAATATTAACTTTCTCCTCTCAACATTCAAAACAAATATCTTTGAAAGGAACTGTAGATGAATGGGCTTTTTACTGTACCTGTTTTCAATCCTTCGAGCCTTTAGCCCTGTACTCTTCTGGCCCTGTACTATAAGGAATTTCATGACATAAAACGAATCTCCATGTATTTACTGAGCTTCATGGCATCACAGGCATATCTCAGTCAATAGAAGTCCCCCGACAGTTACTGAACAAACTGTTAGATGTGTCCATAATGGACAGTTTAGCTGAACACAGGCAAACTAACTTTTTTACTCTCACACTCATCTTCAAAATATCCCAGCTACAATCATGTAAACATGTGCACAATTGTGTGTAAATGTTAAGTTAAGCCTTGTAAGAGCCTGCATTCGTTTACAACTCAGCATTAGAACTACTAGAGCATGTGATATACTACAATGTAGATGCCTGGAAACAAATTACTAGTATGTCAACAGACTCAACAACAAAATTTATCAAAAACCGTAAATCACAGATGACAAAACAATTTGCATCTTATTCTTAATACGTAAAGTGAATGACTGATAATTTGTGATCAAATGCAGTTCACCTGATCCGGAATATGTACTGGAACGCATAAAATCTCCGAGCAATCAGTGATATTGATGAAGTCTGGGCGCAGTAAGGTTTTAACTTTGAAAATCTGAGACTACAAAAAATATGTGACAGCAGAAGTACGTGTTCGTTACCTGTCATGTTTACAAGACGTTCAGACGTTCGTACAAAAAAAAAAAAAGAATACAAATGTCCTTACCTAGCTCATGGACTCATAGCTTGAAGCTTCATGTATTCTGTAGCTAGTGCTGGTCACTTTAGCTTCTTAGGGCAAACTAGACGATCTGTTGACGACAACAAGATTTGTAGTCGGCCAATCGAACGTACCTGGAAGACCAAATCGCCCCCCCCCCCCCAATCACAAACTAAACTCACATCAAAACACTCGCCGTTTCTATCGTTTCCGCCAACGACAGTACCGTTAACTTAACACCCACATATACAAGCATACGCCTTACCGTTTCTGAAAGCTGTTTCACCACAGACCCCTCCCCCGGCAGAAGAAAGCTGAAATCATCGACAAATTTACTCAACAAAACGCGCGACAAACAAATTTTGTGTACAGGATCTCGGGGCCTGCGCACTGACCCATTACCCATCATGCACCTGTCTTAAGGCGATACTCTGTCAGTTTCCTGTTTACCATCACAAGAACGACTCTCTTTCAGAAAACGCTTTCAAAGTCATGTGATGGACGATTTGAAATGAAACTAGGAATGACATGAACAGGCCAGAATCCTTACGATGTATGAAGTTAACATTAGGGAAAGTCATCCTGTAAAATACAACTTCCCTGGACCACCCACAGAAACCCACAGTGTCAATCGGTCAAGAGGTAAAAAGGAGCGGTCCAAACTGGATGTAAAGCATCCTACCTGACTGTAGACTCTACTCTACTCTACTCTATTAGCCCAAATTGAAAATAAGAATATTATACGTTAATGTTATCACAATCTTCCTGTTACAGTATCTGATGCTGTATTGCTTGGTGTAAAATTAATCATAGCCTCAAACTGTAGTTGTTTCTTACATTCCAACTTTTCCTTGCATCCCCAGTTGTACATAATCGAAATTGTTTAAAAGGAACAGGTGAAGTTTAACAGATAGGGCACTTTTAAGGGATATCACTAGTAACTTGTTTAGAAAACTGAGATGTCAATGGCGATATCATTCCTTGTTTAACATTACAGTTCATATTTGCTAAAAGACAGCTAGGATTTAATTCTCTAGTCTAAGACAAGTGAATTTCTTGATCAGTTGAATTATACATCATATCAATATTACGGCATCAAACTATGCTTCATATAATAATAATGTCAAATTTCCATTTCAAAAACATGTATTCTGTAAAAAAAAATCATATTTGAAATTTTCCCTGGCAATAAGGAATTAAAGTTACAGTTGTGAAGGTCATTATTAAATTTTGATGATTTTTTTTTTGTTCAATTCGAGTTAAACTCAACTATTAGATAAACTTACAAAGAATACTGTAAGGAACCTGGTAGCACACCATGGTGTGAAGGAAGAGTCAGGTGCAGGTGTAAGGTGCTCATTCAAATATGGTACACACAATTAAATCCCTCTTTTGATAACAGTGCCATTTAAAATGTGCTAAGTCTGATTACTTCGTCAAGCCGACGCCCATTTTCCATGTTATTTTTGGAATATCTCGGCTTTCCATTGATAAAACGTCCTCCATCATATTGAAGTAACGTTAGGTATGGTGTCAGCATCGCATTTCATACACCTTCAGTCCGCGGAGCGATATTTATACTGCGTCACTCTGAGCAAAAGTAGTTCTACACCTTACCTTGCGGTCGATTTGTAATTTACAGCTATATTTGCATCCAAGATATTACAGAAATAATATAGGTTAAATACGTTTTAAAATGTGTAAATCATAAATTTATTCCTGAGACAGTTATGCCCAATATGCTTTTCCTTGTCCGGCGGATGGTTGTTGCCTCATGTAGACGCACAGCGGTCGCGTAGAAAGAAGGCAGCCATCTTGAATCGGGAGCCAGTGGCCGAGCCATTGCACGAATATCTCCTTAAAAATGTACTTATCCTCATGTTGGCTCGATTTGTGGCTCTAAATTTGTTCTTTAGTCTTTGTCCTGTTCATCTACTCCACGTTTGTGGCTCTAAGACGCTTCTGTGGCCCAATATATGCCCAAACGCGAGGGCTTTCGATGGTGTAAGTTTGTTATTGTTCGTGGGGCCCGCCATCGAAAATAATCGTAGTTTCTTCTTTTTCCACCCCAGACTGCGCCTTGTAGTATGATACTGAGAGTCCTGAGGAGAAAGGTGTAGGATGGCGGACAAAAGGAAATTGCAAGGTAAGTCCTTATCCTTACCAGGGCGTTCAAATTTGCCAACGGATTGGTCGATTTTTGAGGGGCCCGCGCGGGATTTGTCCCCTTCCACATCTTCTCCATTTGCTGGTTCAGTACGTTATCAGTTTGGCTGTCATATGCAGATTGTGCATTTCTCAGAGCATGTTTCACGGGTTGCAGGCGAAACATGTCGATTTCTCGCGTGTAAAATTATATATTTTTTTTTACAAAGAAAACGGTTGCGTCGCACATCATTGAGCGTGGTGATTGACACCAAGCTTTGAAATGGTCTGGTGCTTATAGAAATGAACTTAACTTCATTTGCCTGAGTACCCCCCCCCCCCCCCCCAGGTACAGGTGATTTCTGTGATTTTATTGTCGATAAAACTGAAATTTTCCGAAGTATCATACGCCATATATTGTAAAATATTCGCCTCAAATCCCCAGTTACAAACGCCCTGAATTATAGCCAGGTTCATATCATGTTTGATAGCTTTATAATACACTAGATGGTGAAAGCAGAAGTGGTTGAAATGTTTTAGATGGTGTGGTTTCTGGTCAGTGGTTTTGTTGCATAAATTGAGAAAATATGTCCATCGTCAGGGGCTTCAGTCTTGGATGTTTCAGACTTTTGGGTTGGTGGATAGGGTACTCCAACGGGTAAACAAGGTGTTTGTTTCCCGTGTTTTGACTGCAAGGATACTATTTCCTTTAGGAGTGGTTAGGGGACTTGGCAGCGTAATATGATACTGTCGATGTCACATGTATTTATTTGTAATATAGTAGGTATATGATGGATGTCCAATTGATGAGGGAATCATCTTTTTGAATACTGAATGTAACAATTGTAGTGATGCAAGAGCTTTAGTTCAGAGAACAAAAGCTTGTGTGTTACAGTCCCTACAATGTGTGAAATACTTTCTATTGTTATCCCTGATTTTCACAACAGTCTGAAACGTTGGAAATGCAAGGGTTGCACAATGCATGATTGTTCCTTGACGCGGGTGATTTTGCCATATTTCACCTGTCTTATCTAAATTTCCTCCCAAAAATAATCTAACTGCAGTTGATATGTCACTTGTGATTGCATCTTTGTGTGGCTCTCACTCTCAGAAGTTAGACCTCTTCAAATGTATTTCTTTTAAAATAAGCCTGGGTTGACAGTTTGGCTATAAAATTTTCTTAAGGAAAGATACGTGGTGAACCCATACAGTGAAACCATTGATTCTTGTCAAGCATTTATTTATTCGTGGTAATGCAATGAGACTTTGAGAGTTCTAAAAAGTAACGAAGTAGTCAAATGCTTCTCCGGAAGTGATTTTATGATTTTTATCACATTAAATTTCACATTTTCTAGCCTAGGACTCGAAGGAAGGATAAAACATTCAGAGAAATGAGTTGAACTGATAATTGCTGAGTAAATGCTGACTTATTCCTGCTGATTGGTGTACTACCAGGTGTATGTGATAATGCAGGTGAAGAGCAGCATTGTAAGTTAAGTTTAGCTTCCACATCGTTGATACAGATTCTAGCAATACATTTGACTCATCAGGAAAAAAAGAAAAAGATTTGGTCCTGGTCCAAGACTTTAACAAGCTGTCCAGTTGCCAATGTCAATTTGTTACAGTCACTTCAAGACTGCTTTGTGGTGTGCTAAAAGTAAAACTACAGGCCGTTTCACTTTAAAGTGTATACCCCATGGACAGAATAAAGAAATAGCTGTGGATGTTACAGGACCTATATATCGTGTTGTCATCATCCAAAGATTTCAAGGACTCTGGACCTAATGTGATTCAATGATTCTGCAGGTAAGAATATATTTAGCCAATGCACTGCAGCATTGGGATGCACACCTGTCTGATGGTGATGATGAAGATGATATTGTCCTCTCATGTTGAATACTAAACCATGAGAACTTGCTGAACAATAAGGGTACTTTACATATACAAAACCCAGGAGTCTTTTATAGTCCAAGTCTCATCAAGTGAAAGAATAACCATACAAATTGGATGTACATGTACTGTGGTTTACAAAGGGATGAAAGGTTGGAAGTGTTCAAATGGCATGTGAATCCTAGAAATCAGGACAATTACGGATCCTAAAATAAGTTCAATCCTTGCATCTACCTTATCCAAAGAGTGGTCAATCTTTGAGTTAAATCCCAGATGTATAAGGGTACGGTATATCAGAAATTCTGCTTCTACTGGTGACAACTTAATTGTTTTTTTTGTCCAGTATCTGGTAAGAATGAAAATGGTATTAGTCTGTCGATATACATTGAGGAGGATACTTGAAATTAAATGATCCTGCCAGTTTGTAGATTTCACCAATAATTTCATTTTTCTTCCAAAACTTCTTACTTGATAAAAGTGGACAACAAGTGCAGTATTTATAGATGTAAAAAGATCATGGTGCAAAAAAGCATATGTAAATCTTCGCCTACAAAAGTACAACTTAGGGATAATGTAATCATATTGTATTGTAATGCAGAAAGGTCAAAATCGTATGATATCCACGAAACAAATGAATATCAGTGACATTATTAGCACACCTGTATGTGACAATCCAAAGACAATGTAACACGAATGAGATATTGCAGTACATAGTCATGGATGACAATATATTCCTTGGTGACATGGTCTTAACTACTGGTATTTGGATTTTTGAGTAGAGCTTTTCATGTGGTTATTAGGTCTAAAAGCATTTGAGTGTAAATGGCTTGTATGCTAACATTTGATTGTAAGCCAGATTCTGTCAAAAATAGCATGCCCACCTGGTACCAGTAATTTATAAAAAATGTTAAGAGATTTGAGTGTAAAATTATTACAATTACATGTATTATGAACCACTTTTTTGGGGGAAACAAAATAAGATTTTAAGTGCTACTATTATTCCATTTTTAAACTAGTAATATGAATAATAATATATGCTGTCTTGAGCATTACAGATGATATATGGTAGGTAATACATAATGATGAAAAATAATAACTGCGCAATATGATTAGAATATGTTGTTTATGGCATACATAAGTGAATTACCTTGTAGCGCTACTTGACAATTGACGCAAAAGTGATGTTACAATATGTTCTGTTGCTCGGCTGGTTTTGGCCAGAACATCATGTTTCTTAGGATTGACACTGTTCCTCAATGGTTCTTTGGTAAATTGGTAGACCAGTGGTGTTTGGTATGCATAGCACCCAGCCCTGAACAACTTGAAGATTTTATGTCCTCTTTCATTAACAATTTTTAGTGCGAATCATATACGTACATGTGACATCTCTCTCTTGGGGACTGTTGTGCATAATCAATTGTCATGGATGGGAGGGAGTGAAATTCTATACATCTTTAACTGGAGATGTTCACCCGATACCTGGAATTTGCCGAAGTGAAAGATCTTATTCGATGCTGCAAACTTGCAACTTTGAAGGATAGAAAAAGTAGAAAAAGCATTCTGAATCACATATTGCTGGTGTGATTTAATTTCAACTTCAAATTCAAGCTCTGCCACTGCACATATGACTTGTATTGCTTGGGAATCTTCTTTTTTATTATTTTATGTACAATGTACCATTGTCTTGAAGGTAAATGCTTCCATTGACTGATTAAGTTTTTTTTTCTTCTCCATTATTCTGTTCAGGTGAGATCGAGAGATGCCTGAAGAAGGTCAGTGAAGGCGTAGAAACCTTTGAAGACATCTGGCAAAAGGTGAGTCACAAGAGTTTCTTACATATGATGCTTATCAGGTAGATGTGTAGATGTGCCCTTCTGCTAGAATAGGTAGTAGGACCAGTGTTCTAGTCATCTCATTTTCTGCCGCAAACTTAAACTTAAATTCTGGTGGGATTTTTTTGTATTGCATACCTGGTAAGCCACCTCATGGCATGACACACCAATATCCTGACAGCTTTATTTGATCCACTCACGCTGGAATGGGCCCCTACTCTTTTCTATAAGTGTGGTGGGTTCTATGATGTACTCGAAGTGTGACCTCCTTTTAGATTTTTTAACATCTTATCCGAGGGATGTCCCTAGCTAGTAAAGTTAGTTCCTAGTTCTTAGTCAACAACCCTTTTTGCAATGTATAATTTATATGTACATTACAAATGATGCCCTAACAGGGTGCTTGAATTTGGCAACACAGTTCTAAGTTATTCCAAATCATACCAAACGGCAATCATTAGACATCCCAGGAGATATGAGGTCGTTGGGGGGACATTATCATTGGTAAAATATGTGTCTGTTTCTGATGACTGTAACGTCGTAGGAGTCTGCATTGGCCAATCAGAAAGCTGTTTGGCTGGCCCATAATGTTGGGTCGCCAGATTAGATTAGAGTCCTTCATCTGGAAGCAGCTGTGATGCTCCCGGAATCAAAGCTTTTGCAAATGACAATATCACTTTCTCAGGCCAGTAACTACAGTAATCATGGGCAGGTTTGTTCCATTTTATGTCAATATAATTTATACATAATGCTGCTGTTACCCTCACCAAGAGGGTTATGTATTCGCCACTATTCGGTGCCATTTGGTTGTTCGATAACAGGCCTCCAACTCCAAGCAGCTTGCTACCGTACGGCACTACAGTAGAACTCCAGGTTTTGATATGTCATGTACTGTACATGGTCGAGATTTTGGATTGATAGATAGCTCTTGGGGTAGAGGGTAAGTTGTTTAGGTTTGGGCCACCTAACAGCTTTAATTGGAACTGCATGGGCCAGTTTTGTTTGAGACTATGAAAGGAAATAAGCAAAAAAGGCGTTGATAGATAATTATGATTTCTGGTATGTTTATATTTGCTTTTGTTTTGTTTCAACCTTTCAGCCGAAAAATACATGTATATGACTATTAGGTTTGGCTGCAATGTGTTAGTTATACTGTAAATGCATTTAATTTCATATGGTTTTAATTTCGCGGCAGGGAGAAAATGGAGTGTTCGCGGTGGTTTTAAGTTCGCGTTTGAGACAATAGTAGACAAGGGGGTAGGAGGGCAAAAGCTTTTGCGGTGGTTTTAAGTTCACGGCGAAGAGATTACCGCAAAAACAGCAAACATAAAACCACCGCGAGCATTTCTGCATTTATAGTATGTCTTAAAAAGTGTTAGAAACTGCCATTGGTTTTTTAAGGCTTCCCTGATGTGTCTACCACTAGCCTGCATCAGACTTGATCAGGTGTATGTTGAGGTGGTCTCTTTTGCATTATGTTACCCAGGAAAGTCCAGTTCTTCCACTTTTGGTTGTAAAGCTGTTTGATTTTGTGTAGCCTTTTGTTAAGCAGATTACAGGGTCTGTAATTGCGACGTCATGTAGACTTTGTTGCGTAGCTCTTAATGACCCTTAATGCCTAAATGGAGACAGTTTAGTTCAAAAGGACAATTTCTGTAATCAATGGAGTAACTATAGTAGAACACATTTTGTCCTAAATGTGTGAAGTTTTAGAGATAGGCAAGGCTTTAGTTTTCTGGACAGATTCCTAGAATGTAATCTTTTCGCAATTTTTGACAATGGAGATAAGGACTCAAAAGAAGCACTTGGATACTTTTTCTGATGGACTTTCCAGTAGATATAACTGTTTGGAATATGGGAACAACAGGTTCAGTGAAGAGATTTTCTTCTGGAAAAAATATGACCTGTAAGTCAAGACAAAGATGATGTTACTGTCATCTTACATTCTCAGGTCTCAAAATATCCACTTGAAAATATCCACTTGAAAAAAAAATTGAATCTGAAAAATAATGATTAATACATAAAAAACCCTGCAATTTGGCAAGCTAAAAATGGCTATAACAGTATAATGTTGTAGGAAAAAAGGTATTTTGAGCCCTGACATTGTATAAAGGGAAACAGTTACAGTTCTTACATGAGCAATATATCAAGACTTCACCCACCAGTTATGTATACAACTTGTTTAACGACTAAGTCTTGACGAATCTTGGTGAATAAGAAATCTGAAAGCACAGAGTCTGAGAAAAAGAGACAAGCTGAGGAAACTTTCAAGTAATACTGTAGTCTGTAGCTAGTTCAGATTTTGAATCACTGCAAAAAAAGAAAAGAATTGGATGTTAGAAGTGAAGGTGCCTCTACTGCTTTTTCTCCTTTCACTTGGGACTTCAACATGCCTTTGGGTACCATTAAAGCAAATTGTGTTCGACTTGAGTCACGGTCTTGTCTTGCGCTTGGTGGAGAGAAAGAAATCTTTCCTGCTACCCTGAGTTAAACATGCGGGGATGGCTCGTCCCCGCCCATATTCATCTCTTCTTTCTCCTGCCCCCCAACCATCAATTGCAGCTTGATTTACTTGCCTTCCATGCGCAGTGATACTAATGGAGGCAATCATAATTTATCTTACTCAAAGGCAAAATGCTGTCAACCGGAGCGAAAGAGCAGTCAAAGAATAATTATGCTACCAAGCGATTCATATTTAAGTGGCAAAAAGATCCCACTTTGCGCTATTAACCTTTTATAACAGTATGAAATTGTAGAAATGAATTTACAGAAACTGGCATGAAATACGGCTATTGTTGGGGGAAATTATAGATGTACATTGTGGAAGTGTATATCTTTTTAAGAACATTTATCATAGAAGTTTTCTAAAATGAGAACATTCTTTGTAGCTAAGTTTATTTCAGCTACAACCTACATGTACTAAGTGCCATTGCTTGTAGCTAAGTAAGCAAGACATAACATCAATTTAAGGTATATTCATACAATCACGGCTGTAAATCATTATCAAGTATTGATGTTGTTTGCCCAGCCCTATTTTAGGCATGCTAATATAGTGCTGATGTGTTTATACTTGGCTTGTAAAGGCCAACACTGGAATATGACATTTCATCTAGTCATGGGCTGTTCATAAAAAGATCATAGATCCATAATTAGAACTAAACTAAATACCTAATGGCTGTAAAGCTCAACTTTAAGAATAGTACAGGTAAATATGAGACATATATGGACATAAACATTTAAGCATACCACATATCCACATGAATTTTATTCAGCATCAGAATCATGGATTGTTTGCAAGATCTGCAAAATCTCCATAGATCCATTGGAATTAATTGTTTGAATTACCTGTAAACTCCTTAGTCATGAAAAAACTCCAGCTGATAGGCATGGATAAATTTGGTTTAGATAGGCCCAGCACAGGTAACATGGATTCCTACATGTCGTGTGCAACTGTGCACGTAGGCGCAGAAAGAGTAATTAGTTGCCTTATCAGCAGCTCTTGGAATATCCAAGCCCTGAGGGGTAAAATCATTCAGTACTAGTCCTTTGAAAGGCTATGTAGAATACTAGAAATTTTTGCTGTTGATATGCTTCACGTTTCTTGATCCATTAATGCAGAATGAAAATAGCTCAAGCAATTTCTGTGCTGTCATCATGCATTTATGTTTGCGATATTCATTTCTTTGTTGTTGGAAGCCTTATAATCCATACAGTTTGGTCAGTGGGAAAGGACTTCCATTTGTAAAGAAGCCTAAATTGATAGCTTGGGCACAAAAGATAAAGAGTAGTTTGATTGAAAATCACTAATTGTACATATCTGATGGGCATCTTTATTGGGATTTTGCTTGAATCATCCGTCAATGGTATGGAGGTTTAAATGGAAATTGCAACTCACTGAGAATTATATTTTGCATTAAAGAAGTAAATTTCTTGGAAGAACACCAATATTCTATTCATACATGTATACACAATGCAAGCCTTTCAGGTTGTGTTCATATATCTCCATGTAGATGTTGAATTGTTCAGATGTTGCCAATATTATTTATCTATTCAAAACAATATTACTGGGTATAACAATAAGATTGGCATAAGGGTATTCATAATTTTATGCCCTGTGAAACAGGTTGTTACAGTGTATTTTTTAGAGTGAGCAGCCGCAAAGGCCCTTGTACTCAACATAGACCATATTTTGAATATCCACAGGATGTGATATTTCTGGATGCTATTAGCTGGTCATGTCTTTCAACTTAGATGAACATCAATGTTTGCTGTATTGACGAGTGTTGTCACTTTTAGGCACGGGCATCATTTTCTTATGAATCAGCCACAAATGTCATTGATATTTCTCAAACTCAAATGTGTAGTGAGATCAATGTATGATATTAAAACTCTGAAATGTTGTCTCTTCAGGTGAATAATGCAACCAACTCCAACCAGAAGGAGAAATATGAGAACGACCTTAAGAAAGAAATCAAGAAACTGCAGGTGAGAATCTTGTGTTAGTATATTTTAGTCCTATACCTTGTGTACGCCTGCATATGCATCTTAGTCATATTTTAGTCGTAAACGTCTCAATGTTCTTCGAGAAAGTTTGTATTGAATTTTGTACATTGTTTATTTACCAGGGCTAACCCTTTGTAATAGCCTTTGGCTGGTTGGGTAGCCCTGGCTGTCCTTTTTTTTTTACAGCCAAATAAATACAAATCAAATCTATCAGATTTATATGATGTCAAGTTTTATAGAAAGACAGAAAAGATTTAAAGTGTTCCTTTTGATACTGCAGAACTAACTTGTCATACACATGTACAGCTTCATACTATATGCATTTACTCCCTAGGTACA
Organism: Branchiostoma lanceolatum; assembly: GCA_035149815.1. Taxonomy (NCBI): domain Eukaryota; kingdom Metazoa; phylum Chordata; class Leptocardii; order Amphioxiformes; family Branchiostomatidae; genus Branchiostoma; species Branchiostoma lanceolatum. The sequence goes on from CM068873.1 coordinate 9,994,230, forward strand.
ATGCCTTTCTCAAAGAGATTTTTTTGCTCTACTTCGCAACAAGGGAGTTAGGCCTTTGTGTAGAAAGTCCTCAGTAGCTATTCTGTTCATTGTTGTACGTGCATAATACATACAGCATGTACTATTTGTAGCTCTTTGATAAATCACATGCTGATGCCTTGGGGGTGGATCACAGTTATGCCGCCCATTAAAATACCTTTGTGAAGACACATGTCTGCAGGATTTGGCATATCAACTTTTAGCACACTTAAAAAAGCGCCTATCGTGGGAATGAGCTGAGGGGAATGCTAAATTTGCGAAGGTTTTTCTGCAAAATTCAAACATGCACTCTAATACTAATAGTCTAAATCTAACAGCGAAATAAATTTGAAATTCACTACTGGTCATAATCACTATATTTTGTTGACTTAATTGATGTCATTGCATTTACTGGTCCATTTGTAACTGGCTGGACTTAATTCACCTGAAGTTAAGGCAAAAATGTTCCCTTTAAAATTTTAAATGGAGTCCATGATTTATTACTAATCTATAACAAGACTTTGTTTTACATCTCAAAATATATATCAGAAATGTGTATGTAAAAGAAGCTGAATGATGCTGTTGATATTTTTCAGCGGTTGAGAGACCAGATCAAAACATGGGTAGCATCAAACGACATCAAGGACAAAAGGCAGCTGCTTGAGAACAGAAAACTCATTGAAACAGTGAGTATTGTGTTTTATTTCTGTGTCAGTATTACGCTTGATTCATTTTTGCTTTCTTTATCCTGGGTGGCCCCTTTGATGGCCTAGCACTGTTTGAAATTTCAGAGAGACTTTGAGATATGATACAAATAGTACATGAACCTTATCTCCAAGCAGATCTATCAGTGGTAATGACAGTATCCAAAGGGCAAAAGCAGCATTACTCGGTGGCCAATAATGCTGCTTTTTCCCTTTCGATACTGTCATTGCCACCGACAGATCTGCTCAGAGATTACATGAACCTTACCCTGAACCTAACGTCGTCCCGTAACTTTGTTGCATAGGTGGACTTGTCAAACGGTTTTCCTAAAGAGGTCTCTTGTGGCTACTGCCATGTCCTCCAGTGTGTTAAATCCTAGTCTTTTGACATTGTTTTGTATGGTTCATAGAAGAGCGTCTTTGGGTAGCTAGTTCTCTTGGTTGTGTACCCTCTGGTTTCCAGGCACATGAACAGATAAAGTAAAATGAAAACAACCAAACAATCAAAAACAGTTGTAGATCATCAAAATGGAACCCATGATATCTTATAACAAACCGTGAAACAGAACTTGGGTCAAATCAACATCTCCTCGCCAGTCTATTCTCCCATATTGCACATTCAGGCCAGGTGTGCCTAGCTCGTAGGCCTATAGATGAAACGTCAAGCTTGTTTTAGCAATTTGTACCCTTTAGAAAATAGCTTTTCTTGAAAGGATCACTTCATGAGTCCAAGCTGACGTCTGTCCAAATTTGGTTCTGCCACTAAAGTACCCCTGTGGTTTGAAGTGATGATCTCGTTTGGGGAAGAGTTTGTCTAGCTGCGAGCCTTCAAAGGGCTTGTCTGTTAACTGTTCTACTCCATTATTCTATCATCTGTGCAGGCTATTTCTGGAAAGGTTAAATAAGTGCTGTCCATGGTACTGATAATATGTGTGAAGGTAGCACGTTGGGTGAATGTATGCGTAGCTGTGTGTTAGAAGAAGCCCTGGGTTCTTACAAATTTTACCATCTGGATGTGCATTATGACAGTAACATTGACACTTAATGAATATGGAAATCATGGAAATTATGGAAAGACTGAGTTGGACGAATGAAAATTTATATCTGTAGATAGCCCTGAAAGAAATATACAGTGTATCTTGATTCAGTCTAACTGAAAGGTAAATATTTCACTTTTTCACAAATTATGGGCAGTTTGCACCGGCTTAATTTTCTGCATGGGCAAACTCTCCTTGCTCTTTTCTACAAGTACAGTGGTACGTTAGACCATGGCTTTAAGTCCTGTCTTAAGGACAGTGATACATTGACATGCAAAATGTGGGAGTGACAACAATGTGGATTCAAGTTGTGACTTCTGAAAGCATTCACTATCTACTTAAACACACACCATTGTCTATAACTTGTTTTGTGTTGTGTTTTCCAGCAAATGGAAAGATTTAAGGTGGTGGAAAGGGAGACCAAAACAAAAGCATACTCAAAGGAAGGTTTGGGGTTGGCGCAGAAAGTAGACCCTGCGCAGAAAGAGAGGGACGATACAATACAGTGGTTAACGGTGAGTCACATTCTACTTTGCTATGTCAACTTTGTCAAGATACGGAAAATAGATGCACTTTGATGTTGTAATTGTTAGATATTACTTGTAATAAATTTAGATGCAAATGGTTATTTTACCCAAGGCAAGGTATGTGTGCCTTTACTAGACAAAGGTCACATAAATTCAACACTCTGAAAAATATGTCTAGAAAATCTCCAATGCAATGTCCTTTAGTATATTGCATTCCTGCATGTTTAAACTGTGCATACAAGGCAATGCTGCAGTAGAGATGTCTCAAACATCATACTTAGATGACTACATGTTGTTGAATGTGTGTTTTGTTTCCCCTGACAGGATTCCATTGAGAGACTAACTCTGCAGGTGGACCAGTTTGAGAGTGAAGTCGAGGCTGTCCAAGCGTCATCCAAGAAAAAGAAACTCGATAAGGATGTATGTAGTATTTGTTTGCTCATGAAAATTCAAAGAAATGCAAAGTTGCTTTATGATGCAGTCATATTCATGTAGTATAATTTTTGATGACGCACAATTTTTAAGCAGACAGTGACAACACCAACTGCCCACAGGGATCAAAGATGCCTTTTCTGTATGTAACAAGAAAGCTAATTTCTGTAGGACATACATGTATGCATGACATCTAAAGAATTCCTCAGTTTTCAACTGGACAAGGAATGTATGACATGTGTGACCAGGCACTTTCACGAGAATCCCATTTAGGAACACCTCAATCCTGGGCTGATAACTACATGCTCAACCGTTTTTTCCAGTCACAACGTTTTATTATTGATTTGTTCTGCCAGCTCATTCTAGTGACGCTGAAGAAGAGTGATGGATGAAACGTCCGGAAGTACTGCCTGTATCTTATCCAGTTGTAGAGATTGAATTGTCTTTAAATGCTGTTTACCTGTATGTCCAACCTTCATAAACGTATGGTATGTTCTTTTCCTATATATAGAGACAGGGAAGAGTAGATGAGTTGAAAACCTTGTTGGAGAGGCATAGGTACCACATCAAGCAGTTGGAGACGCTCTTAAGAATGTTGGACAACAGCGCGGTGGAGGTAGAACAAATAAAAAACATCAAGGATGAGGTCGAGTACTACATCGAGGCATCACAGGTAAGAAGTCTGCTTCTCAAAAGATTTTTTAGTTTTTGTGTAAATCATATCATATCTCTTACTTTCTAAAAACTAGAGTCATATCATCAACTTGTTAAAAAAATTAGCAAAGAGAGTAGCTGATTTGCTGAAAAAAAAGCATCAATTGCTTTGAAGTCCATTGTTGTCCAGTGCGCTTGTTGGTTCTGACCATCTTCATATTATGATTCACCACAAGTAAAGTTAAGAAATCTGCTCAGATTACAAGAAAAGTTGCCTCTGAAACCTCCATTCAGTGCCTTCATGAAATGTACCCTTTTTTCAGGATCCCGACTTTGAGGAGAATGAGTACCTATACGATGATTTTGATATGGAAGAAATGGGTAGGTATAACCATGGAGTAGAAGACCCTGGTAGGTATATTGGAGGGTTGTGCGGATAGCCCTTGTCGTGGGTGTTCATTGTGTGCAGTGCTGATGCCATTACTCTGTAGGCGTACATGTAGCTGGGCTGCAAGGCTAGATATGCAGCTAGTAGGGAAGGGGTGCTAGGATATACATGTGCAGAAGGGAAGCTGTATTTATCAAGCACAAGCTCGAAAGCATGAAAGCACCACGTCTCGTAGCAAGGCGACATTTTACAGCAGCACTATGTGTGGTTTTGTTTTGTCACCAACACAGTGCACAAGTGTGAAGTCTTATTTGAATATAGTCAGCATTTTTTCTTTGAATATTAAATAGGTTTATTTTTAAACTATTGGATTTTTTGCTAGTCTCTGAAAATAGAAGAAAATTGTCGCTTTAACCAGTTTTACACGGTTAAATAGCATCTGTGAGCTATATAGGAATATTGCAGCTGCACATTAAAGAGTCCTTCTGAAAAGTAGCTTTGAATTTTAAGTACAAACATGTACTTGGCATTGACTTTGAAGTTTGAATTATTCTAAGTCAAAGCTAATTTTTCATGCATTATTATAGAACAGAAAGTATTTAGTGCAGGATGCTATGGTGAATAAATGAATTATGGAGTAATCTTTAGCGCATTGGAGTGTTTGCTTTATCCAATTTGTGTTCCTGAAAGTCTTTGTCTTGCATGCCATTTTTCATTTTCCCATCATTTCTTTAAAAAAAGGAGATGATAACAAAACGGAAACCTTAACTCTCTACCCTGTTGATGTTTATTTCACCACAGAGAAGAACCTAGGTACAATCATCGCGACGTCGCCGTCAGAGATAGGCTTGATGTCGGACGAGGTCTTCGACAAGGAAAAGGCGAATGCTGAGCAGGCGATGGAGCTGGCCAACTCGAGTTCACCGACGCCAAACAGTCCGAGCACCAACCATTCCAAGGAGAAGGATGATAAGAAGGAGAGAAGCAAGTCAACAGATGAGGTCATTTCTTTTTTAGATTTCTTTTGCACTAGAAGATAAGTTCATTGGGTGGCAATCATACAAACTTTAAAGCGTCTGGCCTCCCTTGCATAGTTTTAATATTATCACAATTTGTTTTGCTTACTGTAATCAATTATGTCCACTAGAAACAAACAGTAAACAGAAGGTAAGGCTTTTGGTTGGGATGACTGGTTGAAACATACGCTTAGAGTTTTGGGGAGTTACCAATTCTATCTAACTGCTCTCTCTGCCAGGTAACGTTCAATAACATTTATCCACTGAGTTGCATATATCTGCCACTTGGAAAACAGTGTGTTTGAGAGATCTCTAGTGCAGCTGAATGATTTAAAAAATGTAGGTGCTATACTGCATAGTGCAACATGGTCTTGAATTACTCTGAACACTTGTTTGCGTCCTTGTACAACAAGCAGGCCACCCCACTTATGAGTTGTTCATGTTTTGTTCTGTTGATCAGCCTGTCAAACCTGTCGCAACAAGATCGTCCTCGTTGCCAAGTTCCTCGTCAACAACAACGACTGCAAACGGCAGCAAGACTCCCAGCAAATCTGCAAGGTGGGATTCTTTGTTCCGTCTCACTCCATATCACTTGGAAGTCTTCTTGTACCCTGTGCCCTGCTAGATGAACAAAGTTTCCATATATCTCCTAAAAATGTCTTTGCCAAGATAGGCTGCCTGTAGAACTTATAAATGTTGTTTTTGGTCATAAGGCCACACATAACGCCACACAACACAGAAAAATAATGCAGTGGGTAGGTAAAGCAAAAGGAAACACACAGAGAAACCTAATGCCATCACAGAGACCATAAAGTCAAAATACCAGACTTGTTTGTGTATCAAAAGAAGTTGTTGCCTCACTGAGTAATTCTGAAGCAAGGCTGAACTACAATTTCCAACACAAAAATTGAACTTACCCTAATTTCTAACAGTTTACAAGCAGTCCTCACTATAATCATTCTTATTCTTAGCTTGAAAGTTCATCTGTATCCGTATGTATCATTCTGATGCAAGGTTGAACTGTAATTTCTAAACACAAAAATTGGACTAACCAAAATTTCTGACAGTTCACAAGCAATCCTCTCCATAGTCAGTCTTAATCTTAGTCAAGTAATTTACTTTGCAGCGTTTCATCGTCAGCAAGCAATCACGTTGTAGCGACGCCCCCTGCCGGCCCGGCGTATGCTGCAGCTGCCGCAGGACAGACCAGTACAGGTAAGTTACGGCCGCTTCCGGTGTACTCTGAAACTACACACCTCGTACATTCTGTCCTGGTCTTGTAAGATAGCAATTTTTGTTGTTTGCTTGGTTCTCAGACTGGAAGTAGAGTCAATTCCATGTCACCGAGAGGGTTTTCAGATGATATTGCTAATATGTTTGAACAATTTTAGAGAAAAGACTATTTCAGTCAAAATAATTCCAGACCGTTCAAACAATTAGAAATGAAAGTTTGAACATGTTTGAACTCATCTATATATTTTGGAAATATTATGAAAGTATTTGCACAAATATCTCTTTATTTAGAACAGTTTTCAAACATCTGTGTGATTGTTCTACTGTTGGAACATGTTCCAACATTTTGCATCATTCTCAAAATGGTAGATTTGGGTTATTGCCCCCATAAAAGTAGGTGCTAATCACGCTCTATTGTCTGCCTCTGTATATTTTTAGATTTCACGTCTGGACACTGGCAACTCTTTTGTACCTAGGCCTAATCCCCTATACTTTGAAGGGATGTGTGAATTGCCCTGTTCCCAGCCCACTGACCCAGTTATATCATATTTGTAGAATGTTGGAACATGTTCAAAAAAACGATCAATCTATGTTGCAACAGTTTGGAAACTAATACAAATAATGTGTTCAATGTTGGAAATTTGTTTAACCTGTTGGAACACAGCATAAAATATTTAGAACATCAAATAAATGTTGGAAATTGTTCTTAACAGTTACTTATCTCACATAGATTGTTACAAAGGTTTTGTGAATGTTAGAACAAAAGGCAACAAACACCCTCTCGGTGACGTGGAATTGACTCTATAGAGACATGCAAAATGTTAACATTTTTATGTCAACGATTACTACATGTAGGTGCTCTGCAAACCAAGAGAGAATCAGATTTATGATCTGCACATTTGATTTTAGTTGAAATAGTCTGAGAACTAAGTAAAGGGTCGATACTTCCTAGTGGCAATGCTGTTATGTGCAGCGGGTACCATTATGTCATGTGCAGGATAGGAATACCTTTCTAGCTGTAATGGTCATATGAGTGATGGTACATTTTACCGGGTATTGCTGTGTAGACAAGGTAAATCTTGTTTTGATTTTTGGCTGTGTTGCATATCTGTGAAGTTTTGTCTTACAGTGTTGTATCTTGCCATGTGTGTTGCACTGAGTTTCTCTACAGTTAAAGATGTGTTTGATGTAACCGAGACATCTGTTGTCATCTGCCTGTGAGGTGTCTGTTTGCCAAGAAAGCATGTTCTCTTTCTTTCTCCTTATTAAATGGGTGTCTATTTTACGTTAGACATGTTACTCTTTTTTGTGTACCACCGTTCTTGCACAACTCCTGTTGCATGTTTTCTTTGCATCTGTCTGTTCTTCTACTTCTCTGGTCACGACTGTAATGTTCCTCTTCTGTAAGATTTCCATGGTTGTACTCTGTGCATGTGGTACTATATCTTCTATGTATACCATCCACAAAATGTGTTCATTGGGTTGAAGAATTAAATTTCAAAAGTTGACGTGAAATTCTGCTTCAAAGATGGTGCAGATAAATTTAGGTACAAGTTATCAAAATATGAAAAGTTCTTTGAGAGATGCATGATCTTGTAGAACCAGTTAAAGTAATGAATTTTCTCGGAACAAAAGGACACAAAAACTGTAATCACAGTTAATATATTTTCACATCTATCAGTCTTTCTTTTTTCTGGACATATTGTCATGAGCAGCAGTTCGTAAAAATATTTTCCCATACATGTACATAGCTGAAGCTTTTTGTACATACAATTACAGTATTGAAAAATGCATTTAAAGAAAGTAACTCCCTTAGACATCCTACTTTGGACTGCTATCTGTAAAAATGTCAATAATGTGTTATATTTTGCACTGGTAGCTTTTAAAAGGCCTCACTAACAGACCAGTTTAGATCCCTTAAAACACCTGTAGCACATAACCACCCTTCTGTAGTTGTTTTGTAGTTATAGCTAGCTGTGCATATTTTGTGGTACGTGTACTTGGAAGACTGACGGTGTTCTCTCTGTGTTTGTCTTTGTGTGTGTGTCTGCTCTGTGTAGGGAGCGGTAGTCAGTTCCCAATTCCCCCTCCCCCCTCTGGTTCTGCCTACGCTGCAGCAGCTGCCGCCACCCCCCCACACAGTGCCGCCTCTCTCATCTCAGGTACTGCACTCGGTTCCCACTCTCTCTCTCTCTCTCTCTCTCTCTCTTGTTGGCTCCTTCCAGGGGTTGGTACAGAGCTGGACAATCATACACAATCGTCAAGTCTTTGTTTTTCCTGAAGCCGGCATCACACTGTTTGCTTGTGTTATTGAGATCTCAATGACCTATGGCCAAATTTGTTGATTGTCAGAAGGTTGCCGAAATTCAAAATCTCCAGAGTATCAAGCATATTTTTCTCCTGAATCGCCAAAAATCTGTAGACAGGACTCCGAGACCTGCAAACATTGACTGAACTCTAAAAATCAGGCAGTTATTGAGAGGACACCGGCCACATTGCTGTTGAAAATGTTCGTTAGTGCTTGCAGACTCGTGCAAGCTATTGTCCTGATGTGTGACGCTGGCTTTACCATCAGGCTGTTTTGTTGTAATACAAGTTGCAGGGCAATTGTCAAATGGCAGTTTTTGTGCTGGAAAATAACGTCCAAATCTTTTGTTTTTGCAAAATAGCAGCCCTGAAAGGCATGTGTGTGTTCAGAAAAGCTGTAGGACAGTCTGTTAGAATAAGAATTCACACAGATTTTCATTAGCATTTCTCAAATTTGTAACACCACCCAAGTTATTAACCTTCTCCTTGCTACTTCACTTCATAGCCAGTACAAAGTCTGTCCCAAATGGCTACCTTAGCAAGTAGAAGGTTAAACCTCCACACATATATCTTTTGTTGAAGAAAGCTTAAAGTGTGAACGCAGCTGTTGTCCATACTGTTTCTAATTTTCAGACTAACTTACTGGCCTCAGTATGACTGTAAACTTACATGTGCAAAGTCACCCACTACAACCCTTCATTCTCATTGAAAAAGCGAAACAGTTCATGATTGAAATGATTGTTATCTCTCCAATGGTCTTCTGTTAGCCAATGTAACTGTTTTGTTAGGAGACTTAACACCATAGATTTTAAGTCTCCTTGTTCCTTACTCTTTTAATACCATTTCTTTTCATTCTCTTACTGACTGCTCTATACTTAAAATGTAGTTAGAATAGACTGCATACCTGTTAACTAATAGTAGACTGGCATCCATGTACATATATCTACTGGTCGGTGAACGTTACTGCTTCAATGCATCAAATTTACTGTCCAGCATATGTTTCCCTCCTTGCAATGCTACCCCCTTTCTCAACATGGTTCCATCCAACTATCTGGCATTGTCACACGAACCAGCACAATGCAGGGTGACTCAATTGCTAAAGTAGGGGTGCTATAGACGCTATTTACCATATGGACACGTATGCTGTGGAAGCCGCTTGTTGCTAATGTTGCTCGATGCATTGTCCACCCCACCTGCCGTCCATGCCCCCCTCCCCCTCCATCCCCATAAGCCCGGTGTAGTCCAACATTGTGTTCCCTCTGCCGTCACCTCTCTAGAAAACAGTAACCACTCATCAGTGCCGGCATGGTCGTCTGTCACAGCACACCACAATGAGACGTCACCATCAGGTAACCAAGCCAAACTGACACACAGCCGTACATGTTGTAGCACCTAACTGTTTTTCTGTCGTTTGTACCCCTCGTACACGAAAGTGCTTCAGATTCCTTCGTTTTCTTTTCCAGGTGTGTTTTGTTTTTGTTTCGTTGCCCCTTGTAGGTGGTCTTAGTTGTATGGTTGTACCGGTTTTCACTATCTTGTCTGACATCAAAAAGCCACTGCTAGCCTGCAAGCTTGTTCAACCATTCTTCATTTTAGCCAAAAGTCCTATTAGATTTATAAGAACTTAATTATTGTCAAGTTAATTTCTTGTCTATTTTGATTTTGATCTATGTACAACTTTGTCCCATATGCAATTTCAAAAGTTTTTCTTCAGTTTAAACCCTCATGTTAAACTGCTTTGTTTCATTTTTTTTGTGGCTTCTTGATGTCAGATCTTTCACCTATTTATAATAAAAACTAACACTCCTCACCACTGGGCCCCTCAAATGTAATTATTTCTGTTTTCAGGTTTTGTTGTGTAACCACATTGTCTTTGTGATGTTCACTGCCTTACATTTTCACAAGATTTCCAACTAACAGTATACCAAAACGAGATGTATTTATGCCAGATGGAAATTTCTTCCCTGATGGGTATACATGTAAACCTTTTGAAGTCCAAGGTGAACAGATACAATCCATTAGGGCTGTGTACCTACATCATGTAAATGTACTTTTACCTGTACCTGAACATAAAGTGCACCTATACATGATCAAACTAAAACACTAGTGGACACCTTTTTTTAAGACCAAATTTAGATAAATAACTTGTCAGAAGTCGTTTTGACTTATCTTGCACTTGAGAATTAAGAAAACTTGTAACTCCTTTTTTTGGAGATTAGAATAAAATTATGTATATCTTCATACAAATTTGACAATTTACCACTAAAAATACAGTTGGCTACATGTTAATGACTGTCACCACATCTATTACTATTTAGGTCCAGTTCTGAATCTGAGCCTACACCACTGTACCTGTAGCGGAAAATCGTTTAGGTACACTGCTCTACAATCCAGTAGAATGTGAACCCGAACAATGGGTTTGATTACAAGCCTTGGTAAACTAAATTAATGAGTAAAAGAATTGTCTTGTGCAGGTACAGCGCAGCAGCCAAGGCCACCCGTCACACCGCCAACAGCCATCGCGAAACCGCAGCAGAGAATACCAGATGGGCAGCTATCAGGTACTGGAGGAAGTTTAAGCTTTAGTCAGTGTCTTTCTTTTCTTTGCCTTCCTACTTTTTCTTATCATCCACTCACTTTCATTAGGAGATCTGATGTAATCTGGTGAGGAAGATGTTTTGATTTTTCTCTTAGTTATTGATTTCTTGTGATGAAAACATACATTTGTGAATTGTATGTACATTGGCATGCTGTATGTGTATCAGTGGTGTGCTCTCATATTATGTACTAGTAAGCCATTTATAAAGAAGCTTGCTTGTGTGTGCTTATAAATCCCTTTCTGGACAGCTCTTTGGCCATGGCCAATCATGTTCTCTTAACATTTTTGCTGCTGCCTAACCCCATGACCAATACAAATTTGGTGCCCAAAGAAAACCTTGGTAGGCTTAAAGTTATAGTTGCCTTGCATGTCACATGTTAACCTCCCATTCCTCACTGAGACATACTGTTCAGCCCCTAAAGTTTTGTAACGATATTGTGTTCGTTTTGTATTTTTCCCCCAGAAGCAACAGCAAACAGCTTGAACCACTCGCAGGGCTCTGTCCCCAGTAGTGTTGCCCCCACGCCGCCCGTCAACTCTGCTCCAGGTCCCATCGTCAGCCAAACAGCCACTCCGATGACCATTGCTGCTAACAGTGTTACCTCAACGTACGTACATCATTTCTTTATGATCTTTGGTGCCGTTTGTTGCAAAGACCTTGCATCGCTTGGGCTGGTCAACATGTCCTAGCTTTCTGTACTCCAGTTTAATGGTCCAATGAATGACAGATATTTTCTTCTCTGTTCTACAGCAAAGACCTTGCATCGCTTGGGCTAGTCAACATGTCGTCAGCGTCAACCACGTCGTCCACAATGTCTGCGCCGTCAACACCCGGCAAGTCGGAACCACTCATGAACGGGCCGTCATCGCTCAACGCTGCCGAGTACAAGGTGAACACGGACACACAGAAAACTGTCCCAGCGACTTTCGCAGATTGTTGCCCCTCAAACAGATTACAAATGGCTCTTTCCACATTTTTCGCCTGAGAATGAACAAATTCTGTGACATCTTTTGCAGATTGTTGTTCCTCTAACGTGTTGTCCAATCAAAAATCATGGACTGCAGATTTCTCTTTCAATATTTATGATGTTTTTCTCCCGTGAAGAACAAATTCTCTTTGATGACGTCTTTTGCAGATCATTGTTCCTCGTTCAGTATTCTATGAAAAATTATGTTGGATGGCAAGTGGCTTATTCAATTCCTTTCTTGTGTGAACGAACGACAGCAAGTTTACTGGAGGATTGAAATACTTTTTTCTGCATACCTGTTCTGGTACAGGTAACATGTAAAATTACCTTCGTCAGACAATTTTCAAGTCTATTCCTGGTGATCTGCAAAAATTTAGTGTGACAGCAAGATCAAAATTTTGGCATGGGGGTCACGTGTAAAAAGTGCAATTAGTCAGCTTTGATAGGCGCAAACTTGCCTGCTTCTTTTGCACTGAGATACTTTTGCTATGGAAGGAAAAAGGAAACTTGATAAGGAGCAACATCAAAACTGTCGGTTGAAATGAAAAACAAAATTCAGTTTGGTCAACATGTCATGCAGATGTTCTCTTAAGCCTGGTTGAGGGCCTCTTGTGCAGTCTCTCCTCACACTCACCTCACATCCACACCAGTCTGAAGTTCTAGACTACAAAAAAATTACATGCGTTTCCAACTAGAAGGCTACTTTTGCTCACAGCGTTCACTTTTAAAGTAGATTCTTTCCGAAAATTTGCCAACTGTTCTTGGCAGGTAGAAGCTTGTTCAACTTTTGTATATCCTTCTTTCTACCTCGTGCTTTCTGCACAGTTCTGACTTGGCCAAGTCTTGGGCTGCAAATCAGGCTGTTTACCAGGCTTAAGGAACTCTGGCTATACCTCAAGTGCCTTATTTGAACATCCTACTTACTGTCTTTCTGTTTTTTTGCACCTAGATGGCTAAGCAGCTGATCCTCTGACTGGCAGTACATAACCCTTCCTGTATCTTTCAGTTTTCACAGATAACCACCAATTTGCTGTTCCTTTTCGGACAGGACCAGCAATCGTCGGAATCTATGACATCATTGAAAAGTATGGCGGAGAAGGCCGTGGTAAACGCAGGGTTGGAGGAACACTTACAGACGCAGCAGTTCAGTACGGAGGAGTCAGGAGGTAGGACTTCGGCAGGACTCAATCTCGACTGGTCGACCAGTATAGCCACCTTTCTGTGTAATGCACCAGGACTGGCTGTATCACAGCGAATGACTTGTCACACCTGAACCATCCATATCTATCTTAACTATCTGGGATAATGGATGCTGAAACAGTTGACCAATCACTTTTGCACACCCACATTTGTCAAAATGTAAAAATGCAAAAAAGCGAAACAAGAATGTATGAATGCAAAAAATTCAGCCAATGTGTTGCCAGTGGTCAGGGCTTGAAATACACACCTGCAAGTGCAATTTGCAGAAAAATATTGTAGTGAAAAATAAGATTGAAAATAGCAATTTTGCCCACAAAATATCATGGGTCACATGTTGTAAGTAGTGAAGATCAGATAGTTTCAACCCAGGACTTACTTGGTGGAACTTTAATTTTAAAACATTTTGCTGTGCAACTTGGATAGGTATACTTAAATCAGGTTGACCCTCGGTGTCCTATACTCAAATATCAGAGCCACGTAGATCACCCCTCCCCTTTCCAACACTTCCAATGTACATGCAGTCTTTTTTAGCATTATACCGTGACACTTTGACATATCATATTGTGAGTGGGTGGCAAAACCACGTCAGAAAGTGGCCATTAGTTGTAAGAAGGCATCAAAATTACTGTTTGATGTTGGCTAGGGCTTGCAATTACCTGCTGATGTTTAGTGATGCTGAGGTAAAGAAATGAGATCTAATTGCTTGCCATGGGGGCTCCCATTCTAGTTATCATCTCCTGGATGTATGATTATGATGTTAATCTGAAATGGGTGGTTATAGTTTGTTATTTCTGCATGTAAAAGTAGCCCGCAAAATTACTTCAAGTTTTTTTTTACAAATATCTGCAAAAGAATGTCATTTAGACACCTCTATTCTATTCAGTAACTGATATATTACACATTTACACAGAAGCTTTTGTAGGCTTTTTTTCCATATTTCTCAAAAGTGATCTTTGTTTTTAGGGCCGTTTTTGGACTTATTTGGTAATTTTCAAGCACAGAAAGGTTACCTGAAATATCACATGCAGCGACATTACTTAAACAGAACAAAGTCGCGACAAAATGCCCTTTCACCCGATGTTTCACAAAGCTCAAGCACAGGCACAAGCACATTTTCAAGCATAGAAATGTCACCTGAAATATCACATGCAGCAACATTACTTGAACACGACAAAGTCTCAACAAAATGCCCTTTCAGCACAAAGCTCAACCACATGGTTGACCTTTGCGTTCTGAAACGCCTTCATATATCATTGTCATTTATCTGGTACTTACTCGATAATTCTGTTATTTTTGACTAGGAATAACTGAAAACATTACCTCCTGCTGTGACATATGCCCCACTAAATGTAACTGTCTGAAGTCGGATTTAAGCTAGGATTACATGTAGGGTAGTGAAGAAAATGGAAAAGCAGTTTTGAGATTTTTGGCCGCTGCTGGCTTTTATTTTCAGTTGAGATGGTTCCTAGTTAAAGCCTGTTATTTTGCCATATGCTATTGACATTAGAACGACTTGGAGGAAAAGTGAATGTATCGGAAACGGAAATGAATAATGAAGTATACACACTGAAATCACAAGTAGCTAAGGTGATGAAATAACACTAGTCAGTTCACATTCCCGATTTCAAGGCGGCCATCTTGGAAATCCAATTTTCCAACTTTTTTTCTACTGAACTTTAAGTAAAGTTTCATATATCATTTGAAAGAGCATGATTTCCCTTACATTATGGTGCCTTTAATTTGGCCATAACATGGAAAGCTATGAAGATATTCCTTTTTGAAAGTTGCCCAACCCATACCATAATTAGTTGGACCTGGCGACACTATATCACCCCAGACCAGGTTAGACTTGGCCCATACTGGCCTGATAGTGCCAGTACAACAAGGATTCACCCTAATGAATGCCATGCAAATGAGTAGATTATTAGTCTTTCCACTGTGTTGAATACATTCGCATAATCACCAGATTTCCAGTTCAATGGACGGGTTTGGGTTCAATGGGCTCAGTGATTAGAGGTGTCATTGCCCACTGTGACAGGAACAAATAGCCCACAATTGTTCGTAAAAACCCAGGTGAACTCAATACTGCTGGATATGTGCTGACCTAGGAGTACATCGTTCAAATGCATTTTCAATCAATCATATCTAAAGCTGTGAACATCACTGACTAATAATTTTTACATGACTGTGTTCATGATGAAGAGAGCTTTCAGTGGATACTACACTCATAGGCAGAAATCTAACATTTCTGAAGTTTCCCAATTGCTTCTGGATTTCCCAATGTGAACTGACCAGTGTTAAATATTTTCCTGATTCCCTACCTAAGCAACCAAGCAAAGGGAGGAAAAACAGTCCAAGAACACCAAACTATTGTGGCATCATTTGGGGCATTAATGACATTTCAAAAATTAATGCTACTGGTGTGTTAAGCTTCATACTGATGGTTCCTATGGTACTTTGTTTCAACGCGGTCTTTGTCCTTTAGTCTTTCTTAGAATTCAAGTGACCAAACAATGGTAGATTTGGTGAACTTACAGAGATGTGGCGTGAGTAATTGGAAAAAGTGCCAGGTAGTCTATACTGCCCACTGTCTCATGTAATCTGGTTGTTTCACCACCTGCATTCTGAGGAAGACTGCAGTTGGACAGTTAAAAATTTGATGCCTTTTGTGTTAGAACAAAGTTTTAACTCAGTAGTATGTTATGTACCAACCAGGGCTGTCTCCAGGACCTGTCCCGGGACGGAAATTTTATCTTAAATCCAACAAATCTGACCTATCCAAAAAAACAGACTTTCATGACAAGAAACAGATTAAAATGTATTTTTGTAAGCTTCAAATGACATTTAACATTGTGAAAATGAACAACATGGGCTCCCAAACAATGAGAGGGACGGAAAAAAATTAAAAAGCGGAGACAGCCACGGTACCAACGCAGGTGAACTTTGATGCTAATACTGATGGTTCCTGTTTGCCCCCCTCCCCACCTGCAGCATTCAGCAGCGGTAGTGCAGTACCCACAACACCAACCCTATCAGATTCTGGCAGGCTAGCAAAGAGTAAGTTGGGCCAAGTTTTGGTTAGAAAACAAGATTCAAATGGTGATGATGATCCACTGTGTTCTGCAGCTCAGGTAGTTGTGGAAACAACCTCTGGCTGCATTCAAATATGATCAACAATACAGTCAAACATGCCCTAGGGATCACCTTTGTAGGGACTACCTGGCCATTATGGTCACTTGTTTTGGTGGTCCCATACGTTATTCTCTCCATGGATCAAAGCAGTTACCACCTGTCTACTGTGACCATTTTCTTCAAGGCCCTTGAGTTTTTACAACAGGTTTGACTGTACTGTGTTTTTTTGCCATTGTCTTGTCATGAAAATAGATAAGCTGTTGTAAACTTCAAGTTCAATACTGTAGCTCTGTACATGGGACTTCCAAACTGTTGCTAGTTACAAAATGAAGTAGAATGTTATTGTCCAGTGTGAAGAAAACTGGTATCACATGTTTTAACTGCAATGTGACTCTTTCAAAAGAAGCAAAACAATGGTCACTTCATAATGTCACATGATTTACAAAGCGACTTGGCAGAGGTTATATAGGCATATCTGTTTTTCTGATGAACCCAGTGTAATACAGCCCAGATTATCTCTAACTTGAAACTGGCAAACACAATTGTTGGTTTGTTGTGCTATCTACCATTGTATCTGAAATCCCTGATACTTAGTGTTGAACTCATTTCTTTCCTCTTTCTTCTAGTCTCATCCCTCTTTAGCAGTACAACGACAACAACAACAGACTCGCAGGCCACTGTCCAACCCCCTCCCACCACAGAAGCCCACCTACAGCCCATCCTGGGGGTGGCCCCCCTCGGTCCCGTGCCACTCAGTAAGGACAACGTGTACGGTCTGGGAATGTTGGAGGCGTCCTACCATCACATGCCTCACCCCTCCGACTCCGAAAAACTAAGGTAATTTCACTTCCAACTGTTGATCATGCACGAAACAGTGTTGGTGTGAGCAAGAAGCTTTGGAGTCGTAAAATCAAATTGTGACTCGGACTTGGTTTCTGCAACAATTTGCAGCAAGTCAGGTCCTATTCTAGTTTCCAGAATGACCATAAACAAGAACTTCTAGAGATATGCCATCGTCTCTCTCTATACAAGAAGTCAGATCTTTACCACAGTTTCACTTGAGAAGCTGTCAAAATTAAAGATTGACTTTCTGTTAACCAAAAGCAAAACAATTTGCTTCATCACATCCAACACTGGAGAACATTGCAGTTCCAAAGGCATGTTGGGTGTTGTTGTTGTGTTGTTATTATTGTTGTTGTAGTTGCCTTGGTGATGCCAGATTGTGTCTGTATCATCCTCCGTTTGTGCACTACCTTTTTTTGGGCCTGAGATGTTACTTTAGTTGGCTGGTCGGCAATGCCAGGGCTCCTGTGGTGTTTGGTTTGCTGCGTGTGGTTGGCCCTCTGCCGTGTGTCGTGCGTGGTGGAGTGTCTATGACTATGCATGCAGGCCGAGACTGCATGGTGGTGTTGTGCATATACTGCTCTCTAAAGGAAGCAGCACCTGTATGTTATAAAGGGAGTACTTTTTAGATTGTTTTTATTTTTTCTTTTCTGTACACTGCATCACTCGGCATGACTTTGATGTATTGGTGTTGACGTGTAATGCACCTCAGACTACAATCTCTGGCTCAGAGTCACCCTCGTCTTAAAGGCATCAGGGGTTTCTCAAGATCTAAAAAGTAAAAGTGGGGTCAACTCAGAACGATGTTTGTCTTTACACCTACATTGTTTGACTGAAGTTTTATTTGGAAATAGGGCAAAGAAATGGCTTGTAAGCGCTTTACTTGTTCAGTTTGAAAATTATGTCGGCTGAAATTCTGTGTGTTTCGTCCTGTTCTGTTTAGGAACAAAGTATAGGGAATCAAGAAAATTTCTTTGCCACATAATGAACTTTCCGCTCATATATCATTACTTTCTGGACTTGAAAATTTGGTCACAGACTGGGAATATCTGTAGTTAACAAATTCTCATACTTGATATAAGACTTCAAAAATGAAAGCTCTTAAAAAAGATTGAAACTGTAGAAAGTAATGATAAAGAGTGGGCTGTGACATTATGTAAACCTGCCAAATTGTAAGAAAAGGCAGGTCAAATGGGACCCCACATGTTTGATGCCACTTGAGACCGAGACCTCTGAGCCAGATTGTAGTGAAGCATACACATCCATGTGCATGTGTGAAGCACACATACTACTATGTGCATGTGTATGTAGTTCTTGCACATGCCACGACTTTTCGTGTTTTCTTTCTCTTCCTTTTCATGTTGTGGCAAGTTCCAACAACAACAACAACACTACCCCCCCAATCGTAATGAAAACAACAACTTCCCCATGATGTGTGGCTTCACAACATGTACTCTCATTGTTCAACAGAAAGTCAAGAGGATTATTGGTCTCTGTTGTTTCCAGACAATACTTGCCCAGAAATCCGTGCCCCACACCGCCTTACTACCCCCAGCACCCGTTGCCTCACTCAGACAGCCTTGAGTTCTTCACCAGACTCTCCACGGAAACGCTCTTCTTTATTTTCTACTACTTAGAGGTGAGTTGTCGAGAAAAGAGATTTTCTTAATGATGTGTATTGTATGATGTGATATATTTTGCAGGATATGAGCGATCGCTGCATGCCTGTGCTCCACTAGTACTATGTATTGTGATAACCCAAATCAAATATAAAAGAGAAATGAATATCATGTCCTTTACCACAGAGATAAACCTTGTGAAGGTTGACTGAAAACTTCTGCAGAAAAATTCTCCTAGATAGAGATAGCTGTAGCATGTTGACCTGTATGTCTTATGGTAACTGATTTTAAATTTCCATCTAGTTGTCACTGCAAGATATTGCTAGTGTTCATTACAGTTTTGTGAAGTAATGTTGAGTCATCTTGTAAAAGAAGGAAGTCAATCCTTTTCTGTGTTAGTCTTTACCTTCTCCCTGCTGCAGAACCACGTAACCTGTAATAACTTGTTGCTAAAAGGCTGCCTAGCAGGGAGGAGGTTACTTTGTCGTACCTGGCACACCAAGGGCCAGCCTGGTTTACCATGCCAGGCTGGGGGAATGTGTGTGCCAGACCGACTCGAGGTGTACGACTCCACCACATCTGCTGTGATTGATGTGTCTGAATACTGAACCTCACACAGTCATAGTCAAATGATGATCAAGCTCTTTGTAGCCTTGCTTTATTTGTGGCAAAAACAACAAGGCTTTTATATTCACAGTTTGTAATTTTGACTAACTAGAGGAATTGATTTTTAATTAACGAAGACATAAAAAGGAGATTGTTCGTGTAATTGGAATGATTACCACAATGGAAATCCTTATTATCTTCCTGGCATCTCTAGAAAAATTAGTAAAACAAGGCTGCAAAAGTTGATAAGCCATATTTTGTGAAGTGCTCGCTTTGTAAATTGTATGTCTTTGTCTAATTTTTTAAAAAGAAAGTCCTGTTGTTGCATCTGTTGCTTTTTCCATTCCCAAAGGGTTGAAGAACATGTTGTTGCCTTCTCTTCCAGGGTACGAAGGCTCAGTACCTAGCAGCTAAGGCATTGAAGAAGCAATCGTGGAGGTTCCACACCAAATACATGATGTGGTTCCAGAGGCACGAGGAGCCGAAAACAATCACTGATGAGTATGAACAGGTGGGGAGGACAAGAAAAGAAAAAAAGTTGTTTTTACAAAGCAGGAAATGTGATATTTTCGCTTCATATCTTTAGCCAAAAAAGTTCACTGACTTTTAGTGACTGTAGATTTTAACAAGAATCAGATTAGACTTCCAACTTTTCAAGTATACTATTACACCAAGTATCCTCCATACACACACCAAGAAAAACAAACAAATAAACACATTAACAGTGCCACCGTTTTTAACGTGTGGAAAAACCCTTGGTAGTTTGTCTTTAGCCTAGGAAGCTGTAATACTGGCTGCGGGTGACAGCTTACTGTACCCCATAACCAATACAAATTTGGTGGGAAAGGCTAAATGTTCAATATGTGCATCTGAAAAGTCACAGATTTTTTTGAAACAGGTAACCTTTACATATGGATCTTCATACACAAATTTGTTACATATTTCTTTAGCATAGTGTTATTTGGCTAGATTACATATTCTCAAGTTGCACGTTCATGGCAAAGCAAACACAAGCATTGGAAGCTGAAAGGCCAACATCATTCCACCAGTTCCCTTAGATGAAATAGAAGATGGTGTTACAGAGGATGGCAACTGGTGACTCAAGTTGGCATGGTCCATCTTATATATCTTTTATTATATGGTATTGCTTATGTAATGTGTATTTTATTTTCCTCATCACAAACTGTCACAGAGTCAGTGTTACGTTCTCTATAATACTCTAATCCAAAACATTTTGAGGTGTTGCATATGACATTTTGGCATTTCTCTCAGTGATTGCAGAATCCTTCCTTACCGCAAATTCTCAGCTGTAACAAAAATCCTCTCTTTTATATTATAGAATATAAATCGAGCAACAGGGTAGATTCTCTAAGGGTCAGATGTTTCATATAACACCCACTGTCTTTCATCAGTGTCTGAAAAAGTGATGAAAGATAGTGAATGCTAGCTAAACACCTGACTATTTAGAGAATTTATCTTGTTGTATGATTAATTGTGTATCATGTCATCTTCTAGCCTTCATGAGTATCTCTCTTTTCTGAAAGCTAATGCATATCATCTGTACTTTCCCTTTTTCCCAGGGCACGTACATCTATTTTGACTACGAGAAGTGGGGCCAACGGAAGAAGGAGGGTTTCACCTTTGAGTACCGGTACTTGGAGGACAGGGACTTGCAATGATGGCCGGCGGCATGTGTCTGGCTGGTGTGGACTTCCCATGGAACCTTAACTCTCATCTGTCGTACTACGACTTGTTTACTACTATGGTGTGCAGAAGAGACACCACACGATCATTGTACACATCTGTTTTCTAGATTTTCAAGGCGGCCTGAGAGTTTATGTACTGTACAAAGTATGAGGTTGAATAATATTATTAGATAACAATTCTTCTTATGAAGATGAATAATTATGATGAAGAAGAAGAATGATGATTTTTCAGAAAAAAGGAAAAACTTCTTAAAACTGGACGGAGAGAGGAAAAAAACGACAGTTGTTTTGTTTTACTTGTACACATGACGAACTGCACATCTTATTTTTGTACAGCATGGACAGACAGACAGACAGATGTGCCAGTTACTATGGTAACAACCTCCAGCTGTACGGATTGCTACTGAACGGATGATGACAATAAAACATGGTCCTTCCTGCTTATGAGTAGTTGTCTCTGATACAGTCTCTCTCAAACATGTTCATGCAATAGCTTATTGAGTCCTCGGTTTGCATACCTGCTTAAGAGTAGTCTGATACGGTCTGTCTCATGGTCAAACACGTACATGTAATAGGTGATTCCTATTCCGGCCAAATCATGCCAAACACTTAAAAATGATACTGCGTTTTGAGCATTTATGATACACTCTTATGGTACATGCTGCCTTTTCTGGTAACATGCTGTACTTATTGCACATGCTGCTTTCTCTGCTTAGCTTGGAGAGTATGGAGTAAGTTGAACACACACCACTACAAGCCTTCTACTCTAGTGGCCCAAGAGCTATAGAAGCGGGGGAGGAGGCTGCCCTGTATACCATATGGTGTGGAGAGCAATTTATCATTTATTTATTAAAATTGTAGCCAGATTGAATCGCGCTCTAGTGGCCAGCCCAACATCTGGCACCCGGCCCAATCGGGCAGGGGCCATTACAGCCTCGGAGAGCGGAGTTTGCATTAAGCGATATGCAGACTTAAAATTGCAACAAGGCAATACGATGGTCAGCCCAGGCTTAGAGTTTAAATTAGTTCCTTCAGCTTCAAAATATATAGCCATGTGAAGTTGACTTTTAATCAGCACAATTGCATGTTGCACAATTAATTGCAAAAAATTGCATGAGCAAGGTTGATGCATGAATCAGAAGATGAACTGTTTAGCTTGCCAATTCATTATTGATCAATCAGGATTGGATTCTATTGAGGCCCTTTCATTGCAAATTGCCAACGACTGTCGTGCAAGGAGGAAATATTTATCCATTGGTCATTTTGGGCATGACGTCACGTTGAAGCAATGTCCTAGCATGTCGACAGCCAGTTAGAAGTGACGCCCTGCGATTTAGATAGGAACTGCACCAGAAGGTACCACTATTGCACCATAATAACTCGAGCCAACACCTGGCAGTCAATGAATGCGTAACTTAGGGATCCTTGCCAAGAATTTGCTGTTGACTTTAAAGCTTCATTGAAGGGGTACAGTTACAAACGTACTTGATTCATGTACAGGTAAAGCTGTTCATACAGGGTTGGCTTAGGTGATGGGTGTGTCATGAGAAAAGCATTTTCATTGAAGCATACACAATGAGCCAAAGCCCGATCACCTCCTAAGTCACTTCCTTGTCGGTGTCAGTGCCCTCAGAACAAAATCACGTCACCGTGAAGACAAGTTTCTCGCGCGATCGTCTTGCGTAGCTTCTATCACGATGTCGACAGGAATGTTGTGTCAGTTTGTGGCCGTCCTTCTGGCGGCTTGTGGATGCTGTGTGTCCCAGCCGACGCTGAGTCCAGGCGTGCGGGGTGCGTTCGACCTCCATGCGAAGTACGAGCAGACGGGACAGTGTTCGTACGTACTTGTGGTGCCGGGGCCTGGGGAGGGAACCTGCTCGGGCGATGGTGGAGGAGCGGCGGGCGGGCAACTCCGGGAGGTACGTGCACATAAGCTGTACATGAAAGTTCAACTGTGTCTGTTGTTTTATTTAGATCTCCATTAGTGTTGGTGAATGACATTATGAAAGAAGACACTAACGTTACGTTCTAGATGTAGGGATGTTGCATCCTGGACCCGTTGCCCAAATAGTACTGTAAATGTACAACTGTTTAAACTCTTTACCGCGAACTTTAAACCACCGCGAGAAGCCGTTCCATTGTGTACTAGTACCGCGACACTCCATTTCTCCCTACCGCGAAATTAAATCCCCGCGAAGATTTCTGCATTTACAGTACCACAGGTACGTTAAATAAATAGATAGAACCATCGTCCTCTATTGAGTTGTTTCTGTTGATTAAGACGGCTTCCTCATGACTCGAGTCATTCTGCCAAGAACACCGGGTCACCCTACTGTTGAAGATAAGTAGGTTGGGTTGTCGCCTTTGGTCAGAAGCAATAAATTATCACTTATGCTGGTCACCTCAGAAGGCATATGCCTTTACCACTTGCATCTAATGTAGAGTTTTTTTATCACTAGGCTACAAAATGGACGTAAAAGCAGAGGACTAAAATGTCATTCAGAACAGGGGATTGCGTAAAAACGCTGACTCACATGTGCGGCGGACAGGTATGGGCCATGGGTGTTGTGTCGGTACGAGCTCGATCAGGCGTGTCAGGGTTACGTGCTGAATGACACGGGGTACATGGCGATGGCGGGGTACTCAACAATGCTCAAGGTCGGTTTCAATGAAAGGATCATAGTTAAACACAGGTATCTGAACTATCTGCCTCGTGACACGTACATTCACGCAGTAGCACTATGTGTAGTATCAGCGTAATCTCCAAGCAGATCTAATGGTTGCGAAGACCGTATCCAACTGGCAGAAGATGTTTTTATTGCAACCTAACAATAAAAACTTCCTCTGCCAGTTGGATACGGTCTTCGCAACCATTAGATCTGCTTGGAGATTAGTATCCGCGATGATAAGACGTGCTGTCCCGTACGTTTCCGCCAATTTTCGGTGAAAAGGATAACGACGTTTTGAATGGTCTGTCAGATTTGCGTGATCAGCCTATTGGCCAAGAGGAAGTGTTTAAGTTTTGGGAGGGCTTTATATACGAGGCCGGGGCCAGAAAATATGTCGATCTGTTGGCAGACATGGAACCACCTGCAAGGGGCTCCAAGTCCTGGATGGTAAAAAAAGAATATGAACTAAGACCTTGCCAAGAGGCGCCGTCGATAACCACGTGCACAAAATGAAGCACGCAGTGTTGATTGGAAACAACTGGCGGTTTAGTAACCTTAGTCTTCACTGATGTTGTATGCACCGTGTTCTTGTTGTAGGAAACTACTCCATCAAAGACAAGCTGAGTCATGCTCCAAGGTCCTTTTGGGGTGGTAGAGTGACCTCGGGAGCAGACCGAGGTTGAAAGACGCTTCCTGCATAGAATAGCATTGTTTAAAGAATAGCATTGATTGAAACGGAAACGTAGAGATTTATTCGCCAAGTTGAACGTATTCACGACACAGGACCTTGCGGCACTAGACGCCAGATGCAGGAACACGAGTGCGGAGTTGATGAAGGTTAAAGTTCAGCTGTTACAGGAGACAGTGCGAACCAGAGAGCTGGAGAACACCGTATTGGTGCAGGTACGTTCCAAACATACAAATGTATAAGATGCAAAACGTATCAAGTAATTACTTCCTGGTAGTCTGATTTCATTGCGTTATCTCTCTCTCTCTCTCTCTCTCTCTTCTCTCTCTCTCTCATATATATATATATATATATATATATATATATATATATATATATATATATATATATATATATATATATATATATAGATATCTCTCTATATATAAATATATATATATATTCATGTAATATAGATATAGATAGATAGATATACAGATATACAGATATATAGATAGTTCATACCTAGCAACTGAATGCTGGAGATACTTCTTAGACGTCTCAACATTTTCGAGTAAACTTGTTTTAGCGAGAACTATTTGAAGGAGATAGCAATGGTTTCTAATTTTCTTTGCCTACAAATATTTCTCTGCAAACAAAGTACCTTTGTCATTGCAGGGACAGAAACTGGCACAACTCGAGCAGCTGGTTCAGGGCCTTGTCGACAATCAACAGTCTGGTGAAAGTAAGGCCTGTTTCATTGACATTGCGTTTCAAACAACGAGATCAACGAATTACTGCATTTTAGAAAGCAGACAAAAGACTTACCTATACTATCATGTATAAGCTTGCATTGGTTGCAGTGCTGGTGCAATGCAACGCGTTATAGAGGCTTGGGTGAAAGTGTACCTTTGTTATGACATCGTTGGCCGACAACTCAGAACGGTACAGAAGTACACGTGTGTTGCTTTACTTTTAAGTCGACTCAACGTCGACGTCGCTTCGTGATAAGCACATGAGGCAGTCAGATGTGGATGTGAATTTGAATGTGAATTTGGTCGATCATATTCCCGTGAATACTTTATTATTTGCATTGCATTATATATAAATGAGAAACTTATCTCTTGCTCTTTACAACTATATCGAATTTGGTATGAAGAATATGAGTAGGCTACTAGGCTGCGAAAAAAGTGCCGAAATTGATAGATAAAGTAGCAACAGAGAATTGATTGATCAAAGTTAGGTTTCCGACGTTTTTGTCCAGAAAATAGAAAAATAACCACCTTTTATTTGACATCGTGACCTACTTGAAACATCGTGGATTTCGATTAACATCTATGACGTATACAGCTCTCTGGACGGAGTGGGGGCCGTGTAACGCGTCATGTGATGGGGGACTGCGCACGCGCACACGTACAACGTGCTCATCCCCAGGACAGTGTTCGGAGGAGACGTCATATCGCCACTGCGCCCTTCACCCATGTCCGGGTATGTACAGGGAGGAACTATGGTGCACATATAGAAAAACATCAAGTCGATTAAAAGGGCAGTGTCTTTGTCCAGAGCAAAATCTATAAGAAAATAATCCCCATTGATACCTTCCCTGCAGTTTGTGAGGTGAATTGACCCCCATAAATACATTAACACACAAAAATCCACAGAAAGCGTAGAAATGTCCGACCGCTATAGAAACAAAGACCCAATTTACACTGGGAAAAAAGATCTGGATGTCCGACAACGTCTTTGGTGTACGGTGTCTTTTTTTCTGTGCGTAAACCGGCCCGCGCCTTAATTTTGTTAGCCATAGGTAGCCATTCTAGAGTGGTAGTTTTTTAGTCCTCTGATCCTTCATATCATCATAATTCATTGATCACCATTGTAGATAATCTTGGTTTTACTTCTTATGATTTTTTCTAGTTTTCGAAGCTTGCGGAAGCGGCCGCTGGCCTTGTTACGCCTCGTACGCCGGACGGCAGGAATGCCGGGACGGACAGTGCGTGTGCACAGCCGAGAACTACAATTTGTATACATGCGAAGGTACAGAGACAACTTATCACTAACCCACAGAGCGCAAAGTTTACAATAGATTTAAGGTGTCATACAAATCTTGTCCCGTCGTTGTGCTTGCATGATAATGAATCTGTGCGCGTAAATTCCGAGTTTTTTCCTTTTTTTTTACTTCGCTTTTTGACAGACAAGTACGACGTCGCAGTGCACTCAGGTTTTTCATAACTTATCTTAACAGTGCCCGGTTCACCGAACAATATACCCATATTTATACACCTGGGTGGAGTGAGGAAAGTCGTGTAAAGTGCCTTTCCCAAGGGCGCAACATCGGTGGCGTCGGGGGGATCCGAACCCGGGACCGAATAGAATTATGGCATTTATGCCGAGGGGTTAACCAAAAGCACTCAATGTGTATATGTCATTTTTGGTATTTTTGGTAACATTTCAGGAGCGGACCAATTCCATATAATGTTACGATCGAGTTTTGATTGTGTAAAACGTCCCTTTCCAGTGGAAGTTGGCAACTGCACCATATTCCGCGGTGCGGCGTCGGTAGGTCTGGGGGTGGCTGCTCCCGGTACGTACCGCCTGGGACCGAGGAACAGCTGCGTCACGGACGACAACAAGGACAAGGAAGTCCACGTCATTGGTGAGCGCCAGAGAGAGACCATTTTTACGGACCCTGGGTGCCTGACTCTAGCGGGACCGGCATAGAATTTGTTTGGCAGCCCAGACAGTTCCGGGGAAGTTGTCAGCCAGGGAGTGGATAGCCAGCTAATGCCGGGATCACATTTCCAAATCGGGGCCCGGCCGGGTAGCTTGCGGGAACGAAAAGTACGTTATAAAAGACATCAAAACACATAAAACGTTCAAAAATTACTCCTTACCATAAATCAAGTGTATACTTGATATGCATCTTTTATTTTTTGTTTTCTCGAACAGCTCGGCTTGGAAATGTGGCCCAAGCATTACAACTCCCTTGCTGGCAGCTCTCGCGGAGCGCTAATGGAGGTCGGCGGGCATACCTGTCTGGGCTGCCGAGCAAATTCGTTTTACTTCACTTAGATATAGTACATGTTAGTGAAATTGTTGGGGGCACTTTCCAGTGGAACAGAATGATGTTGATAACTCACCAGTCCATCGTGAATAAGCTTTGATAACCAGAAAGGACTTGGCGAGCACACTATTCTGCCAAACTAGGCACATCTACGACGGTATTCGTTTTTCTCAGGTACCTACGGTAACGCGACCTACAACTCCTTCCGGACGCCAGACAGACTCGTGCCGAAAGACTTGTTCAACGTGAAGCTGGTACAGAGAGGCCCGCTGACCAAGCCGCTTGTACTGGTTATGGCGTCATACTACCCCATGAGCTGGGACCTCGACATCCCGGATGGTGTCACCATCGACACAGTTCACGTGGTACGATGCACAGTCGTCTTTCATTCCTTCATCGTCCTTTATCTAAACTCTCCTTCGCCACTCCCTTTGATAACGTTCTCTCTTCAAATTCTAGTACCCATCCATTTATAGAGTGAAATAACCTCAGGCGTCAAACCGTTGCACGTAAAAGAACCGTCAGGTCAGATCACAAATCGTTTACGTTTGTCTTAAAACGCTTTTCTTTCAGAGTGGACAGACGTCCTCAAACTTTGCAGGATCCTCCCAAGTTTCCGCACCCACCGGCGCAGTGGGGACAACAGTGATCGACTGGATACACTACGGCTATGGCTATGACCATACAGGTACATTGTAAACTAAGCAAGCAGGAAAACAACAATAGCAACAACTCAGTGTTTCACAATAGAAATATAACATTTATATATCGATATGGAAGTGAGCCATGAAATTATCGGGATGACGTAGCAATGACGTAATAACAACACAGTACATAGAAAATGTGCAAGGCACAACGGGGAAACCCAATGCTGATTGAATCGTTGCAGTTGCATTACGTATTGCAGTAGCCTGAGATCTATTTTAATCTAGCTCCGATTCACTAAAACCATCGCTTCCATGCAAAATAATCTGATATCAAATGAGGGAACCAGGCTAGCATTGCAGTGCAACTCCTACAAACCACTGATATGTCACGGTTTAACGTAGCTATAGCCAGCTTTCCAATAGGCATCAAGTATCGAGCCTTACGTTTCACCACTTAAGTTTATTCAGCACTGTACACATACTTTCTCCCAAATACAGGTGGTTCCACCGCCCTTTTTCTGAAGAAGATTAATGAACTCTATGGCCCAGTGACGTCATACACGGGTTACCAGCACTTCAAGTCCGTCATCCTGCAGGTCGGTGAAGATCCGCTAGAGGTCGTTGAAGAACCAACATCGTAGACATCTTCAGGTGTTTCTGGAGGCTGTATAAATCAGACGAAGGACATTTCAAAGTATATAATCTATTAATCATTTCATGTTACCATTCTTAGCGTTGAATACCTCTGGAAAACGAAGGTATGGTTTTGGCCTTTGTGTTTGTTTGTGTTATTACGTTATGAAGACGATAGAGCACACTTTGATTCCAATCAAATTTTACAATTTCACAATTGCTTTTGCGGTAGATCCAAGTACGCAAAACAGACTTTGGACATTACCGACATAGATCATAGGATACAACCTCGCACTTTTGCCACAATTCGAACATTGAAACAATGTTTTATATACTATCTGATACTAGTATATAAAGTGGCTTCGTCTGTACTTTCTGTAGTTGTATATATCCAAAGTAATAGGTGAATCATTGGTTAGTTGGATGCAGAAAAGTAAAAACATGGCTACATCTGTAAGATTAAAAAAGAACGCGCAGTTTGCTTCACACCATTAATGGTGTATGAACCGACACATTCAGGCATTCAGCCGTGCCGTGGTAAAATGGGAAAGACCGGTCGATATAGACGATGCTATTTCTTTCAGGAACTGCAGGTATTAATGCGATCTATATCCCGGCAGAATAGAGGGAGTCCATCTTGAACTGACAAGGTTCCACATTGTCTAGTTCTGGCAGGAATCTGGTATTTTATGTTGTAGCTGAGTCATGGGTGTTACACACTAAGGAGGAAGTTTTACGATGTTTTTTTCTCATCTTTATGTCCTGACATAAATGCTAGCGCGGTTGGAAGTTGTTCTTACATGGCGTTCTTGGCAGTCAGGCTGGCGTCTGTGAGGGGGAGATACATAGTCAGTGCTGATTATAAACCCCTGCAAGGACGTGAACAACTTTCAGAGACAACTTCAAGGCCACGGGGATTTACTGTCTGTTGGGAACTGCGATATCAAAATCAATATGTCTTCTTAAATCCCCTGTCAATAAAACCTTTCTTGAACAAGACACTTAAGCTGCCGCTCTAGGGCTTTAACTGGGGGGGGGGGGGGGATTTCAAGCAGACTGGGACGGAATCAACCGCCGCCAAGGATGTAAGACAGCTGAGAATTGTGCGACACGCGTACGACTATCCCAAGAATTCTCTCAGTTGCGATCGCACGACTAATGGGACCAGGTGCTACGTAACTTACTTGTTACTTGAAATAAGTTGTAATAAGTTAGTATTTCTAAGCATTTAGTTAAGTTTACTTTGTATTATTAATCAATTACAGTTTGTGTTATTTTTGTTATCTTATGTATCTAAGTTTGAATGTGGGGATTGCCCCCCAGGGCACATTGAAAAACGCCATCACAGGCGATATGTTACCCCTGGATAAATAAAAATAAACAAACAAACAAACAAACAAACGTTTGCTGGAGGTTATTTGCCCATATGTGATCTGCATACGAACGGTTCAGTTTCGGGAGTAAGTATCGCCTTGTCAACAGTACATTCAAATTTCCCATGCTTATCTAGGCATTCATCAGTCTCACAAGACTATGAATAGTACAAATTCTACGCAATGTACTTGGTTGCTTTTTTACGCTTTAAACGTCTGAGTTCTGAGCCAAGTCTCTGTTTCCCCTCCATGCTTATCTAATGTTATGTTGTTTATACTATTTTGACTTATTCTGGTGTTGTAGTGTATGCTGTTAATGTCACTATCTTTAATGTTAAACCACGATTACGTGAAAAACAGATGATAGACCTGAGCTGTAAATTCCTGGATAAACAAATAAAGTGACGTAAAGTAACGACTTTGGGCTTAGCGTTGTAATTAGTTTTAAAAAAGCCACCAAACTTAATTAAGTTTCATGAACAATCATGTTTACTGCAAACTGTAAGCCAGCTAGTTAGTAGGAGCTGTTTGTAGTTTGGTTATATAGCTCAGTCAAATGAGGGTTGAACAAGGATTTGGCCATAGAAATAGTAGGTGGAATGATTGAACAATGATCCAACCCTTGCTCTAAAATGAATATACAAACGTCATATCCCCTTGCCTGGAAAATCCAGTTGGATACCGAATCCCCTCTACAAAATTTTCAAACTAGCTGATGATGTACAGCTCGTTGCCCAGCCGATATCAATCTTGGACACAACGTCACAACTTCTGATATCACGCCAGGCGGGGTTAGACCATGACCTTTCCGTGTTTAAAGGTCAGGTCCCCACGGCGCCAAGATGATTCCTGTCATTGTCTGCAGCGATGTAACACACCGTCTCACAATAACAGTGAAAAATGACGGCCATATTTTATTCGAACTTTGGAATTGCCAATGTTCTTGGTTGTTCCTGGGAACTGCATGAGTTGAGGAATGGGGGCAAATTGCAAAGTATGTGGAAGCATCCATTCTACCAAATGATCCTTTTCGTGAAATTCCTTTAAAACATTCCATCAAAGATCGCTATTATCAGTCTTGATGGAATATAACGCCCACGGCCTGTCTGATCTTACAGCTAGATGCCCAACACATTAGAAGCACTTTGAAAGGACTTACCATGATTTGAGGCTTAAAGCAATCGCCTCCAAAAGCTTTCCGTGTATCAGCCTGACTTCACCTCATCAGGTAGTACCTAGTCCCCTTCATTACTGACATGATGGATACAGTGTCGAGCCTTTGTTAACGCTAATCTGCTTTGGTAAGACGGCAGATATGTATGGATTACACCGAGTATTGATCCTGGTACTTTACCACAAAGGCTTGGGTAGCATCGTCGGCATTCCTCACTTAGGCTTTAAAGCTCTGATCCTGATTGCCTTCCCATTTATAACCTCAACCTCCTGTAAGATGGTTTAATGGTGATGTTGTAAGTGTTGGATTCATATTATGACCACCTTGTTAGACCAATGGTGACCTGTAAAGGAATTTTTCTTTCATCTTTTACCACTCGTAGCAAAGGTTAACAGGCACCAGTACTGAACCCTTTATGGTGTTATTTGACATGGGTAGGTAAACGTAATTGTTGAAAATGAGGCACCTGGATAACCTTATGAAACTCTAGGTGCCTCATTTTCTATTTTCATGTGCTTCTTCTTCTTCTGTAATGTCCATCTGCCGAGGATTCGGAAATTACTGACTTGTATCGGGGGGATCGACTGTAAGGTTTTGGACCATCGCACACCGCGTATGCCCCTACTCTTTTTCGAAAGGTGTGGTGGATTCTTTAACGTGCGTGGGGTATGGCTATCCCCAAACACGGGACCTCCATTTAACGTCCTATCGAAAGGACGTCCCTAACCTAGGCTATGTACTCATTTCCACCTGAGGGAAGTGAGGAAGGTCGTGTAAAGTGCCTCTCCCAAGGGCACAAGATCGGTGGCATGGTTGGATTCGAACGGGACAGGCTTTTTAGCGAATGCCCACAAACGCCCACTCTGACGAAGTCCGCGCTGCACGAATCTAATTTTTTTTGCTCGGGATATGTTCAGGTTATGCTCCCATTAATTAATCCTGAGTTTTAAGTCAATCCATCCATCCGAAGTTAAATAAAGCGAACTTGAAGAGTCTTACCTGGCTTTTTAGCGAATGCCCAGCAAAAAATGGCTTTTTAGCGAATGCCCAATATATCAGCCAAAATATCGGCCATCGTGACACGGGCGCTAAATCTAACACCATAAACATGTTCAACAAGTTGTCCCCTGAATGTGTATCCAGTTTCCGTACTGTACACGCCTGGAAAGTCACTTTATTTTACGAAATACATTGCGTGGGAATCCACGGCCCCGGACGTAAAAATCCAATATGGCGGCTTATTTGCATATTTGGGACAGGTTACCAGCGGCCTCTACCCCGCGGGCCGCGCCGTGTATTTCGTAAAATAAAGTGACTTTCCAGGCGTGCAGAGTACGGAAACTGAGCACACATTTAGGAGACAACTTGTTGAACATGTTTATGGTGTTAGATTTAGCGCCCGTGTCACGATGGCCGATATTTTGGCTGATATAGTGGGCATTCGCTAAAAAGCCTTTTCTGCTGGGCATTCGCTAAAAAGCCAGGTAAGACTCTTCAAGTTCGCTTTATTTAACTTTGAATCGATGGATTGACTTGAAACTCAGGATTGATAAATGGGAGCACAACCTGAACATATTCCGAGCAAAAAAAATTAGATTCATGCAGCGCGGACTTCGCCAGAGTGGGCGTTTGTGGGCATTCGCTAAAAAGCCGATGCGGATTCGAACCACTTGGTTCAATTCAGGGCCGAACGCTCTGCCTTTGCGCCGCACTACCCCACGATACTTCATTTCTTTCGTATGTTTCTGCCAAATCCCAATAAATTTCCCTGTTCGTGTTGGTGTCAAAGTAAGCTGACCTCACCATTTATCGGAATTAAGTTGGTTTCGGTAAATGCGTCGTTTTGTGACAGATATGAACAAATATGTGGCGAAATTCTCCCTACGTGAATAGCCCAAATATAATGGTAAATATCACCTCGTATCGCTAATGTTCCCTTGAAACGTTGTTGCATGAACTTTGCGAGCTGCCTTCTCTCAGGGGTGATGAAAGCGTGTAATACCCCCACCCTGGTGATACTTTTACAAGATAAGTTACCGCGCCAGTTTCATGATTCAATCACTTTTATCGTCGAATCGTGACTCGGGCCAAATTAGAATCTAGTGACTAGCTCATTTGATGTTACAAACGGACCCGATGAGACTATAATGATGCCATTTACTGGGTAGTTTCTACGTGTTTGGGAACCCCCGCGAGACTATAAACCAGGCTTCTCAGCGGGCAGTTCCTCATACTCCCTCAAATTGGAGGGTCTTAGATAGATGTGTCTGCATCAGTCCCAGTAATGAGCACCTTAGGCGGCACAAGTTGCGTAAGCATCCCAGTGCTGTTAGACACTTTCTTGATGAAACTCTGCATGTTGTCCTGGGTAGGGATGTTAATTTTTAAGCCGAACACGATAACAGCGTATTAAAAGAGCAAGTACTGCTTGTAACCGGTGCAAAGTGGATGGAGTGTTCGCCTTGCATACCGAAGACTTTCAAAATGGTAAATACTGCTAGCGCACGACACTCAGCCTTTGGGAAAGGGTATGGGAATTGAACGCACACAACTACCAGCCCCCATGCTGTAGTGATTGCACAACATTTTGTGGCCCAGTGGTTATTGAAACGGAGATGGGCACCGCCATACGCACCATCTGCTGGTGCGGGAAGGAGATTTGACTTGACTACAGGATGCAAGGAAAACTATATGACAGGAAACAGGTACTAAAATGGTGAAAATACCAAATTACGCGTAGAAAGGACACAAATCAGTAACGAGTAAGTTAAGAAAAGAACTTGGTGAATGTTGCGATGCATGTTTGGGTTTGGAAAGCTCATTTGTGAAGAAATGCAAATGTCTTAAAGTCCCAGGCTATTTGACGGAAGAAGCAGGCTCAAGGGAAATGTGACAACATTGAACAAACGTTTGCAACAGGTGGCGATTTTGTCAACCTAATCTGAAAATGAGTTAACGTTATGATACAGAATAAGGGAATGAAACGCTGGTGTATACTCGACCTCTGTAAGATCTGATCCTCAACACCGATGTGAAGTTTTGTTACTGAATAATGCTTCTTCGGCTGGAGAAGGAATTACAGAGTTGGTAGCCAATTATTATTTGGAAACTGCCTAGTTTGATTGATGAGCTCCAAGCTTCAAACCAACAACAAACGGAGCTGAACAAATGAGAGGCATTACTCATCGTGTAACGAAATCAATCGTTGTGGGATCTTCGGCTTCCTTAATATCCCAGGATTGCTTTTACCCTCGTCTTGACCTATTTATTACCGTACTTCAGTGCACACAGGCACAGTAATGCGTCTACAAACAAACCAAACTAATGCAATTGACCCGCATGGTCAGTCCTGATATGTGCATTAAGATTAAAATCTGACGTAAATGGGTTAATACAAAAGTTTGCGACCGAGTGAGGAAGCACATCAAGTGATTTCCTTCATAAAACTCTTACCAGGCTGCAAGCCCACGGCAGGGATTGAATTGTCATTAAGCCAAGAAGGATCCTAGAACCATGTGTTTTGAATGCAACTGCGATGTCGGTTCTAAGAAAGATCGTTCTCCCGCTCAAGGGATTTACTAACGACACAACTCAGCAGACTAGCGGAGTAAAAGTGTCTGGCCTCGGGCGGGTTTCTTTCTTCTTGCCGCTCCTTTTACTCTCCCTGGGACTTTGATGCGTCATAGCTGCCATACTTAGGCTTTGTGTTCGTTGTAATGGTGTTGCGACACAAGCAACGTACGATGGAGATGTTCTAAAAGTTTTCTTTCTTCTCCGTGATGTTGAGAATGCAAGTTCTTAACGTATTTTCTAAACTCATAAAGGATAGAGCCATGCAGCTGGATTGCATGTTAGCTCTGGCAGCGATGTAGTCTGTAAAGACACTATTTTTAATCGTTACGATCTTTAGCCTTTAGCTGAGTTATGATAGAATCAACTGTAGACAAGGATCTACGGCATTTTTTCCCGTTACAAGATAGCTAATTTTGTACGATACTCAATAACTGTCCAAATGTTGCTGTTACAAATGTGTCCAGATGACGCAATTGGAAAGACAATACAACATACGTATAAATACGTACACTGAGATAAATATATGTCCTTTCGCATTTCAATCATTATTTTTGTTTCTTGTATATTCATTTATTCATTTTTATCAGCAAAATTTAAACATACATTGATATAGGCAAAGCCCCCCTTTGCTGTTCCATTGAATTAGCCACAGTGACAAGAAATAGATAAATGCTTATACAATACGTAACAAAAGTCGGAATGAAATTGGTTACCCATTGCCTCTCCAGCTTCCCCTCCGAGTGCGCATGAGATATTCTGTCTTTTGATAAAAGAATACCAACTTTGTAAAGGAATCAAAAGTTGACCTTTAAGAGGCTCTTGACTGAAAAATAAATAGGTCACCTAACAAAATGATCATATTCTTCAATGGTAATGCATACATGGAAAGATCAATTAGAAGTTCTAGCTTGACTGTGACTGTTTTGACATGATTTAGAGTTAAGCAGCAAGATACAAAATAACATTATGCCAAACATGAAGTGTTTTCTTGTGCATTCTGATCTCGTCTCTTCCCACGCTCACGTGTATTAAATGTATTAAATGGGCTTGCAACTGAGGTTTGCTCACAGCAGGGTGACGCCACGAAGACGCTCCGACTGGGAGAGCAACAAATTATAATGACGCTCTACACTATGGTTCCATCCGGTCTGAAGCAAATTCCTGGTTTAGAATGATTATTGATAAGTGTGCAGACAATGATGATTATGTAGTAGAAAACCAACAGTCGGTTATTGGTAACTCCCGGTGTTCGCACAATTAGCTCACAGCGGCTATTTGTTACCGGGTCCCGCGTTGAATTTATGTCCGAGTTAAAATGATTCGGGGTCCCGGCCTGGCCCAAAATTAGTCAGGCAGCCGAAGGGTATACCACGAAGCCACTTTGGGATCACGTCCGAAAATGTAAAAAAAAAAAATCAGCCCGTCAACTACGTATACCCGGCAGGGCCCCTTTTTCCAGTTGGGACGTCATGCCGGCTCCGGTAAGTTCTATCTAACATATGCCTTTTTCTGACAGCCTAGGATTCCAGTCGGCTTTTCCGATTACTGACCTCCCGTAGGATAATTGAAATCAACACCAGGCGTGCTGATGATGCTGGCGGACCGACAATACTCGGCAGATACCGGGAGCTCCCGATGGTATGGTTACCAGGACATATAACTTGTGGGTTCTTTATGATTGCCATACATGTTAAAGTCATATTGGGCTAGCTGATCTCACGACTTTGAGACCTGCTGTCTTCATTGCATCTGACAAGGATAGGTTAAGAGTCAATTGGTTTTTAAGTAAAGCAATTAGAATTCAATTTTATAAATGAGTTGTTCCAAGCTACAGATTACAGATGGACAGGGGTTACCGGATCCTATGAAAACAGGGATAAAGAAAAATCTTTATCAAATCAAAGACGTTAACCTCTTTGTTCTTTATCAGCTGTGAGGGCAAGGGCTCGGTGAAAGGTAGCGGTTTAAGTCTCACTTTAATTTCTTAATTGATTGATTTGTATAGACGAATGCTTGGGTTGGCTGGACAAAAAAAACATGACAAAGTAGAAAGCCCGACAAAAACGCCTACAAACACGTCAAAAACCTGCCGGACCCACTCCTGTGCTTGGAGAGTACCCTAACTCCCCTAACTTCCGGGAAAGTAGAAAGCCCGACAAAAACGCCTACAAACACGTCAAAAACCTGCCGGACCCACTCCTCTGCTTGGAGAGTACCCTAACTCCCCTAACTTCCGGGCTTCGAGCGCTACACGCACGCAAAGCTGTTTTCTTCTGGGGAATACCCTATTCCAATTAGAACCGGGCCCAGCATGTTTCTGTATCCCTGATAAAACCGGGACTGGCAGCTTAAGGTTAAGACACACATACCCTGGGAGACCCCACACCGTGAGTCGGCGCGCGCAGAAATTGCTACCGACCCCCCCCCCCCCCCCCCCAATCGCACGCGCGGAATCACGGTGCCTGTTCTCAACGTTTGAAAGCTATGTTGGTCGCGCCGCAAACGTGAAATCAAAGCGACAGTAAAGAAATTAAAACCGAGCGAGTACATAAATAGCTACGGTTCGTATTGATCTGATTAAGTACATTGAAAGTAACTTGCACAAAAGCTCTACCATACCATGAAACTGGATATCCTTTGGGGATAGTGGGAAAGTAATAAAGTCATCTCGAACCAGTCTAGCTCACTGAAGAGCTAATCTTCTACCGGTCATGACAGGAAAGCCAAAGGGTACTGCGCAATACATTAAGGTTTATTGTACCGGGAAAATTACCTTAGCTCTTTTCGACAAGGGAGAAGGACGAGGAAGTGATCAGTTGCGAAGTCCATTAAAAATTCATCGTCGTACCTTGAAATGGGCCCTTTGGACTACTTTCTGCAACCTCTTAGTTGTTGTGCATCGATTAGACGTAGACGGATGCGGCAACGGGAACAGTGGGACGGGGGAGGCTCGGGCTTGACAGCAGGTTACCATGTGATGGAGCACCCTT
Organism: Branchiostoma lanceolatum; assembly: GCA_035149815.1. NCBI lineage: Eukaryota > Metazoa > Chordata > Leptocardii > Amphioxiformes > Branchiostomatidae > Branchiostoma > Branchiostoma lanceolatum. Next base: position 10,032,009 of record CM068873.1, read on the forward strand.
ATCTAAAGTCCTGCTCACTATCTGCATAACCTGTTGGCCTGCTACAAAGTTATCGCAGACCGTGACTGTTTGATATAGGCTCAGGAGACAGAACGAGGACAATCCTGCCATACGTTACTCATTGAGAACAGTGTTCTTATTAAGTCGTCACTTATCCAAAGAGCTACATTGTTGAATGGCTCTCCCCCCGTTAATATACTTTTGGCACATAACGTTTGAAGAAATCGATCCATAACCTTTTCCTGCCGATTTGTAGCCTAATTATATGTGAAGAATCGCAGGATATCTTAGCTCATATCTGTAGCCATATATTTACACACTTGGCATATGGACATCTTATATCAGGTATTACACACACACAAACACACACACACACACACACACACACACACACACACACACACACACACACACACACACACACACACACCAAACTCCTTGAATCACGGCAGTGTCGGCACGATGCCGAGTTGTTCTCAATAGTAGGTTGCACCAACTCTTTTCTTTGCCTGATTGAAAGTAAATCTTAACGTAATGTGTATTATTATAATTCTTGTATGATATTTTGTCTTACCAATGTCTCTTGATGGTGATAGATCCTGGCTTTATCATCTGGAGCACCATATGTGCCACATAAGTATGATGTTGTGACATGTATGTTGAATTACACTCTTCGTGCCTTTGCCTCTTGACTACCAGAACGAAACATGTTGCACAGTTTTTGCGAAGTGCCGTTGATTGATAAGGTTTTCGTACCCGGTTTTTGTAGAGTTACTGTAATGTTCTAACGACCTTGGCGACGTGGTTGCTCCAAACATCGCCGCTGGCATCGCCTCAAGAAGTCGTAACAAACCGGAGACATTCATGGCCATAAAATGTCCATCTCGTAGGAAGCCGTCCTTAAATGAGACGGTCTAGGACACAAGCGGCAGCCCAGATGGCCCATTTTAGTGAAGATTACTTCCTGCTTCTAACTGTAGAATATTTTTCATCGTAAGGTATGGAAGTAAAGTTTGCAAGATGTTATAAGACCTAGATAACTTAGATGAGCGAACCAGGACACCCAGGAGTAATGATGAAAGGAGGGGAATGCAGAGTGACTATTGTTCTGGTATCTTGTGGAGAACTAGAAGGGCTTTCCAAACAAACAAAACAAGATTGGCAACATAAAAAGATGTTGCCATGGCGACGGTGGTCTCTGTTAACGTTTTCGTTTTTAGCCCACATGCAAATAAGGACCTCGCATAAATCATATCAGTCGATCACCTTCTCTACCAGAATAACACAAGTTGTCTAATCGAAAATCTTGTTTTCACAAAAAAAGATATCGTACCATTTCCTCATAAATTATGTAAATGATGCCCTCTATGCAAGATTTGTGTCTAATAGTGGCCACATTTACTTAACTTCCAAATGGTGCAAAAATGAAATCCCCATCATTTACCACTATGGATTTATAGTATTTTGTCATTAATTATGCAAATTAAGTGTCAATTTGCATAATTGATATCTATCGATATTTATCTCTTTCTCAGTTACATATGTCATGTGTTTGAGAGTCCTATATTAGAATTCAGCTGATTTATTAACTATCCTCATTAATTATGCAAATCAGATATTGATTTGCATAATTGGCATATGATTATGTAAATCATCACTTAAGCTATCTACACACCAAAAATTATGATGATCCGTCATCCCCTTCTTGCGTTATTCTCTTTCAAAGTTTGAGTCGAAATCAGCTCCTGCAGTTCCAAAAAAAGCCAATAGGGGGTCCAAATCTACAGGACATATTTTCCTAACAAAGAGCTATCCACCACTTAAAAATCATGACTATAGCATGTTCAGAAGATGAGATTTGAAATGTGAAAGTTCCCCTGCAGTACCATGGAAAGTTGCTAGGGGGCCCAAAATCCAATCATTACAAAGTCTCCCACAGGACTACCCACCTACAAAATATGAAGACAATACATCCAGCTATTCTTGAGTTATCGTCCCAAGGACTTTCACATTCCTGTACAATTCCTAGAATTCTTGCAATCTGCACACAATATAGTAAAAATTTGGCTCGCCCCTGAGGCGTCGCCAAAATGTCCACTGCGAGTTTACTGTGTAGTTCTTGTTTATTTATAAGCATTTGCGCATTGGCTCTTCATCTTTACCCTCACCTGGACACCGAGGCTGGCACATTGAGGTCTGTCCAGTAGCGATACTGGAGATGATCATTCCGTAGGAGACATTTAAGAAATATCTCTTCACGTAGAAGTTACACAAAGCGTTTCTGCACGCAGGCACTTTGCATTTTTACTTGCTCCATCTTTTTGCTTCTTTATCTGTGCGGACAATGTACCTAGAATAAAAAACAGAAGAACTTTATTGTAACAGGTACAAAGTATGGCAAGAACAGTTAACAGAGAACAAGACATAAGTATGGAATAAAACTATTCACTACAACAAAATGACTATCTTAGGTTTTACAGGAGTCAGGTTGGGCTAATTATGAGTATCATTATTTCTTCTAATAACAAAACAATCTTTTATATATTTGCCTATTTTAACACTGTGTGAGCTGTTGCATCTAAAGACATAGTTAAATCTATCTGTAGCATTGATTGTGTTAAAATCTGAAGTACTTGAATTGATAAAGGTGAATAACTTATCGCGTAGGGCATCATATTTAGAGTATTCCATAATAAAGTGAAACTCATCTTCAATTCTATTTTGGCAGAATGGGCAAAACCTTTGGTCAGGAGCTACATTAAAGTATCTACATGTTTCTATATTCAATATATGGCTACTAACTCTTAACAACTGTGTTATCGCTTTACGGATTTAAACGCGTATCATGAAGATATTTTTCTTGTACATAATGATTTTTGGATTTGTGAAGAAGGGACTTTTGAATTATTGCTGACACAACTAAACCACTCTTGTGTGTGCATCCTGTAGTCTGCAGTTGAGCTGGTGTTCAATATAGTCTAATTTATAACATTTAGGATTGATCCATATATATCCAAGGCCGTGATAATTGAGAATATCGATATATCCTTAACATGATTAATCCAGTCATGATCACTAGAAAATACATGCGGCCATACCTGCTCTGCTGATGCTTGACTACTGACGTTCATTCAACTTTGAATAAGGGCAGATTTATGCTGGCTGGCTTCTTGATAAATAGATAAACTGATACTTGCTATTCCAATAATAGGTTGAACCTAATGAACAATACAGAATCATTCAGTCATCTACTCTGCTGAATTCTGTAAACAATGTAACGGTCCTTGCATTGCCGCCGTATGGTGTTCATGGTGGAGGATCAGAAATAATGGACTAAACTGTCTGAGAGACATGCTCAATGGTCCACAATGCTCGTACCATATGGAGTGTTCTAGGACTCGTTCTGTATATTGGTGCAATATCCGGTCCGGGATTTCGAAAGCAATCGTAAACCGTACGTGTTCAATTTACCATATGGAAAGGTACTTGCAGATCTCGTCATTACCAATGAGTAAATGCTGAATAATAGGGCCATTCTACAGCTGTAGTACGAATAAAAACTCTCCAGCATATAAAGATGTGTGACAATCTATTGCAAAATGACCTGTATTACCAAATGAGGAACTTATCAAAGAAAAGTCAATAACCGTGTGCCCTCCATGTGCCATCAATCTTTTGTTTCTTTCAGTTCCAGTTGCGAGTGCAATGCCAAGGTTGCCTTTGAAATGATTGGTACTGCAACGGGGCGTGTTTAAATAATAATAGGATACGCTCGGGTGCGATTTCACGACTTGTCAGAAGGATTCCTAAGGAAACACTGGAGCTGAGAGATGGTTTATCGACAATCTAATCGTAAGCAACAATGATGAATTGATTCATGTTGACTACTTTCCATTCCTTTCAGCATGGAATGCTACGGTGATACGTTATCTTCAAAGTCCAATGCTGATCATCTTCTTTTGGAATTGCAAATACGATATTCGTTAGTAGACAATGGATATATATCCATGTATAGGTGACTGAATGCATAGATACTGTGAGATTCAATGTTACTCTTTGGCAAGGCTGTCGTGGTGCCTGAACAAACAAATGGACTTCAATTACATCAAGTCAAGTGAAAAATGACCGCATTGATCTCGACCTTCCTTACTATTGACTGCAAGGCAGACCGCGGACCTTGACGTATGCCAGTTTGCCTTTGTTGGACAACAGGACCCTAATTGATATGCATTACCGCACTCTTCAATAGCTGAAGGGAAAGACTGATGTTTCATAGACATTGGCAAAACAGATGGTAATTTCTTTATAGCAATGTTGAATATTGATGCCAAACCCTAGTCACATTAGAGAAGATAACTTGGGTCCCTTTTGAATTTTGCAGAGAAGAACCGCCATTCTAGTGCCAAACGGGGTCCGATAAAGTCGTGAGGGGAATATGGCTAGAGATTATCGATACACGTACACGTTGCCGTTGTACAAGAGTTCAACTGCATCTCCACTTTTGTGTGGCTTCTATGTCAACCTGTCAATAAGGACGTACTGTCCTGTCACCTCAAAATTTTGGCAGTGTTAAGGCTGCCACTTTACCAAGGCCTTATTCATCATTTTGTATATATATATATGTATATTTAGTCCGCAAAGAACAATCTAAAATACTGCTGGACATAAAACTATTGGATTATTCTAATAGAAATGGATGATCGACAACGACACACGTTAATTGTATTTGAAAGTAGTATAAATCATACTGCTCATTTTACTTTGAACTTCACCTTAGTGATGATGATCAGAAAATCAACCGTGTTCCTGATCGATTCCTTTATCAGCGAACTGATCTATCTTCCGGTAGAGACATCTCCGAAAGCAATAGTTTCTGAGGAGCACATACCACTAAATTTGTACAGTACCATTGTCTCGTCCTATCCTACCGAAGCCGACAAACTTTCTACAGGGGTCAAAGTGGTAGCCAGGAGCGCCATCATGATCACTGAGCAATGAACATCAATAAAGAATGAAGGCATCAGAATTTCTAATTGGCTTGTCATGTTTAAAATGCAATGGATGCGTGAGGTTATAACCTCATACCGAGGAACTGGCAAAGAATTCCTTCCGCGCCTATTTACCATTTGCAGGGTCTTTTATCTGGCACGCGCTGGATGAAAGTGGTCAATAATGAAAACTCACCCGTTTGACAGATCTGCTGTTCAACCTGGCCCTTGGCATGCTACCAACCAATGCGAAATAGCCTCGGAGCCAAGGTGCAGGGATAAAATTTCAGGTCAATATTGCACGTTATGATGTAGTAATTCTCAAGATGCCTTTTAGATTATCCGCAGCATATAAAGTTTAAGGTTTGGCGTCTAACAAAGTGGAACAGAGATTCAGGCAGTGGCTGGGTAATAGCTGGATCCTTTCCATACATGGTTATGCGAGGGTTACATTTCCAAACCGGTGCCTGGCCGGGCAATTTGAGAGAACGAAAAGTATGATATAAAAGACAACAAACCATACAAAACGTTTAGAAAAATTAGTCATGAGCATCATTTCTGTTTATTTCTTGATATAAACGTTTATTTTTGTTTTGTTCACAAAATCAGGCTGCCCGGGCCCCAGTTTGGCACTGCTACTTTAGCAGTGCAGGACAACCTACCGTTCGGGTATTAAAGCCTTATTTTGCCGATCTGCTCAGAAATTGGCAGACTAGTTGTAGGGAGGAACGCTGCCTCCCAGAGGCTTGGGCTATCGTGGAATGCAGTGTGCGCATTAATTGAAGGCCAGAGGCTGTTACGCCCCCACAGTGATTCGTCCCTGACGTTTTTGATTTACTGCGTACATCTAAATGATGCTCGCGTGAAGTGTTCTACCGTTCAACGAACATAGAACACAGCCAGTGTTGATAAGTCTATGTCGATTGTATATTGTTCTTGGGATTGTTGCGGTTGAAAGGTGTGCAAAAAGGTTCAGGGCTTCTAATGATCTCCTCTGACACCTTTTAAGGTTGATCATCCCTTTAGGTTGCTACAATATCATCAAACCCAGATATCTTGATACGTCGCGTGATAATGATAATTTTGTCGATCTTGCAGTACCTTGTTGGAATCAGCTTGTGCGATCTAGACACGTTTAGGGTACGTCTAGAGCAAAGAAACAATCACGGCCAAGGGCAACACTACTCTTGAATTAAAGTGACACATTTGCATTTGAAACCTGCTGTAGACATCTATTAATCGATGCAATCGTGTGGTGTCAACTTTGGTATCTTTAATTATATACATCAGTACACAATGATACATGGATGATTGCAAGTATAGCTAGATGAAAGTGAATTATGTCACAGAATTTGATAACTAAAAACAAAACATTTTGTCGCCACAACTCTTACAACATTAATCATCTTCATCAGTACACAATGATGCATGGATGGTTACAAGTACAGCAATATGGAAGGAAAGTTATATCTCAGAGTCTTGTCAACTTAACGAAAACTTTTTTGGCGATAACTTTTGCATTATTCATAATCTACATCCGTCCACAACCGTGCATATGAGTGATTGATATGCATATATGGCAATACAGCTATAGAAAAGGAATATCAGGAATCTGAATATCTCAGAATCATGCTCTAAACACCTATGCATGAGAAAAGTTTGTCTTTCAGTTGCCTAGATTATGAGATATTAAGATCCCTGACGTATCTCCGGATTCAAACCTCCCGGTAGCCAATCTGATACAAGAGTCATACTCTCTAAACAGCCTACCGATACTTTATGCCCGTGGCTATTTAGATCATGATGCTTTCTCACTTAACTTGTGATCAGGCGTGATGATCCTTCCCAGTGCCATGCTCAGGGCCATCTGTCACCAGATTAGCTGCGTGACTCCCTTGATTTGAAATGGCTTCTTTTCCTGGCGGGCCGCGTTATGGTGCACACGCGTACGCCTGTACATATGTCTGCACCCCTGAGCGCACAGTTTTAGTATTATTATGACTGATCGCCGCAAGTTTGAATATTCTTCACCATAAACATGTAATCCTTTGGCATTTCAAGGATACTTGTTTGCTTGGGGTGTTACACAGGGTACCAAATGCTAGATGATGCTATACAGGCATGGCGGGATTGAATGCATTATCTGTATCTCTAACGCGACAGCCATGCATACATATCTCAAATCATGCACGCATCAGTAGGAGTAGCAAAAGTTACAAGGTGTGTTTGAAATCTCGACTACGAGGGCGCTTTGACTGTACCACAGGTCTTATTTACATGTCTGTTCATAGTGAAAATAAATGATGTGGATGACAAAAAACAAGACTGATTGTCGAAGAGCATCATAACAAGAAACGAGTACTAGTCGTTAAAATCTACGAATTGCTAATATGTTGATATCACTAATTAGGAAAACAAAAAGGAAAACATCCAAATAAAATTATGTGCTATCGATGAATACATCTATCACTGGTTTTATCTACCGGAAGTCGCAAAAATAAAAGTGGATCAAAAGCGTAAATTTAATCATTCGGGGATTAGATTATCTCAACAGCTACCTATATCACACGGGAAGAAAAATTACCTGATGTAATGAATATACGTGCGTAGGTTAGGAATTATCAGATAAAAGATGAATCACAAACTTTTATCTTCTAGCTACAGACGCAAAAGCATGGATTTGAATCACAAATCCTGCAAGAAAAATAATTGAATTGAAACAATTAGCTAAGTAGTATTGATAGTAAGACGTCGTTTTTAATGTTCGTTCTGTCCTGACTCTGACATATTTACATTCGTAGTCTCGAAACAAATACTAGTACGTAGTGTGATTTCCATGTCATCCTCACTAAAGAGATGAACATGAAAACGCAAGGTTATATACACACGCTACTTGTTTTCTCCGTGTGAATCTTCCAAGTGTAAGTGCAGTATGAATGTACAGGCAATGTATTCTAAAAACATAGGATACTTGAAATTGAAAACGATCTTTTTTTCCGAATTTGAAGACTCAGAAAAGGAAGATCTAGCTGAGGTTCGTAACCTACGGATTTCCTTTTCTTTTGCAACGAGAGAGAATGAGTTGCGTTGTTGGAACTGATGTGCCAAGGTTTGACAAGCATGAAATTAAAAACGATCTTTTCTGTTGAAAATTTAAAGACTCAGCAAGGGAAGATCTAGTTGCAGCCCGTAACCTAGAAGGTTCCTTTTTTTTAACGAGAGAGAACGAGTTGCGCTGTCGGAACATGAGGTACCAACATTTGACAAGCATGTCATGCAAAGGTTATATAGTAACTGGTAATATCAAACCTTTTCGGACATCAGCAGTGTAATCACACGAATTGGAACTGACAGTGTAAGACTTCAAATCCAATGGATTGGCCCAGAGCAGAACGAAGAAGATTTGCATGAAAATATCAACCCCTGTCGTGCACACAGCAGAACCACACGCCAAGGCAATTTCACAGAAGGACCGACTTCTTCCGATAACCTGGTCAAAAATGTAGGAGATTCGGTGCATATTGATTTTTTCTTCCCGGAATTGCACTAGGCTGTTCTAATCTGCCGTGGCTCGAACTTGCTGGAAAGGGTCTAATATGAAAACCAGGCAACAGACGTAGACAAGGTTGTCCTTTTACTTTGAATAAAAACTGATCGAGGGGGATGCTGGGCTGGAAGTCGCTTCAAACTCTATCTGGCCAGTTGCTTTACAGATAGGGCTACTTAAAGCTGTCTACAACGTATCGATGCAACTGGCCATTGGATCCCGAAAAAGTTGCGAGATGATAGTTTATTGCTGCAACACCTTTGTAACACACTATTCCTATATGTCTCTTGAAAACATGAAGGGCTATTTGTAATCTTTCCGTTTTGCACTTACCATATTTCCGGTGGGGCTTTTCTTGGTTAAAAGCGGCAAGCACCTATATCTTACTTAACTATTTAGCATGGCATTGAATTGCGATACCACACTATTATGGCCATTCCGATTGCTTTTTTACAACCTAGGTTGCAGTTAAAAACCCGGGTTCAGATGCAACTTGCGGTAACAAGTCATCCACGCCCCATTGTCGTTGCTCTTACACGAATTGGGTCAGGTTAACAGCTAGGGTCGGGGTACGGATATGGAACATTTGACATTCATCAGAACGGTGCGATCGATATTTATTCCATGGAATTTCTCCTGAGTCGAGTGCAGTAACATTCGTAATTCTTATCAATTTTCCTCCAATTCTTTAATTCTTTTTAAAATACACGAGCATGAATCAGGATCTCCAATGAATTGGATTTTTTCATAGTTTCAAGCGCTTACAAATTCACAGTGTTTTGCCGAAGCAATTCAATTCCAGTGAATGCCAACATGCAATCAACGCTGGTTGTACGGCCCCCCAAATGGGCAATTGGGTGGATGGCCGTTGAAATAAAGGCGTGAAGTGAAAGTCAAATGGTCCCAAAGAATTTACCCGGAATCCCATAGCTATGGTACAGGAGGTAATCCGCAAGGAATGTGTTTAATTCTGACATCGTATTTTATTTCACAGAAAGACTGTTTGCAGCTGCAGGCAGGGTGTCCAGACCACTGCAGCAGCAAAACACAGTGGACTACTATTACAGTCTACTGCATAGCAACTTGTGTTAGCGCGATCCGTTCATATTGTCAGCACTGTCTAGCTAGTTTTGATTGCGGAGATCATAAGGGACAATGTTATTTCATAAGTTAGTCTTTACGCAGTCATACGTCAGCCATTAGCAGTCTTTGTGTCTGTACTCGTTGAATATTGCTCTTTCATTCATCTTTAAAACTTATCATCTTCCATTTCTATAAAATAGATGTGTGTGTTTACCTTTTCATGAAATTTCCTTGCCCAAAGCGATGAGGTGGTCCGCCAGGCAGAGGTGTACATAACAAAAGATATTTGCAACTTATCCTAAGACCATCATAATATATACTGCCTGATAAACAGAAATACTTGTGTTCAATACTAGATATGTTTCACAGAACACATCCCACACAGTACATCTGGATTCCTGTGAATCGTGAAACTTTTATTCCCTTGTCAGATGTCGTAACTAAAAAACATCACATCATTGATCTTTTTCTGCCAGGAGCAAAGCTCGTCAATCTGCTGATGAAACATTCATGCCTCTGATATGGACACATTGAATCAAGGTCTCGGACTGTTGACTTCTGTAATCGCCTGCTGCCTCTTCAAAATCAATAGCCCAAATCCAAGATGCAATAAAGACCTCCCGCCAAAGATGTGTCACACGGGCAGCTAACCCCCAAACGTCATCTAAAATCCGCTTACCTTAGATGGAGATGGGTTTGGTCGATTTACTCTTGAATAGAATATACTTCTCGAGAAGGTCTAATGGCATCCTGACTAGATGTTAAGGGAGAATCCCTCTCGCAGTTTTAAATACCTTCATCATTATTGTAGTGGACTTCGTCAACGACATTGTTCATTGTGGACAATCTGTCTCCTCTTCAATTCTTATACATGTACTTGGACTCGCCTCTCGTTGCAATGAATACATTTACTTGCATGTTATCAGATAGGTCTTCATACATGTACACAGTCGACATTCGACATTCCTTTCATACAAGTATATACTAGGTCCTCGTATCTCAGCTAACATTTGCTGACGAGAAAACTAGTGAAAACGAGTATAAAGCACGGTATGGCTGCTGCTTGTAGCAGTTATTCAGTTCCTATGTTTTCTGATGCGATGTACGGTGAGATGTTTCCAATACAGTCTCCCAAAATAACCGCCGAGCTTATCAATAAAACATTGTGTTTGATGTAACGTGAAATCCCGTAATCCCTGTAATTCTTTTAGTTTCCTTTTGCGTCTCATCTCAAGTCAAGTCTCAAACTGAATCTGACAGGGACCGTGTGTAGATCGACGCAGTACTTAATGATCTGTATGCTGTATGTATGCTTGGCTTACAATCCTAAGAGCTGTTGTAATGAGAAATGTGTCGCGAAGACTGTATGACAGAACCTGGGGCGGAACATTTTTGTCGATCCGAAGGCTAACAAAATTTGAAACAACCATGGGGCGTGATACACGCTAAAAGTCAGTTACTCAAGCAAGTGGATAAACTTTTAAAACAGTCATAAGTTCCAGACAGCATCCGCTATCTTTCATCAGTGAGGCGTAAATATTTAGCTGGTACCTTTAAAGCGGGGGTGGGGGGGTGTGATGAAATTGAGGGAAATGCGGTGGCTGAAATGAACTACCTGTTGACTTATGAAAATGTTATACCTTTTCCGTCAGAAGCAATCTTAGTAAACGTATATGCTGGTAACGGTTCCTGGCCTGTGGGCCAATGTTGTAAAACGAAATGGCTCCAGTGGTAGTTCTGGAATACGGTACTGCCTTCTTGGCTTGTGATCCAAATATGTGAGGTACCCGTAATGCTAGTAGGTGTCCCGGAGGTTCGAAAGTTCAGCCGCGCGCAGCGGCCTTTGAATTGCACCAATAAAACTGTACTTTCTGTTTCCCGGTCCTCAGCCAAAGAATTTGACCAGAAACCTTATCGCGCTGTTGCAATTGAAACACGCAACCGAATGTGACATTGGGCCGACAGGTTGGTATTGAAACCGGAAGACATTTCGCCTGGAACAACTGGTACGTCGATACTGCAATCTAGATAGAATAGAAGGTGAACACCATTTTGTAGTAGAATATAGATTATACAACAAAGAAAGACTGGAACTTTATTGGCTGATACAAAAAAATACACTACCTACTTATATGTTTGCCTACTTGTTACTTTTAAGTAATACAGGCAAATTCATATTTCTAATGACCTTAGACAAATATTTGATCATAAAACATATCAGTTCTTACATTTCCACTACCACAAAGAAGCGAAAAGAAGCCGAATCGACTTATTAGACTAGCTTGTGCTAGCTTGACAATGTATGCATGTTTCTGTTAACTATTCTGATGTTGTGATCTGACTAATGGGCATATGTACAATCATGGTCTTCATTCATTCATTCGTTCTCCATTTGTTGTGTGCTGTGCAAATCTAATGGTACTATGCAGAACAATGCCTACATCAGTACTGTGTTCTATCAGATAATTGAACCCTAAGGAGTTAGCGAATCATCAGCGAAAGGCATGAAGGAGAAAGTGCTTTTCCAAAAAGACGTTGACGTCATAGCAAGTAAATACCAACGTGCGTCGCTCCTTCAGGGGTGCCCGGACCATTTGCTGTTGCTATTTGTTAGCCGTGCGTAACCGTGAGACGTTTGCGGTGCTTTAACGTGTAAGTACATCGTCTTCGCCATACGCACTCTTTCTCATGGGTATAAGATGCAAAGAGCTCGATTGATGGCAGCCTACTGCCGCCGTTGTTGCCCATTAGTGATGAGGAAGATCTATCATGCGTGGTCACCTAAGTCTCTATCAAGACAAAGATGGATTCATGAGCGTCTATCTCCGTAGATAAAATGTAAAGAAGGTATAGAAGGCTAGTCATTCGTAAACTGTTGCATTGCAGGTCATTTTGATAATCTTATCTAGAATAAGATGTCCAAAGGGAACACTTAGAGTTGATACCAGTTCTTCAGACATGGTTCCATGCAAATCTTCTAGCAATGTACTCTGGTCGGCCGCTATGCATGGTATTCATTCAAGCATTGACAGAAAACCTATTTGTGACTTAAGACATATTGCACGACCCGCCATAGCGGATAATGAAGCAAGGTCGGCAATTTCCCACATTCGCCATTGATGGAAGGTCTTTCTGTACCTTTATTTATGACAGCTCAAGTCAGGAGGCCTTCTCTGAACACTCTCTCTGGAAATCGTCTGTTGTTTTCCCCCAGGCATAGTTTGTGAGGGAGAACTGGAGACATTAAATGTTGGTGTAAAATCGTCCGGGTCTTAAAGTTGCCAGCTCTACAGATGAAATGGAATATCCGACTGCACGAAGACACACCTTGATATTGCAAAAATAAATAAAAAACCCTTAAAATCTCCAATAATCGCACTAATTTTTAAAACATAAAGGGATAGATGCGTATAATATTAGGCAAGAGTGAAAACGCCAGTGAGACAATTAACGTAAAAGAACAGATGCAAAATGACCACTATGGTCTTTCTGGTAGATTCTATAATTTGTACATAATCTAGCCTCCACGCGTAACATATAACATTAATACTATAGCATGCATAAAAGCTGTAGTGCATTGATATTCGGCTGTGGTATGCACGGACTGCGTAGTTTGCCTGAGTTTTACACACGTGACGCGAGACGCCGGCTAACTGGATTCTGCAGCGCGCCCTTATTGTCGCTCGTCTTTCTGGCTGCTACCTCGCCAGTTCGACCCGGGAAATATTGGAACCTATTCTACCGCTTGGAAAACGACTTGAGGCACCTTATGAAATTTAGATTCTGCAGTAACCGTAAAACTACTCAGACGGGCTAGAACGCAGATAAGGTTGAGGCTGACCAAATGAGTGGTAATGCGTCCGGGATATCTACATAGCCAAGGGCCCACCGGCAGTCGCAAACCACGTCATTGAGCTTGGCTCGACACTCGCGGTCTGAAAAGAGATATATCTATAATCGGGACTGATCTTACGGAAATGCAACAGTGGTTGACGATTTCCGTACGGCTATGATTGTGACAGTTATGGGGATGGAATACCTGTGAACATTACGATGTTACTGAGGTGGATTCCCGTTTGGCTCCTGGGCACCTGCTCGCTACTGTGCCCACTGCTTGCTCAGGAACCACGGAGTGTGAAAATAGGTGAGTTTTTTGTAACATGGTTCTCTCAATCATAGCTTGTTTGTTGCTTTTATATATTAGTCAGGTAAATGATTGCTTGCTTCTCGAAAGTTATTTTCGAATTCCCCGACTGCCGGTAATGTAGACATTTTTGGAAAATGATTCTTCCAATGCAATATATCAATGGAATCCTTCGCAAGTATGGCAAAGACAACAAAAAATAACTGATGATTCTGATGATTGAAGGAGGATATCTGCTGTTATAAGCCAATACACTTTCCCGATAGTTCCAATTGTAGCCATTCTCCCAAAACAATTTCAGTCTAGAGTTCAGGTTTGGTTTGTATGGAACCGGAAGAATTGTCAATTCCATATGTCGGAGATGTACTGCACCTAGTGATGCGATGAAAGTTATCACTGAGGTTGGTCGCACGCATTACTCGTAGCCCATGAGGCGTTGGAGCCACAGGCCACAGTTTTATTAGCATTCCTGAAGAGCGATATAGACGCCACGAACCTCGCAAACACCACAGCAGCTGACCGCATCAATTAACCATCCATCAGGCTGTGACCAATATGTACCCACAACGCGAGTCATGTTCGGAATTAAAACAAATCGGGCGCACACCCTAATGGATGAGGCTCCCTTTGGTAGCTTATTGACATGAAACAGAAGAACCGTTAGTTGCCCTGATGATCGCTGCTCGGTAAAGAAGGGTTCGTTTGCTTCATCGAACTCCCGCGGCAGTCTTAGGCGCCAGTGTCAGTTATGAGCGAACGGTCCTGACGTGATAGTCTTTCAGCTCTTTCGGACTTAGCATTCTGCATCTACGTCGCCTCAAAAAGTGATTTGTTTAGGATTTCAGGGTTTGTGAGGTTTTGCCATCGTCTTTGCTTTTTCCCATGTCAGATTAAACATGGCTTGTTATCAAGCAAGATGTGAATCATGTTTGGACCTTGCTGCATATTTTCTATTGCTTTATATCTTCAAGCTTTGTCTAATCAATGTCCTTGACACGTCGATTTCTGCCTTCAGCAAAATTACGGTAGGCTCTCGTGTCAGAGCATGATACCATCTAATGCCGCAAGGTACGGAGGACCATATCTCTAGTAATGATCGTCGCAATCAATACTGGAAATCCCTACCCTAAAACGACTTGAAAGTCTTCTGACCAGAGAGATCTGCACACTGTAGACTAAAACCTTGGTGTGTTTACAGATGACGCTGCCTGGAAGCGCGTTGTAAAATGCATGTTCGAGCATTACAGATTCCTCTCCTGGCCATAAGTACGATTCCCGTTAGCCTTAATGGACTATTAAGTACTGCAATGACCGTCATATCCGAACCAACTAATCGTGGACCACTTAGAGGTGCATCTTACCGGTACTTAGTAGAGATGGCATGAAATGGCTGTTAAAATGTTCCTACTGAATGTCATGAATTTCCAAACTGGTGTAAGTGAACTACTGAAGAGAGCGCAGCAGTGTCTTCACCTAGATTGATTTATCTGTGTATATCCATTTGTTAAAGTCAACTATACCATGACCTATGTATTATTGACAAATGTCATGTTGATATCAATGCGCTTCTGTGTTTTGTGTTCATAGAGCTGTACTTGAAGTATTGAGCTGTATGTTTCGACTGTTTGAATAGTTTTTTATGTACTTTTTGTTTTTGTAATTTTTGTCTGTGCAGTATATGTCCTAGTCTGTATAGGCTGGCAGTAACAGTACTTGAGTGATTACATTGCATGCTTGCTTGGGCTTTTGAACTACGGATATGAATGATGTAGTCAGCATATGTTCGAGAGGGATATTCGTTTTGACACTGGTTGTTCGATCAATGGGTATTTTCCATCGATAGTGCCATTAACCTGATAAGTCAGACTGGCCTTAATACCGGCAAGACAAACAATGATATCTATTGGCAATTCCAGATGTCATGATAATTACCAAGCGAGATTGATATCTCTGCCAATTGCAATAATGGCTAATCCATTTTTGAAAACATTGGATTCGGTCCAACATAAAAGGCAAAATATTGATTTTTTTCTCCATGTGGGTCACCGATTTCTGCATGTTCGAGTGCTTCATGTCCGGTTGATCGTTGTAGCGTTGTACTACTATATGTCTTGCACTGCCCAATGTCGTCCACTTTGCGTGTTTTCAAATGATACGTTCTCATGAGGAATGAAGAATCATCCCTAGTGGTGTTTGTCTCAACATAATTTTGTGTCCAGGGATAGAGGAGA
Organism: Branchiostoma lanceolatum; assembly: GCA_035149815.1. Taxonomy (NCBI): domain Eukaryota; kingdom Metazoa; phylum Chordata; class Leptocardii; order Amphioxiformes; family Branchiostomatidae; genus Branchiostoma; species Branchiostoma lanceolatum. The sequence goes on from CM068873.1 coordinate 10,048,002, forward strand.
ATGAACATCTAAAACTCGTAACAACAAATGTCCAGTGGATATCACGCATGATGTAATTTATATGTATTTTGAAGCTGCGTAATTTGCTACATTGCACGAACGCTAGTAGACTTTCCCCCAGTTATTTTACCGTGTTTGATTTGCAGACTTTAGCTACTTTGGAAACTTATAGGAAAAACTTACGGAGTCTATGTCTTTGCAGTGGAACGCACTATATGGAGAAGTGAACGACAATAGGTCACCTTGTCACAATTCTTCACCACAGACTTCAGAATAAACATTTTAATGCATTCTTGCACGGCGTTAAGCAGGCGGAGTTAAAAGTTACAGACCATGCACGAAGAGCTAATATTTCTTACCATGGGCTAAACATTTGACTCTGTCCTTGAGTTTTCAAGGAAAATGGCGTTTTGAACAAACTGTGCGACGTTGGGTAGCGCTACGTTAAAAGCGATGCCTCGAACCCTGCTAGGTCCGCTGTATGAGAAAATAAATAAAATGTCAAAGAAAATCCTGATGAACGCAGCAACCCCGTGGATGATACCCTGGAGATCTGCCAATAGGTACCTTTGCTGAGCTGTTAATTATACGGGGATTTCCCTGCCTCATACAGCGAGCCTCCATCCACGATCTGTCCTAATCCCTGTGCAGGGAGCATATACCATTTAAAGCATGACATTCTTCAAAGAAAACAGGATTTAGTCAGATGCAAAAGTACAAAGGTTGACTTTTCAGCAGTATTTTCCAGGAGTATTTTGCTCCGTTAAGGATTATAATCGTCAGGAGTGCGTGGGTGTTCTCTCTGGGTCTCCTCTTTATGACGCCGATGCACGACGAATTATTTTTGCAACATTTCTATGAAATTCTAAAGCTATAGTGTACCGTCAACGAATTTGCCTTAAACTCATTTAAATAAGCACAATTATGTCGTTAAAAGAACTAGCTTAAGATTATGATGATCTAAAGTTGAGCACCTTGAGTTGAACATAAAAGAACTCAATTTTGATCTTCGACTTCAGTATACCCCTGGCTACCCCTGGCTTCCTTGAGATTATTTTTCAACTTTTTTGAAGACTAAGTTGAGAAAAATATGTTTTCACGGTCCTGAATATGTCAATGAACCGCAGAACTTCGCACCGCCCACGCCATCTGCCCTACATGAGAAATTTCTTTAGTTTATTTTCCAAAACTTCACAGTCTCCTTGAAATGACTCGCTTCTCCTCTTGCGCAAGTCCCTGGGCAACGTGGGTCAACTCTTTGAGGGGTTTTGTATCAGGCAGTTCTCTATATTGTTTATGTCAATAATGAATGAAACTTGTGACTCATCGTACTGGTAAACATGGAGCTGCTTTATCTTAATTGCAAAGTACGTCGTGGGGGTTAGGTAATAGCATCAATGGAACAAACTGGTTGATGACTGTAGTCAAATATTGGGCCAGCAGCAATCTTACGTTTGCTTAATATGAAAAACATATCATCGTGTGAGCTCTGAGTAGATCTGAATGATTCAGGGTCTTTTCAAAACTAAACCCGGTGAAAATTATGGCAAGATAATTCCTATTTTTATTTTAAAGTTGCACACGTATACCATCAGCATTACAATGCTCGACCTACAGATTCAGAAATGTCTAGCGCCTACACTTAATACAGTAGTATCAAAATATGCGTTTAGTCCTCTTGACACTTCCACTCTAACAATCTTGATAGTATACCATCAGCATTACAATTCCCGACCTACAGATTCAGAAATGCCTAGCGCCTACACTTAATCTTAGTAGTATCAAAATATGCGTTTAGTCCTCTTGACACTTCCACTCTAACAATCTTAATAGTATACCATCAGCATTACAATTCCCGACCTACAGATTCAGAAATGCCTAGCGCCTACACTTAATCTAGTAGTATCAAAATATGAGTTTAGTCCTCTTGACACTTCCACTCTAACAATCTTAATAGTATACCATTAGCATTACAATTCCCGACCTACAGATTCAGAAATGCCTAGCGCCTTCACTTAATCTAGTAGTATCAAAATATGAGTTTAGTCCTCTTGACACTTCCACTCTAACAATCTTAATAGCATACCATTAGCATTACAATTCTCGACCTAAAGATTCAGAAATGCCTAGCGCCTACACTTAATCTAGTAGTATCAAAATATGAGTTTAGTCCTCTTGACACTTGCACTCTAGCAATCTTAATAGTATACCATTAGCATTACAATTCCCGACCTACAGATTCAGAAATGCCTAGCGCCTACACTTAATCTAGTAGTATCAAAATATGAGTTTAGTCCTCTTGACACTTGCACTCTAGCAATCTTAATAGTATACCATTAGCATTACAATTCCCGACCTACAGATTCAGAAATGCCTAGCGCCTACACTTAATCTAGTAGTATCAAAATATGCGTTTACCCCTCTTGACACTTCTACTTGCCTTTTATCGTTACGTAAGTCTTCAGATGAGCGAGGGGTTCTGTCTGATCAATAAAAGCCAGTACTGTGCGGAAAAATGCCATAAACTAATACTGGATATCAACTACCACTGAGTGAATATTGTCTTCCAGCGTGTAGTTTGTCTTTTAAACAGGTCAGCTCGGAGTCACCACATGCCTCCATCTCCTATGAAAAATCATGACTTTCTGTCGAGATCTCGTCAGGGCATTACATCAGCGCTTAACTGACATGACACATTTATCACAGTTAGTTGACCAATCATTGCTGGATCTACCGGACTTCTCATCACTGCGCCCCAAGTGTCAGCTTGTGGGTGGTGGAGAATGAATCATATTTGATTACTGTACTGACCAGCTTTAAGCCTGAAGCGATTAGGTTCGACCGCCTACCCGCACCGCATCAAGCTGTAACTGTAACAGAATAGCAACGTTCTTTTATTTACAACCAAGTATCTACAAGAGCAAAATTGTGTAAATACTTGGTTGTGAATAAAAGAACTTTGTTATTCAGTCTTCATTCTTCAACCTGATGAAATCATTCACGGATGTAACTGTAACAGTTTTTGACTAGCCCGAGGAATCATGATAGAATTACGAAGATCGGCTTGGTTGCTCTTCGACGATTTGAAATATTTTAAGTGTGAAAATTACGTATGCATTTACGTATTAAGTATACTAGTCTAGACTTCAGCAAACAGTCTATTGCCGAATGGAATAAACACAGTAATTCTATAAACCTAATGATGCATTTTACCATTATTGCATCAGACTTGTTATTGATTAAATCATACCATATTCACTGCTATAAATAGAACGCATTGATGTCGTAGGTGACTCTGTCATATGTGTCTATAATGCATGGCGATGAAATAAGGGAAATCGTAAAAAGCCGTGTATTTGGCGGAACAACTTTATCTCCACTGCGCAATATTTTGCCCAACCATGCGGGCCATTTCAATAGTCCTGGCGGTCACAGCTGCGCTATCGTCCATGGGCTACCCCACGAAAATGTCGATGTAGGTCCCCTGTGTCACAAACCTCTAAGAAATTCGTTAATGAAATTTATAGATGGACTGTTATGTCTACGATATACTGTAGATTTAGAAACTGGTCTAAGTGGAAAAGACCTGACAGGAATGATGTGTAACCGAGAATACTGGAGAAACTTTGTAGACGCTTCAACTCGTTAGAGTATGATTGTATGTATGTATGTATACTGTAGATTAGAAGAGGGAAGAGATAAGTTTTCTGCATTTCAACTTTAGTTATCTAACTCAATGCAATCAGGCCATGTTGGGCATAGATATGCGATAAAACATTATTGATTGATCGATAATGCAACTCTCAAACGTTAAAAGGAATCTGTGAATTGTAAAGTTATAGATGTCTGTCTGTCATATATACTTTCATCTCGACATCATTTTGTAATCATTTAAGTTTATTTTGCACTCACTTCTAATTTTGTATTTATATATGGTTACTGGTGGCGCTAATAGTAATAGTGTGTGTGTACTTGTACATGTATGTGTGCCATCACTATGCCTGTAATCGTCTCTACATTTCAATAGGATATGTATAGATTGATGTTCAACATTATTCGGGACAACAAGATGCTGTTATGTTCCAATATGAAGTAATTTACCCGAGGGTATTCATTGATTGGGGCGTCTGGATTAGATTATGTCGCACATTGCATCGATAAATGCAATCAGGTTAAATCATGTGGGTTTACGCGGCAAATACTCTTCTCTTGGTTTTAATTTCGCGCTAAGGGGAAATGGAGTGTTCGCGGTGATAAAACGGTCGCCGTGAAAACAACGAACATAAAGCTACCACGAACATTTTTGCATTAACAGTATTCTCCAAGAGCTGGCGCCCAAGAAGTAAATAGGCCATTTCTTAATGTTAGTACATGACGCATCTACAATATTTTAAACTTTTAACACAATGATACTATTCTCTATCATTATTCACTGAATACAATTATTGGACATTGACCGTAATATTGTAAACTACTGTATGATTCTATAGTATCCAATGTTGCGTTAACAAGACCCATGATCTCCTCCCCTGAACTCTTGAGAAACGGCTCAGGTCGAAGAGTTGTATTTCATGGATGAATAAAGGTTTAAAAAAACCCAGAATATTCGAATAACGAGAATTGAGAAATGTGATGACAACTTTGGCTATCGCCCATATTTGGTGGTTTAGTTTCATCACGTTTTATTAAACGATTTAAGGAAACACGTCCCTTTTGTTGACTTTCAAAACATGTTTTTGTTATCCATACTTCTGTGTGCAATGCATGAAATATCTACCAACAAAGAGACAGGGTGTACAATGTAACAGTTACTCAAGCAACAGGTTCAAATTTGGAGACTGTCAGGTCAACGTTTCAGATATCATCTGCTGTCTTTCGACAGTGACTGGAAGAAAATCTGGATTTACGAGGTTTTCCAACAAAACTCCGAATAAATCCGAAAGACTAAAACGTCTGACCGTTTGCAAATTGTATCAAGTTGCTAGAGTAACTGTTATCTTGTGTATCTTATAACCTGGATGGCTAATCTTCATCGACGTAGATAGGGTATGCAATGATCCTCGTCTCTTCACCAGCTGCTCTGATAGCTGACGCAGAAGTTTATACGGCCGAGCGAACTGCCTTGGAGCTGGCCGTGCAGTATGTCAACCTGAACAACATCATTCCCAACGTCACTCTGGAGTGCATTATCAACACCACCAGGGAATTGGCGTTCTTCGAGATGGTGCTGCAAGGTAATGGCAATTGTCTTTTTTCCACAAATGGTTCCAGATATTATAATATCCAGAGCTCACATTTTCAAACCAGGGCTAGGCCGAGCTGTTTGTGGGGACGAAAAATAAAAGTTTATGTAACAAAATATACACACATTTCGTTCATTCGAGATGGTCCTGCAAGGTTATGGCAATTGTCGTTTTTCACAAATGGCTCAAAATACAACATCACAATATTCAGAGATGACATTTCCAAAACTGGGCCAGGTTGGGCTGTTTGCGGAATGGAAAAGAAAAGTTTATATCAAGAAATATACACACATTTCGATCATGACTACCGGTATATCATCAAAACCACCAGGGAGCTGGCATTCTCCGAGATTGTCCTCCAATGCAATTGTCGTTTTTTGCAAAGTAACAGTTACTCAAGCATCTGAATAAAATTTGGAAACGACAGCATATGCTGTCTCCTTCGTCAACGACTGAAAGTTCTTTCCGTTTCCAACTCCAATCAATTTGATTCAAGTAACTGTTACTTTAGATATCTAATTATCTGGATGTCAACGAATTGTTGTATACACCTTTCTACAAATAGCTCTGAAATACAATTGTACAATAGATATTCAGAGCCCAGGATCACAGAAAAGTAGAGTGATTGTCGAGAAGCATACATAGATTATGTTCATATGTTGTCGTTTACATTGTAACTTTCGTTCTCACAGACTTCCCGGCTGAGCACTGGTGTAGAAATATAGTGACCCTAGCATAGTACAGAGCCGTTAAATTTTGTGATGTTGAACCAATAAAAGCAACACAGAATGACCCTAGGCCTACTCCAGCTTTATAGTCCGTCTGAATGCTGCAGTCGACGCCTGTGTTGTCATTTATCAATATTTGATGCTAATTGGTTCTTTGTATTTTCTCTATTCCTCCCAACATTCGTGAGCAATGAAGTTTGATGGCTTCCTAAAAATGCACATACCTCCAGGGGTTTTGGCTGTAAATGTTTCAGCGAGACGTTATCTGACTTTAGCAGATGTGTTCGATGCCAAACGTTTTATGGTGTCATTTCCAGTAGACGTGATAAGACAGCGGATCTTGCAGATCATATATCAATGTCACGTGTCGCAAATACATTTTGGTGCAGATCACTCACTTCTCTTATATCCTGGTAATTCTTTACAAAAAAGTTATTCCTTTAAATTTACTACTGACAAATAATTTCCCTGTCCCTTTGTATTCAATAGAGGAAGTGAAGTAGAGTCAACTACGGTAATGGTCTCACTAATAGCTTTTCCAGACTGTATAAATCCTTGTTTTCTAACAATATCGACCGTCTGTACGCAGAACGATAATGGACCAACAGAACAAAACCTCCAATTGCCCCCGCCGCCGTGGAATGGTGATAGATAATTTCTACGTGCTGTTGTTGTTCGATCTCTCCTCTTTAAGAAGAGGATTACAGCGTTATCCCACTAGGCTTAGTTATTCCCGCTAGAGTCGCCCTTATTTTTCATGATATCCTTTATTGGTTTCATCGATCCAACAGAATGTATTGCAGAATCTAGCTGCGGCGACCGTTGGAGGGCTTCTCTTGCTTGCTATGATGATATTAGCTCTATCATATGGCTAAAGTATAAGACTGCAAGCAAGAGAAGCTCTCCAACAGTGCATAATCGAGTCTGCTATCAGTAAGTATATTTAGCGTTGTTAAAACCAAAACTAACTACAGTAGAATCCGCTTAACTGCACCACCCATTTGTCAGCGTTTTTGGTGCAATTATCCGGCTGGTGCAATTATGCGAAATGCCCAGCTGGACCGCACCACCATGGGCGAGGGGGTGTATTGTTAGTCAGAAACACTAGCACAAAGAAAACAGACGAAATCATTCAGTTATTAACTTTATTCATTGACCCTTTGCTGAAAATAAAGAAATGACTACGAACCTGTACATGTTTTAAAAGATTTTGCGTTCTTTCATTTTTCCATGCCATCTACCGCATTACAACACACGTAATGTTACAGGGGAGACATTCTGAAACATCGTCATGCCACTCATGGGATAACAGTTTCTGTGTTACATAACGTAGAGTGCAGTTGTCGATTTACGTAAATCATGTACAGTACCACCATGAAACTAGGAATTGAAACTAAAACTTGGTTACTGATTACGGGTGACCCGCCCGGGACCTCCATACGATTCCTATCAACGTAACTGTCATTGGAGACCGCCTTCTTTTGCTACTCAAAACAGTTTTAAACATATTGGCGGTATTGCGCCTTTTCAGTTAACTTGTCGAGGATTTTTGAAAAAAAAAAATGGTGCAGTTATCCGGCATTGGTGACCATGCGCGGTGCAGATATGCGGAGTCACTAACAATGCAGTGAATGGGAACCGGTTTTGGATATTGGGATTCGGTGCAATTAAATGGAAGGTGCGTTTATCCGATGTGCAATTAAGTGGCTTCGTCTGTAGTTCATAAAACACGATGAGAAAAAAGGATGACATATCTTAAAGTGATCCATTGATGTTCGCTGTCCCTCTGGCATGTACGCGCGAGATACATGTACATATAAAATACAAAACGGCACCGGTGTGTTCCGTATTACCCGATCAAAGTACCAGCCCAATCGCGGGTATTTTATTCATGTCATCATCATCTTGTCGTGAGAGTGTCACGGATGTCATACCAACCGACAAAAACACACCGTTCAATGCGAAATGCGCTAGAAGCTGAGACTATTTCAAATTTGTGTCCTCGAACAAAAAGTTGTAGCAACATCAATTGCAGCGTCCAATATTTCCTACAGTGGTGCAACCGGTGCATGCGAAGCGCGTTCGAATCATTCTATGGAAGCCCGTGTGATACAAGTGAAAGACCGTGTGATAACCTCATGTGGCTAACGTTGGGAGTGGAGCAGAGTGAAACATTTCGTTAGGTCAAATCTATAGCTTAAGGTTGTGTTAGGTCAAATCTATAGCTTAAGGTTGCGTTAGGTCAAATCTATAGCTTAAGATTTAAATAATGGAGATTTAAATTGGCATGTTTGTTGCTTGAAGCGTGTCACCAGTCTAGGAGTGGAGTGCACGCCATTATTGGTCCTGTGGGCTCGTCTGCTGTCAAAGCCGTCAGCTTGGTCAGTGGAGCAGTTCAGGTGAGTCCCACCTCATCACTTACCAGCAAAACTCCTGATGCGACCTGGCAAAAGTAGTTGGAAACTTTTAGCCGGTATCATTGGACTGCATTTTACACTATTTTGTTGCTTCCTGGCTTTAACAGTATATCGATAATGAACATCATTGTTATCATTGTCAAATGGTATTCGGGTCAATGAGGCATCAGTACGTTAAGAGGACTAGATCATTTCTTTAAGTGCCGTAGGTGAGTAGATAGACGGGATTTTGGACGACCTTTAGAGGCCAGTCAAATCTGGATTACCTCAACCACTCAGGGAAATAAGGAACAGTAGTTGCTGAGAACAGGTGGTTGCTGGGGATAAGATGGGACTAATTATATAAAATGAACTGGAATGGTTTATCAAAGTAGCTTGTGACTGGAGTTGGTTGCCTGCGCCAGGTGGTTGCCTGGCCAGTTTTGGCAGTATGCAGTCATCCAACTGTCCGTAAGAAGTTACTGTCTGCCAATACCCGATACCATCTACTAATCTGTACATAGACTTGCCATCTTGTTAAGGGTTCTGATACACTCTAACGTTGATCTTACGTCTCCGCTGCTAGATACCACAGATCGCGCCGGTGGCTACCGACCCCATGCTGGTCAACCAGCAGACCTACCCCTTCCTGGTGCGTCTGTCAGCCACAGATACCGTGCAGAGCAGGGTCATCGCTGACGTCATAGACCACTTCGGCTGGCAGCAGATGAGCATTTTGACGTCATCGGACGACTACGGTGAGTCAAATCAGACATTTCCTTCGTACGTGAGTAGTTTCATCAGGTTGGTAAATCACTGAATAAAAAGACAATGTCTTTGTACACAACCAAGTGTTTTATTCAACCGACGTTTCGTATACCATCTGTCACCTTCCTCAGGGAAATTCCGACTGGACTGGTTCACATTGCTCTACAGCATAGATGTCGCTGCACGTTTGGGAATGCATCTATAAGCAGCGATATCTATGCTCTAGTGCAATGTGCCCTGAGAAGCGGCAGATGATCACCGAAACATGGGTGGAATAAAACACTTGGATGTGTACAAAGAGTCTTTTTATTTATGCACGTCATTACGATAATAATACCTGCCCGTTATCAATCTGATTTTTACGAGTTATTGCTATGCCTAATTCGATGTAATTTTTTGGGATTAATAATAAGAAGTGCAGGGTAACATCCACTTCATCAGCTGATGGGATCGAACTTTATCACACAAGTCCTTCTACATACCTGCCGCCTACCAAAGTGACTAAAATATCTGAGCTGCTTTCTTCGACCCTTTTATCTCAGAACCATTACTGGCGCTCAGTCAAAACATGTTAATCCTAAAAGTACTTTGAATTATTTCATAGTTGCCATTGTCAAATGGTATTTAGGTCAATGAGGCGTCAGTCCATTATCAGGACTAGATCGTTACTGTAACTGCTGTAGGTGAGTGGATAGATGGGATTTTGATTGTTGCTTGTTTCGTTTGGACGACCTATTTGGAATGCCCACCTATCATCAAGTCATCTAACTGCGTGTTAGACAATTGATTGGGTTGGAAATGAATACAAATGGTTGCAGATCGATAAAGGTTCCGAAGTGCTGGTCTCTAATGCTCCATTTTTATAATGAAAAATACCTGACGGGCCAGGCATCGATTCTGATGCTCTATTTTTGCGATGAAATACAGCTGACTGGCCATGCCACGGTCGATGCAGAGGGAAGTCATTCACCCTGAATATGATGACGTCGTCTTGTTCTCTTTAGCATCTTATATATTCATCAAGCAAGCATGTACTACCATGTTTCTTCGTCCTTGCTTATTCATTATCTCAAACAATCGTAACTCTTAGTTTGTGGCTTCTCCTTGATAACTGCTCTTGTTTTGTGCCTCTCCTTGCAAGAGCTTCAAGATATCAATCAGATATTAAGTTCAATTTATAGAATATATGCACAAAATGTGTTTTTAGCATGAATGATTAGGAGATGCTCCCTTGAATATTAATGTTGTTATCGTTTCCCCTCTTTCCTAGTCTCGAGGGAAATCCCAGTAATTATAATGACAGCAATCAAATACCACCGAAGCATTATAAGCAACCCGGCGTCCAATAATGAAAATTGCAAATTCATTTTTTTCAGATAAATGCGTTACTATCAACCGCAACAGCAGAGAGATCAACTACGCACTCCTTTATAATGCTACGGTCACATTTGCGCTTGTGCCCGTAGGGGTTGTAGCCACGACCGGGCCCTGTAACCACAAGTTTGTCCCGGTGGACTGCCGGATACTGAAGGGGTAACTCTCGGTGTTCTCACGATAAGCTTACGGCGTCTATTTGTTGTCCCGGGTTGATTTCCGAGTTTAACAAATCCCGGGGCCCGCCCGTGTCCCAAAATAGCCCTGTGGCCACAGGGTGTCTCACAGGGCCACGCAGGGGTCACGCCCGAAAGTGCAAAAAGCAGCCCGTAAACTACCCGGCCTTTTCCAGTTGTGCTTTAGACTCTACGCCTGCTTGAGTGTACATGGGATCAATGGTCCCTTTGTAGATTTGATGAGCGACTATTTGTCAACTATTAGGAAGTAAAGCCTGCATCATGATTTGACTTGCACGTCGCACGGCTGCTGGTTATACTGGGAACGCTAAGGGCCTGGTCACTTTCATCGTACGATCATTGCCAGATCGCGGACTGAGGGCATTCTTGAGATAGTCGTGCGCGTGTCGTACAAGATTCCGCTGCTTTGTTACAGAAAATGTTCAAATTCAGATCCTTGTCGGAGGTTGGTTTCTGTCACAGCTTGCTTTAAAATCGTACCACATCAAAATCGCACCACTTCATACGACTTCATTCGACGAATCTGACCACCCCTTTACGTATAAATGAACTCCTTTCGCAACACTTGCGGGTTAGCTGGCACCTTATTTTGATGGACATTCGGGGGCATTAAGATGTGAGTGTTTCTCAGTAGCGCACACAAAAGATGACACCAGGGAATAATTTCTGCTTTTAAGCTATATTTAGATGCCCCTTTTGCCAATAAAGTCGACACCGAGTTTTTGTCATCGATCCTGTACCTGACCAATACATATGTGTGAGCTTTCATTGTGTTTGTATGAGTTATTAACACCACAACGACCGGGAACGACAAGATGCACATTTCCTAATGCCTCCGACTGCAACATTTTTACTACGTTACCAATGTTCACACCTGCGTTAATCATCGTATATCTTAAAAAGTTCTATCACTTTTTCATTAGAAACGCCATATTCACGTTAATCAGCAAAAAGGCCCGCCTAGAAAAATGACAATCGTAAAACATTGTCATAAAACGACTACGATATCGATATGATGTCAAATTGATCTACACACATACTGAAGATTACATGGCAGTCTTTTCTCGGTTCTACAATGCATATAAACCTTGTTGAATATAATATATACACTCAGCCAAAACGTTAGGAAATTTTATTTGATCAATCGTATATATCTTCGGTATTACTTCAGTTGTTTAGTATTATGCATCATTCGAAAGCTTAGTTATTAGCCTTTTAAATGAACCTTCATTCAAAGGTCGAGCAGAAGAGCTGACTATACGAATGCGCCACAAAACAAACATGCCGAAATGTCCCTATCAACACAGTGCCTGATACGAGTTTTTTTAATGAAATAACACATTATGATAATAATCTGTTTTGTTTTGTTTTATTTAGATCTCCATTAGTGATATACAATATGCACTATTCTTCCTGGAGTCCCAATACAAATAAATAAAATGAAACGAAAACTATACAATTGGTTAACTAAGAATTCGACAAAACAAAACAATTGATAATAATTATGATAGTAATTAAAAGACAACACACATACGATCAACGGAAATTTCGGCACTTTTCGTTCGTGACCAAATTTCATAAGTTGCCATGGTAGTCAGGCCAGGAATGTACGATCATAGCACATGGGCTATCAATGTAAGGGGCAACAAACAAGCTTTCCAATGATATATAATGCAATATGCATTTGATTAAGTATTTACGAAGATATGATCGACCAAAATAAAGTGTCCAAACTTTTCGTGGTAAGCTTACGCTTACTGTTTCGCTATTCCCGTAACTCTAACATCCATCACACTATTGAAATCAGCGATAGTCAGCAAAGTTTGCAGCTTATTTGATGGTTCCCTGGATGGAAAACACATCAGTCTCTCTGGACTCCCCAATATCTGTCCAATCTTAGCCCCTCTGCAATTGATGGGCTTCATCATCCCCACAGATTCAAGTATCCTATAACTCAGCAAGATGCTTTTCTGATATCCTTGGCGAAGTGAGGAGGCTAGACCTCTTGAGACCCTCGTCGTCTTAAAGTTTAGGAACAAAGCGATGCATCACCGTCCCAGGGGAGAAGATATGGATGGGATTGTCGTATCAAATGGTTTGCGGACATTCCTGGAACAAATCCAATAAGAAAGCATGTCTAAGCTGGTGTCAAATTACGCCACGATCATCGCATCTCAGTGCGTATCGGGGTCAAGGGCGCACTCTGCCTCGACCTGCTGTAATTGGAAACGCTGTAACTTTGCTTAATGTTTAATCCATGCTGAAGAGTTCTGATTGTGTTTAACCCTGGGGGGCCACTGAGTTCTACTGCGTAGAAAATTAGATAACTAGTTCACAAGTTATACCTCCTCTGTATTCTTGCTGTACTTGCGAAATGTTTATAAGAAATTCGACGGTGGTATAAGTGATTGTATTCAACCCTGAAGGGTCATCAAGTTTTACTGGATAGAAAATTCGATAACTAGTTCACAAGTAATGCTTCCTCTGCATTCTTGCTGTGCTTGCGTAATGTTTATAGGAAATTCGACTGTGGTAAAAGTGATTGTATTCAACCCTTCAAGTTCTACTGCATAGAAAATTAGATGAGTAATTCACAAGTTATGCTTCTCCTTTGCCACAGGTACCCACGGCTTTATCGAGTTTGAGAGGATAGCGGGAGTGAAAGGATGGCTCATCAGGACCGTCCAGAGCTTCGATCCAACAGAAGATCCCCGCCGCATCCGGGTACGCAGGCAGCTGCAGGCAATCAAGGCCGCAGGTCAGCCATGGTTGTCCCTGATTGTCAGATCCCATCTTTATCTCGTGTGGATATCTATGGGCTATATAATCATGCGCCTCTCCCAATAGAAGCCGCGCTATTGCCGCTTGACCTGGAGGCCTCAGGTGTTTCGGCGGCCCTCTTTTGACCTGACTTGTACGCCTATCAAAGATCCGGCGACTCTAAGACCTGAAGGAGGACATCCATCACTGTGGGAGGATATTGAACCTTGCCTTTTGACATTTATTATGAGATGATGTGTTTTGTGCTCGCCTGTAGCAGTGATATATCATCAACATCCGTCCAGTACCCGCAGTCAGTTGGCAATAGACGGGTGCATGAGAGACGGGGTGTTGAGGGCAATATTCTTTTGAGTTTGGTTCTTATCTTTTTCCTTCAGATAACATTAGAAATGGTAATCAGTGTCAATTCTCCTATTAATTCTTATCTTTTTCCTTCAGAAAACATTAGCATTGGTAATAAGTGACAATTCGTTTTATTCATGAATCATAGAAAACCGTATCGAGTCCTTTCTGTGTAAATAATTGTTGGGAGACATTGAACTAGAATACCAATTGTCACCCTTAAAATTCCCCCATTCCACTAGACGGCGATCGCGCTGCGACCTCACCGCGACCTAAATGTGGTTTGCGTAATCTTTGTTCTTTAATTGGAATATGACGTGAAATGTAAAAGTATGAATGAAAAGACAACAAAACATACAAAGCTTAAAACTATTCGTGTTTTATCTATGAAATTCGTTGAGCGCTCTGTCAGATCGCTCGGTCGCGGGGCGGTCGTAGCGAAGTCGCCGCCCTAGTGGGGGTGTTAGTGGAAATTGAAAAACAAATTGTTTCTTAAGATGATAAACAGTTGTTTTTTACGGTGTTAAACAATGACACGTGTGCATTTCAAAGACCCAATTCTTTACAAAACTTAAAAGGAGTAACAACTTCTATATTGAGTTCACTTGTGTATTTCTGTTTTAGGAGCTCGTATCGTGTTGTTGAACTGCCTGGCCTCCTTTGGTCTGGAGGTGTTACGTCAAGCGGGTGACATGCGCCTGACAGGCGTCGGCTGGGCCTGGATCGTCACCGATGGTGTCACTGGCATGGTAGGTGGAGAACATTTGTTTCTATTGATCCACAAGAAAAAACACAGGATATTTAGAAGATGCACTCTAGCAAATGGCTGATATTGATTAACATCACCTCTGAAAAAAATGAAAAATAAACCTGAAAAGGACAAAGTAATCTACAATAACAAATAGTCACATAGAATTTGAGTTGAGCAGTCCAGAATTTAAAACAGGTTCATAGTTGTAAATTAATTGTACATTCGAGGGTTTATGAGTAGAAAAGTGCAGTCAAATCTAACGTTTGGTTTCGGCAATGTGAGTTTGGGTTTAAGTATCTTGTTATCTTGGGACGAGAAAGATTTACCCCTAAGTAGCAGGTTGATAGGGCAACAATAACAATTAGAACAATTATTCACTGACAGGTAGACTGTTCAAATCGAGGAGAGAGGACATCACTATTAGGACTGATGTGGCATTGCCACTATGGGCAAACATAGGAAACTTTGTAGGCCTTCTTGTTACGATTAAGTAGTTTTCCAAGTCTAAAAAGTGACATAATAAAAAAAAAACTAAACTTTTGTCATCTCAATTGGTAGCGGCTTCACATTTGAGCTTCCTGATTCCAATTAGTTGGTAACTGTGAGACTCCGGCTCGAATCCGGGAAGGGTATCCTTGCTGGAGCTTTCGGAAGAGAGGTAAGATGGAGGTCCTGTGTTCGAGGAGGTGTGTCTCGAGCACGTTACAACATTACTCAGATGGGTACCCAATGGCTGTAACAACAACATGGTAATTTATTATTATCAAGAAACCTCATGATGTGGAAAAGACCTGCCGTACGTCAACAGCAGCTGCTCTGACTCGCATCTTCGTATCTGGCACATATCAGTAACATGGATCATGACTCCAAATTGGATTTACTGCAGTGGGCTAAACCTCTGAGCCGAGTCACTGACCCTTCAATAGATGATGTGGCGGATAGATGGATCCAATTAAGCTTTTGGCCTAACGCCCCTCCCTCTCCGGCTCCAGATACCCCTGTACAGCCAGATGATAGATCTGGAAAGTTGATGATAGATCTGGAAAGTTGCCGACGAGTGTAAAACCCATGCGCAAATGATTGATATTGATTCTGTAACTTTCCAATTTTCAGCGTAGTAAAGACACGAGCTCGAATCCCCACGGTACGGCTTTTGACATTTTTATCACCAACGAAGATGGTCCACTTGCACCTGTTGTATGTTTCCAATATTGTGCAGCAGAACAGAACATCCGATAATGATGATGGATCGCCAAGAGGAGCCTGTCACATAGCTCGCAATTGGACTTGGTCGATACGTCATGTAAAATTCTACATGGTCGATTCGTAGCCTTCTGGCCATCCATGGCTAACTTTAGACTATAGCAGTGACGTCGTGTATCACTTTACCTGCTGTTGTTCCAGTCCTGGTAATGACCGTAGGCTCTGCCAAATGATTAGCAATATCGTACTTGCAGTTACTCCGATCCATACATGGACTTTCTGGCAGTTGTACCGCTGTAACAGTGGGGCATATACATGAACAAATAATTTATTTTTTGTGATGCTTGAAAATTATATCTTTTGAAGGAGACGCCCAAATGCTAGGGCGGCAGGGAGTTAATGAAAACGACAAGCGTATTGTCCTAATGGGTAAATAATAACACAAGTTCATGGCCGTTATGGGATTTTCATAAGTCAAGTGCAAAGAGGTGCAGCGTGTCGTCTTATTACACCATCTGTCATCCGCCAGGCAGGGGCCATGCCTCATGTCCCTTCTTCCGAGCACACTTCCATTTAAAGGCATTTACGTCAACTGTTGCTCCGTACAGCCCAGATAATCATTGCTTCGTGGTGAGGTCATGTAATCTCTGGCAATAAATCATGGACGCAGGCATAGAGTTGGCGATTTCTTTCAATGTCTTGTCTTCAGCATGGTTTCTCGAGTTTTGGCTTCAAGTTTACCCACCGTACAGCTGTAAGATATTTTTGTAAAAAAAGTTGTTCAAAAACATATGTTGAAATTATCTCATTCTTACACTCAACATTCACAATGAATAAGACACGCATTGGGCTTGGTAATAAACTTTGATGTGTGAAATGAGAATCTATAAAGTGGGAGGGCTGTTGATTTAAAATAGTCTTCTGTATTATACTTAAACCGTAGCCATGAAAAGCTTGTAAATGATTTTCCACTTTCAGACGAGCTTCAGGAAAAACGAGACTGTTCCGCGCCACCTGCTGGGTCTGCTGGGAGTGAAGCCGGTGGAAGACAAGGGGGAACTGTTCGGCGACTTCATGAACCTGTGGTCGACTGCGGACAGCAACAGATATCCGGGAGCGGGCGTGTGGGACATAGAGGTACTTCGATAATTTATTAAGTCCATTAGCTAACATAAAAGATTTTTAAGCAGTTGATCTTCCTGGACATAAAGCATACAAACGTAAGACATACAAACTACACAAAAGTTATTACAGCTAGAATTTACATTCTACATCTAATCAAATCTGATATTTATATACATGAAAAGCTCTTGCCGAGTACTTAGACTTTCTAGCAGATTGAAAACTACAAGGCAAACGGTTCCATAGCATATAGAAATGGACCTGTATATGAACGTCTTTTTCTTGGCATTAGTTTTTGGTATCAATGGCCTGTACGTGTTTGATGGAAACAAAAAAAAACCTTATCTTGAGTTTGGCAATCGTCGCTGCTCGAGCTCACTCGTGATTTATGTATTCATCAAATACTCTTCATTACTGAACAGCTTGAAGATTATCTGCTTGGGAAGCTATATGAGAACGTAAATCACATTGGTGTCTGCCCTACGTTTTTACTCTGCCAATAAAAGTTGCTGTGGATTAACGGTGCAATATTGTGATAATACTTGTGAATTAAATGTCGCCTACATCATCAGATAAGGTTGGAGCTCGTAGTCTGCTTTTTGACCTTTTTTTCATGTTCATAAATCATTTGTCTATATCTGCTTGATATAGAGGATATAAATGCCATTGTATGCTACTTTTTGCTGTTCAGACAATCAACTTATCTAAACAAAGTAGGGATCCACTCTAGTATTAAAGAACTTTAGCTACCGTTGCAGAAAGACTTTTGCCGCATAACCATTAGCTCTCTGAAGTAGCCATTTGGCACCCGATTCCCCATTGGTTATAGAGTTAGGGAGCAGGGAGAAAGTAGATAACAAAACATCGCAGAAAAGGTAGTGTTTTTGTCATTAGCTTTCTTTTCCAGGCGTATCCTGCGAAATTTGTGGACGCCGTCCTCCTGTTCGCCTTCGCTTACCGAGACCTCCTGCGGGCCGGACAGAGCGTGACCGGGGCGTCGGTGCAGTGTGACCGCTTCCCTTCGGAGAGATGGGAGCACGGCGACACCATGCTGCAGTACCTGCGAAAGGTACAGGTGGCAACCTCGCTCCATTAACATTTATCCACCGGGTTATAATAACATAAATCCGCCACTTGAAACACTGACTGGTTTTACACAGGCGTTTTTTTAAAAGTCGAATTGGAGCCGCTGAGTCGACACCAAGTCGACTCGAAAACGCGTGTGTTAACCGGGTAACAGTGTCTGTTGTTCAGCACCTCCAGGTATACACATACTCAGATATGCAGGTATGCATTATACTGGTGAAAGCTGCTTTGGAGATATCTTTAGACGCAATCTGTTTTATAGTGGCGTATATATGTGACCTGGCGAAATTATGTTAATAGGCATTGTCTCATGACTTTATTGTATCCACAACGTTCATATCCAAATACTGTAACATGTACGTTTTGATGAACGAATCTTTAGGGAGTTGTTGGTGGTAGAGGTATATTTTATGTACAGGTTTTGAGTCTTTCCTTCACATCGTAATTTTCAAAAGTTTCAGACATGTTTTTACCAACAACGAAATGTTCCTTTGGCATTTAGAGTTCTTTGCCGTCGTCAGAAGCAGTTTCTATGCGAGCAAATTGAGACGTGAGAGATTTGGAAATCAATAAAATTACATTTAGTAATTGAAATAGATAGATCTTAGATAACGTAAATGAAATATATCGATAAAACTGAACGGTGTGCCATCAGTAAATGACATCTGCCAACGCAATTTCATCCCGACGTCGCAAAACGTTATCTGCACTTTGAGAAGACTCCCACGTTCCTGGTACTCTTGAGGAGTTTTTCTGGCACTGTACTGTGTCAGGTGGTGCATATTCAATTTTTGTCCTTTTATTATGAATCCTTACGATTTGCCCCTTTGGTCACCAATCCAATATCAAATATCAAATTTGCGCTCAGATTTCATAAATGAGGCCTCAAAAAGGAGACTTCATCTCGCTTCAGAAGACGCCTTCCAGGTCCATATTCTTGAGCCAATTTAGAATCTTTATATTGGTTTGCGAAAGGTCGGATAATGTTACTGCCTGTCAAGACTGACTATTTGCCTTTCATATGTGAGCTTCTGATGTATATCAATACTTTATCATATGATTTTGATTGTTTCTGTCGTTAATTTTGTCTGCTTATGTATGTTTACCTTAACTACAACGCTACCATTCTCGTATTTCGTTTCATAGATTTCAAGACTTTTATTTGTCTTTAAATGTGTAAGGTTCCCGTTTAGATAGATACTATATGACTTGTTTTTTCCAATCGTTAATTTTGTTGCTTACGTAGGTTTACTTATAACCACAGCGCTAGCACTCTCATATTCTTGAATTTTGGGGAGGCCCAGGAAAAACCACATTGGTTTCTGGCCTCCCCTACATGTTTATTTTTACTGCTATTATGATTCAATATCATTACTTGCGCGAATAAATAAACAATACGTGACTGCCTGTCCACAGGTATCGGAGGAGGGCATCACCGGCAAGATTCTGTTCACCAAAGACGGGACGCCGACTCAAGTCGAGTTTGATATCGTCAATCTCCGGGAAAATGGATGGCAGCGAGTAAGTACCATGTGTTGGCTATAAGGTGGAGTAATGGTTAGAGTGTTACACCTCAAGCACCTGATAGAAATTACCACATTTATCGAAAAGAGTAGGGGTCCTTTCCAGTGCGAGTGGTTCAAAACCTTACAGGCATATGGCCATACCCGGGACAATTGTCATATTGAGGTCTCCAGAACGCCGAAAAGCTGCCATTACAGACCCTTGGCTGCGAGGAGAGAGTAGTCGGTCCACCCTATGACAATTCTCTGCAACAGAGGGGTACATTATGGACGGCTAGTGGTCTGCTTACGTCACCAGTAATGGATATCTGAATAAAGTAGCGAAGTTTCCTCTGAAGTCACCCCCTCTCCAACAACTTGACGAATTGATGACAAGACTTCTCTGTAAAAGTGACTGTGAGTTTCTTTCCGTTGATGATGGTTTGAAGGGTCTTGCAGGTCTCACCACTTGTGCCATATCTCCTATCACTATCGACGCATGCGTGTCGATTCTAGCTAGCCTGTCAGAGTTGATCTATCGTTAACGCGCCCGACGTGACAATGTGACGTACCGATTTTTCTCATACGGGCCGCCTTAAGCTGCGAAAGTTTTCGATTTACAGTCAAACTTTGCGATGAAGTATTTGCACTTTGTTTTATATCGTCTAAAAGCTGTAGGGGATTTCCTCTCACGACAGACTCGTGGGCGCCATGACTACCCGTGTTAGTGAAGGCAATATTTCACTTCAGATTCATGGGTCTCCATACATCCAATGGAATTAGCTTAACACCGATTTAAGTCTGGCCTATCTGTTAACTTAGTTTCCTCAGGAAAATCAAGTACAAAGGCCGGCCAATAATCTGTTGGAAATGTTCCAGATGAGCCAATAACGACCTGGGTGAAACATCACACTCTCACGCACGTAGTGCCTTTGATAGCTGATTACATATCATCCAGACAGTTCGGCCTCGAGAATATCATATCCCTCTTAACTTTTTTGCAAAAATCCCTCTTCGATGACAATGTAAGGTACCACCGATGACCTAAAACCAAAATTAGTTGTCAAGCTGGCGGCAAAGTTACTACCAACCTCTCTGATATGTGCTTGGTGATCTCCGAGTCCATTTAGTCCAAACACTTCAAAGGAATCTCGACAAACACAGGTCCTTAGATCTAGAACGAACAGTGCCACCTTGATCCTAAAGACAGGAGTAAAAGTTTTCCTTTGGGACTTAGTGGAGACAAAGAGTCGGCAGATAAAACGTTCAAGGGGACGTCCCGAGGAGTAGGTTTTGGGCATGTCATTTTTCTTTGCAGGCTGACCTTCTTATAGCTCTTATGATGTCCCTGTTCGATTCCACAGAGAATCTCCCCCACCAACACTGTTCTATACTGAAGCTGGATGCTTTATGTTTACACTGTAGTAGATATTGGAATGTCATCAAAGTTTCAGGATATCTGGTGTCTGGTGTTCCATGGCCAGTTCAGGAAGACATCTTTGTTGACAGAACAGGCGTGACTCTTTAAGAGTTAGATTGTAGCGTTAATAATATAAGCTCTGTGGCGTCATCTATTGTGTGTTGTTTCATGGTTTGAGGGTTTCTGAATAATCTTTGTTTTAACTCAGGGGAAAATGCAAATAACAAGAAGTGTAAAGCTTGGCCAATTAGTCAACGTCAGGTCGTCTTTAAGATGGAATCGCTCAATTCCGCTTTCATTTCACGGCCGAATAATTGCCAATCTTCCTTGAATTTCACGCCCGTGGCACTTTACCTTTAAGGCATTTGGCTCGGACTTCCCAACGGCGTTAACAATGTCCGGTGGGACATGCCGAATATAAAGACATTGATGTAATCTTGGACTTATTTCAGGAAACACTGCTGTAGACCATCTGGCTTTCCCATAAACCAAAGCACTGGTTTGACGCGGGCTTCTAAAAGAAGTGTGGGTATGATTGGGAGTGTTAGATGGCGATCCTTCCGGACCGGAGTAATGGCGTTGAGGTCATTATTGGGGTTCTTGGGTCAACCCTCAAAGCCTCACGTAGGGTCCCCGGGTCAACGTCGTTTCCAAGTAAATGGATTCATCACGACCCAAGGCAATCGTATGCTCTGTAGACGCTATTAATCATAACTTTGTCGACCACGACGTTGTGTTTTTTATGCTCACTATTATGAGACGCAGTCATGCAAAGGCATGCAAAGCATACGAATGACATACATTGTTAGTACAAATGCAAATAGTGAATTTGATGCCTTCGTTACAACGGAATTATTTCGTTTTCGGTCTGTGTGTTTGTTTGTCTAGGTTTGTGTCCGATGTGTTATTTGAATATTTTAGAATGACAAGATGTGAGGACGAAGATGATGTTATCGGAGACTGGCAGGATGGGAAGGTTGGCTTGGCCCGGCTCCAAAGTTGGTCCCGCATGCTGGCAGGAAAAATGCATGCATGTAGACAGAATCAGCGAGAAATTCACAATGACCAATGAAACAAAATTCACAAAAACTCGAATAGTTCACGTAACTCTAATATTTCAATTTTACGGAGGTTTGAGTTCATAAGATGTCCGATTTTTGTCGCCCTTTTTCTCAATTTTATTCATAGAGCTTCTTCATTCCAGCTAGGCTATGACCAATGTCGTATCTCTTGCCGTTGTCAGGTGGGGACGTGGAACGATACGGACGGACTGACCATAGACAACAGTGTGACCAGCTTCATGGGAGGCGGACAGGTGGAGTTGATGGACGACTTCGTCAGTGACCTGCGGAACAGGACCCTCCGTATCGTTACACACCGGGACATCCCCTTCGTCATGAAGAACCTCAACGACTCCGAAGGGAATCCGCTCCACGGCAATGATCAGTACTCAGGTTCGTGACAAAAGACAAGTGAACATGTGTCTCTCTCGAGTGTGATTGTATTATGTGTATGTGTGTGTGCATTATGTGTGTGAGGCTGTATATACATGACTTTGTTTGTGTTTGTGTGTGTGTGTGTGTGTGTGTGTGTGTGTGTGTGTGTGTGTGTGTGTGTGTATGTGTGTGTGTGTGTGTGTGTGTGTGTGTGTGTGTGTGTATGTGTTTGTGTTTCCACGATCCTCAACTTACACAATTAATCATTGCCATACATACCTGGCTCTGCTTTTTGCCTGCGGCGCGCGCTGGAACGACCACAAAGCAGCGTGCGTAAATTAAGGTGGCGATGTTTGCTCGTCACTTCCTCTGACGCTGTTCCTGGTGTCGTTTAGGACTGTGTATAGACCTTCTGAAGTGGCTCTCGGAACAGCTCGGTTTCCGGTACCGACTCTTCCACGTGGCTGATGACAAGTTCGGCAACAAGGACCGGAATACAGGCCGATGGAACGGCGTCATAGGAGACTTGGTGTACAAGGTAAGACCCTCTTATGCACTGTGGCGTCGAATAGCCGAGTGGGTAGGCTAGCAGAAACGAGATCGAGAGATCATTTCTGGCTAGATGTTGTGTCCTTAGGAAAGGCACTTTACATGACTTTCCGAACTCCGCCTCAGTATGTGTAAAATGGGCACCTGACATCGTTTGGGAGGTAAAAGGCGCTGGAAGGGGAGGGTTGGGCTCATTGCCTCCACGGCCTCAAAAATGCTATATAGGGCCCATGATAGGGCCTTTACCCCTTAGGCACCTTTACATAGGATTTCAGTGAGAACGGCAGTAATGGCTCTTTATCATAATGATAATCCCTTATAACGACGTGGTCTGGATTTTTTGTTCTTCTTTGGTTTAAGCCTTTGAAAGCAGGTCAAATCTGAGGTTACGCGTTCATGGTAAGATTGTGCTAGTTAGAATGATTTTGGAAAGTACATCTGGGTTATGCGAATGTGTGGTTTTGAAGTTCAGACTGAGATACTATTAGTTTTGTTTCAATTATTCATACTTCGTATGAAAAATTACAACGATACCTAAGCCTGTTAGTTAGTTTCTGTTGGGATTTGGAAAGCTCTTTAACACAGGTGGTTTAAACAACATGCGTTTGCATAATCTCAGTATCAGGTGCAATATACAGTCAATGTTTCGTATTTACATTTGTCCAATGTCCACAAGTCCTCAATTCAAGCAAAGCAGCAACTTACGGAAAGCTGTGAATACGTCAGATATCAAACGGAAAATGACTGGGCTCCCAAAACTTCCCACGTCCCAGTGATCCCTTAGTGCAGAATTATGAACTGGAACGTCTTTGACTTGGATGAATGTTATATATCCTTGCTTAGAGCCGAAGCCCTGCAGGCAAAACTATAGGCTGGACGATCCCAAGGGAAATTAACGGGGTGGACAATAAGGCAGCATTGAACATATGTCAGTATATGATAGCAGCTTTGACTCATTTCAGCGTCCGTATCCACTCCCAAGTAGCATTATCAGTAAAGAACAGTAATGAATCATGATTTCACTTATGAGCAGCCTTCAAAACGCTGCAGATATGCTACATCAGTGGAAGTATGCACTGTGAAAAATGTAATTGTCTTATGGCATGGTGCTTATTCAAAGTTATGTATACTTTCCTAGGCGGATATCCCCTACCATTTTCCACCTAGGTAAAGTAGTTGAACACTCCTGTGCAGTATGAAACGGAAGCTTATTGGCATCTCTCCAACACTCACTACCATCAACACCAGCGCGAGACAAGATCGGAGCAATTTGCTGCTTGCCCGAATATCATAGAAATGGACTCATTTCCCATAAAATGTATATGGTTATTGTTTGATTCGACTGATGTACATCTCTACTTTATATGTTCGATCTTTTTATTCCATATGTATTATCTGGCACTCATGCATGGAATTTCCTTGCAGTTGCGTAGAGATGGAAAACTAGATTTTCATTTCCAGAAGTATCCTCTAATGCCGCCCACGATCTACGGCATTTGCACATCTTCACACCGGGGCTGATGGATGTTTAACACATGTTGCTTCAGTCAATTTCTCTAGCATCTTCCCGGTCAGAGGTTGGTCTATTGATGCCACGGGAAATGCCGCAGTAACTGAACCACTTCAGTCCTCGGTCGGTCTGGATATTGGATTCTGTAATAGCTGAACATTTTCAGGCCGGAGTAAAATCCTCAGAAATTGCATCTGCATCAGTCTGTATATTGCAGTGTTCAGAGGAGACAAGGTCGATGAAGGTGCTGTCGTGAGGTTATGCAGGACAAAAAGTACCCATGTGCTTCTTTGATGCAAAGTGTCTATGAAGATACCGCCGTATGTTTACAAACCTGATAGTTTGCTGGTGTCTTGGTGAGAAGGATTAAAAACATCAGGGAATCACGGTCTATATCTGCCTTGGCCCCCTGCGATCGTCAGGTTCCAGACAACAATACTATGTCCTGTACATGTTGACGCCGTAAAATATCTAATCTCATTTGTGTTTGAAACTTTATGTAATCGCTGTGCAATCCCCATATTTTCGTATTGAATAAGACAACATAAAGCAATTTATAGTGTCGACCAATTTACACTATCATATTATGTTGTATTGCAAGGTATACCAATCGTATTTGGTGTAAAAGTCTTGTCACGGAATGTCATCTGATTTGTAGACCGAACCACACATGTGCGTATCCCCCACAGAAAGCGGACATGGCGGTGACGGACCTGACCATCACGGCTGAGCGGGAGGAGGATGTGGACTTCACCCTACCGTACATCGAGGCCGGCTCCACCTTCATCATGCGGAAGAAGGCCCGGGCGGAGTACAACATCATGAACTTCTCCCGCCCGTTCCAGCCGGAGCTGTGGGCCCTGGTGTTCATCACTACACTGGCAGTGGCCATCATCCAGTCTGTCATCAACAAACTCAGCCCGTACAGGTAACCAACAGATGTTGTTCAGGGTGATAATGACGATTCGCATGGTGGGAATGATAATGCTTCGGTCACATTTGCACCGGTGCCCATAGGGAGTGTAGCCCTGGCCAGGCCCCGAAGCCACAAATTTGTCCCGGTGGACTGTCGGATCCGAGGGGGTACCTCTCGGTGTCCTCACGATTTGAGGGCAGCCAGGATAGTCAAGTGGCATTTCCACTGTCATTTTGCTCATCACCATTACATTCAAGGCTCCATATAGGATGTTATTTACTCTAACCGTTGCCATTCAAATCCTTTGTGACCATCCCTTGTCTTTGCAAACTCATGAAGTGCAATGTAAAGCACTTTGCAATATATCAACTGTGGCATAAAACGTGACCTAAAAACAATTTCCATTACCAGTGGATTTTAGGATGCTTAACTGCAGTCATTCATGACCTTGGTGCACATTTGTTGTGTTCACAACTTTCAAAGTGCAATATAAAACACTTCGTAATGTTTTACTGTTTCCAGTGGGATCCCGATGGACGAGGATAGCAGCGGTCCTGGGGAGTCAGACGAGGACTCTCCCTACACGTTTGGGGAGTCTCTGTGGCATTCCTTCGCAGCTCTGATCCAGCAGGGACCGGAGTTCTTCCCACGAGCTCCCTCAGGTGAGAGTTAGCTTGTTTGTTCCGCATAGAAGGTAAACCTCCTATAGGCATAACACCGTGACCAGTTTTGTACAGTCAAGCTGCGTAAAGTTGTAAGGTTTGATCCACTCACGGTGGAAGAACCCCTATTCTTGTAGATGAGTATGGTATGAACGTGCTCAAGGCCTGGCTCTCCTCAGACATGGATCATCCAGCTTTCCGTCCTATTCCTGAAGGACAACCCTATCCAAAGCTAGGTTCTCATTTTCAGCTGAGTCGAGTGAGGAAATAAGTACAACATTGGGTTCTGCTAGGGATACCACACCAGAACCTCCAGGTTCCAAGTCAACCACCCTAACCACAATATCACCTTGCCACCTCTGGCGCCTTGCCACCACTGTGGTAGCTGTTCCCCTACAATTCCATTGTTTGAAAGTATTTTTGCAAAGTTTGTATCTTATCAGTAGCTTTATTCGTTATATGGCTCTCCATGATTTGATGCTCTGATGAAATGATGAATGAAGATCTCAGGATAGATCAGAGATATTTTTGTTGTAGTAGTGCTATAAGAAGGTGGATTTGGACTTTACGCCAGACGCGCATCAGATAAGAACGGCAATCTGTTTTGGTGAAATTCAAGTGAGAGAATTAATTTCCTTCCAGAACATTACGGCACAAGTTCTTCAAGATGAGATGATAGGCTGTGGATTCATGGCAACCATAGCTCAGAGCTGCAGAATATGATCCAAATTACCGTGATTATTGTCGATTACTTTCGCGTTGAAGGAAATAAAAGAGCAGACGTCTAGCGCTCCTTTAATTTCCGTTTCGTTCCGTACATCTCTTCTCTTGGCAGGGGACCAGGTATTACTAAGGTAAATTTTCGGATCTGCCTCGCCTCTTAAGTGAAATGCTCTGATTGGTAGCCTGGGTGCCATCCGATTACTACCGAGGCTTCTGGCTGCTGCCATGAAAAGTTTTTTTTTTGAGGGCCGCGAGTGCAGGAGCCTCGGTAGTAATTGCAGGGCACCCAGGCCAATAGATTAGTAGCAGTTTTAATTCTTTGATATTGTTGCCTCCACCAGGCCGTATCACGTCCATATTCTGGGGCATGGGCATCCTGATCGTGATCGCCACCTACACCGCCAACCTGGCTGCCTTCCTCACCATCAGCCGTCTGGAGACCACCATCGAGTCTGTGGAGGATCTGGCCGCACAGGTATTGTCACGATATCGCCTACTCACAAGCAAGCCTTAGGAACAGCAGAGGAGATATCTGTATAGTCTGGAATTCTGAATTCATTATATTATATGGATGCCATCCGCGAACATCAATTTTCATCCGTTTCGAAAGAGGCTGTAAAATGAGCAAATGTATGCCGTAAATTGCAGAAAAAAGGTCAGACAAGTTAAGTCTTCCAAGATCAAATATATGTGAAAGAACGAAGAACATAAGGAATGTGGGAGGTGATGTGAAAATTAACACTGACACTTAGAGTGGAAATATCATTCTATTTCTCATAATCTTTCATCATCATCCATATAGTATCGCATTTATCTATATACATGTATGTACGTATGTGTGTATGTATGTATGTATATTCTGAAATCTATGGTATTTTTTCTTTTCTTGCTGATCTTCATATCAATCTTACGGTGCAACCGTTTCTCACCGGTACAGTAAAATGACTTTTATTGCTGCACCGATGTTGGAGGCCCCGGAAAAATGAAGTGTTCTCTCATTTGGAATTCAGTGTCTGAAATCAAGAAAGTTTTCCATCCTTGACTGCTGTGGGTGTATAGGAGGCATGAATGTAATCCCAATGAACGGTAATCCAGGATTAAACATAATCCCGCTGCCAGGATTAACGAACACTAAACTGTAAATCATGTGAGCTTATCGAAGACAGAAGGAACTATTGATTGATTGCCCAGACATTGCTGAAGACTGACGAGTTATGCCCCGGTCCCATTTCCAAAAGCAGGGCCCGGCCGGGCAGCTTGTGGGAACGACAAATATGATATTAAAAAAAGACAACAAAAGACACAGAACGTAAATTATCTTTATATGCTTTTTTTTTATTTTTCGTTTTCGCAAACAGCCCGGTCGGGCCCCGGATTGGAAATGGGACCGAAGCATAAGTCGGGTCCTTGCACAGACATCGCCGTGTCACTACAGTACGGCCATCATCCTTGCCCAAACATTATAGATACGAAACGAATATCTATGTACATGTATAGATCACCTTTGATTAGTCGAATGAAGTATAACTGTTCGACTTTGCAGATTATGACAGTAAATAATGGTTGCTGCATCGTATATCCAGGAAATGGCTATTGTAATTCTCGGTAACAAGATCCCGCGGGATCCTTTTACCAGTAATTGAAGGATGTTGACTTCTCAGACAATTAGGAAACCTAACTTATTTCAGCTGATGTGATCTCCGAGGAGGCCCCCTACCGATCGGTGCGTTTTTATAGTACATGATTTAAGAAATGTTCTGATGTCCGATGCACTGAAGCAGCCAGCATGGTGCTTCGGAATGCCAAGTCAGAGGCATCAATATTCGGTGCTACCTAGGCCACCAATTCCCACGATGCATAAAACGTAGCCTGAACACGTCAACATATCACCATATCTGCCAGATCGTTATCAGAAGGTCGTCTTGCCAATGGGGCTTACGATATGTGCATGGTTTGCTTCCGTACGCCCTATAGAATCATCCAGAAACGACGCGTCCCAACATGTCAAAGCCCTATGTCGTACCTCATGCTCATTCTTGATTAATTACTCTTTCAGCGTAAAAATGGCCAAGAAAACAACGATCTGATATTTTATTTCTTGGGGCAAATGGTCTGCCCAAGCTGAGAGCAAACCACATTTCTGAACTGCACAAGTCAAAGTAGTTAGCAAATTCACAGACTATCTTTATTCAACATCAGGAACCCTCAATCCTTCGTGTGGCAACGCGGTCCAAAAGGGCACTGAAAAAGGCACACGCGGGTTTTGGAAGTTGGAGTTATAATTTTTTAATTCATGATCTTCACCTTCACATTGCAGATACTTGATGGATCACGTTGATCAAAATGATTGAATTCCTGGGAGCCTGATGTCGATAACGGTGGCAATACTTTATGACTGAAATGGATTTTTGCGAGTGGGTTTCCATCGGCTTGCCAAATGCTATAAGTCTCCCGACTGAGTGAGGATCCAAACACAACTGCGTCGTATGAATACACTAAAAATGATATGAATTGTTGAATATATGCGTACATATTACTTTCAATCATCATGGACAAAAAGCACCAATTAACCATTTGTTCCCAAGCTATTTTTGCGTTTATGTTACCTTTACTCTCAATACTCCATGTTGAATTGTGGCTGAAGCTTGATAGTGTGTGTGTGTGTTAGTGTGTGTGTGTTAGTGTGTTAGTGTGTGTGTGTGTGTTTGTGTGTGTGTGTGTGTTTGTGTCTATATGCGTTTCAACACTGCAGTTTCTGTATGTTCTGTCAGAGGGAGTAGTGTAGTTTCTGTACAATCCTCTATACATCTCTGATTGTCATGCTGTAATAAGCTCTGATTAAATGTAATTTCCATCACCATTTCTCCTCTCCAAGAACGAGATCGTGTACGGTGTCCAGCGGGACTCTGCCACGCAAAGCTTCTTCGACGAGTCGAACATCGAGCCGTTCAAGACGATGGCGGCGGTCATGCGAGCACGTGACTCCTACGTGGGTAGCATGGACGAAGGCATCAGGAAGGCGAAGACAGAGAACTATGCGTACATCAGCGATAACGTTCTACTGGACTATCAGGTAAAGATTGACGACACCTTCCATTAACTACTAGTATATAGGTCTAGAGGCTGCGATCGCGATGTGACAGCTGAGCGACCAAACATTCAACGATTCGCTCAACGGATTTTATAGACAAAGATCGAATATTTTTCAAGTTGTGTTTTGTTGTCTTTTACATCAAATTTTACATCATTGATCATATTCCAATCATAAAAGCAAGAGACACACAACTTCAGTTTTGTTCGCTCACAGGTCACCAAGGGATGGCCGTTAAGTGGAAGGAATGCCTTAGCACAATCATTTTGAGGGAGGACACCCTCTCGGGCCAAGTGACACAAGGGTCGGCTTTTTTGTAGACATGTAGTACAGCTCTGAGGTTAATGGGGTGTGGGCTGTGTGCCCGCTACATATAGGTTGAGATTTGATATAACTTAACCTATTGGGTCGGTTAGTCCTAGAGCTTGTCTCGAGCACGATGTTTCTGACTTATGGAGAAGTTATGCTGTTTCAGCCATGAACATTCGTGTAAGCCGTAAACTTGAATTGGCCTTCGTATCTTCTTACGTGGGGACACGTGAGTGAAACCACCAGCAACAATAATAACGATATTTGTTATCCGTCAAATCAACATTGTCATTGACGCCCCAGCTGTAAAGGAATCTTTGCGCGAAAAAAAAACAACTTGAGATGTCGATTGTCAAACCTTTGTTGTTCCTTGTCTGTTTAAGGCCAACCGAGACTGTACCTTGCGAACCGTTGGCCGCCTGTTTAAGAAGAGTGGGTTTGGCATCGCCTTGCCGAAGTATTCGCCTTACACCGAAGTCTTCTCCAAGAAGATCCTTCAAGCCAGGGAGTCAGGCTTCCTCGACGTCCTCATCAAAAAGTGGTAAGATCCGCACCATGTGAAGCACCGAACACATGAAATGTAGCTTCTTTCACAAATCATCTTGTTTATCCGCTTATCACTCGAGTACCCAATTCCAAAGGAAACGGTGCAAATATCAGTATTTACCATCATAGATTACACTATGCAAGTGGTAACTTCAAACATGACACGAGCTGGCAATAGAAACATTACAAGCAGGCTGAAGAATGCTGATTCTCTCCGATTGCTAGGTCTTATCATATGTGAATCTTTGAAGCTCAATAAACTGTATCAAGCAATCAAAGAAAATAGCAATCAACCGAATATAGAGCACGTTGTACATAGCAAATAAAACAGTCTTGATTTGGGCGTTCATTTTCGACGCCCGAGAAAGTACACACTACACAGTTGACAGAGCCGCAGTCGGTGACGCTAGTATTTGCAACATTTCCTTCACCATTCTCTAGGAAGTTAGGGACCAGTAGTACACGCCAGCGGGAAGTCCCTGCCATGCGGATGCCGTGGCTCCCTCCGCTAGGATACAGGCAAGATAACGGTGGATCGTCTGTCTGTCTAGTCCCGTTCTGGAGTGGTCCTCGTCTTTCCTTCTGTGTGTTTATACGGCTGGTGTTCTCCCGTGTTGACTAACTGCAAGTCTTGTGTACTAACGGTGAACTGTCTGTCTACAGTTAGGCTGTAGTTGCAGAGGCTTCAGTGTTGGTGATTGTGATGTCTGCAGTCCTTGGCTAGCTGACGTATGGTGCAAAGGACCAGTTAGAAAATAAAACGACATGCACTTGCAACCAATTTAATATCCAAGAAAGTTTCTAGCAAATCAGTGAATAGATCCGTTTAACTCCGTGATATAATCCCCAATTCAAAAACGTTACCTATAAAATACTAACCTGGTGTAGATCTGGCAATAGTTCATTTGAACGTTTATTTCTTCGGAACTGAATGGTTATCAAAGTGATGTGTCCAGTTCAGTCTGGATTCTCGATTGTAAATCTTGTTTCCTTCTGGCCCACATAAAGCCATCTCAGCTGAGAAACTGTACGAAAAAGTTTAGCTTTACGTTTTCCAAGCCTGCTCCTTTGTCCAATGCCTCTCTTCCCGACACTTCCAGGATCGAGACCTCAGAGTGCGTGAAAGACAAAGACAAGGACTTCAACTCGTCCATCATCGGGGTGGACCAGATGCTGGGGGTGTTCGTGCTCATCTACGGCGGGATGGGCGTGGCGTTTGTGGCGCTGCTGGTGGAGTGGGTCGTTGCCTGCGCCAGGGACGTCAGCAGATCAGACCCCAAGGTGGGGACGATGCGTTTGTAGCAAAACTTAAACTTTTGAATTTGAAGATCCAGTGTCATTTGAGCTGAATTCAAGTTGAGTAACTAAATAAGTAAATCTGCACTAATTCAGTCCCGATTGATGATGTTGATGTTGATGATGATGACGAAGTATTGCTAAGTAAACATGGATCAACAAAGACAGATTTTTGGAAAAATAGATTAATTGCAATTGAGGTGAAACTTCTGTATATTTGCACTACTTGTAGTACACATCCGAGTTGCTTCCAAGTGAAATATGCAACAAGGCATCTGGCCAGTGTTATGGTGGGGGGGGGGGGGGGTATCAGCTTGATGTACACCTCCTACATGAAGGAGTTTCTTGGTGAACAAAGCTACATGTTTAGCAATTTTGAGCCTCGCTATTTCTTTGCTAACTTCCAGAAACCCCAGACGATCTGCGAGGCGGTGAGCAGGAGAGTGAGCGTCCTCTGGAACCGGTCCAAGTGTCGATCTAGCTGCGGCCACCCTCGCGGAAAGGGACATCCCCTTCAGCAGATCGACGATGACCTGAGAACCACCGACATCGCTCTCCAGGCCGCCAGCTACCAGTACGATAATGGGCCCAGATCCATTAAGCCTACGCTAGTGTGACGCGCGCACATCACATGTAGCACTAAGGTATTCCTGATGGATCTTATCTCCCATTATGTTGCATCTTCGCTACGTTTTAATAGATTGCCGGTGCTTCTGGCTTTTATAAAAGGCGATGAGAAAATCTATTGTTGGGCGCTGTAAAGCTGGCATGTTTGTGATGAATGGTTGGATGTTAAATATGCGGCTGTCGGTAAAGCTGAAAGTTCCTACATACGCGCGTGTTATCGTGTTACTAGACTTAAAGTTCTTCTGGCGCAAAGATGATTTTTGAAAATAGGACTACCTTCAGGCAACTCAAAACCAATTTAAGTAGCAGTGGTTAGAGGTTTACCGGTTTTATCACTTCCATTTCTGTCCCTCGGGAAATAAACTTCAACTTATCTTCGCCTCCGAAAGATGTTTGCTTCCTCAGCCTAGGGCGGGCAATATTAGCGGTATGAAATTTGATCAAATAAAACATTTAGAGATCTATTTTTCTAGCTGTGAGCAACAGGTATGTACATGGAAGGTATAGTGTTACCGGTGGGGGACGTATCATTTGGGTCGCCATATGAATTGAAGCAACAGGAAAGACGGCTAGGTCTACAACAATTAATTCTTATTTCTAACACCTCTATGTTGCAGTGACACGAATAGCCAAGGTATACATATATTCAAAGACACAATTGTTATCTCGCTTTGAGCAGAAATACAACCCGCAAAGACTTCAAATTATTCATGCTGCGATGAAAAGATTTTGCGAATAGCCGGCAGCTGGAATGTTTATCTTCTTTTCTCCGGCACATTATACGCGCATGCTGGCAATCGCACTGAAGGGTAGGACTAGAAACAGACACATCATGTTACGTTAGTTGTAACTCATACACAATCACACTCACACAGACGCCATCAAAAGGGTATTGCCATATCTATGTGTGTTGAAGACTTCTACAACAATAACAAGGCACACGCTGAAAAATTTCAACATACATTGGCAACTAGCTGAATCTGCTATGTCGTAAAGGTTCTAGGAAACTCTTAAAGAAGAGCAGCTGTATCATCAAGCTTGCTTACTTGTAGAAGTTACACAAATACTACGATTAAAAGATATACTCAGTTGTAAACAAAATGTTAGTAGCCACTCCTAAGATATGCTTGGAAGAACCCATGTTGTATTTGCGTTAAAAGTTGTTCAGAACGATGTAGATATACTTCTGTACATGTTGGTGGACATTGTAACAGCTTCAGGTTTCTATAGACTTAACTGCATACCGAGACAGAGCCATTGACAGGATATTAGAGAGCTCCGGCAAAATAATCAAGTGTTTCTCTGGAAATTGTAAGAACTCCATACGTCCTGTGGCTGTCCATAGTTGTAAAGTATAGATGTACAGATATGTTAGGGGTGAGTGGCATCTGATGTACATTGTGTAATCGCAAAAAAACCTTCATTAGAATAGTTTGTACCAGAAACTCGAAACTGTAAATCCTACAGAGCAGCTCCTCGTAGCAGTAACTAGTTAACAGCGATGTACAGATATATTGCCATTATCCATGACTCTGATTAAATGTTATTTTTATTGTCTTCATCAACAGCAGTGAGAAAAAGCGTGACTCTCTGCAGCAGCTCGGATGTGTTCCTTGTGTCCATCATCTTGTGAAGCATAGCTGTTACGTAACGTAATAAAGGCTAAAATACCATCTTTATGTTCGATGTCATCATTGAACTTTGTATGCACAAGTCCGCCAAGCAGATTATCACTCCATGTCTTAGGGGGTAGAATGTTGGCGCTAAGTTTATTGCTAAGTTTCGTAAGTTTACGCTGTTCTTTGTATGTTTCACTGTTACCTTGAGTTACTAACATTGTCCTTCCTTATCGTTGTCTTAAAGCAACTAAAAACACAGTCGGAAGCAGGTATTAAACTGTAATCTATATGGCAGTTTAAATCTGCTTCAGAGTGATTTCTATCAATACAGCAGAACATTCAAGCTAACATGTTGCAAACTGGATATACAGTCTATGCATATTCAGACTAGATTCCATCAGCACAGACGAAATTTCAAGCTAAAAGATAAACTATGTTTTTCGTTCCTAGTCTGCTCATACCTTTTTCGAAATAAAGGCGAACGGGATGCATGTTGCAAACTGGACATACTGGATATCCTTCTGTAGCCTCTACCAGGCTCCACGGGTCGCTGAAAAAATCGTAGAAATTGGCCCAAATAGAGGGATAACATGCCAGAGAAGTTAGTCCGCTATAGAAGCTACAGCTTGCGACCTCTAGCCCATGGATGGGATATTGGACCCTCTATCCGTAGCCGACTCCCTTAGCATACTATTCACTCTATTTGGCCAATTTCTACTATTTTTTCCAGCCATCCGCGGGGGTTGGTAGAGGCTAACCCTTTAGGTCCTCATTCTCAATTGTTCAGTCACTTCAACGTGCTGACCTCACAGGACTTGACCTGCTGTCCCGTCCCAGGACTATCCGTGCAGTCTCCGTCATAGTGCGTCGATGGGGTGGAACACTTCCGGGTCCGGCGTGTCTGTCCGTCCGTGCACTCTGACCAGGCGGACCAGCCGTCCCAGCGGCCAGAAGCTGTGTGTCAGGAGGAAGTACTTAATGTTCATACATTATCTCAGACACTAGAACCTCTCACAACTAGAGCCCCTATCTCACTGGACTGCGGCACGTTGACGGCGTCGCTGTGTCCTAAACTGGATTTGTGTTACCCTTGACTTTATAATGATAATATCAGGCAAAACGTACAAGTATTACTAAAAAGACAACAAAACAAACACAGCGTAAAAGAGATTCCTATCTTTTTTACGCTGTGTGTGAAATTCGTTGAGCGACCTGTCAAATCGCTGGGTCGAAGCGAGGTCGCCAACGTGCCGCGGGTCCAGTGAGATATTGGCTTTAAGTTGTAACGGTTGACTTTCTTGGACAACGTTTCTCCAGATATTAAGCCGATTCCCTCATTTCCGTTTCCGGTTTTGAAGCCCAGTTTTAAAGTATGATTACACAAAACCTCATTGCTTTGGTCAGTATCATTTTTGCAAAGGTCACAATCAACAACTTTTGGAATTGAAGACCATGTCAGGCAACTTCTGTTGTAGGAACACAATTAGTTACAATGTTAAACATCAACAATACCGTAAAGAGGGGTCATGCAGTCATGATGAAGGGTAAAGGTGGAGTTACAGCATTAACTAAAAAAATCGATCAATATTAGATGAAAAATTTAAGAACTCACGAACACATCGCACAAAGGCCAGGTTGCTTGCGTCACACAGCTCGTCAGCCAATGAGGAGTCCTCCTCATGTTCGCACATGCCCAGTAGCGGTTCCTCTCCGGTGCACTTGTACTTGCCCTTCGCCACCTTTGACCCCGACGGAGGGTGGTAGTGATCTCCCGACATCCTCAGGTCTGAAGTAAAAGGACAAGGGCAATAAAATAAAATAAGAAAAGCCCATTTACAAGCAAATACGAAATGTTTACCTTCACATGGTCTAGCCTTACAAAGTAATGTTCTTATTCAAACACATGCATATACATGGTGACCAGTACCTTCAGCTCTGTCCCGCCACTTGCTACATAATGTAATTGAATACCACAGGGTATTACCAGTAACTATGGTGACGACTGTCACCATAGTCTGGTCCTGGTCATTGACCTTATTTGTTTGGAGAAGAAGAGAATTACCAGGTTGTTCAGGGTTTTGGCGTTGAGAATATTGTTTTCAATTGGACTTCGGCGTGATCAAACTGTTACGACACAAAGCAGAAGAGCGCTCTCCTTGTTTCGCGCTGTTGAGAAGTAGAGTTACTGTAACAAACGCTACTAACGGTTTCCTGCAGTTCATCGCGGATACGACACGAGGAAGGGATACAACCGAGTAGAAAATAAAATTACGACCTTTTTCTGACGTTATTACGTCTTATGCACAGTGTTTTATATCTTATTGAAGTCAGGACGTAAAGATCGTGTATGGAATCAATGTTTAATCTTGCAATCTTACGTGAATTGCTCCTCAAAATATCACCAACAGGAAAAGTCATTGTGAACAGGACGACCTAAGGGCAATCGTTGAAATGATCAGTTTCCTCGTAATATTCTGATAAACGCCATTTTTCCTGCCACTACTACTGTCTGCCATATTTTGGTACTGTTTGATTTCCGTTCGATGCAATGAATACCATACTGCTTCTCCCCCTGAAACTGCTACTGTCTGCCATATTTGGTACTATTCAATTCCCGTACCTTGCATTGAATACCATATTTGGAAGTGTCTATCTCCTGTAACTACTTCTGTTTGCCATATTTGGTACTGTTTAATTCCCGTACCTCGCAATGAATACAATATTTGGATGTGTCTATTTCCTGAAACTACTACTGTCTGCCATATTTGGTACTGTTTAATTCCCGTACCTCGCATTGAATACCATATTTGGAAGTGTTTATCTCCTGTAACTTCTACTGGCTGCCAAATTTGGTACTGCTTGATTCTCGTACATCGCAATTAATACCATATTTGGAACTGATTATCTCCTTTAACTACTACTGTCATGTGTGGGTTATACTGCAACTAATGGAGATCTTTCAAGCAAACAACAAACATAAACAAACAAACAAACAAACAAACGGTACCCACCGTGCATCATGATCTGGTATATCTCCTTCCCGTCCAGTTTCCTGTCCCAGAACCGGAGCTCGTCCATAACGGCGTGGCCGGAAACACCTCGTACAGTTTCCTTGTTGTTGGGGGCTCCGATAGCAAAAGCGGTATATCTGTCATACTACATGTACAGAAGAAACGAAGAATGAATGAATACATAATCGACACACTAAAAGCCAAGAGACTCAAATGAGATGAGATATACATTGGAAAGAAGATGCTCACCTACAGATGTGTACAGTTGTGAAACGCATTACCAAGTGAATTTAAGACTGTATCGGATGTATGTCAAGAAAATGATTGATCGATTTTATGCAACTTAATGGTTTTAACCCTGATGATAGATTAATTGTTTAAATTGTAATAGGTAGCAATTTCGTAATTTGTAAGTATCATTCTTATACGTAAATATGTCTGTACTTATATGTAAATACTGTGCATATCTGGTGTATGTATTATGTGTTGCATTGTTTAATTAGCCCTGGAAGATTAGCCCCCTAGAGGGGCTAAAGGGCATCTTAATAAACCAATAAATAAAATCAAACATACAGGCAAATCTTAAATCCATGCCATAATCAAAAGAGAGTTGAAATTATTAGCATAAAAAGCTATCTAGAGTGAATAAGAAGAAATATAGTACTATTAGGTACAGGAATTCGATTGAATGTCATAAATGGATTCAGATTTGTCTCAGTTTAAGAGTTTTATTTGACATGTACGGGATAGGATTCTTGGAGGTGCTTCCCCGTGAAAATATACCCG
The DNA here is from genome assembly GCA_035149815.1 of Branchiostoma lanceolatum. Lineage (NCBI taxonomy): Eukaryota > Metazoa > Chordata > Leptocardii > Amphioxiformes > Branchiostomatidae > Branchiostoma > Branchiostoma lanceolatum. Next base: position 10,085,996 of record CM068873.1, read on the forward strand.
GCTACAGAAACAGCAAGGAAACTTGCGCTGTCATACATTGTATGTGTCACCATGCACTACAAGGTGAACAACATACAACAACAATGTGGACAAATACGTCATCATACGTCATCCAGCTCTGTTGGCGCCTCGAACTTCAGCTCCGGGTCGGCGACCCTGGTGCTGTTGATGTAGATGTTGACGTCACACGGCTTCTTCCAGGACAGGAGAAGGTGGATCCAGACGCCGACCGGGATGGCGAAGTGCGTCTGGGTGGGAGGGAGTGAAAGATAGGGCAACGGAGAATGGCGCTGGCTGGACACTGCCTCTGACATACCGAGCTGACATCCCGCCAACTTATCCTCTGGGAGCCAACAGTGGGAAGGGGGGAAAGGGTAGACAACGCACAACCTACGTCAGCAACTTGAAAAGGGATGCTGGGCCCAGTGACATCACTACAGAACTTCGCTCACTGATGGAGGACAGGGCTGAGTGGAGAAGAAGAACCCATTGTTCCCCGTGTTGACATCGCTAGATGTCCCCGTTCAAGGTTCAAGGTTAAAAAAGAGTGGACGTACCGACTGATAAGTATATAATTGAATGAAGACCTTTATTGCACATTTCTGCCACACTTGGCTAAGTACAGGTCACAACAAAACAAAAGAACAAGTACAATTCACGGATACAAAAAGAATATGACTATCTTTAGATAAATTCTACTTCTCAGAAAGGACAAGAGAAGTACCACAGTTATCAACCAAGGATTGATGTGTTCAAAAATTCGTATTTTTCCATGGTAGAATGGAACTCGTTGTCATCAAGTACTGTACATCCTCACTAAATAGTTTTAAAGAACAGTTGCAGTCAGATGTGCAAAGAGTTGGCGTGACAAGCCGTTCAGTGTAATATAACCGGCTGCTGCCGCTCCCCGTGCCTGCGAAGCTGGTGTGTAACACTGAATGGCGGGTTGTACCGGCTATATAGATACAGATATAGATACAGAGTTTAGTTGAAGTCATCATAAAATTCCCCTCCAATGTGACTTTTTCTTGCCTTTCCAGTCCCCCAAAAGACTGACATGTTTTCAGTTCCCATTTTTCTTTTCCATTCCCATCCTACGGCTAATTTCACTGACCAAACATCTCATCAGATGCTATTCAAAATCACTAACATATTGATGCTTCAAGTGTGCCATCTACCGATTTGTATGCCTACAACAAGATACTACCGCAAGTACAACAACACTTTATTCCTGTTCGCCAAGGAACGCATGCCTGTCTGATCATGCTAAGCAATACATATGCAGCGACACCTAACGTTAGCTGCAGTGCGAAGGAAAACCAGTCAGCATTGCCCTGATGAGGAAGGTGACAGACGTCGGCTTCTTGTAGATACGTGGTTGTGAACAGAGAACTACTCTGATAAACACTGGAGCTACACGGGCAAAAATGGGTCTAAGCTTGAAAGTTCCTTCCGTGCTAGATGTGCAGTTTAATCATTTACCGTACATTTGGAAATGTTGAACG